>MU269982.1:1830000-2430000 GCA_021432705.1 Caranx ignobilis
TTCCTTGTGCCTCATGAATTCCCAGCCAAAATGAAGTCCAGATGCGGTTCCAGGTCCAATTTAAATGAATGGCTGACACTTTGAGATTTCAGAAATCATCCAAAATCTGTTCAGATAAACGAACTAAAAACTCACAGTGCAGTAAATGTGAAAACAACTGACGATCAGCTTTGAATTCCTCAATAACAAAGCCCACGTTTCCTCATTGATGGACATAGGAGCTTGTCTGGCTTAACTGTACAACACCTAAAATGATGAGATACAAATGTTCACATGTTGAAATGCATGAGAGTCAAATATTTGAGTTTTTCAGTCAGAGTTTTGTTGGTCAGGATCAGAAATGACATACAAATAAACACTCAGGCAAAGGTCGAGCCTGAGGGAGAACCTCACAGAGAAAACTTTCAGTCTCAGTTTTGGACACCTGCCTACTCTACACCAACCCACACCCACACACACAGGCGAACAGCATGCTGGCACATTGTTCCCCACACTCTGGCTGTGTGCAGGGGTCTGGTTGGGCTCCACAGGCAGGCTAAGCAGAGCCTGATGTGGAACTCACGCTGTTCCTAATCCCTTTCCTGCAACTCGCCTACTGTTTGTTTTTGCAGCACACTAGTTCCCAGGGGTGCGGCGTTTTATCGTGCACCCCTCCACCCCCGCTCTCCATCCCCGCGCTGAACGCACCACATGTGGTGGATCTAAGACTGGAGAGTAATTGGTGGTGTGGTGGTGGTGGTGGTGGTGGTGGTGGTGGCGGCAGTCGCTCTCTGCAACACAGTGAGCTGAGCAGTGAGGTTTGGCGCATGGACACGATGTGACAGATCTCTGTGGCTGCTGCTCAGAGGATGATGACTGAAGAAAAGCTGAGGAGACGGAGGGTGAGGGGAAGACGTACGAGCTTAAAGTGTTGGATCAGAGTGGGAAGCAGGAGCTGATAAAACATTACAAGAAAGCAGGATGATGGCAGAAGCAGCTCCTCTCGCCTGCAGGCTGGAAGAGTGCACAGGCGAGATTTATGGAAAAATGTAAGGAAACCAGGGCAAAAAAAAAATGAATGAAAAATGTTCACCTTCTTTCAGGGACAAGAGCGAAGAGGAAACGAAAAGGCAGAAGGAGGCACGAGGGAGAAATGTGTAAGATGGAGAAATGAAAGTTAAGTTAAAATTGTGGAGAGAAAAAAAGCTTAACAGAAGTGCAAACATTTTCTTTTCTTATATTTAATTATTTGAACCTTAATTAAAAATTAAGAGAGCACTTTCATGTTCTCATCAGGGATTCTTGAAATGCTTGCAGAGAGCACTGTGGGAAGAGAAAATGTTTGTGTCATATGTTTTTCTTAGCGAATTTTGTAGCGAGGGGTTTTCCCAAGATGCCTCAGTGTCGGGAAGATAAAGGAAGTGTTATGAAAGAGTGATCGGAGAATTGTTGTTGTTGTTTTACTTTGGTTTGGCCAGTATCTCCACGCTGCTGTTTTGAGAGGCTCGTCAAAGAGAGCATGAGTAGTTTCAAGAGTCAGAGCCACTTCGAAAGCAAAATGTGTGTGAGCAGGAGGAGACTGACAACGATGCTGCCAAGTTGCTGTCCTTGGAAACGAGAGTCCTCCATCTTTGAACAATGAAAGAGCAACACTAAACCTCTGGAGCGCTGATTTTTAAATCAATAAATATAAAAATGAAAGTTATTTGTTAAGTTTTCTCTGCCATCGTTGTGTTTCCAAATGAAAGGCTTCTGAGCAGCGCAAGTCACTGTTGGAAAGTGACAATATAAGCTATGGCTAGGTGGTTAGCATGCTAACTTTAGTATAAGAGCTAACACTGCTGATGCTTTCCACCTCTGTCCATCTTGTTGATGCTCATGTAGCACGAGCTCTGCTAGACTGGTAAACAAACACCTGCTAATGCTAACATTAGATATCAAGGCCTGAAGTTAACTTTTTTGGCCACCAGCCACTGTGACAGGTGGATTTTGAAATCCACCTGTCACAGTGGCTTTTTACCAGCCAAAACTTTTTTGTGCCTAAAATAAAGGAGAAGGAGACAGAAAATACACAATAAAGTGCTGTCTATTATCTCATTAATGACTAGGCCTAATGACTTAGAATTGTATCCGACCTGGTAGCAGGCATTTAGAATAGAAAATAACAGAAATAGATCAGCCAGTCATCTCACTGATAGTCTCATTTGTTCAGTGAACACTCAACTGACCTTTGGATAAATCTATTAAATACGAAAGGAGGCTGAAAATCACAGGACAGGTCTGTTCTGATGATACAAGTCAGCGGTCCTGAAATGTGTGTTTCTCTCCTCTAGCACACATTCTACATCTCGGAGATGATGTCTTAACACATACAGGCTGCCTTCACCTTTCAAACAGGGTGGAGCTCTGTGGGAAACAGTACAGTCCAAGGGGAACCGGGGTCTGGGAGAAACAGAAGCTGTGCGCCACGGACGTGCACCAAATACAAGCGTGTCACACCAAATGTGCACCACTACAGCGTCGCTTTGGGTTGTGAGAGGGCATGACGCGCACCACCTGTGTGGACGACACACACTTGCGAGCCACAGCAGTTCAAGCTACGCTCACGCCACGCTTGCAGTATGTCCATACCATAAGCAAAAGACAGGCCCCAGTGCACACACATGGCCAAAATCATCCAGGTGGACCGTTTTAGCTTTAGATAGACATGGAAAACCCTAACATGTAGCTGATAGGTCAACAGCACAACAGTTGTTCAGTGCTCATTGGCTACATGCCAACGTGGCGGGTAGACTGACATTTTCAGCTGCCAATTGCAAAATCTACCCACATTGGCGTGTGGTCAGGTGTTAATTTCATGCCCTGATTAGCACAACATACAAATGGCTCATTTACTAAATGTTGACCACATTGAGCTAATAAATGCACAGATTAGAGAGACAGTGGTGCAGTTCAGGGTGGAGCTACTGTTGATGAAACAATTACTCTACAGTTTATTTACACACAGGTTAATCCCATTCGTTTCAAATGATGACCCGACGTGTTTTTACACGTCATCCTGTTGTTTTCTGACTCTTCATACGATTCACGATGGAGGACGGCTCTTTAAAGACGACTCACACATGTGAGATCTGTGCAACATCCACACACAAACTGCTGCTCTCGTTCTCTGTAAGGGGGGGGGGGGGGGGGTCTGCTCACTTGATTGTGGGGGGCGGTGGGGGTGGGGATAGGGTAGCAGCTCTGCATGCTAATGATCTCCTTAAAAGATTGGGACACATTAAAATGATAGGATACAACTTAATTGTATTGAGTCATCACACCAGGTTAATTACTTTAATTTCTACATGCCAAGAGATAATACGGCACCCGGCTCTGGAAATGTCGGCTCTTTGCCAGAGCTGTTTTCTTTTCCTGTTGCTCATTCAGTCAACAAAATGATTTTCCATTACCATGTAGTAAAAGTGGTTGTTAAACTGAATGTCTAATAGTGATTTCACTGTGCATTCAAAAGCTGAGTTACTATGAAATCCACTGGTGTTGTGAACAGAAAACAAAGCTACTGTCTGCAGGTGATGTGTACGACCAATGGAAACACACGCATCAGTAAAGAAGTGCAGAGATGTTCCCTGATCAATCAGCATGTGAAATACTCTCATTGATTTTATGGCCCCAGGTATGTCTATTAAACAAACAACGCTATTAACATTTTAATTGACTGTAATGTGCAGTCATAAAGTGCTGCCTGACGTGGTGTAATGTCACCACGTGGTAACCTCATGAGGCAGCTGAATCTCTCACAAGAGAGGATCCATTTCAACAAGGTCCAGGCCAGAGGTGAGCTGACAAGATCTGGAGCTGATCCCAGACCATCTGGAGCTAAGGTGAGCAGGGAGAGCTGAGAGAGCTTGGCGACATCACTGCCTAGATTTATTTTTTAATATCACTGCACTGTCTGACAACTGTTAACAGCAGCAGTGTCTCAGCATAGATGCTACTAGTGCACTGTGCTCTATGGGAGCTGGAAAGGATGTCTTATCTTCAGTAAAGGAAGACCAACAGCAGTGAGGACTTGTCTTGTTAGAGGAGATGATTTCACTCTTCTGCCAAAACGCTTCAGCAAGAGTTACAGGAAGGAAGCAGAACCTGATTGGCTGAAGCAGACGGTCATAAGCAGATGCTTCGTCCAATGACCTGCTGTGTATTTTTTTTTGTTCCCAGGTGGTTCTGTGCAACAAACCATCTGGTGCATCAGGTTATCAGGATGACACTCACCATCCCTGTCTGTGTACCGTGACTTATGAACTTATATTTAACTTCATGTTCAACTGATGTTGAAACAGACCAGAACTAAACGCCAACAGTGATTTTTTTTCCTGGGTCCTGAACTACAATGACACAATGGAGCTTTAAAAACAGGTTAGACACAGATATTTCACTTCAGATTATTCAAAAATAGACACAACCTCCCCTGCCAGCAAAGCATCACTCAGGAGCGTGAAAGTAGACAATACGGGCAGCGCTCTGCCATTAAAATGGACAGTGCAACAGGTGCTCCGAGTGGGAAGATATAAAGCTCAAGATCAGAGCACTTTAAAGACTGAATGAAAGCGTTCAGCTCTTTGAATACAACTGTTCAATGTATGACCGACAGTGTTATATAATTTGCACACTCGACATGGACATGGTCTGGATCACAAATATTTGAAAGGTTTGTTTAAAAAAACACACAAAGAAGAAATATTCCTCCACCAAAAGGGTTTAGTCTCATATTCATGAAGTCAGCAGTGACGGTCTGACTCTGTGCAAAATTCACAGGCAGGTAATTTCAGCTGATTCATTAAACGATGGCAGCGATTAGCTCGGCTGAATTACATTATTGTGTTGCTGTCGGCTGCGTCCCAGGTGGAAGCCGGCAACGATCAACATGTTAATATTTGAAGTCATGTTACATATTTAACTCTGACATGATTGGTCACGCTTGGCGGCACAATGGATCATGAGTGTCAGGAAGACAAAAGAAGGTCGAGCTGGGGGAAAAAAAAAGGGGATTTGGAGCCTGGCCTTTAAATAGTCCCATGATAAATCATAATTAAACATCTGAACTTTCATATAATTCAGAGGTGAGATGTGCGGTGCCGTATGTGGAAGCCTCAGCTCCCACATACAGTATGAATATCTAGGAAAACACGTTTCTGGGAAAGAAATCATCCTCCTTTCCCATTTAATCCAACACATAGGATTAAACAGGAAGCGTAATGTTACCCGTAATGTTATTATGCTTTAATTCACCCTATGGGCTGTTTTCATTCAGTGCTGTTAATTATTCAGTTCTGCAAAGATGTGTGTGGAAACAAAAGCCTCTGACTGAGATAGGAGCGGGAGGTCCTCACCCTGCCATGACGATGAAGAAATCCAGCCGGTTCCACGTGTCCCCGAGGTAACAGCGGCGGCCGAAGATCCCCAGGGCGACCATCTTTATGACCATCTCCAGAGCGAAGAAGATGTAGATGAATGCGTCGAAGGCCTGAGAGAGAGAGAGAGAGAGAAACATCAGGAGACACACACACAACCTGTCATAAATCAAATAAGTCAGAAATAATGAGACTGGATGGACTAAAACCGACCTGCGGGGGTACAACCCTGAGGACCCCCCCTAGCCCCAGACCACTACCCACAAACAAGGTAGGGGCAAAAAGGTCCCAAACCAATTTGACAGAAATAGAAAAATAGCCTTTTCATTTGCATCACTGCATATTTATTAACAGCTCTGAAGGCGAATGTGAGCTTTCAGTGCTGTATTTTCCAGATTCCAGAGTGTAACAGAACAAAACCGGGACATTTTGTACTAAACAACAGATTTTAACAAATGTGTTGTAGCTTCAAGATACATGAGAGATTTCAACACATTTATAATATGGCAGAAGTGCATATTCATGGACCCTTCTCCCAGAAAGATATTAGATGTAAAGAAAGACACGAGCTTTAAGAGAAGCTTAGCTTCAGCAGTTTAGGCAATAATGATGACTACGGTTATTAGTTTAGTAAAATGATCAATGTCTTTAAATGTCACTCAATAAAACGACATGTTATCGTTTGAAGTACCTGTTGCAATTACAGAAAGAACCACCAGGGGTCTAAGTACCCCGGTTGAGAATTACTGCATTAGACAGAAAGAACAAAATAACACATTTAAATAGATGAACTATCCTGCGATCTTTGCTTTTTTCTACTTTTTCTGAGAAATGACTGTATCTCTAACTTTATGTCGTGTTATGTAATGTTTCCATGATTTCAAAAATGAAGTCCTGCCAATAGATTCTTGAGTTTCCGTCCATCTCGCTCACCTTGAAATGAACGGGTTAATGACTGGGCTTCAGCAGCGAGTGGAAAAACACCACCTGGTGCTGTGAGTCTGAACCAACATGCTGACGGTCTGTGGGTCCGTCCTGCCTGCTGTCAACAACATAAAGTGGTAACAGGGAAATCTTCTGTTTGCATGACTCATCCCTTATGAGTCGGTTATTTCGGGCCGACGCTGAGATCAGGATTCTCTTCAATATCGCACTGGCTGAATCCAAACATCTGGACTTTGCCCAGACTTTATGGGTTCATACCTGTGACATCTGGAAGGCCTGAGGCTGTGCTAATCCATAATTTATCAAGTTTAAAAGGACGTTGGTGCACTTCCTGCAGACTTTTAGCAGAGTTCTGCAGAGTCCACTTCAGGGACAGGATGGACATATTTTACAGATCAGATCCTACAGACACAGGCCTACTAATGCATTTATAATTCTGTTCAGACAAATTGCAAAAGTGATTTCATTCAGAGCCCTTTAGATTAATACTGAGATGGACTACAGGGTCAAGATCTTTGGCCAAATCCATGGCAACCACTGAAATCAGATGTCCAATCTCATTTGCTTTTTAATCTTCTCACTACCCAGCATCCTTTTTACCTTTTCAACTTTTTTTTCTTTTTGATTTGGGTTATTAACTTACCCCTAAAATATCAATAAGTATTCCTTCACTTGAACAAGACTCAGTGTTAGCATCTGCACTCTGAGATCATCATCACGTCAACAACAGAGTGGACGAACTCATTATTTTTTATGCTGTTACGTGTCATTCTCAAGCTAAACCTACACAATGATACTTATATGCTTCTGTTTGCCATATTATACAACAGTAAACTGAACATCTGTCTGCCAGATGGTTGGTTGCCTCAAACTAGAAGTTTCTGACATTGAGCAGACAGAAGAGCTCATCCAGTGATCCCAGATTCAAGCCCAGCCATCAACCTAAGCTCTGTTTCCTTGTATGAACCCATCACATCTTTGAGGATGAGGTGCGCGATCACCCTGGGGTGTTGACACAAATCCAGGTGGCAGCTGAGGTAAAATGGGATCACACCCTGCACCAGGACTCCTCTAACACAGAGACTGAGCCATGAAAGGTTTCAGTAACCTCGTCCTTCCTCCTCTTCTTGTCTTTGCTTCGCCTCCCTGCTGATCTTTTACTTCAGCCTCCTACAAACCATTTCATCTTCGCTCTCCTCTTTCTCTCTCTCTATGTGCCAATTTCATACCTCCATCTCTCCCTCCTGACCTCTTTCTCTCTTTATTAAACTGTTTCCCTCCTTTCTCACCCACCCTTCTCCCTTCTTCCCCCTCTCTCAGTTGAGCAGTTTGCCCTAAACAGAGGGGTAAACGGAAAATAATTTGTTTGAGCAGTAATCAGAGATAAGCCCCACGCTGCAACCCAACCCCCTTCGCACTCCCAGCTTTAATCAAGCATCTAATTAAAATAAGAAAGAGGAAAAAAATCCAAATAAATCAAAGATCTCAGCTTGCTAATGCGTGTTATTGCTGTTGTGAGCAAAAAGCCCAGATTAGCTGCTGTTCTTTTCTGTGTATACAGGGGGATTAGAGAGGAGCTGACGTGCTTGGCGTTGCCTGTAATTTGATTTTCAGAGGGAAGTACTGTAGGCAACATGATCTGAATCTGAACCACTCATGTGGAGCTTTGTTTCGTTACCAGCTCACAGCTGAAGAAAAAAAAACAAACAAACTGCCTCCTCAGCAGTCTCAGCGGAGGTGTGTCGAGATGCCACGCCGGCCTACTAATGTGGAAGGAATGGTCAAAGGTTGAAACCTTGGCCTTTGTCAAACCGGAGAAGATGGACGAGCCGCTACTTTGTGTAAAGTTCACGAGACCCAAGAGAGATGATGACTGCAGCAAATGTCAGAAACTTTCCTCCTCTGACATTTCATCAGCTCTGTCTCACACCTATCACTCACATTTGGATTTTTCTGCCCGTCTTCCTGTCTTTTCCCCTCCGCACTTCTTCTCTTGTTTGACAGTCCAGATCTATCCAGGCTTCATTTCTGACACAGACACAAGAATCTGAGCTCAGAATGAACTGATTTTCAGTATCAAACTGAACATTGGATCCTTTCAATGTGTTTTTCTTTGATCCATACAAAGACAGTTTTAAGATCCAAAAACCATCTCAGTGTAGTTTTACATGCTTCTCTTTGCTGTTTTAGTGACATTAGGCCAATCAGAAGACAGAAGCCTCAGAGCCTCTCCTCTGATTGGCTGACAGTTTTCTGTGTGATCCAATATAAATAGAGCAGATTTCAGAGAGAGAGAGAGAGAGAGAGAAGCCAAAGCTGCAAGATTGAATGGTGTGTCCAAGTGGGTGGGAATACGCTGAATACAGACTGTGTATTTCTCTGTGGACTGAGACTTTGAAACTTTCAAAGTATTGATACAGAACCTAGAGCTGATCTATAATCAACAGGACATGGAAATGTCTTTGTATACACAGTACACATTTCATACATTAGATATATCTTTGACTACCGTCCAGCTGACAAAGCATAGAGATGACACTGTCACTGGGATTACATGTGACTTATCGACAGATATAATAGTAATAAGTGTTAATATATCAACCTGATGTACCAGTCAAACACTTACTGATCAGAAAATCAAGAAGCACATCTATATCAATGTCTTTAAAGCTGCAATGTATCACAATGACTTTTCATGTGGTGCCCCATCAAGTGGAAATTTGAATGTATCCAATGTTCAAGAAAAAAGAAAGAAAGTCCCACCAACCTCAGTTTGACTCAGAGTTTAGTATTAAAAATCACTTGTTGGGAAACCTGGTCACATTATTATATAAAAATGAATATTGATCCATTGCCTTTTTTTCAATGTTCCAACATCAGCATCACCTTCCTATGTTGCATAACTCCACTATGCATTTCAAGTCTGTCTGTACAAACAGCAAATCATTATTACATAAGAGAAAACTATTTGATTTTTGATGCTGGAAATCATTTAGGCCTGAGGGCTCCGAAGTTTCCACATCTTCAAGAAAAAAGAAAGAAAGTCCCACCAACATTAGACTCTGGGAGCTCATATTCATCTCTCATATGAGCTCCCAGTCACTTCAGCTGAGCCCAGGAAGTGATCAGATCAAAGAGGGCTGCTATTATAAAAGACACTGCAGGACACAAGTGTCTCACCTTGTGTCCGAGCTTAAGCTTGTTCTGTACTTCTACTTGTAATTTGCGATGAAGGACGGTGTTTGCCTGCAGTTTCTCTGTCTGGGGGCTTATTATTGATTCTCTTACATTTGCAAGATGAAAACTCTGCAGCCTTTACACAACAACCTGGGATGTCTATGAGGAGTTCCAGGACATTATAGAGCTGGAAGGCAGTCAAATGCAAATGAAGTTGCTGTTTGGTCGCACATCCAAGAGGCGTCGATGAACTCTGCAGGATGAGCTGTGAAGTGTCCTCCAGACTATGCCTGCATGTGTCTCTGAGTCTTTACTTTCCATCCAAAGCATCTTCTCACATTCTAACCACTTGCCCCTGCAGAATATTAGCAGATTTTTGATTCAGACCTTTCTTTTGTTCATGTGTCCAAAGTAATAGAGCCCTGCTTCGCCCAGCTCAGACAAATAACCAAAATAAGGTCATTCTTCCCTCCTTCTGACTCAGAAAATGTCATCCACTCTTTTATTACTTCCAGACTATTGTAATGTTCTTCATTCTGACATTAGTAAATGCAACACCCTGAGGTTGCAGTTCATTCAAAACTGCTGCTGCCAGGCTTTTAACACGTAGCGAGAGAACCGACTACAGTACATTGGCTACCTGGGAGTTTAAGAATTGAGTTTAAGATTTTATTGCTCATTTTTAAAGCCTTACAACAGACTCAGTGCAGACTCCAGCCTCCATCTGCAGGCTGCTGTCTCCCTATGAGCCTGACCGCTGCCTGAGGTTTTAAGCTCAGTTAGGAACCAATGGTGGTTCGTGAATCTCACCTGGTCACTAAAAGTGACCGAGCCTTTTCAGTTTGGGCCCCAGCTGAGAGATCTTATGCAGTAGCTTTTTTAAAATCTCTTCTCTCTTCCTTAATATTTTGGGTTTTATTGTGTTATTTTCATTTGTAAAACACCTAAGTTGGTTTTGAAAGGTATTATATACAAATAAGGTTTATTATCACCATGATTATCATTATTATGACTATATACTTGGTAACTATAAGTTTCCAGAGGTCTGTAAGTCCACATTTGCTAGAGCTATAGATTTTACTGGTGAGGCACCATTGAAATCGTGGCATTGAACAACGGATTTTCTGAGAGGAGTGTATTGACTGTGGCGCTGTAGCCCACTAAATCCATGCTGATATTGAATAGGGTCTATAGATACTTGGAGAAGAAATTCTATTAGGTCTAACTCACCAGCCACCTCCCCCAGGGAGCGCGAATCAATCCGCCATGTGTGTGTGTGTCGGCTGTTGTATGATGAGTGCAGTGCCTGTGTGTGTCTGTGTGTGTGTATGTGTGTGAGCGTGTGAAAAAACAAGACGCCAGGGTGATTCAACAACCGACAGACTGAAGACATACGTGCACACACTCGCGCACAGATGTTACACCCACTCAGGCCACCTTTGACATGAGCGAGAGGCGATTCCGCATCTTTGCCAGATGACGGGGAAAAGCTGCTGAGGTGCCGTACGTGTGAAAGTCATGCTCGCTGCACCATAAAGACCACATGCTGGCAGTGAGTCACCGCCAGGAGTTACAGGCCTCAGCATGGGAGAGAGAGCACAAGAGGAGGAGAGGGTGGGGAGGGAAGGGGGGGACTGAGAGCAACAAATAGAGGGAGGAAAAGAGTTAAGGTTCTTAATGTGTCAACACGAGTTTGAATGTGCAATCTTCCTAGATGTGCTTCAAGGGATGTAAGTGTAAAGTACGAGCCTGTCCCTGTGTATGTTGTCATGTGCTTCTGCCTTATGTGAGTTCAGCACATCTGCTTTTGTACAGGTTATATATAAAACATGTCTGGCTGAGAATAAATGTGCATGTGTGCAGATTTGATGGCGCATGTTTGTTCGAGTCTAAGTGCTTTTCTAGAGAATGAATGTATGGATGTAGAAGCTTCTGATCAAATATAAACAGCACTTTTAAAAAATAGTGACCAAGAGCATCAGAGAAGAGAAACACAAAAGGTCTGGACAGGGCTGTGAAGGTCAATGTGAAGAAGGTCAAACTTAAAGTCAAGATCCAAAGTTTGTTTTCTAGTCGTTGGTAGTTGTGGTGAAACAAAGCAATGAGGGCAAATTTAGGTGAAGTGGGTGAAAAAACGTAGAATATAGAGACGGAGGTGTGTTTACCTGCAGAATCTGGCATCGGTCTGAGGAGCAGTCGATGTTCTCGCAGGGCTGGTACATCCCCAGGGTCACACAGTTCAACAGGATCACCATCATACTGACACGTTCGAACCACGTGCAAACAGCTGGTTAAGGAGAAGAACTGACAGAACCACAGACACAATGGAAACAGAGATCTGACAAAACACAAAGAATCACACTCTGATCCCACTTAGAATTGCTGAGTCCTACACATATGATACACTGTACTGGCTTAGGTCTATCCTTCAAAATAAAAGCACTACAAAACCACCATTTAAGACAAAAACATGCAGATTGCAAATTAAAACCATGTAATTACACCAATGAGTGGGTGTTATGTAACCATTGATAACAAGGTAACACTGTTGTATAATAGTACAATGTTGAGACTCACACTGCACAGAATGACATCACTCCTACAGGCCTGCTCTTTAACAAGATGCTAAGATTTAGACCAGAGTGCTTTCAAAAGTTCATCACACAACCTCAGAGTCAGTATCTCTGCAGAAACTCCACCAGAACGAGAGAAAACACTCAGCTTGAATCCTGTTGGGTCCAATTCAGTCACAAAATGTGAGAGTGCAGCTTTGGGTTTGAGGCCAGCCTGGGTTTTCTGAAACTGCTAATGGCTAAGCGGAGCTGTTAACATGCAGACCTGAGGAGCAGTTACAACAGAGGGTGTGCTGTTTATAATGTGTGATATTTACAATGTGTACAGTTTTCTTGCATTGTTCCCTGGGCACTCACATAAACACAAAGTAAATTCACCATTATGAACTTTAATGAGCTCCAGTAGTTATTAGGCACAATTCACAAAATTCAATACTGCCATCCACTATCAGTGTGACCTGGGGGAAGGCAGAGAGTCTCCAGTGGTTCACTGGTTCCTTCGAGGAAGGTTCACCGCTCAAAGTGCTGCCGAACAAATGTTAGACAATATCTGCTGCGATGCCAAAATGTTTAGAGAGAGAAGTTAACAGAGCGAGCGGAAAATGTAAAACCAGAGCTCGGTGCCAGAGACAACAGACAAAAAATTAAAATAAAGAAAGCAGCAGAATGTGACGAGGGATTCAATGTGTGTTTCATGTGTGTTCAGCGGTTGAGCGCACTCCTCAGCTAACAAGTGTGTGAAGGAGGATGCGTTGTAATAAGCCCAGGAGGTCCGATCTCTCCCAGAGGCGATGCAGTCCGGGATGCTGAGGCTGAAAAGCTCCTGCAGCAGCTCCTCCATCACAGAGCCTGCAGGTCAGCAGCAGTTTCAGAGAAAAAAGACAAGCAAAAAACCTGGTGGACCTGTTCTTCACAGCAGGTGGGAACAGACAGGATTAAATTCTTCAACATGTTTCTCTTGGCCCTGCCTGAACCTTCCTACAAAGAGATGGACGACTGCAGATATCACAGCATGGATAAAGATAGGCTGTGTGTGGGCAAAACACATGCATACACATAAACACACACACACACTCACATGCACAGACACAGACAGATCCTCGCACACATGCAACCAAACACCCACTCATCAACACACACACAAACATGAGCAGACAAGTACACATACACAGATTTGCACGTGCAAACCAAAACGCTCAAAAACATAAAAAGCTCACACTCTCCAACCCACACATTCACACACACACACACACACATACGCTCAGTTGTGCGCATTAAGTCTCTCATTAAATCAAACAGTAAATCGATGTGTGTCAGCTGATGGGGATCATTTAAAGATAAATATTCAGCACCGCAGGAGGCCATGTTTAATATTGATGTCCCAACAGGCTAATAGCTGTGAAGTAGACATGTGAAACAAGGTTAAGAGGCAAGGTTTGTCATCTGATATTTGTTGGTACGACTTCACAGACTCCACCCCGGGACCAATATCACACACTGATGATTAATACACCAGAAGATCCATTTTTAATTGGGTTATACCTTTAAATTATTGAGTTTAAAAGCACTGGCTGCCAGAGAGATTCTGTCTGTTGAAATCACAGCACATGTCAGACTTTAGTCATTTCTACCTACAGGACATTAATGAGGACACAATTCATGGAGTTAATCAAACAGCTTCTGTGTGATGTTTGAAACTTGATTGACATGCTCTTGGTAAAAAAAAAAAAAATGGCTGTTGTTGTGTTTGCATTAACAACAGACTCCTTGTTAAAACTGAACAACATGTAGCTGATTAAAGAGAGAACAGAAATGACGACCACCAATCAGATAAGTCGCAGAAAATATATGATGTCACAATGAAATTAACATTTCAACTTTCGGATGTAAAATGGCATCACTTCATTTTAACCTTTTCTCTCTGGTGTGTGTCCTGTGATGAGGTCACAGCAGCTGTGACACCTGTCAGCCTGCAGACGTGCTCAGTGGTCACAGTGGTTATGTGATCACTCAGTGCTCATGGGTAGTTTCATGAATGCATGTTGCACAGGTGTTGCACTACAGTGGTGACACACAGAGGGACAGACACCTGCCAAAGGTCTGAAAACTGCTTCTGTCTGTGTTAGTCTCTGCTCCAGTGGGTGTCAGGGACAGAACCAGAACCAGCTGGAGACATGGCTTTTGTCCCCGTCCAGACAAACTTTCACCAAATATCTGGTCTTTAGTCTGGAATTTGCCCCTAAATGTCGCCTGTGACACACACACACACACACACACACACAGACTCACGGTGTGACAACAATACCAGGCTGCTGTGGCGGCAGCGTTAAAAATATTCACATGTTGTCACCGCTCCTCTGGCAGGCAGGCGTGCTGCAGGCGATCACACACGCAAACACTTTTGCCACCTCAGCTGTTTTTTTTTTCCTGCAGCTCTCGCCTCCTAATGAGGACAGAGATATCATCCGCAGGTGTCACTGAGCTCATGGTGAGGCCCTGCGGGCGCCGCCTGTGAACAAACCACCCTAAAAAGCGCAGGCCTTCCTGGCAGATACACGCTTTAATGTCAACAGCATGAGCTGGATAAAAACTGCAGGTCAGCGCTTTCTTATTTTCCCCAAGTCTAAGTAATGATGACAGCCCCTGGGTTAATGCTATAAGGATTATCTCGGGGGTTATTTCCACTGCCAAATACGTCCTTTAAAAACAGCCTGGCTCTCCAGTTTTGGCTTCTCATGCTCACTGACTATACATGAGCTGCCTTTAACAATGTGCAAGCGTCTGTCTGTCTCTCTTCACTTCTGAAAAATGAGTCAATTAGTGTAGGTGCCTTAGAGGAGGAGGAGGAGGCTCTGGATCTTTTCTTTTCTTCACACACGCACTGCGCATCAACACTGCAACTGGATGGAAAACTAGGAATTCAACAGACAGGAAGATTAACTCAAAAACTGTTTAATAAAACTGTTTCACCTCTGGAGTTCCTTCACCTTCTTTTTTTTGTTTTAACCAGGCAGTGAATGTAGCGTGAAGCAGAGTGCTGCTGTTTTTCAGCTTGCTCTGCTTCACATTCATCCATCAGCTGTCACTCACTACTGCTGGGAACACCTACAGTATTTCAATGTGGGCCACTGAGCAGCTCCATTAAAATAGTTGGAGGTACAGTTTGACTGATTGGGCTTTGTGGTTGCTCTGATGAATCCGAGCACTTGTGTCATGATAGATTTTTTAAGCTTGGGTAAAGGGGGCGTTTGAGGCTGCTATTAAAATCTATGTAAATGTACATTTGAGAGGGAGGTCTGTGTTACTCATCAAACTAACGTGCTGCTTCAGTCTCCCAGCACATGGATTAAAAGTCAGTTGTGACTGTTTTGGCCACAACAACAACAACAACAACAACAACAGACTTGTGCACTGTGGTGAATATGATTCACTGACAGGCGACCAAAATGTCATGGAGCATCACCATGGTTTCAACGTTTTCCTGACAATTTCATGTCCACTGTTCTGGGCAGGGATCAGAGCTGCAGCTAATTATTCTGATGCATGCATTTTTCCAATAAACTGAAAAAAGACAAGAAAAGAAAAGCAAGAAAGAAAACAACGACAGCAACAGGCAGGATCCACAGGACTCTCAGTGTAGAGCGATGTCCTGAAAAGCTGAGACATGTCTTATATTGTTAAATAACTTTAAGACGTTTGACTGATTCTGGTTCAACAAAAGTTTGATCCAAAGCTCCTGGAGCAGATTCAGTCACATCGCAGAGACGCCAGGACAAAAAAAAAAAAAAAACCTAAGATTTCTAAAGGTCCAGATGAAATCCGCTGCCACTGGAGACCATTACCCACAAGATGTGGATGGAGCCGAAAGCATCAGCGTGACAGAGCTGCAGAGGGCTGCGAGGTTGAAAGTGTGAGGCAGCGGGGGCTAAATGAATTCTTAATACCTCACTGCGTGGTGTCACTCTTTCCAGCCCTCTCTCCATGTCTCTCTCTCTCTCTCTCCTGCCTTCCCTCTCTTGTTTTTTTATTGTTTCCAAAGAGACACGCAGGAGGCAAACGACCTCCGGTCTCCATGGCAACCGATCGACTATCAAATGAAGTGAATAGTCAAAGAGGAGACAGGGAGAGAGAGAGGGGAGAGAGGGGATGGGGGGGGGGTATAGGGTTATTTTGGTTTCCTGCTTTCGGTGTCCTTAAGTGAGGTCCCATCATGCCTTGAGGCGTCACTGCTCGTCTAAATATTTCTACAGCTGCCGATGACGAGCTCTATTTTCGACACGAGCTTGTGAAAGTGACATTTATGATCAGAAATAAGAGAATAAACAGAACTCTGACTCTCTGCGCTGCAGATTCTGGTGATGTGGGAGGAGCCCGTCACACCACTCCTGGCACACAGGTGAGTGTAGCTGTCACAGGTGTGATGTGTAAGACAGGAAGTCCAACATAATCTGGTTAACTGTCTAATTCTCAGCGCTTTCCATTGGAACTATTGACCAATAAGAATATATATTTGTGGTTTTAAGAATCTCAATATGAGTCTTTCTCCATCTCTAACTGCAATAAGTCGATCAGCCAATCAGAAGAGAGGAGGCTCTGGGCGGCAACAGCTTTGTTGTGACATCACAAAGTCACAGAAGTTCTGACAGCTCATTTTATGGCTTAGTTTCTGAATACAGGCTTTGACAGGATTAATATAGAAGCTAGATGAGTTTAATAATAAATGTGGAAACAGATGGAAACATGACTTTCTACACTTTCTGAGAGAGTTTTAGGATACGCTGCAAAAAAATATAAAAATATGGATAAAAACTGAATGTCTTGCCCTGATGACGGGAAACTAGAAGGAAACATCTGTCCTGACAGTAAAAACACATGTTGACAAATCCATTTAAAGCTGACTCATAAACACAATATGTCACATTAAATCAAACTCATTTGTGATTTTCGGAGAGTTTTGTGCTGCAGCTCTGGTTCGTTGAATAAAACCAACTCCTTTTAAAGACTCCAAACCAAACCAGTGCTCACAAAAGACACGCTCCAGACCATAAACTGGTCTCATCACCACCCCCTGACATCTCTGTTCACGTACATGTCAACTGGTTTCTTAACTGCATGCTAGGCTAGGCTACTTACTGCTGACAGACCTCACCTCAGCCACAGTATGAAATGATGAACTTCATCATTCAAAGCCACGATGAACTCATTCAAATCAAATGTGTTGGCTCCAAAACTTCACCTTCAGACCACATTTGCTGATTCTTTTTTTTTTCTTTTCCGTTCTTCTCTTCCTCCTTCATGCATCTCCCTCCCATCAACCTGTTCTCACTTTGCCACCTATCTATCTGTCCGTTGCCCACTCTCTCCATCCACTCCTCTCTCACTGTATCATGTTCAGAGAAGCTGGCAGGTCTTCTTCCTCTTTCCTGGAATTTTCCATCAGGGGGTTCTTCGATCCAGTGCAGCTGACTGGATAAAGGGAGGCTGGTTTGAACGTGTGGGGATGATGGTGATTGTGATGGTGTGTGTGTGTGTGTGTCTGTGTGTTAGACAGCAGTAAATGTCATGGGATATCACACGGTAATGCTTCACAGCATCTCATGTCAGCTCCTCTTTTCCCTATGCTGTCAGGTCAGAGGAGCGCGCGCACACACACACACACACACGCACACACACACACACACGCACACGAAGACACATGACTGATAAAGGTTATGTGGATAATCGTCAGGATGACAGTAACAACAGATGCTATTAGCTGTTCCACAAATCTCTCACTGATGCCTTCACAGACTCATCTCTATCTTTCTTCTTCACTCTTCTTAAGACTGAGGCCGATGTCTGGGTGGAGGTGAAATATGAAGCTTTTAAACTGTGAGTCATTAACATATTAACTCTGAAAAATCAGTGCAATTAGCATTAACAAATGAGACCATCAGTCAAAGGAATGGCAGCTTCTGTTTGTCCGACTGTAGCTGGCTCAGAGTTGCACTGAGTCTCCTGCTGAAGTTCTGTGAGCGAATGGAAAACAATTCATACCACAAGCCCCAAAGAGCAGGAGACAGATAAAATGCTGAGATAGCTCATTACAGACAACTTCCTGTTGGGGGGGGTTATTACCTTCACCAAAAAAAAACAAGCAGAGTGACTCTCGGACTTCCTCCCTGGATGTAGCCATCATCATCCTCACTGTCCTCCAGGCTTTTCCTAACACTAAGATCCACTCTTTTAAATAAATCAGAGTTTAAGTCTAACATCTAACTTTTTTTTTTTTTTAAAGAACCACTAAACTCTCCACCTCCTCAAGTCTCTGACTTCTCTATCTGTCTGTGTCTCACACTCCTTTCTCCCTTACAGATGGCCAGTCAGTGCACAGCTGCCATAGGATTCCTTGAGACAAGCTCTGCCCTGTTGCTGTGGCAACCAGCGCTGACAAAAATATTAGGAACCCTATGTGTGTGTGTGTGTGTGTGTGTATACTTATATTGTGTGTGGAGTTAAGTCGTCAGTTCATCAGTTGATATCTTTATCAAGGATCCAGTCTGTTCAAACTTTTTTTTTTTTTTTTTTTTTAAAGCTGCCAAACAAGAAACGAATCCATACCTGGATTTAATAAAGTGTTGTCAATCTGTTCTGCATTAACAGGTGCTAAACTCATCCAAATGTGACAAGCCCACACTCACACACACACACACAAACACAACAAGAACGAGATCCATGTCTTTTTTTAGTGAGATTATCGTTGCACTGTGAGTTAATTGAGGAGTCCATCAGCTGCTGGAAACGGACTGAGGGAGATAAAGTGCAGCATAAGAGAGAAGTGGAGGTATGGACGGGGCAGATAAAGTTCTGCTGGCTTCACTAACAGCTGCCAGCTCGGAGGTCTTTTTGGCAGCGATGCTGAGATACATGGCAGGGAAACGCTTTGTGTGCAGTTACAGATAGACGCCTGCTAGCCGGACAGGAAACCACACAAACGTGCACATGCAGTCGTCCTTTACACCATCTGGTGGAGATTTTTATGTGCTTTCTGTCTTTTTCATTCCTCCAATCGTTCTTTCTTTCTTCATGTGATGCATCTATGGTGGTAATATGATGCGGATGTTAAGTGTGTAGGTTTCCTCTCCTGCCCACGGCCGCTGTTACATGCTATTTCCATCCTGCAGTGTTTGCCAGGCTTGTGTAACGGAGAGCGAAAAGCAGCACCAGACTGACCAACAATTACGTAATACAACCGGTGGAGCTAAAAAATACTGAGACCAGTGTAGAAAACACAATATAAACAAGCACATTCAAAAAAAGCACCTTAATTCAACTGCATTGAATACAATTATGCATCAAAATGCTCTACATTAAAGTTTGATTATGGTATAAAATGTCATTTTTCCATCATTTTATGTCAGATTAATTCCTTAATTCCTAACACTGTGAAAGTATCAAAGCCTCAGTCCACAGAGAAATGCACACAGTCTGTCTTCAAACAACAACAAAGCAGGCACTACTCTGCTCAAACCCAAAGCCCCGCCCAACCAGGCCCACCATACAACTTTGCAGGATTTGACATCTTTGAACACTTTACATACTCCGTTGTTGCCAGAACTCAAGGAAAAACAAATAGTCAGAGAAAGGAGATGCAAAAAACCAAACCACAAATATACCTTCCTGTGGATCAACTCCTGAAATATAGTGCTGAAAAAGCGCCAAACATGGCGCCTGTAATAGTTCAAATACATTTGTTTTTACTCAATCAACAGCAGAGTGAGAGCGAATATCAAAGAGTGATTTACCACAGCTAAGTTTACAGTTCACATGAGCTCCTTCCATCCCTCGCCTGCACTCAGAGGACATAATAGCTGCTTAAGTAGAGCAAGATAATGAGAACAAATGACGGGGGTGAACCTTGATCCAGAGAAAAGGAGGAAAGAAAGAGAGAGAGAGAGGGGAAAATGAGACACCGAGCAGGAGGGAGTGTGAGAGAAAGGTCAGAGACGAGATATGAGAGAATGAGTTAATGAGAGCAACAACAAAACAAGTGTGTGTGTGTGTGTGTGTCAGGCTCATTGTGTTTGCATTGTAAACAATGGTAAGAATAATGTGGTGCTGATCACCTGCCTCAACGACATGTTCTCACAATGAAAAGAGCTCTTGCACTTGGATCACTTTCATCAAAATGAAACTATACACTGTACATACATTTATTTTCTTGCTTTGTTTTTTGTATTTGTGCACATGAATGATACAGTGAATTATTCTGCTGCATGTAAAGCAGCATTTCTTCTTCAATCCACACCTAAACCCTTCCACTTACCACTCAATAACAAGTCTTATTGTTTTGCCAACTCTAACGACACATTAGTCGATCGAAGGATTAACCAATCAAAAAGACAATTACCTGATTTTTTGAGCCAAAGTATCGAACATTTGATGCATTTTAAATGTGATGTGTTGATAGGAGAAAACTTGACATGTATTGATGACATCATCGTGTGAGCTATTGTGATGGACAGTTGCTGATGCTTCATCGACCAAACGATTAATTGATTTATTGCAAAAAATGAAGCTGCGGTTCAGTTCAGTTGCTCTCGTGTAGCTGTCACTTGGTTTTCGTTTCTTTAAGGCCCCAGAATAATCACCACCACACAACACACACACAGGTTACACACTTACGTACTACACTTCTTATTGATTACATCACCATGTGCACAAGGACTACATCCAGCAGAAGTGTACACAACAACCGGACCACACTGCCTTCACCCTGAACTCGCTCCTCATGTCACTCAACATCTTTTTCTTTCAATCTTTTCTAACTACATCTATTTTTCTTATCTCCTCTCCTCTTTCCCTGCCTCACTCCAACACCATCTCTGTGTGTAGGGAGGTCAATTAGCCCCAGAACTGTGTGTATGCGTGTTTGACAGCGTTGTGTCCTCTGTATTTGCTCTTGTTGTGCATCATTATAATCTGTCTGAGAAATAACAAGACGACATATTAATATTCATGTTTTTAACAAGAGGAACAAAGTGTGGGTTTATCTGCAGGGACGAGGATCGCTTTCAGCGGGAAACGAGAGCTTTGCCTAAACTGAGTCGCTCATTTCCCTTCTCAGAACCACAAAAGGTACACAAACGTGCGCTCACACTCTCGCGCACGCACACACGCATTAACACATGCCAGTCAACACAGTCCCCCAAAGATAGCAGCATGCAGACAGCAATCATTGGAGGCGAGTGTTAATGACAGACTAATGACTATCATTTACCCCACCTCTCTGTCTCTCGCTCTTCCTTTATCTGGGAGTTTATTACCATTGTCCTATCAAAGATTATCTTCTTCTATAAAACTGAAATTTTTGCACTAAAAATAAAACTTTAAAAGATATTCAAAGTTTTGCGTCCTCATTCTGTGGAAATGAAAAAAAAAAACAGCCATACTACACTAAAGCTCCACACCGTTTTGTTTTTATTCACTTACTCTGATTGATTATATTTCAGCTAAATGATAAATAAAGTTATACCACCTTAAAAAAAAGGTCAGAATGAGACGGAGGGAGAATTAAACCAGGCACACAAACACAGACACTTGTCCAGGAGCCCACTGTGCTAATTACAGAGTCTTGTTCTTCCAAGGCTGCGACTCACCTTGGACGACATTTACCTGGCCACGCAGCCAGGTGTTGGCCGCCGCTCTATAGGAGCCAGTGAGTTATTTCAGCACCTGCAGGCTCAGCGGGCGACGGCCAACTGACAATAATATGTATTGGCAGCAAACAGCATGACGGCAGAGCAGCGGTACATGACATCAACAGAACAAGGCAGATTTTTACCAGGGAGGAAGTAAACACATCGTGGATATGACACACACAGGGATCAGGACTGCAGCCAGAGACAGGAGGAGGTGTACACGTCCAGTCTGCCCCCACCCTAAAGGTGTACCCCCTCCCACCCACCCACCCATTAAATGCTGGATTAATAACTGGCAGTAGAATTGTAAAGATTCATGTAAAACCAACTCGTTCAATCGCCACATCAGCTGTAACCCATGTGAGGACTGCAGCGGTACCACAGGCAGCCGCACCACCTCCATACTATCACCATCTCATCTGTTATACTCGCCTAACACTGCAGCACTGATTCCCTCACTTCACAACTTGTTATAGCTTTGTTTTAAACTTTGGCTTTTATTAAATAAACTACTTTTCTTAAACTGCTCATACCAATATCCCCGGTGTCAGGTTGGGACAGCAGCTGCAGAAATCTGATTTTCACTTTCCTGGCCCACATGCTTCTGGGTAATAATCTGTCCCACTACCAAACCACAGTTTATCTGCTGCTTCTATAAGGATCGACTGAAATAGGTGTATTCTTCTTTAATAAGCTTAAACAGGGACATATATAAGTTCCTGAAAATGTGACTGTTACTGGATATATGTGTCCTTTTATAATGCATGAGCAGACATGGTGATGGGTGATGTTATCCACATAATCTGACTGTCAGTTTGCTTTCATTTGCGTAACTCTACCTAATGTAGAACCAAACATAAAGCTGTAGTACACCAGACACACCTTGGCTCTCTGTTAAATACAATATATGTAAACTATATTTACAGTATTAACATCAGGTCCAGGGCGAAGCAGCTGTACATCGGCTATATCTTTTAAAGTGTGCCACTGTATCATAAAACCTTAAAGATGGAGGGGTTGCCTGGAGACACAGAGACGTATGAATGAGTTTGTACTTAGATGAAGGTGAATGTTTCCCACAGGTAAATACTGTATTTATACAGTTTTTGCTTTTTTATGTTATGAGGGTTCTGGAGTAAAAGAATAAATAACAAAGATAAACTATTTGAATGGCCTTAACACTCATAAACAGAGTTTTGGAAGACTTTTATTCCACTTGAAAGATATTGTTTTCTTGAACTGCACCACTGGGATATTTGAAAGTGGTGCAGTTTATTTTTTGCTGGCACAGAAAGTGATCAGAGAACAGATCCTGCTTCCAGAGGGGAAATAGTAAATGTAGTAGGAAGCAGGAGGGGAAGGGGGTGCTGGTAAAATCTTGAATCAAGGTTTATGTACTTTTACATTGCCTTTGTGTTATAAGATCACACAAAGGATTTTCTGAAAGGAAAACAAAATGTTTATGAATAAAGCAGCCAGATGGGCCTGTCTGTTATTGGCTACTATGAATCACAC
This sequence comes from Caranx ignobilis, assembly GCA_021432705.1. Lineage (NCBI taxonomy): Eukaryota > Metazoa > Chordata > Actinopteri > Carangiformes > Carangidae > Caranx > Caranx ignobilis. The sequence goes on from MU269982.1 coordinate 1,853,284, forward strand.
AAAAGACAAATGACTGACGCACTAGTGTGCTCCGATGCTAGCTCAGTACTGCCAGAATGTGATATAAGCCACATAATATAACAAATAATGAGGGAAAATACATGAACTGTCAAAATATTCTTGCTCACACTAATGATATTTTGTCCACCACGGTCAGTTAAAGCAAGCAGCATTCCTAATTTAGCTCTGATAGCTAGCTAGCATGCTATTTTTTTTTTTAATCAATTACGCTTATTTGGTAAATGATATATTTTTACAAAGTCACTCACACACAAACACAATGTCAAGTTACAGAATCACTTACTCATTAGTCAGTTACATTTTTATCATTTAAGTAGCTAATGGGCTAACTAAGTTTTAGCTGCTAGCTACTAGCTTGAAAAACCACACTGGATTTGATAGCATGAGCGTCCAGGGACTGGAGACGTATCATGTAAGTAAAACATGTACTTTACTCATACTAACATGGCGAGCGCTAACATGGTAAAATTGCCATTGTTTGAAAAAGAAAAGCAAAGAAAGCCTAGCACAGATATTGTTTAGCTAGCAGCAGCTAATTAACTGATTAGGCTACATAAAAAACATCAATGATCATAAACACTTGTAAACATTAATTCTACAGTGTTGGCTAATTCATTTTAGAATAATCTTATGTTTCTTGACTCGTCTCATGTTGAGTAAAATGATTTCAAATGATCAACAAATAGAGCAAAGTGCACAGGCTAAATGTGCTAAATGTCCATTAGCACATTCCTCTTTTGCTCTTTTCTGTGTACCTACAGAGTGACATGATGATTAACATATACAGACATGTCCAATATTATCCTTCACAGTTTAAGAGGAAAACATTCAATTGAGGAGCCAGAAGAAATCACCACAGCACAGTAACACTAGACAAAGCTCAATGATCCACTGAGAAAATCGCAAAGGAGCACAAAAAAAGAAAAAAGAGAAAGAAGAAAAAAAAATCCACTCCAGCCACATCCATCCATCCTCAATCAATACCATCCACCTGATGGCTTAGAGACCTATTGATGTCACTATTGAATTATTGATCACTTCCTCTAAAATGAATGGCCTAAATATTATAGATGACATTCAGCACAATGGGCTGAGCTACACTGCAGAGATCTGTGAAGCTGTGAGAGGCCAAGGCAAAAAAAAAAAAAAAAAAAAAAAGGGATAAAATCTGAGGAATTGTGATGAGGTTGGTGAAAATGTTATCCATGGGAAAAAAAAAAAGGCTCCGTCCAACCTTGAGGGACTGACAGGTCAAAGGTCACGTGACCTGCAGAAAACACAGATGTTACTATAGGAAACCTTTGGAAATTGATTAATGCAACAAATAGGGTAAACAGTAATAAATGACTCATCTTGTTTTGCCTTTGATTCTTTATTAGGCAAAAATTATATGGTGCCTCATTTATGAGGTTTATTCTTTAATTAAATGATTGATTTTTATATTACACTTTACCAAAGTATTCAACCTTAGTGTCAGTGATGTTTCTGACTTACACCATCTGCCAGGAGACATTAGCCTTTATCTTCATTAACGGTTCGAGAACAACGATCTACTTTGTGCCGGGTGCCATAAAAAAATCAAACAGATTTCCCAACAAATCTGTGTAAAGGCCTCGAGGGCTGCAGTCAAAATGAACGTTATAATTTAAAGACTATTATCAGGAAGAAGATCAAGGTTACAGATTTCAAACAGATTTAATATTTCTACCTCTCTGTGGCTCACTCCTGCAGAGGTCACCCACCCCTCCACCCCCACCTCCACCCCCCTCACACCAATGAGAGTCATCAAATTAAACGTCAAATTAAACTAAAAAGTACCTGTGCTCCGTTCTGCTGCCCTCGGACATTTTATTAAGCCATCTCATTTGTCTGTGACATTGCCAGCGCTGGCTCTGTAACTGCTGGAAGAAGCGAAACTTATGGATGTAACACGACAGTTAACTGGGAAAAGGTTGACTTTTAAAATGAATTGCGGCTTCTGCCAAGGAACAAATTGTCTATTCCGTGAAATAGGATGTGCCAGCGTTGCGAGAGCCTGCAGAATATATTGTGCGAAGAAGGTGTTCACTCCAAACTAACTCATCTCCATATGGGAAAGAAACTGCTGATTGTAATTCAGCAAGTTGTATTTCAGAAGCAGATCACCTTAACTTCAAATAAACTGTTCATAGCTTTTGCTGAGACGCATATTAACGCATTTGTGAAGGTAAACAAAGGATATTGTGATGCACTGAATATCTTCTTTATTATATCTTTGTGGTTTTGGAGCTCCATTGTTACCATTTCTACTATTATTTTTATATATCCTCATTACAGTTTAGTCATGCACTGATGAGGATGAAAGGTGAAGTTTTCTTGTTTAAGGGTAATATAATAATACTTCAGAGGCCCTATGAGTTATTATAGTATTTCAGTGCACCTATGGTAGGTCTCTCACGAAGCAGTTTGTCGGTTATAATCTACAAATGATTGTGGTAAATTTAACGTAATTCCAGTTTGTGGCTGAGTTACGCTCAGGGAGTGATGACAACCAGCTGTTACAGCTACTGACAGAAATACACAAAGAGAAACACTAAGCAGCAGAGAGGCAGACAGACTGAGAGAGGGGTGGTCCACCCAGTTTGGCTGAAGGCAGACCGGCCATTAATCACGGGTGAGTTAAAATCAGGAAGCATGAGTGTTTCATCAGTTTGTTTCTCTTCTGCCAACAAACATACAACACACCAGGGAGAGAGTGTGCAACAGACAAATAGGTACGAGGACAACGAGGCAAGATTCAATGGTCGTCAGTGCAGAGGAGACAAACAAGAGAGTGACATGTACAGTATAGAAAGTGAAACCTCAGCAACTGGTGATAAAAGACATCAAACAGCTGGACTGACTGGTGATTGATCTCTAAAAACACCACTGACCACTGGGCAGATGGATGCATGATGCATGATGACTGGCTCCTGAATATTATAGCCTCAGCATGTATAAGTTTTATGATGGGATTGAAAACACCCTCCTACTATTGTCCACATTCACTCACTGCAGCTGTTTAACATAACTTTAAAAACACTGAGAGAAAGAGGATGTGTATTGTTGTATATGCCATTTCTGATGCACATTGTTGCACCTGTCACTCAGCTTAGTATGAATGAATAGTGCACTCTCTCTTCACACACACACACACACGCATACACAAATCAAATCAAATGCAAACAGTGTCGCTCTCTGTCTCGAAACTATATACCGTCCATACAGACCACAAAACACACACATAACAATGCATGAGTGCACACCCTGACAAACATGAATGCCCCCTATTCTCTCTGTCCATCACACATGGAGGCGGGAGGGAACACACACTCCTCGATGCACATACACACACACCATCAGTGGGATTTCCTCGTGGGCGCCTGGTCCCTCTGTGTTTGCCACACTGCTCTGTCAACATCTGGCAGCAAACAATTCAAAGGAATGAGATGCAGAGGAGGAAGAGGGTCGACAGGTAAATGTGTGATTGTGTTTCAGTTTGATCAGTGAGAAATTGAAAACGAAAGCGATAAAAGAAGCAGAAGATAAACATGGAGACTGGTGGCATTTAACCGTCCAGTGGGAAAAAGATGAAAGAGAAATGAAGCAGTAAAAAAAAGATGCAAAAAAAATTTTTAAATAAGAGAAAATAAGATTTGACTTGTCGTGGACACAAAATGAAAAGAGTGACTGATATTAACATAAAAGAAAAGAGGAAGATTTACAGACGATAAGAGGAAATGACAGGTCCTTGTGTGCAGCCTCTCCACCAGTTTGACAGGTAGGTACGGTGACATTAGCATAGTGATTAACAGTCACATTACCATAATGATTAATACCAGCATTAGCATAAGCACTGTGACTGGGAGAGAGCCAAAGAAACGCACACGTCAAGACAGGAGAGAGTATAAAAAGAAATGATGTGGAGCGGCAGAAGGAACCAGAGAGGATGGAAACAGTAATTATGTAGAGGAAACAAAGGGATGAAGACAGAAAATGTCTTCTTTTTTCCATCACAGCTCTTGGCAGCTACAGCACCATCCACTCCAACACGTCTTCATAAATAAGTTTACCACTCGCCTGTGCTGTATGTCCAGTGATGAGACAGGGGTGTCCCACAGAGGGAGGCCAGCTGTCAGTTCTATTCCCTCTGCTGATAAAACCACAAGGCGGATCTTTTTCTATAGGTGGAAACACTGACACACACACACACACACACACACACACACACTGAGGGTTAATGTACAGCTGAAACCAAGACTGTGCACAGAGGAAAGAGCTTCTGATCAGCAGCAATGATCATTTTAACATGGACATCTGTTTTTACACAGGACAGTAATTTGTATTTATATGCATTGATGCTTTTGTGTCAGTTTTTAGGCTGCCATCAACATCTGGCCAGGCACAGTGGATGAAAATAAGCCTTACTGGCTAACTCCGGCTCACTCAACAGTCTTTTTTTGTTTGTTTGCTTTATACACTGTCGATTAGTGTTGCATTGTACAGAGGATAAAAGAGTAAAGCTGCCATCTCCTCTGACTGACGACATCTCACTTAGCTTCTAGCAACTATTGTTCCTTTCTCTTTGAAATCCAAACAGTGTTGGTTGTTTTTTATGAAATGAATCATTCCATTCAGTTTCTGACAAACCCAGCAAACTACCAGTGAATGTCCCCCGCTTGAGGTTAGGTGTAATTGAAAATGCCAGAGAAGAGCAATGATAACACACCTTACACTTTATCAGATCACAGTGTCACGGTTGGAGCGGAGATTATAAAGACAGATGTTTTTTATATCACATAGTTTAGTTTACATGTAAGGTAGATCTTCAAGGATTCAACAAAACTAACAAAGTAAAGCAGAGCAGATGGAGGCAGCGCAGAGCTGCAGCGAAGCACATGTCATGCCATGGTGCCCTGCCAGGACTAGACAGGTCTTGTCAAGTCAAGTCTATTCATACAGGCAGCAATTACAGTCACAGAGGGCTTCTGCAGGTCTGTGTAAAACAAGAAAACAAAATGCCAACTCTTCAAAATTAAGATGGAAGAAGGCAGGGGAAAAAGAGGAGATGTGATGTAGGCAAATGACAGAAACACCAGCGTCAACAGTCAGGCTGCTGCTGTGTCAGATTACGCTGTGAAGGCATCGGAGCACACAGTCCTGACATTAAATTAGTCACATCTCTCCCTGGTGGAGCCACAGCGATTTGCATATCATCCACAGATGATGCAGTCGACCTGGCACCGCGCTGCAGCCCCCAACATCTGGAGTCCAAATATATCTGTGCAGGAATTCTGTTTATCGATGTCACTAATGATTTCAATATCATCAGCGCTCTCCAAGCTGTTCAAGAAGCTCCGGGACGTGAACGTTAACACCACAGTGTTCCTCTGGATCCTCCATTCATCATACGACACAAAGAGCGTTGACACCAGATTCACACTAAACTCCATTAAGACTCCTTGCACTGCCTCTGATGTATGTGGAGGACTGAGCACTGAGGGTGTTTTCACACCTGCCTTGTATAGTTTACTTGAAACAAACTCAAATTTGCTCCTCCTCTTGGAGTGGACCTCTTGGCCAAGCTCAGGTACGAACCAAACAAGAGGACCAAGACCCAGCTGAAGAGGTGGTCTCTTTGCGGTTCCAGACGAACCCTGGTACGGTTCATTTGAGGTCTGAAAGCGGCCTGATCTCGATCCAACCCAGATGCAAAAAACACTTTTGACACTCTCTCCTTCGCAGCCGTCTTGCAGCATTGTAAAACACGTTGTATTAAATGTGGCTTTGTTTACAAATTCTGGTCCACAAGCAAAAACAACCATGTGACTTTCCTGGTGTGATAACACCCTAAGACAGTGGAGGCTCCTACAGTACAGGCTGGACTCTGAGAGGACAGTCAGCTGGAGCAGGAACATACCTGGTGCTGAACCACTGAAGATTACTCAAGTGATCCTTGAATATATAGGTTCAGTGTTACACAGAAACAATTCCAGAGATTTCAGTCCAGATCACTATAGAAACACACCCAAGCGTGCAAGAAGAAAATTATCAGCACGGCATCAAAGATCACAGGCTGCTGACTCCTGACACTGAACCCCAGATATATCATCTCCAGAGCGATGGAGATAACCGATGACCTTCTCCACTGCACTCACTGTCTTTTAGCAGTTTTCTCAGAAAACCTGAACGGGAGCTTCTGAGGCAAAACCCATACAGATACTGAATTCATGATCATGTGAGGTGTGGACTTCATGTTTTGTCTTCTATCTCTGTGGTGCACTTATGTGAAGCCCCGATGTAGCAGGCATTCAGCTGAAGGAATGATGTGCAGGAAATTAATCCGGCAATTAAACTGATCATGTTGAGCAGAAATCTCCAGTTGAGCTGCATCAATCCAATCATGATCCAATCACATCCCCCAAAAGAGCGTCTCACAGCCGTCCTCTTGTGTTCACTGATTATCCCCAGTATGTTCAATTTGCATGAAATGTAGCTGAATCTCATTTTCTTCATGCATAGCAACATGTTACCACACCTGCTACACAACCTGATGTACGATCACCACTCGGTGCAGACACCCCCCTTTCATTAAAATGCAGTTACTGTATCTTGATGTAACTCGAAGCCACGTTTAATTTGAGTTGCTATTACATGCATCAGGGGTCGCTAAACAGCTGCAAACCACCGAACCAATCAGCAGCCGGACATGGCATCACATGACCGGGGAACGATGAGGAGCTCAGTTGAGGTATCAGTCCAGGATGAGCAGATGGATACAGGATCGAGCCGTCAAACAGGATTCAATATATGAGGTCTTCTGGTGCTTTCACTCAGGAACTGCCCATTACTGCAAAAATGCACAAATCGGCAAGATTGTGTGTGTGAGTGTGTGTGTGTGTGTGTGTGGATATCTGTGGAAGCGAGTTTGTGTGAGAGAGAGTGTGTATGTGCAATAATAGCAGTGGCACAGAGGGCCACATGTGTTGGTCCACGGGAGATTGAAAGTGAATTGGAAGCTATTAATCTGACCTTCCCCTGCCATCAGATTTGGTTGGGAGCAAAATATATATTCACTCCACACACTCTGCTCCTCTTCGCACCGCCTCACTCTCTTCTCTCTCCTCTCTCTCTCGCTCATCATCACACCACACATCCTCCTTCAGTCCTCCCTCCCCTCCGATCCACAGGTACAAGTTTAGATGTCTTGAGAGCAGCGTTTTACTTCTCAGGCTTTGAAATGATCTCCATTAATCCCTTCGCCTCCTGCTGTTCTTTATTATCCTCTTCTCTATGCCAATGAGCTGGCTGGTGTCTCCGCCTCAGAGCTGCTTAACGTGATATTCACAGCTCTTTTCCTCACTTTCAGTGGCATCGCACGGATGTGGATAGAACAGAACAGAGCTGCATGTTGGAAAACAACAGCTCTGTTGTTCAAAGGGGAGAGGAACCGCAAACCGTGATGCCTTTTTGCCTTGACGTTTTACTTCTTATGCAACTTCACAGCCCGTTTAGCATGGGAAAACAATTTAGCTAAAAAAAAAAAAAAAAAAAAAAAAAGCTATTTCACAGGAGATGGTCTGACGACTGGTGTGGTATGGCAGTGTGTAAAAGAAAACTCAGTTCCACCTGATGCATTTCTCCTAATTCACTAAACTGAATTTATTGTTTACAAGTGCTCTGCAACCACCATTTCCTCCAATAGTACAGCAGCAACCAGTGCCTTTGGGTGAGATTCAATGAGATAACACTTTGGGTTTTTAACAAAGTGGATGGATACGAAAAGCCAAGTGCGGTGAATTGTGCCTGGAGGAAACAATCTGGCGATCGTTCCTCTGCAATTTATGCCATTTTCTCCTCAGCAGCAAACAGGTTTTCCACATCAAACAAAAAGCCTTAAAAAGCTTCGAAACACAGCGGCTGCTGATGTGGATATTGAATCAATCGAGTTAGTGGATTGTGATAGGGTTCCTCATGCTGCATATCCCACTGAGAATCAACACCAAAGTCAGCAAATTCAATGCTTTGCTTCATTTGTTTTGATCTGCACAGGCTGAGTCACTTTCAGGATCTGAGTCCTGCAATGAACTTAATGAAAATGATATTATTGAACTCTGTTCCAGATATTGATTCAATTTAATGGTCATTCCCCAGACTTATATTTCATCATCCTGCAAGGTGTTTCTAATATTTAGTCTGCCCGCACTTGATATACAGTAAATGGTTCTGGAGCAGTGATATCTACACTACGCTGTGTCTTAAAACCATTTCCTGTTAACTTGTTTTTGTGTTTCTTCTCTTACAACGGTGAGCTTGACATTTCCGGTGAGCTTTAATTAGCCTGGTCCTAACCAGTCTCTTGCACTTTGTTTCGTTAGTGCAAACAGGCTGACCACTGAGGAACATTTACTTCCTGGTAGGTGGACACTCTGCTGAAATTTACCCAATCGCTAACGTTTGGTCGTGACATACGTCGGTCGAACCAGCCGAAATGCAAGGAAGCTGCTGCACGCTGTAAACAAGGACCATCCTGCATCGCAATGATGTCCATCAACGACAGCAGCATTGCCACAATGAAACAAATGCAAATGCAAACGCAAACGTCCATCTCCGCCATCATTATATATGAATTACAACTAACCAATAACCTCAATGTCATTGTTCTCAGCAACTCCCTCTGTTCGCTGATTGGCTGGTAGATCCTCTGCAGGAGAAAAGCCATGAAAGCGTTCAATCCCAGGCGGTACGTAGGTGGGCGGAGCCAGGATAGGCTTAAATATGGATGACAGAAGAAAGAAAAGTGCCTTGTCAATCACACTAAAAACGAGCAGCTGAGTAACACAGAAGCCGACCAACTACGTCGAGCTACAGTTGCAAACCGACAGCGATTAGGAATAAGTGCAGTGTGACAAAAGTTTGATCTGTCTATTACTGCACATTGCCGGAGGCGCTGTTTTTTACTAATGTTGACTGCCAGTCATCTCTCCCTGCCTCACTGACGGCCTCTCTCTCTGTATCTGCAAAATGATTTAACGCCATGAAAACCACACTTGATTTACAGTCTAGGAGGAAGAGGGTGAAGAAGAGTGATAGAGACAGAGAGGGATGGGGGGGAGGGGCTCCTTAAACCCTGACAACTGGCTGATGAAAGCCTTAAAGCTCTGAGCCTGGTTATCTACTCTCAGAGACCCTCATTCCAAGCCACACTCCTTCATTCATCTCTCTACTAGCTCCTCAACTTCAACTCTATCTTCTCCTTTTTACCTTATTATGGAAAAACGTCCTTCTTTCAAGTTGCACTGCTTGAGTTTAGTGGAGAACTCCCAGGTCATTTCAGATCACTCAGCTGCTCAGTAAAAGCTGCTCTCCCGCTTGTATCGCTGCCACTACACGAGCGACCTCCATCTCACCTGTCAGGATGGTGGTGATACCACACTGCAGAGGAGACACATGTGTCAAAATGCATCATATCCAGGACAAGAATGAGGTAAACATTAAAGAAAAGGCGTGTTTTTGTTTCCCCACTGCTCGATTATTCAGTCTCTGCTTAGCCCACAAACCAATTTCGCACAACAGGACGACAGGTAGCCATGAACATTTCTAATAAAGCTAAAAATATGATTTCTACATTATTTTCAAGAGGTGGAACCATAATTAAATGACCCATTATATTGTAAACTGCTCCGTTCAATCCACTGCTGATTGACTTGACTAATGAATCAAGTGGACTCATTACGTCTGCAGAGGAAATGTTATGATAACTAATACTAATAATGGAAACAAGGCTCAGACTGAACTTCCAGCACTGGGAGTAACTAGACTTTCTTTATAACCCTCACATCTCTGAAATGTGTAGAACTTTTAGACTGTTGCATAAATCTTAATTTTGTCCATTTTCTGTTATCACTTCATTTATTCATTATTCATTTCCTCATTGTCTGCATAATCTGGAAAGGTTTCCTTTCCTTTACCACCTTTCTCCAATATTCCACAGATATCCCTTTTAATAAATAAAATAAAGCACACACACACGGACTGAATGTATTTATACACACACAAAGAGGATTTTGCTTGTGGATCGATCTACTGCCCCGCTCAATCTGAACTCACAATGTGTGAAAGTGGACCTGGTCAATACCAGCCTTTTCATTTTAGGGAATCAACACGGACACACACACACACACACACACACACACACACACACACACACACTTTGACTGGATGTGAAAGATGTTGAAATGAGAACCAGCAGCTGCATCTGAGGACACACTGTGTGATGTGTCTGTGTGTGTGTGTGTGTGTGATGTGAGGATCTAAAGGAGATCTCCACTTGTCAGATGACCAGGAGCTTTAAGTGGTGTCTCAAGAAGAAAAGAAAGAAAAAAAACAACAACAATCAAACAAAGACTAGATATTTTGACCTGGTGCAGGAACTGGCTTCAGTTCAGGACATGAACCGCAGCACTGATTGACATTTCCACCGTTTGTGTGCTGCTGTGAAATATTCAGCAGGCGACTCAGCTTTACATATAACCCAGAGGGCACAGCCTTTTTCATTCTGATGCTAACGTAGCTGGTAGCAGAGGAGCCGTGACTTAAATCTCTGTGCCACAGCTGCGTCACAGGACTGTAACAGAACCTGTTTGTTCCTTGGCAGCCGGTCTTGTGCCTGACACCAGAGCTTAGAGCCTGCTGCAGAGAATGCCGCTTAATTCACCCATGAGCTTTTTAAAGTAACACGAGAGAGACAGCGGCGGGATACTTGTAAAGGAGGCGTAGAAAATACACAGCAGGAGAGAAGAGGAAGCAGACTGACACAGAGACAGAATTAAAGACGGAGACAAAGACCAGTATGTCTTTTTTTCCCCCTCCGTCTTCTTTAGGAGAACATTTCATTTAGATCTGAAAGGACGGCTCGCCTACTGAGCAACCCTGTGTGCCTCTCTCTATCTCCAGCTGGTTATAAGCAAAAAGCTGATTGGCTGATGGCTGCTTAATGGAAAGGTAAGAAGTTAAATGTCAAGAAAACAGCACTTCTTTCCATCTCAGTGGAAAAGAAGACAGAAAAGCCCATGGCTGGTACGTCTGCAGTCAGACACATGCACAACTGAGCTGTAAACACATAAACACACATCTGTATTAGATGTGTTCTGTTCCTTCACATCCCTCTTATCGTATCATGTAACATTATCAGCTGATGTCTCCGGTTCTGTCTCCATCACTACACCCTCCTCCTCTTCCCTTTGTGTCTCTCCACCCTTTCATTTTCTCCGTCTCCTTGTCACCGCTTCACTTTCCCATTACTTGCCTGTGTCTCTCTCTCTCTTGTTTCCCTTATCTACCTTTTTCCCACCTCAACTCCACCTCAGTGAATTTCAGCACATCAGTCATATCTCCGCTCTCGCTCTCACTCTTTACACTCAGAGGCGTTACTACTTACAGATACGTACATCGACTCTGTGTTTAGGGAGTTTGTGTGAGTGAGTCACACATCACCTCACTGTAAGTGTTATGCTCTTAAGAGGCTCGATAAGCAGTGTGTGCTGAACCCGGGGGCAGCGAACAGAGCACTGCCTGTCCTGTATCTGGCACCACTGTCATTTCTTATACAGGCACAGCTACAGCTGGAGACAAACTGCACAAACACTAGCAAAAACAAATAAAACATGCAAAGACCTGAGCCCTGCAGATTAAAGATGACAGGTCTTTCACAGCCCGGATCACAGGAAACCAGTAGGCCTGTAACCAGTATGACAAAGCTTTACACCTACAGAACCTACTGCTTCCGCTCCTCACTGTAGAGTCAGGTTCTCATCAAAGACCAAACCCACAAAGGCCTCAAAACTAAAGCTTTCCACAGAAAGCTCATTCTCAGGATGCACATTTCGATCAACAATAAATAACAACCATAAGCCTGTGATGTCATATCTGTTGAATGAGTGGAAGCTATTTGTTGTTTAAAAGTTACTAAATGTGTTTCGAGCAACTTGCATCTTCTACTTTGGGTCATATCTCAACATATATTCTGTATGATATCAATATTAGCTGTGTTTCCACTGTGGGGGTTCCTGGTAAAGGGAGGGGGGCAGTAACTCTCACTCATCTCTCTCAGTTGCCAGTTACTTAAATTTACATCTAATGTCACATAGATCTATGTGGAACAAAACTCTAAACCAACCCTCCAGTGATCTCTCTCAAATGAGAAGACAGGCAGATTGAAAACACTCGTGCTTCAGCCTGCAGCCTGCTGCATCTGTTTGATACCTTTAAAACCTGAGTGGGGCCGAATGTGTCAGATCAGAGGCAGAAAAAAATACCTGCACATCTGGAAGTTTATCTTGTAAACACTTGGACTAGATCAGTGAGAAAAGGATATGGGCTGCAGACCATGCGGATGCACCAGCTGCGAGGGCAGGTGGTCTGCTTGAGGCAGAAGAAGACCACAGGTACCAGCTCCGGGTAGGGCACTACCAACACGCTGGCATCACTGCTGCCATCATCATCCTCATCATCATCGTCTTCGTCATCTCCCTCACACTCCACCACCTCTTCTTCGACCTCCTCCTCCTTCTCAATCCTGTCCTCCTCTGGAATAATCCCTTCCTCTTCTATTTCCTCCTCTTTCTCCTCCTTTTTCTTGGGATGTGAGAGCTGGTATGTGGAGGGTCTGCGGGGGGAGGAGGAAGTGACGGCGCCATCGCTGTCGCCCCTGGCTATGGCTGTCGTTACCCTGGAGATTGCTGCCGCTGACGGTGTCGCTGCTGTTGATGTTGCAACGCTGGGGCCCTCCTCCTCCTCGCTCGTCATGGCAACCCAACGGTCTGGGATGAGAGAAACAGAAAAGACAGAAGGAGGAATTTAAAATAAACTCTCAGTTCATCGACAGGGTAAGACACAACACTGAGCACACGCTGTGGAGAGAAAACACCGAGCCAAAGTTGACAAAGGCCCAGAGCAGATTGTTACACTTCTGATCTGCTGACGCTATGAGAAGGAAACCACAACTACTTCAGTAAAAACAGCAACATGGCCATGATGGGTTAGAAGAGACCGAACCTAAATAGTGTGGGGCGTGGTCCTCGAATACCACCCACACAGAACGTGGAACTGTTCAGAGCTGGTGCCTAATCTAGAACCAGCTTCATCTCACTGAGACACGGGGTCTTATTGTCAAGACAGAGCTGTTTCAGAGGGACATAATCCAGACAGACATACAATACATATAAATATAACATTAACATAAAAATACCAAGTGGAAGCTGATTTAAAGTCTTCACTGGTGCTTTTTTCAGTGCCCTTAAAATGAGTTTAAAATCCCCTGCTGGGATCAAGCTTGACAGCATGAGACCCTGCTGACAAACTAAACCTGTGTATCGGCCATTTGTAAAGGTTTAAACGTCTTCAAAATCAGTTTGTGCTCCAATGTAGGCTCACAAAACCAGAGGCAACCCTTGTAAGGTGAGGAAATTATCTTGTTATTGTTGATGTTGTGCTTGGTTTGAACGCTGATGGGAAACACATTGTGACATAATGATGTATCTCTATGAGCGCTGGTGGAAAAGAAATCTGGTCATTAGAAAACTCTTGAACCGACTCAAAAGCTGCAGCGCTTTGTCTTAAAACCACAGACTCAGGCTTCCTTTAACAATACTCCACTTCATTACTGATAAAGAGCAGCCACGTTCACATTCATGGTCACTAGAAGGTGCCTGTCAGAGAAACATAAAAGCCAACAAGTCCTTGGTAATAAACAACACAATACATAATTCATGATGTCTCTGCAGATGTGATCTCACAGATGTGTTCTTTGACCTGACACCCAGCTCTCCAGGAAAAATCACTTCTTTCCTAAAACATGAAAACACTGTCTGTGAGTTTTTGGGGTTTGAATTGCTCCTTGGTTAAAGTAAAGTCTGATTATTTTAGTTCTCTTGCTGAGCCTTAGATTCAGCTTTAGAGGTGCTTTTAGTTTTATCTCTTTTCTTTGGGGACCGAGGCTGACAAGCTGTTGCCATTTCCTTCAATCTTTATGCCAAATGAAGCTCACAGGACGACGCTGGCTTCATATTTAGCAGACAGTTTTTCTTTTTGGTCTTCTCATCCAACACTGACAGAGAGCAAAAGAGCGAAATCTCCCAATATGATAAACTATTCGCTGAAAATCGAGAGCGGTTGTAAAAAAGAGAGGCGTGGCAGAACACTGAAAGGCTGGCGAGAGAAATAAAGGAGTACGGAGAGAGTGAGTGAGCGAGGAGGGAGAGTTCAGTGGTTTAGTCAGAGGCTTAGCGTTGAGAGGAATCAATACTGTGGAGCTGAGAGAGAATAGAAGGAGCAGCAGTGCTGATATGACTGAGTGGCAACTGCCCATGGATTTCCAATGAGCGAGCAGGAAAAAAAAAAAAAGCAAACACGATTCTGGATAAAAAGCGACTGAGATCTTTCTGCTGATTCTTTAAGTAGACTGTGTTCATTTAAATTACAGGTTGGTTCTCAGGCTCTCGTTACGACCACAAAAGACAGACTCTGGTAGACCACCAGTAGTCAGCAGGACACAATCACGCCGAGACGGCTGAGATGATTTCAGGTGTTCGCCCTCGTTGTTGTACAATGCAATCGTGATGGAAATTGCAGGTTGTGAAGTTTCAGTGAGCTGCAAATATGGTGTAACTTCAAAAACGTTTCAAGCATCTACTCGAGGAAAAAGGATTCATAGGGTGAAGAAACAGAAACAGGAAAGAGAAGTTCAAGTGCATGCTTCATCCAGGCAATAATCCAGCATTAATGGAGTCAGAGTGAAGGAAGAAAGACACGCACAAAGTTCAAGTGGGATTCAGTTTCCATTCAGTGGCTTCACACATCTACAGTGAGATCTGCAGAGGTGCAAGATGACACTGAGCAGCTATCTCTGGAACAAAGAGGAAATATCTATGAGTGCAATAACAGCTCATGAAAGCTGGAGTCCACTTCAATCACTGACAAAGGCTTCCGCTCCTTAAAGCAGCCTGTGTTCATCTGAGTTATAGGTTGGTTTTCTGTTATTACAGGACTCACTTTGCAGCCGGACGCCAGAAAGCCTGCTGATTAGAGCAGATACAAGAGGAGGGAGACGTGCTAACACTGAAAAGCAAAGAGCTTCTGTTGGTAAGTCCGACCAGGGACTTGGGGCTGTGCATCTGACTGAGTAATTACCCAGTCATTGGTAAAATAACATCAAACTCTCCGATTCTGTGGGGAAATTAGCTTGTTGCAACTGCAGAGTAATGGGATCTCTGCGAGGAAAGTAAAATATGAACACAGGGAGAACATAAAAGGAGGCAATAAAGACACAATGGGAGTTAAAACAAAGAGACGTACATGCAGAAGCAGGATCCAAACAGTCGTGGATTCATGTAACCATATGTTGTTTGTGCTGCTGGAGACTACAAATCGTTGAGTGAAGACCAACAGCCCCATCAAGCAGGGCCTCGTTCTCATGCTTCTAGTAGAGCTCGCCGCGTCTTTAATATCATATTATTTGATGCAACATTTAAACCAACATCTCTGGTGGCTGTTTGAGGGAATCATTCATTTCTGGATTCTACTGAACTCAATACACAAGTGTTGACCAGGAGTTAGAGATGAGCTGTATATGTATTCGTTTCTCATCTAACTGAGGATGCAGCTGCAGACTCTGAATGGTAAAACTGCAGGACCTTCAGCTGTGAGATGTGTCACGTGTTGTAAGCATGAGGTGCATCATTTCCTTTCCTGCCACACATGTACAGTATGAGAATACATTCATGTTCTTTTGATCATATAGACTCCTTTTCACTTAAGAAGGGAAAAGAGTGACACTGGAAACCAATGTATTGACAAAACCCTGTGGATAGTTCAAGTTCTGCTGGGAAATTACAACTTTGTTGGTTTTATGGCTTGTGCTTTTTATCAAAGTTACTGTACCATTAAAGTCTAACCTCAGACAGACAGACTCACTTCTACATGGTGTAATATTCATGTTTTGTTTCTAACTGTGGACCTGTGGAGACCCCTGGCAGAGACACAGACACTTTCCTAAAACTGGGACAGAGAAGTGGATGACTAACTACGGGGAGGACAAGACACACAGACACACACACAGGGATGCTTTTTGGCCAACTTGTGTGGATTCAGACAGAAAAGAAACCTTGTACACAAAGGCAGTGCATCTACTGTAGGCAGACTCTTCCTTTTACAAGTCCAGCCCCCATTAAAAATGCAAAGTGCTGGAGTCAGTGACACATTACTGCTCATTAGGGCCAGTGGGACAGGAGAGCTGCTGCTTACTGTCTGCACCATCACCCTGCCCTCACTTCACTATTTGCAGCTGTTGTGTTGCACTGAAAGTAAGTGAGGCACTTTGTACTGGAAATGTTTCCTGAAGTTTCCAACTTCAGAGCCTTTATTGAGTGCGGAGGGACTTGAACAATAGAAGGCAGATTGCTCTGTGTATTCTTAGTCTCTGGACCACTGACACACTACACTTAGTTTAGTCTGCACAGCCTGTTTAACTGTGTTTTTTCCTCATTGAAAGTGATACTGGACATGTTATTTCCTCCAATACATCACAAAGAGTCAATCAGGCAAAAGATTTCAGCTGCCCCCTGTTATTTTTGAATCAAATCATGAAGGAAATTGCAGCTTGTGATCGTTCTGTTGGTGTGTCAGGACCCCCTCCCAGCAGAATAACTGGTCACATCCATCAGGAAACGAACGCAGTGTAACCTCAGAATCGTTTTAAGCACCTGTCAGCGGTCACCGTTCAAGAAAATTGATTTATATATCTGCAGGAACAACAAGGGGAAAATGAAAACAGGCAGCAGAGAAGAGAGGTTCGAGTGGGATTTGCTTCATCCAGGCAATAATCCAGCATTAATTAACTCACAGTGAGAAAGACACAAAGTTCAAGTGGGATTCAGTTTTCATCGTGCAGTGTCACAGCAGCTGCAGAGGTGCAGGACGTGGCTGGATCGTCGTCTCTGAGCGGCACTGAACCATTAGTGGTCAAATGTTAATGATCAGATTCCCTGATCATTAACCCGGGTGAGGTTTACTAAAGACATAAAGCATGTTGGGTCACGGCTCTCATTAATCTGTCAGAGATAACACAACATAATGTGAGTACAGGCTCTAATAGTATGATAATGTCCCAAAAACACGACAACAAAGTTGAACAAAGTAGAAGTATGGTTTGATGTTATTTGTGTTGCTTGGAAAAAGACAACAAATGATGTGTCTTTGTTGCAGAACAGTCACATCCCCCTCAGCGTACGCCTGGTTTATTCAGTACAAATATGAGCAGTTACACAAAAGTCAAAGGCTGCGCAGAACTATTCTGTTATTAAACGATACTCAGAGGGAGATAAGACAAACGTGTGAACAACGCTGCCACTGCCAGTGACCTGAAAAACAAGTCATTCATTGTGAAGAACATCAGAGTCGACGCGCACGGCTGCCACCTTGTTAAACCCAAAATAATGACTCATGTTACTTCATCACGCTGATGAATAATAGCCATAATTTCACCGGGACGACAGGCAGCAGCCTCAAAACAATGTTGCTAAAAGCTAACTAAAGTCTGTCTGAGCCTTTTATCGACGTTAAGGTACCTGCGTGATAACCAGAGCTGTGAGCCATTAAGAGTATTTGGTCTCGGTTCAGTCATCTTTGGCGACACCTGTGGCCAGACCTGGTAACTGCGAGTTATATTGCTACATTTTTTCAATACAAAGCACATGACATGCTTTTAGACTATACTGTGTTACAGATTTAACTATCTGTGTAGAGAATCTGAATCTGAAAGGACTAGATCAGTGCTTCGCCACCTTTTTCCCACTCGGGGTCGATATCTGATATGATTTTGGCTTTTTGATGTTTCATTAGAGGACATGTTTGAAACCCACGACCAACACAGTCACCAACATGTTTCAACTCCTTAAATTAGAAGATTCAGTCGAGGCAATCCTCACTATTTCTAAAGTATTGCAAACCAGAGACTGAAATTATTATTTTAAAAAATCAGCAACTGAAATTGGAACAAAAATAATCACTAATTGCAGCAGGATGTGAAAAGGATCAGAACATCATCACCACCATCGCTGGTACCAACATGAAGTGAAAGGATGCAGAAGATCTGTCTGCGGCAGTCCTGAATGCCTCCTGTGTCTTCTGCTGGTAAACCACTGATCTACCTGCCGCTGTGCTCTGCAGATAATAAAGCTAATTCCATGCAGTGGATGTTGGTTTGGTACTCAGCTAAAAAGGCAATAAAACATCACGGCCACGTCTCGTCGACGGTGCCGTTAACTCTGAGTGGCGTGTATGTGTGATTAACGACACCCGTCAGGCCGCAGATCGACCTTTACTGATCACATGTCGGCTGACGGCTCGTATATCACGCACTCGTACAAAGCTGAGGGGTCACAGTGAAACACTACCACTCAGAAAACTGCCATGATGGGAAGAGTCCAGTCTGTACAGTGAATTATATGTGAAGGAGTAAAAAGACAGATTGAGTTTTCCTCCACATGTGTTTGATTTATTGTATTTTGAGCACCAATCAGGCTAATGCAGGCAGTACAGTATGTACTGTATATCACACACAGTAAACTGGCAATGCTCTGACAGATTTACTTGGCTTGTTTAGTCTGTTTATATTTCATAAATGTAACTAATATTTCACAATAATAAATATACATGAAGGCCACAGCAGAGCAGCTGACCGGCCTCTATGAAATGTGTCACTGTGTTTGAGTATGATGGTATAGGAGCTGCGTTTGGGTTCATGCGTTTGCTTATTCACTCGTTCGGACACATTTCTCAGCCTGCAGAATAATCAATGGTGCGAGGTGAACCACTACAGAGCGGCCTGCAGCCCGTTGCTGCGTCAGCACGGGTGTCAGAGCTTCTACTGTTTGTGTTAAATTGCCGGGTCTTTCAAACCAAAGCCAGTCACATCTGGTTTGTCACGTTCTGTCTGAGGTGGGTGTGCATCTGATTCCAACCATTAAATGATGTTATTCATTCAACATAACCTGCCTCAGGCATACAAAATATTCTGAGGCACTGTGGGGTTATCACCTTAAACACACTGGAATCACACACTACCGCTGAAAACTGATGACTCCTACCGGTCAGCTGTAACCTCAATTCCACACCTTTTTGTGGCGCACCGGCTTCGGGCAGTCAGCTTTTTGTGTTTTTGTGTCATTTGAGTTTTATGTTATGTTTGTATGTCTGCCACGGGACTGCAGGCTTCTAGCGAACTCCAGCTAACATTTATGCTTGATATTGTACATGGTCTGTTTACAAAATAAATAAATTAAAAAACAAAAAGGCAGGACGCTGCGCTGCAACATCTCTGCTGAACACATCACACCTCCACTATGAGTCAATGAGCTCGAGGAGATAAGATGTTACGAGGATGGAATCATTCTGTGAGCCATAAACAGGCCATGCGTGTACATGCATGGAAAAGCTAATACCAAGCTAACCAGGCGTGGCGGCGTATGAGGTGAGCTATTAAGGAAAATGCAAAGGCACGGTCAGACATAACCCACCGAGTTCACTAACAGCTCACTATCTAGGTCCAGTGTCCGTGTGTTTTGATGTGTCACTGATCCTCATTAGTGAGCTCCAGTCGGTGCTGACGGTTTAATGGCCCGTGGGCTCACTTAGACGTAGGCACAGGCAACCACACACCGACACACACACAATCATGCCTCAATCATGCCTGTGAAACTCCATGTATAGACAGATGAGCATTAACACTCTCAAACAGGCCATCACACACTCATTAAGACTGTAGCTCATACCCACACAGCCCTGCACAAGTGCACAAATCCAGGCACCGCAAAAAAAAAGCAAACACGGCAGGCTCTTAATGATGTCGGCTAACTCAGATGAAAGGCTTTAGCGGGCCCAGTAGAGCCCAGTGCTGCTCCCACTGCCCCCCCCACCATTGACATTTCATCCTGGTTATGACGACGGGCCACTTGCTCATCGACTTTCCCACAGAGAAACAAACACAGACAAACGAGCGTTCACCCCCCCCGTTCACACCAAACACACACGCTTGATCCATTCACACATTGATTTTAAAGGGAGGAGTGCTGACAGCAAGGCGTTCGATTCCCCTACACCTGGTGTTTTGACAGGAAGATTTTCTTCATGTCCTCTGTGGTCAACAGCGATCAGGCGCTGACAGCGACCCTTCAAAAGCCACAGGACTGGTTGTTTTTGTCTAACGTGACCCCCCCCCCCGTAGTGTGAACAAGTAGTGATTCGTTATGTCCCTGACAGCTGATTTATCCGTGCATGAAGCCATCAATTATCCGTGTTCTAGTGCTGCACAAACTGCGTTGTCGACATAGTCAAACACATTTGTCACGTCTGAGGGAAATCATTACGTGTTTGCAAAATGTAAACTCAAGCCCCATTTGAAACATTTGGAGAGAAAGCTAAGGTAGGACGAATGAATAGTCTTCTGCAGGTGATTTTAACCAGATTATTCTCCATTCGGCTGACGACTTAAGTGCCACCGAGAGTGACTGCTTGACATTTCTGCTGAACGCGTTATTCTTACACAGGAGCCACATCAGCGCATGGCTCATAGATTCAGAGCATTTAATATGTTCTGTTTTCATTGGGAAAGTATGGAACAGAAAAAAGGCTATTATTGAAAAAATATTGAAAAATGGATCTAAACGTCCATTGATTCATCTGTGCCAGTAAATACAATCTACACTCAATAGACCAGAATGAGTACATGACAGAAAACCTTCATCATTCAGCATTATGAGGCATTGAGTGTAGACTGAACATTTTCAAAATGTCCCTTAAACTGAAGTGGGCTGAATGTTCTGTGTCAGCTGTGGATGAAAATCTACTTCACCATGTGACACACCTGTAAAATGTCATACAACACCGTTATAAACCATTAACAAGATGCGTAAAAGCACAGATCTTTGAACTTATGATGATGATGATGTGACAGGGTGAATTGATATTTGCCCTAAGTTTACAGATGGTGTTTGGGCTGCAGTGTGTGTGTGTGTGTGTACGTGTCAGCTTTCCTTCCTTTCCTCAGTTTCCACCTGAGAAAAGTTTGATAACATGTGATAGTGGCTGCTGCTCGACCAAACACAGATGTGAGCTCCTTCTGTTGCACGTCAGCACTGCTGTAAAAGAAAGACAGAGGCTACAGGGGGAAAGAGAGCCCAGTTGTGGTGGATGCAAAATGTTGAGCGTGGCCTTAAAATACAGAAAAGATCCAGCGACATGTTTAAATCAAGTTTCACAAAATGTGAAAACATGTCATTCACAAAGAGCTCTGAAAGGGATCTCAGGTTTGTTCATACACTGTTCATATATCAACTGAACGCACTTGTTTCGTCCACACAGTCCTGCAGAATGAGGGTCTGTAGGTGAATACATCACTGGTGGGTGATATCTCCTTCTGTCAAAGAGCTGCTGTGCTTCTTTATTCTGGTTTCCACTTGAGCCAGCTGGCCCCCGTCCATCAGCTGCAACCAGCTCATCTCTCTCCGTCCTTCTGCAGTTTGTAGATGTTACTACAGCCAACCAGCTACTGTTTGGCTGCAGTAACTGTAACTGTAGTGCACAACAAATGGTTTCTACATAAACACATCTGTGGCGTCTCCACCTCAGCTCCACACAGATCCCTGCTCAGATTTCTGACACGTGTGATGACGGCCTCTGGGCTTGTGCTATTCAGGGAGTCCGTCCTGCCAATTAGGGCTTCCACTGATTTTGCTCAGAGCACAATGCTCGACTGTGTTGCTGAGAGGGAGCGTGCTTACTGTTTATACTGTATGCACATGCAGGCGAACATGCTTCGCCAGCTCTGTAGGTGTTGATGAGTCTGCAGTTGGCAGGACTTTATGAATCTACATGTGGTTCATCTGTGTGTGTGTGTGTGTGTATGCAGTCACCTCAAACTATCTGTATGTCACAAATATATATCTGTATCCATGTCTGTGTACTGTACAGGAAGTGGGCGTGGTTTATACTGGATGTTGTTCTATAGTCGGCTTCATCTTCTGCTTCAAACAGCTCTCTACCACTGTTTCAAATCATCATCCACAAACAACATATCCATATCCATCCATATATCCATGATATCCCAATTTTTCAATGAAAAATTGAACGTGCAGAAAAAAGGATATATATTTGTTTGATTTCTGTAAAAATGAAATGCAAAAAGTACAACTCGCAGAAAAAATGAGCTCTAATCGCCATGGCGATATGATTTTTGCACACATCGTTCAGCCTCAGGACTCATAGATAACATTTTGATGAGATATTTGAATTATATACAGTACCTGAATGTATTTCATAGCAAATCATAACATGTTCATTTTTTCCAGTGTAAAATGGGTAAGGTAAAAACCAATGGTGAAAAAAAAAACATAAAGTCTTACATGCACTTGGCTAATTAGCACGGATTTCTTTAAATGTGGACATGGTGCAAATGAATGTTAAGTTAAAGTGGGTCATGATTGCTCGCTGGGCTCTTTAGTAAGAGCAGTTGTGCACTGCTGTGGCAGAAAAGGTCCAAATGAAGATATATTCTGTTTGACGTGAAAAGGAGGAATTTACTGGCAGACCCTTGGCAGGATGCCTCAGCATATTTGCATGCACTTTTCAGATGCTCTTTAACATCGGCTGCCTCAACTGTCAACAAGGCTTCGATAAACCGAGGTATTCTGGCAGCAATGTATTTCTATCTGTTCAGAGCACAAATCTGAATATATGTATTTGTTTTCACTTACGCCCAGGCCTGAGCACAGTGCACACAGCAGGCAGGACATGGACTGCTTCACGCAGCAGTGCTGTAAACCCAGAAACCAGTCAGCACTCCTCTGCTAACATGCGTGTCAGAGTGGTTATAATAATGGTCTTCTAATGAGAGTTTGACACAGACACACTCCACAGGATAGAAGCTACAAAACAATGCATGGGCTGCTATAACAAATGGAGGACTGCCAAACAAGTCAGTCACTGTGAATATTCTCCTGAATGGGACTCTTAGGGTCCCGTAGGTCTCAAACAGTGAACTGACCAGTTAACCTGAATATATCTATGGATATATTTCCATACATTTGTGTCTAAAGTCTCTGGAGACATAACAGCAGCACTCACTGCTGCACACTGGGATTAACAGAGCAAAGGTATAGTGGGTTTACTCATTTGCATTCAGCCACTCACTCTCCCCCTCTCTCTTTTAATATTTGCTACTTCTCACGCATTATCCTCTCCTTCTCCTCAGTGCCACAGTGTGTAGGTAGTATTAGAGATGACACTTTGGTAAAGTGAGCTGGCATTTTCATAAGCTGAGGAAATACCCCTGTGCTCCATACATGACAGTTTAGAGAATTAGCCTTTAATTGATAGGAGAATTCTCCCATAAACCAGGTAGAGACAATGAAGGAGGCCAGTGAGGGTTGAAGGGGAATTAATTTGTGGAGCTGATGTTATTTACTGCCACTGTACGGAGAGGTAGAGAGAGAGAGATAGAGAGAGAGAGAGAGAGAGAGAGAGAGAGAGAGAGAGAGAGAGAGAGAGAGAGAGAGAGAGAGAGAGAATAATTCTTTTGATTTCTCTGGAGA
This sequence comes from Caranx ignobilis, assembly GCA_021432705.1. Classification (NCBI taxonomy): domain Eukaryota; kingdom Metazoa; phylum Chordata; class Actinopteri; order Carangiformes; family Carangidae; genus Caranx; species Caranx ignobilis. The sequence goes on from MU269982.1 coordinate 1,876,968, forward strand.
GCTGCTCACAAAGCATAAAAAAATCTGAGTGGCTGAAACGAACTTCAGGGGGCGGAGCTTAAGAAACAATTTATTTTCATGATTATGTCAAATGAAACTGGAAGAACGATGAAACGCACATCTGCAGTAATGTTTCCATTATACTAGTGTATGAATCATCTGCCTCAGACTCTGGTACATGCTTGAATACCAGTAAAACATTCGTGCATTGAATAGATTAATATTACATTTAATGATGATTACTGGTGCAGTGGATTTAGATTATGGATAAGTTATGATGGTTGAACAATAATAACTGTATTGCTATCTTGCAACCAAACCACTGAGAGTGTTTTTCATAAGCGTGATGAATCTTAAATAATTCATCGTATCTGCAAGTCAGCATCAAACACCTTCTTAAAAATCTAATTTAAAGACTTTCCAGGCCCAGTTCCATCAAATTCAAAACATCCTCAGATGAAACAGACCAGGGTTAACTGCTGAAGAACTGCTTTTCTCCTCCTGGAAACAACATTACATTACACTCAGTAAAGTAAAAGCACGGGGTTAATGTTCCTGGTAGATCCTGGTCCTGATTAAACTTAGTCAATGCTCCAGCTCCAGCTTCAGTTTTGACTTTTCACTATTGGACCAGAAACACTAAACCTCTGAACACACATGATGCAGGACACACAGCCCAGTCTGCACGGTCTCTGAGAGCCCAAACACACAACAACCTCCCATTCATGCTCCACTCACTGAAATGCAACTCAACCACTGAGATGACCACTTCCATCTGCAAATGACCATCATTATCCCACTTTAGACGGCTTTTGTTAAGATGTCCGTCTTCATCACAGCCGCTGTGCAGATTGCATGAAGCGGTTTGTTTAGGTTTCCTCCCTTTAAAAAGGACAGAGATCAATAATTACTGCTCCCACTTGTTCTTTATGCCTCATACGTGAAGACAAACTGCCTTTGCGTTTCTTATTGTGTTATTTTTCATAGTCAGACCACAAGCCCGCTGTCAATACCTTCACACATGCACAAACAGGAATCCAATTTGCCACGGCACACTGCACACAAAACACATGTTGCCTGGCTGTAACTCTCCTTATCGTCCTTTACCCTATCTCTCTCTCTTATTTATATATATAGTTCAATGAGCAGTGTACACACAAAAATCTGTACTGTGCTGAAAACAACTTCGTCACAACCAGGTTATGATTGCTAATACACACACACGCACACTATAACACAGTCAGGGCACATTAAATAGCATCTGGGACAAGAGATCCATTACAGCTCCATGGTGTACACATCAGCACTGGCATGACACAGTAGTCTTGTATAGACTAACAGCACTGATTTATGAGTATGTTCCTGCAGTAGAATCAGTCATACTGTGCTCAACAACTCTACAAGTAGCTGCCTGTTACCGTGACTGCCTGTAAAACTTATACCTCGTATTATTAAGGATGCAATGATCTGATATGTGGTTTGGTTGTGTCACTTCTACTGATCTTATCAACTTCATTACTTGGTCATCATAGCTATAGCTTCAAACTCTAGTTTTTATTGCCACAGAAATACCTGCATGGCCGCGTGTTGCTGAACAAAAAAATGGTTCCAGTGAGTTCATGCAGCGCTGGAGCTACTGCAGAATCAGATCCTGGACTGGTCTTGAGGTATCTGAATCTGTACCAGGAGGGAAAACACTGGGTTACTTCCTGCTTAAGTGAATACAGCAAGTCCCTCAGGTGTCTGTATTCTTATCTCTTACAGTACAGACACATGCTGTGGGACATGACGTGTAGAGCTTGATCCAAATTCAGCATATACTACTGGAAATGGCCTAAAGCTGTAGGTTCACTATTGAAGTCAGAACCGATCAGAACTCAGAGCTGCAATTTACTATGTGTTCTGACTGATCCAGAGATCACTCTCTTGACTGATTGATTAACCATTGATCAATGAGTGACACAACAACCTCCCCCATCATCTGAAAACCTGGTCTGAGAGGGGTTTTCCAGAACTCATATCATGCTGCAATCTCTTATCTACTAATCAGCAGTCCCTCTCCCACCACTGTATACTGCTCTCCACAGCCAGCACCACCCACTTATTCTCTGTAATTAACCTCCTCTGACTCCCATGTGTGTCCTCACCTTTAAATGGATTGCACACACACACACACACACACAAACACACAAACAAAAAACCCCAACCTCATGTTTTGCATAATGTGGAAATGTGATGATTGTGGAGCTCATACTGCACAAATTTCCATACGAAAGGGACAATAAAGGTTTGGTTTATCTTATCAGATCAGCACTATGTCACTGGGGTGCACCGACAAATGAAAATCAGAAAACACCCTTCTTCACAATTCCCAGAAATCACATGTCGGTCAGAGTTTAACTATAACTCTGACATCTTTCTATGAGCATCATTTCAGGTGCTGGATTGTTCTTCTACACAGCCCTGGTGACTGTCAGTGCATTAACTTCACCATGTTTCTTCTGGTTATTCCAAAGCAAACTGTTGCTGCTGCTGCTGCTGCTGCTGCAGGCATAAAACACATTCCTGTGTTTCCCATATAAAGTGTCAAACAGACTCTGGATGTTTAATCCAGCTCCAGTGGAAGCATGCTGGCAAGAGTTATAGCACAAAAGGCAGGAATTGGACATTTATGTAAAACCATTTCACACATAACTGCCACCAATTAGTTCTTGCAATGGACTCTACCTACTCATTTTATCTCTTTATGGCTTTCATATAGCTCCATTCAGTTATCCAGACATTACACAACACAAAGGTGTCCTCTGACTCACTGGGGAGAGGGAGAGATGACTGAAGCCTTTAAAAGCTGGAGGGATGGAGTGCCATGAAATAAAGAGAGCGGTGAAAATAAAGGAAAAAAGGAAACAGAGAGACCACATGGGGAAGAAAAAGAGTGTGAAGGGGAGTGAAAAAGATGTCTTGTCAAATCACGGTGTAGTGACACAGTAAACATAGCAGGAAGCTGACAGAACCAGCAGTCAGCTCAGAGTCTGGCAGGGGGGCAAACAGTGGGACCTCCACTGTAACAGAGCACTGCAGTGGACAGGGTGACTGGTTGAGAGCCTGTTGAATTATTCAGCTGACTCCTTGTCCAACTTTTCAGCTGCACTGTTTTAGCCCGTCTGTGTCCATGTCCACAGATGTCTGTCCACAGGTGCATGTGTGTTGATACTTCTATCTTTTGAGGATAAGGTGAATGATTATTAAGTTTTAAAAGGAAATATATGTCCACTGATGCCCAGAAGAGCTTCTGCTAGTTCACACAGTGCTTTGATCAAAGGCAAAAAGACTTTCAAATCTTAACCTCAAGACTGATTGAGTCGTCTCATAATGGCAGAGAACTGACAGGTCAAACAAATGGTCACCTGGATTTACTGAGCCCATTGAAGATGGAGGGGAAAAGAGACGGACAATTAAAATGGAACAGGGCAAGAGGGAGAGAAGGTGAAAGATTGAATTCAAGTGCAGTCAGAAAAAAAATGACAGAGTCAAAAGGCATGAAAAGAAAGAGAGAGAGACAGAGAGAGAGAGAGAGAGAGACAGAGGCAGAGAGAAGTCTGGAGCATCCTGGCTTAATAAAATGTTTTATTCCCTGAATGTCCTTGAAAAGGCTCAATATTCACTGCAAAAACCTGTGGGAGCAGAGGAGGGAATGCTGTCAAGATGCTAACATGCTAATCAACTCAGATTTGCATGCTAACATTCAGTTTTGCATTAAATGTAAAATTTAATGCTATGGGTCTTTTACTATTAGCTTTATTATAAACAACATAATGACTTGTAATAAAACCAGTGAAGAGATAAACTTACAGTACCATGCAAAGGTTTGGTTACTAATAATAAAGTGAGGATGCTGTAAAACTCAAGCCATGAGCATTTTTCTTCATGACTGGCTGTGAGCTCCGGGTTGCTGTGACCCTGTCATGGTCCGTCCCTGCCAGCACTGTTTTATTTTTAAAGTTTTTATAATGATTATTTTTACCAGTAGAGACAAGAAAGATGGGGAGAGAGACAGAGAAGGAGGCGTTGACATGCAGCAAAGGGCAACAAGTCAGATCCAAACCAGGGCCACTGCAGTTAAGGACCGAGCCAAGATGGAACCGGCTCTTCAAGGTGAGCCACCAAAGCCTGTCACTGTCTTTTTGTCTGCAGTCTGGTCCAGTGTTCCTTCAGATAGGACAGTCCCTGATGGTACTATGTGATGGCTAAGAATCAGAAAAATCCACAGTGCCAAAAAGATTTTGCAAAATAATTTTTGCAAATGTTAATTTTTCCAAGAGCTTTTGGGACTTTCCACTTAAACCCACTAACGTCTGCCTCTTGGTGGCACTAGAAGTGATATATTTTCAGCATTCACTTGAGAGAAAAGAACAAAATATCCTTCTTGGCCTGTATGGGGAAAAAATGGATATACATATATATCAATGTCTCACAAAGAGCAGCAGTTTCAACAAAGGTCCATTAAGCAGAAGTATTTCTTGGATGCTTTGAAGTTCAGTGGGCGTATGTGATAGTTTTAGGTATAAATAGGCTTTCAGAACTTTAATGCGGTGAATTAAAAATCCACCATTGTCCAAAAAGAACAAAAGGACATTGAACAGCAGCTTAAATTAATCAGGAAACTGGCTCCTTTTTCTCTTGCTAATTATTCCGACAACGAAACTGACTATCTCCCAATGTCAAGTGCAGATCAAATACCAGAGATGTCTTCTCCTAACATTTGCTATCTGAGCACATCACTGTAATTTCAGTTATTCTGAGGTAAGGTGAGGTAATGGATTGCTGCAGCTCTAAAACTGGATGTCCTGCAGCCAACAGGAGAAACACTTGTCCGATACTCAATCTGCTTCCTAAAGTCAGAATTACCACTGAATCCAATCCAGCCATCAGATCAGATCAGATCAGTCCATCGCCGAGGAAACCAATAAGGATTTAAATAATGAGAAACCCTCAGGACAAAAATCTCAGATGTCCAATATAGACATTTGCCTCATTGAGGACATTATACTGGTGGAAACAGCTGCACAGGGTCGGGAAAAGTCTCGCCTGGTGACACCTCAGGAGGGAAGTTCACAGGGGTTGTTGGAAATCAATGGGTTTGATCCTGTTGGGAGCATGATGTGTGCAGAAAACATCCTGAGTTCACAACTCAGGGCTCATGAGATGAAGTGATTTGGACATTTGGAGGAATGGCCGAGGCCAGAGCCAGAGCAAAGGTCACGACAGTCACCACAATCAATGGCTGTCCTCCTCTTGGGGGCATGAATGTGCACACCATGTCAAATTTATACACAGAGCAAGCCAATAATGTGATATGCACTGTTGACAAAGCAAACAAATAGCTGGATGACTGTGACTGCAATAATAAACGGTTTTTATTCACACATGACCTGCTTACTGAGGTTGAACCAACGGACATAAGTATTAAAACTGGATGTACAACAGCTGATGTCAAAGCTAAGTGAACCAGAACCTCTGTTTCTAGCTTGCGCTGAATCATGTCCAGGTGCATGTGTGACCAATGTTCATGTGCTATGATTCCTTTTAATGTGTTTCATAAGCTTTTCTTTACCAAACACCAAACCATCTATGTGTGGCTTCGTGCAGCAGGCTGTGCTGGCAGCCACTGGGCTTCACTTTCTTGGGCTTTTTCTACAATCTCTGTGGTTATAAAACTGGATGACAGCTCCTCAGAAGCTCACCAGGGAGCACAAAAAACAAAACAATAAATCATTTTCTGTTTTGGTTCACACCACTGAAACCAATCTATTATCATTTCAGGCTTTTTCTGGCTCCGCATGTTGTAAACTTTGTATTTGCTGAAACTTTTGTTGCACTGTGATTCACACTAACTGAATGAAGTGTGGATCCAAACCAGTGATAATGCAAAGTATGAATCCTGTCTTTTTAAACAATGGAAGCTACTTCTTGTGTTGGCCTTCTCTTATTCCTAATAAACACAGCTTTTGATTACTTATTCTGGGCTTTGAGATATGTACTCCAGCAGCAACACCACTTTCCAAAAATCTACAACCAACAAAACCTACGAACAAACGTTTTGCAGCAGCAGACATCTCAGAAATGGATATCTCCTAGGTAAAAGAGAAGAGAAGTGAATCCATAGCTCCAGTATAAACCTGTAAGGGTAAGTGAGGACACTTCTTTCCTGGTTATTTGGGTGAACTAACCCTTTAAATGATCTCCCAGGTCCTGCAAAGTTTTGTTTTTCTTTTGTTTTCCTCCAATGGGAAAATATTGCCCCTGGCAGGGTGCAACATTGCGTCACATCTCATTGCCCTTATGCTTGTAGTGCCTCTGACACAAGGCTGAAAATCATGCAGGATCATTCAGCACTAAATGTGGCAAGCAATGCGACAATTTGAGGAAACACTGGGTCTGAATGACATCCACCATCGCGCTTCTGTTGAGAAAAGGCTGATGATGCATTTATTAAAATGAAGTGAGATGATGCAACATCCCATTTGTGTCTTTGTGTAAGCAGCCAAACACATTCTGTCTTCCTTTGCACAGATTCAGAAGCCTCTCAGGTGTGTTTATCTGTGTTAGCATGTTTGCATTTGCATGTGTGCACTGTGTCTACAATCAGCGCCTCTTACTGTGTGTGAATGATGATCAGTGCAGCTCTCGGTGGGTCCTCCATTAGTCTAGATGTGAGGGTGTGACAGTACCAGACCGTTAGGATCTATGGCTGGTAAAAATAGACTGAAGCAGCTGTAGTGCTCTGTAGGCTGGTGCTCACACAATCTGTCTGTAGTCACACTATCTGCCTGCAGAGCTGAGGGACACAGGAAGCCGCGTCCATAAATCACCCATTTACTTCCTGGGTTAAAGGATTCACAGATACAAGAGGGTAAGTGTAAATATACACAACCTAGTTAGTGTGAGCGATGCATCACTCTCACCGAGTGGTCTGGTTGACCTACTGTATATTTTGTGTTTGGTTTAATGGACACGTGCTCTTGAGGAGGATAAACAAAAGGACAGAATTATGTAATATAACAGTGTTTATTTGGTGCAGAGCCACATTAGTCTCAGGGGAGGAGGAAAACATTAATTTGTTCCCTAAAATGAATAATTTCTACTTAACTTGCTTGTGATGTAATCATCTATGCCCCCTCATTACTAAATAATGTCCTGACATTACTCATTCCATTAGCTAAAACTGATATAGTTGAATTATTGTAGAGGCTGAACCTGAAAAGTCTGTAAAAAGCTGCCCTGCTCAGTTAGGGGGCAGGTGGAGGGTGTAAGAGGTCAAACATGAAACCAAAACACATTACGACAAAATCTGTAGTTCTTCAAATGGCCACTTGAGGCTGGATCCTAAAGTGAGTCAATCCCTATAGACTAACATGTTAAAAAGCCCAAAAGAGGCGGAGTCAGACACTGCCAAGAGCAGCCTGCTCCACAGAAATCTACATGAATATAACATACAAACATGTACTTCATTTTGAGGAGTTTGAGATTTTGTAGTTTTTTTTTTTTTTTTTACTCCAAATGCAAAGTGATGTAACATCCCAGGGGAACATCTATATCATCTACACGGTCTGAACATGAGCTTGTGGTGAAGACATTCAACAAAGAAGCTGACAATCATCTCATTAGAATTAGTCATCTATTGATTGTTTAGCCTTTTAATGGGATGCTAATGAATTCCAGATGAATTATAATTATCTTTTCTTTTTTTTTTTTTTTTTAATAATCTGACTTGCCTTTTGGGTCATTACACACATTTAACACATGACATACCATTTCTTCTGTTAATTACGAGATTGAGCAACAATAATTAGTGGACTTGACTCGTTCACAATGTGGCACTCTTTATTTGCATTCTCCCCTCAGCTATGGAAAGAGAGTGTCTGCAAAGAATGGAAAGAAAAGAGCATTCAACTGTCTTTAAAGAATTTTAAACTAATTTTGTAACTGCATGTTAATGTTTGATGATCCATTATTAATATTCTGGTAGCTCCCTAATGCCACTGCCTTATTCAAAACAGAGTGTAAGAGCCTGTAATTACAATTAAAAAAAACAAACAATACAAAATCAACAATACGTCTGCATCAAGACTCAAAGTCTCTGCAGATCAGGGTAATGTTTATTTGCTGAAACGCTGCTAAATGACAGCAAATTGCTGCTTTGCATTTTAAATTCATATGCAAATGTATTTAGGCTGTTAAAAAACTGAATCTAAAACATATTTTCCAATGGCTGTGGCTGTTTGAAAACAGAAGAACAGGAATCCTTTATTGTCCAATGATGCTTTTATATACACAGTCAACTTGACCTCTGCATTACACCCATCATCAAATGGTCAATACACACACAAACACACACTCAGCGCAGCGAGCAAAGACCACACAAACACACACTGGAAGTAGTGGGAATCTGCAATGCAGCACCAGGGGATCTACGTTATTCATTCACTCCCCCAGTCCATATTTCTTATTGCTAATGCAGGGATTCAAACCAGCAACCTTTCACTCACAAAATGACCCTTTCTGCTATTTAGTCCAGTGTGTTACACTTTGCCTGTAAAGTTTCATCTACATATATGTCAGATCCATATTTAGACATTATCATCATCATCATCATCATCATCAACAACACATGAGATGGATTCAGCTGCTAATTGCTGTACAACTAATAAAAACGGCCAATTATGGAAAAAACACGTTCATATTTCTGAAACAGAAGTGTGAGATAATTAACCAGTGGTCCTTGTGACATGGGTGGCAGCAGCTTGGGTTCTCAGTTGAAGAAACAAGAGCACAACACATTAATTAAAAAAATCTGAAGTTGAATAACAAGTGGAGATGTTCAATGGTGGACACATCAGATTAGCTGGTGAGAGATTTCACCCAGACCCACAAATATCAACCTCACTGAGACAGTAGATTTAACGTTACTAGTTATGTATACTTGATTTCATGGCAATCTATGCAAAAGGTCAGAGGTTTCCAATATGTGGGCTGTGACTCACTAGGAGGCCACACAGTTTTTGGAAATGGGCCGACAGACGTCATTTTGGTGAAAAAACGTTATTAAAAATATGTAGTTTTTGCCATGTTTAAATGTGTGGTGCAAAAAAAGGTCTTTGACAGAAACTAAAGTGTTGAAAAACTCATTATTACTAACAAATTCATGATTTACTTCTCTCTTGTTTTAAAGGCTACACTGTGGAGACTGTGATGATCTGCTCCCAGATCAGGTATTGATTGCAAGATTGTTATCATTAAAGTAAGAGGGATCAGAGCAGGCCTTGTTTGACTTCATTTCTAAGATTTCAAGTGGACCATGAGTCAGGAGGTTGGGAACCTCTGAAATAGATGTTTTAGTCTGGACCAAAGCCAATCAACCCACAGACAATCAACCCACAGACAATCAACCCACAGACAATCAACCCACAGACAATCAGCCCACAGACAAAATTGAGCCAGGACATGTGTGTAAGTGCTGCATTTTGAACTACCAGCCACTTAGTGTGTCAGCTGACCGGCCATATGTTGCAGTTTTGATCATATATCGATTAATAGCGCAGCCTCTAATCGGTGCCCCCAACAGACACAACAGCTAATGAATCACTGGCAGCTGCATATGGACAGAGGGTCAAACAAACACTCCATAGGAAGAAGAAATACTCCTGATGAGTATGGTGGTGGTGGTGGTGGTGTGGTAGTCAAAGAGGGTGGTGAGGTAAAGATGGAGAGCAGGAGAAGGTTTCTGGGCGGAAGGGATGATTTGAAAGAGGATGTGAGATTTGTGTGTGTGAGAGAGTGAAGAGAGAGAGAGAGAGAGAGAGGCGGGGGTGTGTGATGATGGATGGGAGGAGTGGGGAGGGTGCGTGGGGGTGATATGACAGATACCTCATGAGTAACGGTGGGCCTGGGGCAAAATAACTCATCGCTAGAATTACACAGGGGGGCCTGAGTGTGTGTGTGTGTGTGTGTGTGTGTGTGTGTATGTGTATGTATATGAGTGTGTATGCATCACGGAAGGAGTCGACTATACTGTATATGTGCATACTGAATCCTGTATGTACTGCATCTGTGTGCGCAAGATCTGTGTCAGAAGGAGGGAGGTGGAGAGAGAGAAGCCCGCGGTCACCAAAGTAAAGGATGACAACCACACGTCTGAGAAAAGACACACAAGAGATCGAAAGACAGACAGAGAGAGAGAGAAAGATAAAGAGAGAAGACAAGTGGAGTGAGGGAAAAAAATAGAGGAGTGCGGAAGGAGAAGATGAAGAGGACGAGTGAGAGGCTAAAACAGCTGCAAAGATGTAGAGATGCGTCTCGACGTGAGTGATTGTAAAGAGATGAAAGAAAAAGAAGACACACACACACACACACACACACACACACACACACACATGTCTAAGATCCTGACAGGTTATGATGTATTGACACAACAGGCCTGTAGGTGAGATTCTCTGCACCTTCACTACAGCAACTAATCCTTCAGGACAGTCAGACACACAGTCATCACACTACATCACCGGACTGAAGAGGGAAAGAGGGAGAGGAAAGAGACGGAGAGAGGGAGGGAGGAAGGGAATTAGATAGGGGGAAAAGAAGATTAGGCCGGCAGTGATGCAGCTATACCAGACCGCACGGACGAAGAGGAAGAAGAGGAGAACAAAGGCCAGAGACAAAGTGAGCACCAACATTCACAACTGTGTTAATGAAAATATTCCCGTACACAGGTAGACACGGAGCAGCTGTTAGTGAACAATCAACCTGCGACAACTCTCTCTGGTCCAGAGTCACTGCTCAGTTACATAAAGAATTACCGTGTAGATAAGCGACCTTTCACTGTCTCCAGCTATTTATGTGACTCTGTGCAAAACAGAGCACTTCTTTCTTTATTCATCTGTAATCCTGGAGGCGAGGGCGACACAAAAGGAGGAATCCCAAACACTGCTGTGATCTTCTCCTCCGCAGATATTAGCTAAATAATGCAGCGCATTTTTTTTTTTTTACTGAATTTTATCTGCAGAGGAAAATGCAGACTGATGCATATTTCAGAGCACTATGTGAATATAAGGACTCGGTTTTTAGACAAGATAAAACTGTTGATGGAGCTCATTCAATGACAGAAACATTTAATCCACTGCAGACAAAGAGGAAGCAATAAGGTGACGTAATTAAAGGTCAAATCAAAGGCTGTGTCCAAAACTCACTATAAAGTGAGTAGTGAGTGACTTTGGACACAGCCGAAGTATGTTTTGACACAACCATTTTGTTCGTATGCCTGTGTTTTCCTTTCTTTTAGTATGATCGCCTGATTTTATTGTGTCTGATGAATGTCTCTTTTCTTGTCATGTGTTCTGAGCCAGGCCAGAGATGATTTTCTGTGACAAACAGATAATAAAGTTTAGATGCTTGCAACTGTCATCTGGTTTCAGTCATTTATCTGTTTGCGTCTCTCTGCTCTGAGGATGAGAGGAAGAGCTGTGAAAGAAGAGAGAGAAAGAAGTAAGAGAAAGGTGGATGATGGGAGTGAGTGGATGAGAGAAGAGACAAGGGCAAAGTAGATGGAAGAAACCATGGGAGGACAGATGGTAGGAGTATGAGGAGAAGTCAGGCAGGGCAGGTAGATCTTTGTTAGGAAGCAAGATAACTGGAAAGGAGGAAACAAAGGAGGCAAGGCAGCCAGACAGAAGTCAGACAGGTGAGGGAACAGGGAGGGAGAGAGGTAAGACAAAAGAGAGCTGGGTGACTGGCAGGTCAATTAGTAAAGAAGAGGTCAAGCTGGCCAGAAGAAACTTGAGGATCATTACAGGATAGAAGATGTAAGACTGAGCTGAGCTGCACTATTCAACATGAAGACATCGCCTCTGTGTGTGTGTGTGCGTGCAGTTCCCCCATGCAGCACGGGACAGTGTGTTAGACAGTTCAGAGGAAGTCTGTGCAGCTCTGTACTGTAACTGTGCTTCATATATATATATATAAACGAACAAAAAAAAAAAAACACTGTTTGATATGAGGATTAGGATTCATGCTCTATACTCAGCTTAATAGGCTACATCGCGCTTAGGCGTGAAGTAAAGAGAGCGGTACAGATAAATACACATGAATGGCAATAGAGGATTTATGTTTCACAAGCCTGGGATGTACTGTATAGTAAAAACACACACAGAGCACAGACACACTCACATTAACACAAACCCACACACTCACATGCAGCACTATAATCGGCTGTATCCTTTTATTTTAAGCTCTGTCAAGACTTTTAGCCCCACAGCCCACATGCAGGCAAACATGCATGAACACATGCAGAGATACACAGAGGATTCACATTGTGTAACGTGCTGGTTTTATGTAAGTGTGTCACACACCCACTCCCTGGGAGTTGACAGTTTGCAGAGCGCTGAGGTAAAGAGGGAGAGAGAGGACAAGACAGAGGAAAACCACAACAGAAAGACACAGGTCTAAAAAAAAAAAAAAGGGAAAGATCTTGAAAACTCAGCAGATTAAAGTCATGAAGACCACAGGTTGAGCTCAACGACGCCTTCAATACTTTGTCTTTTCCAAGAGGCCATCCACACCAAAAGGAGAATACGCAAGTTTTTTATTGTTTCGAGACCCTTAAAAGGGTATTTTTTTGGAAACAGGTAAATCTGAAAAGGCTGCCGTAGCATCTTCATGTAGACAACCAAAACAGATCTTCTGTGAAACGATGATGTCACAGCCCCGCCTCTCTTAGTTTCTACAAATGGGGCATCGGCTGTTTGTTTCATTCGGGCTGATGTGACAGCTGTCAGTTGAACTTCAGCTGGTCTCTCTCTAAGTAAACTCCACAAGCACAGTTGCTAAACTTCATTTTTTCAGCTTGGTTCAATTCTTTTTCACCCAAAGACAAAAGTCAAATGAACCAAAAAAGGCCACGTAACAATGTGCAAGAAGCAGCAGGAGTGAAAAGATCTTCTCTGCCCAAATATCAAGAGGGCGACAGACTCTCTTGGAAAGCCCAGGTCAGGCCAATATTTCTTCTCTGGAGGTTTTTGCTCATCTGTGAGCAGCACCTGGAAACAGGAGCATCTGACTGCGAGAAAGTCAGAACAGGTTGAAACTGGATCACCCTCCCACCACAAAGACCACCTCCTTAAAAAGGTCTGACTGCAGTTTGCTGAATTGCTCTGACGATCATTAATCACAGCCCTAAATGGATACGGCGTTCTTGTTCATATCATCCTCACCCTGGTTTAAAGAACCATCGGCTCCACAGTAGTGTGTTCACTTGAGCATCATTGCCTCATTGCTTCTGCTTGTATCTGCTTGTATTTGCATTTTATCCTTGTGTTCATGGAAGTTTCCTGGTTGTGGATGTGTTGATTTCCATCTTGCAATTGTCTTTAAGGTACGAGCATTGCCGTGCAGAAAACCAAGTGAATGACTGCACTGAGCTCTGAGTGATCCGTCTAACACCAACAGGCGTATTCAAATGCTCTTCTTTAGTTTGATGGAGCAGAAAATGCAAGGCGAACGCATCATCCATTTGCCACCAAGCAGAGTGTTGCGTTTCCTTCCATCTGCTCCCAGTGAAATATGTGATGTTCCACCATCTATCACCACAGATTCTCATTTAGCCGGGGTGTCTCTGCTCAAGCTGTGCGACAATGTGCCTGGAAAAAGGCGTCTAAGGTAACACGTGTGTAAACAAATACGAGACATGCTGCGTGTCTGAGTTTATATCCCTTACTCGTAGGGACACACAGGGAGCAATTCACGTACGGCTTCCAGACACTGAACATTTAACAACCACTGAAGGAACTAAAGACTCTGCTACTTCGATCAATGATATACACAACTGTTGCAGGACAGGAATTTAAACCATATGTGGTGTGCTACAGCATGTGATCCAAAGGCCAGCAACTAGTCTGGACCATGACTGTAAACACCTCAGGGAAACTTTGAGGAAGTACAGATAGGATTCCTTTGGGAGGACGGACGGTTACAGGACACTTGTCTCTGACCTGCAGCTTTCATCACTGCTTCTTTTTCTTTCGTTCTAAAATTTTGTCTTTGACTTAAGATCATACTGGGGTTGGGGTGTCGTACAGCTCACCAGGTAGAGCAGACGCCCCATTAACACAGGCTACAGTCCTCGCTGCAGCAGCACAGTTTGTGATTCCACCCAGTGGTTTCTCTCTCTCTCTCTCTCGAGCACGAGCAGAGCGTGTCATGGAGGGTGAAAAGATTAAACAAAGCTTTGCTTATCTTTTTTTATAGTCAAATAATCCAGATCCCTCAAGTTATTGTTTCAGCCCTAGATCATACTGTCATTTTCTTTTGAATATGGATATCTAAATCAGTGGGAAGTTGTTCCGTCACATGGTCGATGTTGAACTCCCCTTTTGAGCAACATACAAAGAGTTCTGGTTTTTCCCTCCAGTGCTCACGACTGGTGGTCTAAGAGGTCCGTATGTGGTGAAGAGGCCATGCCGAGATTTGCAGCAGATGTTTCCGGCATGACATCTTTGTTTCCAAATCTGCAGGCATGCAGACACACATACATGCAGGGGCGTTATTATGTGCGGTCACGCCGGAGGGTGGTTTGCCCTCGGTGTGATGATTTATAAACCACACACGCTGCAAATTGCTATCTGGCAAACAGTTCAGAAGTCACAGCTGATGCTTTTGTCACTGCGATACATCATGTATGAGAATCTTTTACAAAGACTTTCAATCAGCATTGGTGCATAATTGAAAAGCTAATTGCAGGAATTTGGTACAAATGAGGAACAACTGGGACTAAACAGGTGTCTGTTGTTGTTGTTGTTGTATGAAACCAACGTTAGCATGGCTGCTAAAAACTGGTGATGAAGTCTGTATAAGTGCGATTTATCTACGAATGTGGGAAGTGAAAATATATCAGGAAGTACAAGTCATTCAATGTCACTATATAGTGATAAAAAACAAGCTGATCAATCCTGTTAACTAACTCATGCAAGTAGTCCCTTTGTTTTAAAGGTCAGAGCTTTGTGCACTGAGGCTGCCTCCTCTACGTTTGTCTGTGTTTTCCTCAGAGGGCATCCAGGACACAAAGGCCCCGGCACACTATCTGCTGCCATCGGCCTCCTTTGCTGTGTTTGTGTGTTGTGGGGTGAATACAAGGATTAACATTAACAATGCAAGTGCATGATAGAAGCACAAGCCACACTAATGATGGAAACATAGATTGACAAGAGAACATGCTGCGGATTAGAGGGAGGACTGACATGAAAGAAACAGGCAACACCAGACAGGTTTGTGTGTTTCTGTGTGTGTGTGTGTTTCTGCTGAAATAAATCGCTGTGCTGTCATTAAAGAGTTTGACACATTTCACCTGCTGTCTTTCCTCACCTCTCCTCTCATCCTTTCTTCTATTCATCCCCCCCCCCCATTTTCTCTGCTCCTGTTCACCCTCCCTGTCATCTGTGGCTGCTCCACAATTGCTCTTCAATCTGCTTTCAATTTTGTTTTCCTGTCTTTGATTTCACTCACTACTTTTTTTTTTTTTTTTTTGTATGTGTGTGTCCTCCAGTGAATTTTTAGTTTTTGTCTCGTCTCTTTTCCTTTTCGATGTCCACCATCCTGTGATCTTCACATTTTGTTGTTGCTCTTTTGAAGGCCATCAAATTTTAACACTTGAGCTGTTTGCGTTTTTTTTTTTCCAACTTCTCTGCCATTGTGGTTCAAAATGTGTTTGTGACCTTCACGAAACGTTGGTAAACAAATGTAAGGGAACACGTGATGGTTCATAGGACTTCAAATAAGACAAGGACAAAGACAAACTCTTTCTACACACACTTTCAATCAGTTAATACTTAGAAAAGACACCTTTCTTCACATTGCCATATTTTACATTCTACAGCATGTCATTCGTCCACACCCTCCTCCTGCTTTCCTGTCTCTCTTCACTGTCCTATACTCCAGATACATTCTCCCTTGCTGCATATAAAACACACTACTGCCTGCATTTGAAGTGACTGGGCTAATGCTAACTAATAAGCTTGTAACAGCAATCACACAACCTGAATATCATCACAGTACTTTGTAAATTGTTCATTAGTGGATGCTAATCCGATATTTGTCACTTCTGTGTGGAGCGGCCAGGATTCACAGTGTGTAGAAACTACAGCCCCAGTTTTACATCTCTACTGACTCCTGGGGAAATCTTCAGGTGCTACATGCCCCACTGTGCTGGTCAGCTGGTCACTCTCTGAGTCTGACTGCTGTCTGGTGGTGAGAGTGAACCAAAGCACTGGGTAAGAGAACAATGAGCTAATACTCTGCATTAAAGCTCTGTAAAGCCGATGGGAGCTGCAGGATCAGGATCAGGGCTGACCGCTTTGGTTTCCCATTGTCAATTGATAAGAATTAATTACAGCTCATTTAAAGATTGTTATTATGTCAGCGTACTGAGCCATTACAGTTTCATTCCTGTTTCCAGTAGCGTACACAGTCGTGCAGACCGTCGCTATACATATCTGCTCTTTGTCTCAAGGGTAACTTGATGGGAACTTCATCTTCTCTGGCACTACAGAGGCCCTTCTTCTTTAACAGCCGTCCACTTCAAGAGTAATAGCTCCAATATTCCTCTCCCTCTCTTCCCTCGCCTGCAGTCGCACATACGTTCCAGTTCCCTTAAGAGTGCTTTTTCTGTCTTTGCTCACTTCAATAAAAAAAAAAAAAAAAGTGAAATGATTTAGATTTACAGGAGCTTTGTGCTGCTTCAACTCCAGAGGATGATTTCATATGTTTTTTATATATATATATATATATATATATATATATATTTTTTTTTTTTTTTTTTTTTTGTGAGCCACCTCAGCTTTTGTGAAGTGCCACTTCAGGTCGGTGAATGTCACGTAGCTGCATGGCCCTGCTGTGGCTCAGCTCTGAAGTATCTACAGAATCTGACCCTGTGATATTCACCGAGCAACAAAAAGGAAAGTTTTAGACTTTTAACCTGACGACTGAACAGGAATACTGGAGGAAAAAGAGAAATTATTTGACCTGCTGACAGTGCTCAAAGTCACAGATGACAACCTGGATATGAAGAAAATGACTCTAGTACAGGAGACTGGTGATTTTTAAACCAGTTACAATAAACAAAGGATAAGAACACAGATCTTTCATCTACCTATTTGTAATCAAAAGGTCACTGACATGACCCACCCCCCCGCCCAGCATCCCAGCCTTACCTCCAAGCTCCTTGTATGTAAGAATATACTTTAATTCACTCAAAGACAACATGCACAGAGGAGCTGATCGAATCATGCACAGATAATTGGCTGCACTGACACGCGCGTGACTCGTTTCTCACTTCTCACAATGTCTCCAGGAAATCAAGATAATTTGTGTTTTTCAGCAGCAGCCTTCGCCTCTTTACAACTGTCAGTTAATTAACACGCTGCGATTGCTAACACACACGCTAAACACAACACAACTGAAAAGTAAACCTGGTCCCAGGCAATGAGCTCTGGTGATTGGTGTCGAAAACAGTTTGTTGTTTCACAACAAAAAGACAAGCGAGGCTTATGCAAATGCCTCCGAGCAGGATATAGTCAGCTGAAACAGGTGTTTCATTTTCTTTTTGTTTTGAAAATCAAATTCACATTTTTTTTTTTTAACCTGATTGCTGGTTTGATTTTTTCTTCTTGCTCAGGCTGTGTGATCTGCAGCTGCTTGTTCTCCTCACATCCTGTCGTTCTCTGGCAAATACAATGGCGGCACAGTCCAAAATGACTGTGTGTTGCCAAGGTGATTTTTAATATATTACAATACTAAACAGCCATATAAAATCTGCACATAATTTGTTCAGCTTGATGGATGAATATAAAACAATGTAAGGTTTTATTTTTTGACATGACAGTAATGTTACATAACTTTCCCAAGAGCACAAAGGAGTTTAAAAAAGTCACTTTGTCTCCATTATTTCACCAGACCAGAGCTCAACTGTTGGTGGATAAGTGCATTTAAGTATCTGTATTTGGATGAAGAAAAGTACTGTAGATAAAAAATAGGTTGAAAAACTTTCCTGCCCAAACTGGCAAATAATAAATAACCAACTCCACGGATATCCAACCAAATACTGAGTGTAGAGATCAACTAGCATCCATTGGAACAAGAATATATGAGTCAGAGGTATAGCACACAGCTAACCTGCCCCCAGCCAGTCTCTTGCACTTCATTCAGTTGTGCAAAGACACTGGCCACTGTCCATTGAGAAACGTTTGCTTCCTGGTACATGGATACTCTGTTGAAGTTTAAAACTATTGGATCTGCCTTTACCATATCACTAACATTTGGTTATGACATATAAACATAACACAATGAAGCTGTGAACAACGCAATTGCAATGAGCAGAGTGAAGCGAGTGTGTGCTAGATGTCTGTCAACGACAGCAGCAATGGAATGAACAGCTTCACAAACGTCCATCTCTGCCGCCATTATGTATGAACTACAACTTCCAACTTAGCACATAACTTCAGCTCCCTCTGCTGCTGATTGGCCAGCCACAGGTCTGACCCAAATTCATGATTATCCCCATTGTGGTACAATGTCATGCATACATGATCAGCTATCTGATCCAAATATCGTAGGTAACTCATGTGTGCAAAGTAATTTCTTTTTTACAATATTACCTTTCGTTTAAGTTTACTTTATACATGCACTTCAAACAAACAACATATCAATGCACCACCAAATAAAAAGAAAAAATAAACTGATGATATATTTTATGACATGATGGTGAGAAGCATTTAACCCTCTGACAGATCTGATGAGCCATCAGCGGGCGAGTCCCTCAACTGGATGACGCTGGATCATATCTGACATTCAGACGCCTCTGCTAGAGCTCCATGCAACAATCTGTGTGGGAGTGGAACTACGCAGGAGCCATTGATTACCTTGTGGGTGTGCCAACAACCATATTCTGCTTCACAAAATAAATAACTAACATAATATAAATGCAGCTGACTATTTCTTTTTTGGGGAAGCTCTGCCAGTTTGAAACAATAAAGCTGTGTGAGATGCAGCCTGTAAGGCCTGTCAACAAGTTTCAACATCTCCAGGTGCTTTGAATGAGAATGAGAGACTTTACTCTGAGTCGATCTGAAAGCAGGTCAGAGCAAAAAAAGAAAACAACTTCAAAAGTGAACAACTTCAAGCAGCAGCTGAATTCTGTTCTCCGTTAAAAGAAAGCGTAAGAGTGTAAATTAATGTTTTATACCCGACCGACAAATCTAGTTCAACTTCTCTTACTCCTCACTGTCTAACAGATACAGTTTGGTGGAAACCTGCTCGCTGTCTGGTTTATGATCACTGTAATCTTTCCAGTTTAGGGAGTGTGATGTGTGTGAATGAGGAATACAGGGTAGTAGAGCCCTGTATCTTATAGGAGTGGACATCGAGAATCAAATAGAACCGGTTCTAACATTTCTACTCCATCGGAAGCGTTAAGAAGTTTTAGTTTCCATTCCCCTAAATGGTTCACAAACTATTTTCCATCGCACTACATCTTTGGTTTGCAGTTCGCCAACTGCCGGTTAAACCAGCAGACCATGCAAACTTTTTTGATCCTGCCTCTTAATAGAATAGGAATCGAGAATCATTAGGAACTGGAATCAAAACTTGGAATCGGCATCGTTACAGTACAATTCAAATGCCTCTGTGCTCCTTCTAGACCATGGCACAATAGAAATGGTCTATTTGTGCTCATAAGTTTAAAGCCATCATTGATTTTGCATGCTTTACCAAACCCACTGTTGCTCTCCTAACCTATCTCCTCCTACTTAAAATAACCATCAGCATGTTTTATTTTTAATTCAAAAGCTGAAATTTCAATTTCCCAGCCGGAAATGAACCTGTGAAAAGGCTCATCACAACCTCAGTCCTGACGACTTGAAGCTGCAACATTGTCATATGTGTTTCATCATTTCTGGAGCTTTAATTAACACAACAAAGGGCTCGGCGTCCCTCAATGGCGGCGCTCAGAGAAGAGTGGGTCTTTAACAAAATGGATCTGCACAGTGGGGCGTACACTTAAAGGCGCGTTTTAAGATTATCCTCAGATTGTCACATTTTGGAGAAGTGCTTGAGAGTCCTGAAGAAGAGTGGGAAATGCTGAACACAACATTATGCCCATCACGGGGAAATGACACTGAAATCTTTTGGTGCTGGTGGTGAAGAAGCTTATTCGTGCTGTGGCTTTTACTCCAAATCACTCTGATTTCCTGTTTGTGCATATCTATTATAACGTGGCGCCACACTGGAGCAGAAGCCCTCAGCAATGCGTATCCTCCTGTCTTCACTGTCCTGTCTGATAACAGCATTAAAAAAAGCACAAAAACATAATTTTAGAGAAAAGTAAATTTACATTGTAGGATGTTTTCTAATACAAAGGCTGTAAATCTTCCTACAAACAAACCAAAACACAGTTATCATGGATTTTGGGTGAAGAAATTTCCCAGGAGAACGGAGGAAACTGTTGTCAACATAATGACAGAACATTATGTCCTTATTCTGTATATGATAAAACTAAAAACACTGAAGCTTAAGTTCATTTTCATTGGTTAATGAGCTCATTACACTCCGGCAGTACCCATAATGCCTCTGGCACCGTCCACAGATTTAGGCGACATTATTTAATGAACAAGAAAAACAATTGTAACAATAAAAACAAAGACTGTGACAAAAGCACATTTTCAAAAAGGCAACAATTACAGCTGGAAGGAGCAGCGGGCGAGCTCAGCCAATTATTATCCTCCACACTGTCCAGCTCTGAATAGGATCAAGAAAAAGAGGGAAATAAAAATCACTTCTCCTCCTCCTTCAGGCCAAAACCATTATGACAGCTGGATCCAATGAACCAGAACCAGCCAAACTCTGACACCAAATGAGTCCTGGGTCCGTGTGTGTGTGTGTGTACCCGGCTGACACAGAGAAACACAAGAGGAGAAGCTGATGTGAATTTGGCTGATATAAACTCTCCAGAAGGGGCGTTTGATTTGATTGTCTGCAGTCCCCAGTGAGGTTAAGTTAGAGAACAGAGGCACGGAGCAAGCAGAGGAATTCAAATCTGCGTTTGCTCAATTGTGTGTGTGGCTGTGTGTGTGTGTATACACAAGATCACATGCAAGTGTGAGTAAAACAAAGGCACAAAGCCAGCAGTGTGTGGGTGTGTGTGTGTGTGTGTGTGTGTGAATGATGGATCATAGTCAAAGAGGTAAAGAGGGTCAACCTCCTCCATCTGGAGTGTGACATCCTCTCTCATCCCCACCTCCCTCTTTTTTTTTTTTTTTTGCTCTCTCCACCACAGTCTTCCTCGCTCACTCTCTCTCACACTGAGCCAACTCTCTCTTACATCTCTGCTCTCCGACTGTTTGCCAGCCGAGCACACTCTGGGACGACTACGGCGGCTGCTGGCAGCTTCTCAGGCCACTCTCCTCTAAAGGAAGTTTGATATTTGCTTAAACTTAACCACAACGCTGCCGCTGACCTCCAAGGCTCAACAGCTTGGCTCATCATCAAGACAAATCAAACACAAACACTAGTGACATTTCGACACAGTTTTCTGTCTCTAACCCTGTTGATGTACAGCTCAAACCGGTCAACAGGTCAAAGCCCCACATTTGAATCTTAAAAGCCGTTCATCTGCAACACCAACATTCCCGTCAGTCCACTTATTTACTTTTACAAATTATTATGAGCTTCAACCATTAAGTGGCCAGTTCATAAGTGTGCCGGCCACAGCTGAACATTTTGTGGTTCCCAGCTTTTCTTTTCTTTTTTTTTTATCCTTCCTCACTGTTCTTATGATGTGATTCCAGATGAGAATAAGTAGGCGGGGAGCTGCTTAAAGCCATTCAGAGCTCCTTCACATGTTATACAGAACTTAAACAGACGATCCTTGAATATAAATATAACAGGAGCAAGTTTTATTTTAATGGTATAATGTCCTCTAAGGCTGCAGAGGAGGAGGAGGAGGGCTGTCAGGACTGAGATAATTACTCACATGACGTCACTTGGGTATTTTAGGAGGCAGGGAAGTTTTTTTTTCTTCTTAGTTCTTAGCGACATCAGTCAGGGTATCCGTCTTTTTTTTAAACACATGTACAGTATGTGTCTCTTCTTAGTTCCTGTGACAGGTAATGATGCTCTAATATTGGTATTTTCCACCTTTTGATTTTGTCATTAAAGCCCCTACAAGAAACTTTTAACTGGATAAGCAAAAGTCTCTGGTTCCTGCTGATGTCTCTGTGACCTACAACAACAAACAAGGCCATCGGTGGGAAGATAAGCTATTTCTAAATAGCGTAACTCAATTTTATCGCTATATTTTCATCATGGCTGATATTGGGACAGGATCCTACCACTACCACTTTTGTTCACAGGGCGCGCCAAAATCAACACAAAATCAAAGCTCCTTGTAGAGGCTTTAAGTTATCCCACTAGCTAGCTGATGGTGGTATTCCAAAATCAAAACCATCTTCTAAGGTGAGCAGATATCTTATTCAAAGTGTTGCAAGAAATTGCTATATAAAAGAAAGCAAAACAAAGCTTTCAATGCAAGCTAATGTGTTAACTAATCAGTCAATACATATTGTATTCAACAGACATATTTGTATAATTGAGTCCAGTCTCCATACCATGGTTACTGATAAGCTATGTTTGCTTCCCTCACTGATTTTTATATACATCAATAAACAATGTCAAGACAGCTTAGCACTGGTCAACTAATGAAAGTTCACTGATAATCTTATGAATAATTTACCATATTTCCAAGAGCAAAAACTCTGAGCAAACTAATTGATTATAGTGCAAAGTTTAACCGCATTAAAAGCTGCTGTGTCTGGGCCTTTACCAAATGTTGAGGAACTGACATCAGACAAAACAGTTTCTCACACTCATGAGCCATTTACATGATTTCAGAGAGAGCGGGTGGCGTTTTCAGACTCCACGTTGACAGGACGGCCTTGACATGTTTTGAGAGCAAGCTGTCGACAGCAAACGCCAGGACCAAAAGAAAATTACATGATTTGCTCGATCGATTGTCTCACTACCACATAAGAGGTAACTGGACCTTCTCACACCACCGATTATCAGACAAACCCTGAATCACTCTCTCTGGGTCTCCGGGGCCTCTCTGGGGGAACCACAGAGCTTTAATGAATACCAATAACATCAACACCAACAAACACGCGGTGCCTGATCCTCTCCTCTTTTTCCCCCTCCAGGGCTATTTCTGCCACATCCACGTTCTTGTTTGACTCTTTGCTCAATAAAGATATATCAAATAAAGAAAATCTCTGTAGCACATGATTTATTTATTGCACCAGGATTCACGTTCCCTGATTTTTGTTCCTGTGTTGGCAAGTCTTTATGCTAAAAACACAGACTGGATAATAAATCAAGGATAACTGCAAATGTAAATCACAGTACTGCAACACTGTTTTGGTAAAATGGTGCATAAATCTAACAAATACTTCTCTGACAGCAAAAGAAACTCCTTTGAAAGATTAAGAAATAGCAACATTTGAGGAACGGAAGCCAAAGACACCGTTTCTCGAACACAAGACAAGTTTATCTCATCCTACCTGGTAATATATGCTACAGAAGCTTCTACAATACAATCCCTGAGAGCACACGTTGCAAAAATCAATATTTAGTGAAAACAAAAACAGACATGATCACATTCCTAAAGGCCGATGCTGCAGCTGTATCTCCCTGTTTTCTTTAGGCCGTAAATCAAGAGTCACACTTATCACTCTGCTGGCGCACACGATCCATTTACCCAGTCAGGAGTGATAAACGGGAGATCTACCACGGCTGACTGACAGAGGTTATCGCACAGGCACAGAGGCAGAGGGCAGAGAGGTCAAGAGATAGAAGAAACAGAGCCTGTGAAGACGAGTGAGACGGTGCAGCAGGTGATGAATGGGCGTAGCAGGAAAATAAAGGGAAAGATGGAGAGGGACCAAGGAGATCCACTGGGAGGTTTAGATAAAAATTAGCTCTATTTTATCATGGAAAAAAAAAATCTGCTTTGCCTATTTGTCTCTAATATTCTACCAATACTTTCAGTGTCACCTCAGGCTTTTGGTGTAGTTGTAGTAAGAGTCACCAGCACCTGTAATAAACAAAAGTCCTATATGTTGATTTAGAGATAGCGAGGTTGTCGACAGTGCACAGGTGAAGTGATGCAACAGCTTTACAGATGGTTCACAAGTGAGAGCAAAAAATAACAGATACATTGAGCCACTGGAGGTGGGTGGATCTGGTTTGGTTGCAAAGGCAAAGAGAGACCCGGGGAGAGAAGCAAGCAATAAAACAGGAAGTTTAAAAAAAGAGGTTTGAAAAGACATAAATTTCATGGTTCCAGTAAAAAGAAAAACAAAGCAGCTAAATAACATTAAAACCACAGGGGCTCAGACTCAAACACACTCTCCACAGTCTCCTCGTGTCTCAGAAGACTGTGCGTCTCTCTTGCTTCACAGCTCCCTTGTTTCCTCTCGTTGCTCATCCCTCTCTTCTGTCTGTCTTTCTCTGCTCGGCTTTAATTATCAGCTGGCTGCCACCTACACTGAGTAACCACTGCTGACAGCCAGGTGTGTGGAGTGACAGGGATTGCACCCAGACACACACACACACACACACATCCAGTATGCATGTAATCATGTGCCTCCATAAACATAAACAATGGGTGACGCTATAGCAGATATGAGCAATAACACTCTTGTTGTTAACCACACACACACACTATGGTCCCACAAAAAGAACTGGTGGGAGCAGCAAACAATGATGGCGATATTGCAGGCTGGTTGGGAACGAGAGAGGGGGCGAGCGAGGATTAATTACAGGTGCAAAGGAACTGGAGAGAAGAGGAAGAACAAGAGAACAGGGAGAAAATATGAGGACGGGAGGAGGTGCATGGGAACAGAGAAAGACAATGAGAAGGGGGATATGAAAAAAATGAAGAGAGAGAGAGAGACTATGGAGTGCAGGTTGAGGAGGACGAGCAAGAGGTGCTGGAAAGAAGTGGTGCTCTGTGGTTGAACAGGTAGAACATGAGCATCAGCACTGCTCAGTTCTTACCGGGGAATCCCATGGCAACAGGCAGAAGTTCATGATGGAGACGGTCTCCAGACAGACACTTTACATTTTCTTTACAAGTCATTTACAAAGATTTTTACATTATTTGATGATTTGACCACGTTTTTTTGTTTGCAAAATGACAAAATAATGTCGAATATTTTGAAAGAAATGCCAATATTTTTGTAATGAAATTAAAACATCACACAAAACCTGGGAGAGAGTTTCCAATCTGCACTTTGGAGTGAAGGTGACAGCAGCACTCCAGGTGGCCTAGTTTTTTTGTTACGGCGCTTTGAAAACATCACGTGATCTGATGAGACGGGTGTGATCACAAACCCTCAGGGGTTGATACAGGTTTCATTTTACAGAAGAGCATTAATGACTTCTCCACCCTGTTCTGCTGGTGCTGGTGGGATCAGTGAGAGATCTGAATACCAGACTTTTGCCTACTGGATCAAAAACAAACTTTAAAATGAATCACAGAATGCGTCTTATTTTCCTTCATATCTTTGTGCCCTTCTGTGTAGCATGATTAGTTTGTTGTCCCAACTTCGCCTTACATCTGTGCTTCTTATTGTTTTTTGCGTTGTGCTCCAGCCGTGTTGCCTTTGTTCTCGTTGTGTTGCATCAGATGGAAGTGCCAAACTTCAAAGATAATCTGTTGCGAGTTCTTCACCATACATCCCATAATGAAGCAGTAAAGTAAAGATCGGTTTGCTCTCTAAAGAAATGACTCATCAAATGACTGGCAGTCAGTCCACGATGTCGTGATGTCCCACTTCTTTCGTTGGGACAGACATAATTCAAACTCTAGTCTTCCACACTTGAGGCTGCTGTTTGTGCATGTGTTTTGTTTAGAGTTTGGCACAAATACCTGAGCTTTATGCATACAGATGAAAAATGAACAGATGCTTTTCCCCCTCTGCTCCACTTTCACAATAAGAGCACTCTGCAGAGAGGACAACAAAACCACCGGAGTAACACTGGAGCTGCTGTAACTTCTTGCCACACTTACTGTCAAGACGGCAGATGGTTAAATGTATAATGAAGGAGAGCGAATGAGACGGAGGATGTAAAACTAATGTAGAAAGTGTAGAGGATCTACACACAGGTCTAATCAATCCAGCTGATTAAGGTGTTGGTCAGCGACAAGTGGTAAATTACTTGTGTCAATCTATCTGTGTGTGTGAGGACCATAAATTTCAGCCTTTTTCCCTTTATTCGAGCCTTTTTATCTCATCTCACACACACACACTCACAATGTAATATTCACTTCCACACATGCCTGTATGTGTGTGATCTACGCCACAGAGGACCACAGTTCAGCCCCTGCTGCTGCTGTTGCATTCTCATCCTAAGCACAATTGCCAACTAGCATGGGAATACTGTTGAAAGGACAAATCAACTTCTTCTTCTAAGGTTTATGTAATGGCATTAACCTAAAAAGCGTTCTCCTCTGCATCAAGTAATAAGATTCACTTTTCATGCCACGGAGAGGGGGCAGATGCAAGATTTTCCAGGCAGAACTTCAAAGAAATATAGTGTTTTATGTGCTATTCAGTATGATCTGATGAAAAAACAAGACTTATTCTAACACTTAAAGGTGGCGTTTCCTCCTTTTGTGGCTTCTCCTAAGAGGTTGTTAGGACATAGTGTCGCTGCTGCACCTGAGACCATTTCAATTCATTCTCCTCAGATTTAATTCAACTCAAATTGAGCTGTAACTGTTATATTCCCCACTAATTCTGCCCATTGCCCTAAACCACAGCTCCATAAAGACATCTGATCTGATCTGAGAGTAAAACCCAAACCTAATAACCCAACCAGCAATTTATGTCCTTTTACTTGCTGTATCCAGACACTGTAGAGTCCACTAATCAGAGTCCTCCTGGTTTGATGCTAATTAAGCAGCAAATAACTGACTAAGCTACAAAGTCACTTACTGGCTTTTCCCCTCGCAGAATTAGGTCACATGAAACAGATGTATCTCCATGACAACAGACCCATCTCCATCAGATGTGGGGGACACCAGGACAAATTTGAAAGCCATAGGAAAGCAACTCAGTGGCATAAGTTAAAATATCTTAGTTTGCATATCTTGGTAATGTGGCTGTCAGTCAGGTACAATATGATTTAAAGAAACATATTATTAAGGAAAAAAAACTACAAACATTCATGAAGTAGAAGAATCAAACCCTGTCCTTTAACAATCAAAGCACAAAGTCATGACTGGCTACAAAAACGCTCACAAAGTCACATTAATGAGCCTTCTAATTTTATCTACCACTCAGGGCGAACTGCTGTACAACCAAGAGAGTGTGAGAAATTCATCATTCATAGGAATGGCCAAGTTTTGCCAAGTTTTGGTGATTCCAGTGTTGGAGGAAGTGCTGTCTCAGCTGAGACTGTTAAATTTACATTTCAAAGATGGGATTTGTTTTCTTTTTACACACCGATGGCAACGAAGAACAATTAAAAAATTCTCTTACAAGATTAATCTATTAAACCAATAGAGCAAGAGCATTGTGGGGACCTACTTCATTTTTACATATACTATCCACTCATCCATTATCGAGCAGCCCCAGGCTCCAGAACCGAACTCAGCGTTTTGACTCCAAACGACCAACCATCTCTAAGCACTGTGAGAGCTGAGGAAACGCTCTGCTGGTGTCAACTCGTCAACGATTTGTGTGTTCAAGGAGCATGGCCTCCATAAACACCAGAGACAGGAGCCTAAATATAGATATGATGGAGGGAGAAGCACAAACACTCCATGACAAACACTATTAAGGCTGGGTCAGGGACGGGACAAGAATAGCACTTAATGCACACCCACCGTGAACAAACAACAAACACACAAACATACAGCCAGTACAAAGGACTGTATATCAAATATAAAGACAGAGAGCTGCTCTTTAAACCTTATTTTCCTACATTATAAAAGGCAACAAGTGCTGAGACAATTACCTGTTTAACACAGCCTTAACAGATCAAACTTCATTACCAATCCATCACAGTAGATGATGTTCGACACAAAAACACCCAAATCTTCTTGTTATAGTTCCTTAAATCTGATGATTTGCTGCTGTAAAGACTTGAACTTGGGCTGTGGGAAATTCTCTTAGCTATTATTGATATCTTATTGACAGAGCAGTCAATTACCTAAAACAAAGAATCAGCAATTTAATCAATAAAGACCAGTCAAATCATCACGAGTTGTCGCCTCAGTTCAGTGCTCCATCATAATTATACCTTATTGTCTTTTTGTTTGTTTTGGCTGGATCATGCACAGTGTCATAGCTGTTGCCTGCAGGGTTAGGGTTAGGCTGCTCTTATTTGCTTTGATATGACGGGTGGACATTTAAGGCAATGTGCAGCAGGGACAAAGTCAGTACTATGATGTATGTAACAGCCATTTATTTGTATTGTGTCAAATATAATTCTGGACCCTGCATCTTTCCACAATATTTTATGCATCAAATGTCTCCTTATAATGATGATGATAAAAAATAATAATAATAATAATAATATTCACAGTGAGGGAGTCCCCTGTCTACTTGTCATCTGCTCTGTTCATCAGCTCTATTCCCCAGCTGCACCTCCCCTACCTGTCAGCCCCCTGGCACTCAATTCTCCTTGCACCATTGGGCTGCAGTGTGTGTGTGTGTGTGTGTGTGTGTGTAGGTGTCTCCAACCTCCCTGTGAGGATATTTAAAGCCTTTTGGAATGGCTGGCAAGATAGCAGATACAACACCTGTGTGTCTGCGTTACTTCCTGAGTGCGAGTGTGTGTGTGTGTGTGTGTGTGTTTCTGTGTCAGTCCCATCTCCAGAGGGCAATAATGATCTGCGGTCGGGGTCAGGGGCCCTGAGTTATGAGAACATATTGATCCCAGCGTGCCTAGCAGTGATTGAGGGCTGTTTGTGTGGACTGCGTCTCCCCATCACTGAGCTCTGAGTGCAGCACGGTGACAACAGGCTAACACAACACAACACACACTATCCTCCACAGGGGATGTGCAACACACCAACATCCCTCCATAGTATCCTAGGCTCTAAGTCATGGTCTACAACCAATATTATATACATATGTCTTAGGCCAGATATTATATTTCATAAAAGTAACAACTGCGGCAGAGGTCTTAACAGTTATCTGATGTCTAGGGCCACAACCAAATAATGATTGATCCCTCTTTTAGACTACTAAAAGTCAAATAACACTAAAAAAAAGGCCAAAATGTCAAGTTGAAGACTGCTTGTTCTTTATTTTGTCCAACTAAAACTTTAAAATCAAAAGGAACTAAAGAGACAGTGATTAACAACTCCTCTTCTTCTTCACTTACACATACTTGTTTTCATCTTTACACCACTCACCACAGGTGAGTACTTGAGTGAAATAGCAACAGGTTATATGTGCCAGTACAAGCCTGTTTTTAATACGATCTGACCATCAATGCCCCCTCCTGCTGGAGTTTTAATGTCAAGGCTTCTGAAACCAAAAGAAGGAACCAAGCAGTTGGCACTGGAAGTGAAGGTGCATCTGTCAGAAGAACTGCTGAATTATTTAACGCCACACTGAAGTAAACAGTCTTAAGTAAACACTCTTTGGGAAAAAGAAAGAAAATGGGGGCTCTAAGTCAAAGCTCACTCACAGGGGCAAATGGAGACTTGACAGAAAAGTTGCTCAAATCATGAATTTGCTTTCTGCAGGACTAGATCAACACCTGTGATTCAAATTCTACACTGAGACACTTCCAAGAGTGCATAATGACACGTAATCTGACTTAGAAAAAGTCAAAGGGTGTCCTCAATCCACACTGAGCAGTTACTGAGTGTTTAACAATAGGGTGTATCTCCACGATCTCTTGGGAATCATTAACTCAAAAGACCTTGAGGGTATAATTTAAGTCATAGAAAATAAACATTGTTCCATTTTTTCTATATTCTAGGTGAAGTCAGCTACACACATTACTAAACAGACCCCAAAATAACTGGATATGGTGAATTTTGGCCAAAAAAGTCAAACAGATTTCCATCTCAATCCCCAGACGAGCTGGAAGCATCCCTTCATAAGGAATGATCTGATACGTTCTGACATGGTTCAAGACTGGTATGACAGCTTTCCAAGGACGATTGACACTGTTCGGAGGAGGACGGCCCTTTCTCCTGAGAATTTATTGAATTCTTTTCCATCCCTCACTGCAGAGAGAAATGTAATGGCATGTTTACCCAATGCACTGTGTGTTTGTGGAAGGAGAAAGTGTTGCACATTGTTACTGAATACTGAGTGTGAGGTGGGTTTCGTATTTTTCCACTTGTCAGTATCTAGTTATGAGCATGTAAATTGTCAAGAAGCTTCGACATTAAGACAGCTACAATCCAAGTGTCTGTACTTACTGTAAAAGTACATGTCATTAAAAATTGTTGATCATTTCACTTGAAAAATAAGCATCTTATCCTGAAGGTAGGTCCAGAGTCTAAAAAGGTTGTGTTTACATTCAGGGTTTTTCAAAAGAAAACGCCCCATGCGTGTATGCATGCATGAATATTTGAATGAATATTTCAAAACCTTGGTTGTACATCTGGTACAGCAGTACAATGCACAAAATGATGTAGCAACAGATTAGAAGCTTCAGTTACAGTTGAGGTTGGCAACCGGCAAATGACGGGATGCAGTCATGTCAACATGAAGCTGGATGTCAGAGAAAGTTTCCACCTTCTTTTGGACTCAGTGCCACATAGAATTAAGTCTACCAGATCAAATATGGTGTTCCACCTTTGTTTGCAAATACAGAACGTGTTCTAGCATATACTCCAAGACACAGCTCCATAGCACCAGCACTGGTCAAAAAGAACCACCAAATGCAAAATAAGCAATCTCTGCACACATGTTCAGGGCATTTAAGAAAAAAAATGTCCTTCACCACACACGCGCGGGCACTAAATCCAAGGCAACCCTGTATACCCTTCTTCCAAGACAATATTGAGCTCTGCATTAGGTCTCTCGCAAACACACACACACCTCTTCAGCCACAAACTGTGACTGGCTCATACACACTGCCCTGCTGGGACACTCACCCCCCTACACACCAGCACTTTGGCCAGAGAGACGGTTGATTCACTGATTAGATGGGGAGAACTCTAGGCAGGTTGCAGCTGACCTTGAGGGAATGCTAGTTTGTTCTGGTGATCACTTTCTCTCTGTCGCTCTCTCAAACACTCTCTCTGTATTTGTATTGTGATATTATAGCCTGCCTGCCTGCCTCCTGTGAATTGTGCTACATTGGTTATACTCTTCCCCAAGCAGAATACGGGAGGTCCTGTTGTTTCTGCTGCACGCCACACGCACAGTGTCAGAATACAATGTGCTCTCTGGTCTCCACAACAACCACCGACTGTTTCCATCACATTTTGTTCTGTTTTTGCAAAATGCAAAATGATTAATATTTCCTATTGTGTTTCACACTTAAACATACATTGCTCAATGACAGCTTGTTTAAGACACTGCAGCCAGAAGTAAAAGGCAAAAAATAAACACATCCAGCAGCAAAAAAGTGTGCTCAGTTGTCTCCTGGCAACAAAATTCCTTACTTATTCAGTAGAGAAACACTTAGGTAAATCAATGTCTGTTTTTATAGTCCAAAAGGTGTCCTCCTGTTTATAACCATCAAAGAGCCACGGATACTCTGCACATCAAACACGCACTAAGCAAAGCAGTGCAACAACTATGTATTCACTGACACTGGTCTTCAATTTAATTGACCCTATGTCTCCTTTAGCATTGATGTCCGGTTTTCACAGGTCATCCACAGTACCACCACAAAAAGCCCATGAGCCACTAGTTGTGTTGGCTGTGTTTCTACACATGAATGTTTTCAGCCATACTTGTAGTCTCATCCACTCCCTACAATACACATGCTCTAAAAATGCTTTACATTGATAGTCTTCTTCACCCAAAAGCCTCCAGTGCATCTCTTATGGCTCTAGCCCTTCAGTATTGTGATGCCGACATTTGATCTTATTTCCCACATTATCTCCTTCATTGCATCTTGTAAATTCCACCCCTGCATGGAGGACACGGATTCCTTTCACACTGAGCATACTGGCACTTGCACCTCGAGCTGGTTGTGATGTCCTTTGAGAATAAACAGCAAATTCAATTAAAAATTGAGCGTACCGTTGCTTTTTAGAATTGTTCTGTTCATTTCTTGAGGGACTCTTCCGACAAATACACTAGGGCCCCACAGCTCTCTGGCATCGCTGGCCTTTCTGCCGTCATCCACAAAAGAAAATGCACATAGTAAGTTTGATTTATGATGTGGAAAACCACCTCACCTTTGTGTACTCAGGCGATTTATATAAAATAAAGACAAAGTGGTAAAGCTGTAAATCTGAACTGGTACTGCATTCCAGCTGGGGCAAACAGGTACTGTGTGTTCACCAAACTGTATTTATGTATGTAGGTATTAATGTATGTCTTATATCTTGAGAAAAAAAAAATAATGCTAACAGCACCTGTGCAGGAGCAATGCTTGAACCCACCGGAGAGATGTTCAAGGCTGTGCATACATCACAGCGATGTGGGCCTAAGGGTAAGATAAAGCCTTGACAGGTGATGCATCGTTCACTTACAGAGAAATCAACATCTTTTGGGATTCACCGACTGGAAGTTGTGATAGTCAGGTCTGTGAATCAAGGGCACCATGGTCCAAAACCCTGCACTGGCTGGGAGAATCAAGACAAATAGATCACAGTCCTCTGATAGGTTCAGGTTAGGTTGACTGAGACATCCATGTCTCAAAACAACCAGTGGCCAGACAGCAGATACTGAACACTGAGAAGCTCTTCCCTTAATGCTTGAAGATGATATGATTCAACATACTCGTGGAGGATATTCAACACAGTGTGGTTACAGCCAAGCAGCTCTGCTAAGACAGTTGGGAATTTAGTGTGTTGCTTGAGGCCACCATAACCGCAGTAAGATGAAAGCCTTAGTCCTTCTGCCACCAATCACAAATCTCTCTGGGGGTTTGCACTGACAGCCTTGTGGTCACAACCCCACTCCTCTAACCTGCAGCCTGCAAACCCATCCATGTGAACATGAAGCAAGACCAGGAGTTCACAGCAGAACATCCAGTTAAAAAACAAACAAACAAAAAAAAACCGACAGTAAATGAAAGGTAACTGGTGATATCGAGGTTTTAAAAGAGATATCACGTTGCTGTCACAAATAGTGCCCTTGTTTGATAGGCCAAGCATGCACAGGGGAACAAGTATGAGCCAATTACACCTCCTCCTTCTGATCATTCTTGATGATGAGATGAAATGTCATCCTCTGGGATTTTAATTGCCTCCCTCTCCTCTTGCATCTTTACTCTTTAATCGGTTTTCTCCAGAGGCAATCGTACACAAAGTGTTTTGTTTAATAGGCAGCAAACTGCAGTCAATATCTATCAGTCTGTCTATCTATCTATCTATCTATCTATCTATCTAGTAAATGAAGCCCTCATGCACTTCTGTTAAAGCCCAAATGAATCCATCAGATGAGGTTCATTTCAATCTATACAGTAAACTGGACATATTATCAGGATCAAACAGCAACACCAGATGCCTCTTCATCATCAGTAAACCTGTTGTATCCATGTCTTCAACAAGCTATAAAAATATCTTGTAGCAAGTGATCTCATACCTAACCTGCAGCTTTAAACCTCGTGGATATGGGGGGGTGCAGTGGGTTGTTTGATATCAGTTGAAAGAGCGCCCCCTGTTGCCTGTTTGATCACCTGACTGTTGAAAATCAATACAGACAGGAGGAGGAGAGAGAGAGAGAGAGAGAGACGCTCGCGGACCTGTTGACCCGCAGTCATATGAAGACAACAGAAATTCATTACCCACTGCGCGTTAGGACCGACCTGCACCGGCGTCACGTAATTGAAAGGCGCCTTTAATTTATTCACTTGGATTTGCCTTTCTCCTCATTTGCCAGCAGAGGCTTGAACCCCCCCCATACCCACACACACACACACACACACACACACACGACGAGCAGCCTGTTCACCACACATCATGTACAACAACGGTTACTTATCGGTCTTAATCTCAATAATCTGAATTATCTTGTCTGTTTGGATCCTTTGGGAAAAGTCCCGTTTTTCCGGCGCGTAAATGTGACTATGATTTGGTTTCTCCTCTAAAGGGGCATTCAATCAGGATTATCTTTCATAAAGTGACAATACACTGCGCGTAAACAGCCTTACATGTCTGTCTGCTTCTTGTTTACCCTGGTGTTAAGAGTCGTCATCAGTGACTTCAGATCGCAGTGAGCCAACGCTTCTTGGTGCGCTGAGACAAAGCAACAACAGGGAATGAGCAGATGTAGTTTTCTCTTACCTTTTCAGACATCAAAGAAGAGCGCGTCTCCCAGTTGTTCAGAAGAAGAAGAAATCCCTGGTAATCCGTAAATATAGGGGTCTACTTTCCAAATTCCGCCCCCCCGCTCCTCTGTAACTCCAGAGCCGCCGCTGTGGCTCCGCTGGAGATGTTTGATATCCGAGCGGTTCCCCCTCAAACCCAAACCAAATATCCGACCGGGAGCATTCCTGTCTTCAAAGCACTCCGGCTGATCGTCCTCCTCCCATTGATTTTTTTCCTGTTGTGCACAGAAACATTCAAGTTAGCAGTTCATACAGAGCGAGAGAAGAGGCTGATGAGTTGGGCACCTGCGCGCATCAAAACCCAGATCCGATGGTGCGCCTCGGGAATCCACGTGCTTTCCCTCCCCTTCCTCCTTTCCCGTCTTTTCCCTTCTCTTCTGTTCACCAAATCAGGGAGACCAGCACTGATAACGAGGCCCGAGACAGTATCCAAGTTGAGCAGGGGAGTAATCTCTCCATCGGCGCGAAGTGACGCGCTGCGCACCGGAGACTAGAAAGGTTACAGGCGGCTATAGGTGGCACGTCGGTGTCGTCGCTCTGGAGAGTATCGGGAATCCCTAGGGTGGGGGCGCAGGGTGGTGTTGGTCGAAAAAAGACGTGCAGAAGTGTCTCCCGGCGAGCCCCCCACCCCCACCCGTGTGCGCGCTCTCCTGTCTCCACTTTCACTGCGTGCCCCCACACAGGATTCTCCAAAAACGATGTTCCCCGATGATACCAGGCAAATCAGCGTCCACCGCCCCCGCCGTCAGTGCCTTATGTAAAAGCAGCGTTTCCTCGCGCTGCGCGGCGCGGCTCGCCTCTCCAAAGTCGGGGAATTCCTCAACTGATGAGCAAATGCGACTCACTGGGTCCAAAACTGGAGAGAGGGAGAGGGAGGGAAGGAGGAAGAGAGAGAGGGAAAGAGAGAGAGAGAGAGAAACTACACCTGCCTGTTGCGGTTGTTGGCAGGTGGCTCCTCGGTGCATATTTCAAAGCCGGTGGTTTATCAACAGTTTGCCCCGTCACTGCTGGAGCCTCCGCGCAGACACATCGACAGAATCCGCGGTGATTTCATCTGCAGCGACTCCACATACATGAGCACTGACAGGGGACTGACGGGCTCTGAGACACGGCCTGCTGGGCTTCCTGACTTCTATACAGTAAAGACGGTGTGAAGTTTGTATATAGACCAATAGGTTTACTTGTTTATATTGTTTTTGTGCATTAACTTCCAGAAAACCACGAGCTCCGTGTCTCTGCTGTGGGAGGCCAAAAAAAAAAAAAGGCCCTTTGAGGTGGAGCGAATGAATATTTAACTAGGGTGGAGGTGTGCGCGCGCGCGCTTGCGTGCCAGAGAGAGAGCGCGCGTGCGGGAGAGAGAGAGAGAGAGAGAGAGAGAGAGAGAGAGAGGTGGGATTAGAATCACAGGTGGTGAGCGATGTGCGCAACAGAAAGTGAGTCAAAGAAAGAGAAATGGGAAGCGCCTGAAAGTGACCGGATCCTGAGATCAGCACCACGGACAGCGACCGGCGCTCTGGCTGCAGTTTAGTCTCAAACACAAATCATTTTAAGCCGCCCCCCCCCCCAAAAAAAACGGATCGGTCGGTCTTGATGCCGCCATGGTCAGTAAAACTGGTTGTAAAACTACATAAACAGTTGAGCCCTGATTTCTCACTGAGGATAAATAAAGTAGTGACAGTGTGGCACCACAGGGTGAACCACGGTAGACTTTCAGGAATCTGTGTGTTCTTATAATATGTTGTAGTGCATTGATTGCCTGGAATGACCAGACCAAAAAAACACCTGAGCCAGAGGTTGATTAATGAAACCCAATGAAAGCAGCTTCTCGTGGCCAGATCCACAGTGAACTGCAGAAACGACGTTTTTTAACCCCTGACTGCAAATCACATTTCCCACTTGGGATAATACAACGTGTGAATCAGGAGGCACAAGCGTTGACTGAATGGTTTAAGCAGATAGACAGAGTATATAAAGGCCATATAGGTCTTTATTAGGAGCGAGATGTTAGTTAATCTACCCACTGTGGAGTTGTCATGTCAGAGGTCAGATCCACAGAGAGTCAGGAGTGTGTCTGTGATGACAGTGCCTGCAGCTGAGTTCAAATCAATGTGTTTGCCTGACAGTGAATAAATGTCAGCCATTGTTTTGTTACAACCTAATTCGCTCTGGGCACTTGATGATATTGATCTTCTGCAGACACTGGAATCCTCAGGGTCTTGACTTGGCATATTAAAATGAAATTTCGCAAACAAACACAATTCACTTTGCCCCCCCTTCAGTTTCCACCTGAAACCAGTACTTAGGTACCAAGACACTGTCAAGAAAGAATAAGTGCTAAAATACAAATCTGTCAACTTGAGCCAGCCCACTGGTGAACAGCGAGGGTGAGGGTGGCTTCAGAAGACAAGCTTCAATCTTCCACAATTCATCCTACACATCTGAGCAAGAACACGAAGCTCATCTGACCAAACAAGAAATAATGCTCCAATGCTTTGGATGAGTCATTATCATCATCATCACTAGACCTATCTGTAATATTCATGTAGGCCTACCTCGCCTTGGCCCAGCAGCCCCATCATCACTGCTGCTGTTGTTGATGTTTTGCCTTAGTTCAG
The DNA here is from genome assembly GCA_021432705.1 of Caranx ignobilis. Lineage (NCBI taxonomy): Eukaryota > Metazoa > Chordata > Actinopteri > Carangiformes > Carangidae > Caranx > Caranx ignobilis. The sequence goes on from MU269982.1 coordinate 1,914,161, forward strand.
CTTATTTGGATTCATGATGGCTGGAATAGTGCTATAGCAGCAAACACTATCTCCTCTAATACCGTTATATAGGCCAGAGATCTGCAGGAGCTGAACTATTAATGATGCCAAGAGTTGAAACTAAAAGACTGGGTATCAGACACATTGCAGCCCACTATACTAGGACCAGCTCCCAGTGGATATCGAACCTGCCCAACCTACTGCACCAATGGAAGAGAAAATAGCCTGTAAACAACATAATCAAAACATCACATGATATTTATAGTCAAAATACTCTTATTTTTGGCCAGTGACCAACCCCTGCCTGATAGTGAACCCACTGTATAACAGTGAAGCTCTTTACAAATCACTGTAACTAGATGCTCAGCACCTACAGTACCTTTGGCCTTACTCCACATGTGCTTATACAAATCTACAATTGGCTTATTCAGGCTAAACAGCATGAGAGAATGTTTCATCGTCCTCTAACAAGGATGTCCGTGACATTTGATTTGCTGCTGAGGTTTTGTTGTGTCCTTCAAAGACTGATTTCTGTCTGTTTAAAGAAAACAACCAACACTTCTTCTTCCTCGGCCTACTTGCATTTCAAGCCAACCAACAATAAAGGGCAGTGAGTTATGAGCAAACACAGGCACTTGAAACATATTACACTCCACAGCCAGCTAAGCAAAAGACATATCTGGGGATTGAGCCAAAACTGAGTCCATTGTTGTATTTCTGTTTGCCAATGAAGGTCGATAAAGGAGAGATGGATGAGTTTCTGCAAGTTTATATTGTAATTCAATCAGATTTTCTGCAAAACACAAAAGTGAAAATGGACTTCCAATATTTCTCACTATGTGAGAAATATCACAGGAAGCCTACAATGACATAACCACTGTAAAACTGCAGTAGTTATAAAACGTGTCTAACATCTATGACAAATAACCCCAAACGACATGAGCTTGAATTCATGCTTGAATTTTCCCACCAGGACCAAACTAGGAGCAACACAAACACCTTTGCAGGTGATGAACCTACAGTGTAGTGTCAGCACAGCACACTGGAGCGCATCCACTCTCTCTCCCCTTCTTCATCTCACACACAGAAAAACACAGAGAAGCACAGCATTGGTGACAGCGCGGTTTATCAAAATCTTATTGGATTTCACCATATTCCCCTCCACTACTGCAAACACAACAAGGAAGGTCAAGCACCCCCCCCACCCACGACGCTGGCAGGCAACCCCCCCCCGCCAGTGTTTGGACTGGTTGTTGTGCATCTAGCTCACGTTCCCACTGTCCGCTCGATGCCCACTTGTCTCTTTTCACATCAGGTCCTCATACATACCGGACGGCGATGGCCCACAGGGAATAGAAGGTACACCGCTGAAACACGGCAAGCAGCGCGACACGGTACAACACATTCCGATTTTATTCTGCACACAGGCTTGTAAACTTGCAACCTTAAAAAGGAGAGGAACAGGACAGGGCTTTGAAGGTCCAAAGTACAAGATCCAGAAAAAACAAGATGTCACAAACATCTCAGCGGTGTCATTTTAAGCGAGCTGATGATGTGATTTTTAAGAGCAGTTAACTTTACAGTGTTTTCCAAATTAATCATTACAAAAGGCCATTAAACAGCCTGTATATCTGCAGCGATTCAGTGTTTTCTGCCACAGGTATCTCAGCCTTGAAATGAGTCATCAATTAGCACAAAACTAAACCTATACTGATTAGAAATGCACACTATCCCTCTGAATAGACTATAAATCATCATCACATTGCTGTATACATAAGATGACATGTGCACATATGCACACACACAGGAAGCAAATCTGAAGGAAGGTGTCTGATTTGGTTATTTAAATATAGCTGCATGTCACAGTCAGAGCACTTATGTTCTGTCTGCTTTTTCTATATTGAGAGTGACATTTACCATTTTTTCTAGAGCTGCTGACACTGTCAAAAGTGGGCTAAATGAAAAGAGGATGATATGCTTGGCCGTTTTGTTTCATTCAGGCGGATGATGACAGCCAGCCAGTTAATTTGGGCCGAGATTTATCCAGGTTAGGTTTCATGAGCTTAATATTAATCAAGGAAAAAAGGAATCAAAGGAAAGTAATCCGACGTCAGCAGCAACAGTAGAAAACCTGATCATTCAAAATATTATGATAAGTCATGTATGGAGATGATTTCATTGGACCTCTCTCCACTTTGCCCTGTGTATATAAAGTAATCCAGTCATGAATGCTGAAGTGCTGATGGCACATAAAGAAAGTCCCCCCCCTGAGGAGAGGTGCTCAAAGTGGAAGGACACGGATGGGCTGCAGTTTGTCCTCCACCAGGTCACCCTTTCACCCCCCCAACCATGTGGCTTCCACACTCTGTCAGTCCGAGAGCTCAACCAGACAGGGCTTTTATCACCGCAGCCACTTTGGTGCATCACCTTGACTCAACCAGGCGTTCACTAAATGCCAGGTTTTAAAGCAGTCCTCAGCTGTTGTCAAGCACCTTTAGTGGTTCGACAGTACAGAGCCTGTTTTCTCCACTTAAAAATACATTTTAATTTACAGAACAATGAGTGTTTTGGTTTGTTGTTTTACCTGGAAGGGAGCAGATGTTGACTGTTGCTGGCCTGATGGGTCACTGGGGGGGTGGGGGGTGTCTTTGCAGATGAGTCTGTTCGTGCTCCATTTCAGCTCACTTGTGGCTCTCTGTCAGAGTGACCTTGATGTAGCAGTCCTCAACAAATGGGCCTTGTCAACTATCAAAATAAATAAAAAGGAAGAAATGAGGTTGGAGACAAAGAGATGGGTGGGGTCCATGGCAACAATTCAGAAAGACAAATCACAGCAAAATTACTTCCTCATATCATGACCTTTCTGGCACTTAACATATCACCCCAGGGCTATTTATGTATTCCAAACCATGCTGAGAACTTCTTCTTTTTCCCCCTTCGACAAAGTACAAATGAGATTCGCATCATAAGTGATCAATCAAAAAATAGACTTTTATCAATGTCCTTTTGGCTGAAAAAAAATCAATGACGATTATGCCCCCCCCCCCCCCCCAAAAAAAAAGCTTTTGTACATGCATCAGTGCTTCAAAGGTCAGCTACCACTCTCAAATAGTGCTTTGAAACCACAGCGAAGTAGGACAGATATCTGGTCTAAAATGTCTTTTGTAATGGTTAAGCAGTCAAGAGGATAAAACTACCTGAAGCTGTGGTTAAATGATGATCTAAGGTGCTTTGAGTAGCAGAGCTCACTTCGCTGTCTCTGTTCCATCTGTCACAGCTTCAGCCTCTTGTCCCCATCCCCCTTGGGTGTGTACGGTTGGAGGGTGGACATGGGTGCAGCTCTCTCCCACCTGTCTGCCATCATCTTATCAAGCCTGCAGTATACAAACACATCCACTCTTTTTGTCCACCTGTCGCTGAGGTTGTCTCCTAACGTGTCCTCGTCATCACCTCCGAAAACCTGCCTGCCCGCCTGGCTGCCTCTGCCCTCTCCACCATCCCTCTTTGTTCCACAATAAACCCACTGTTCACATCCACACGGGTTGGTGTTTGGGTCCAGATTCAGCTAAGTCTGTTTTACTTAAGCTGTGGAGCAGAGAGGAAAGAGAAGAAAAGGAATTAAAGAACAAACGATTGAGATGGACTGAAATATTCCAAAAGTGTCAGTGAGTTATTTCAAGTAAGCACATTTTCTCAGATTTTCTCTGACCTTAAACTTCCTCATTTAAAAGCACCAGTGAACCGCCACATATCCCACTGTAATGTAACTCTGATATGGAAATTTGTTAATTTCATACAAGTCATATTAATTAATTGTAAATGCATAGGATCATCCTCTCTCTGTGCCCTCAGCTGTAATATGTCTCTTCTTTTTTTGTAGTTCCCTCCCTTTCTCCCATCATCACTCCAAACTCTAATCCCCTCATCAATATGCAGAGAAAGAGAGAAATGATAGTTCTTTTAAAAGGACACAGTGAGATACGCAGCTACTCAAAGAGAGAGAGAGAGAGAGAGAGAGAGAGAGAGAGAAAGCCCCATTGTAATGGCACACATTAAGAAAAAGCAAAGAACCAAAACAATAATTTGTGCAAGACAGATTAGAAAAAAAAAGATTGCAACAAGTGTTTCTTTGTTACATGCAAACTGTAATGACTCATATTAAGTGGTGAAGCAAGAGAAAACAAAAGGAAGGCAATGCTGCATGTGTCAAACCATCAGACATAAACTGGGCTGTGTCACATGTGTTTCGTAAGAAAAAAAATAAAACATTCACGTGACTTGCCAAGCCATATCAAAATGGCTTGTCAACTCAAAGTGGATAGCTCAGGAGGAAATGCATTTCCTTCCCAACCTCATCCAAATCAAACAGGTGACACTTCAAGTCCTCCTCTGGGGACTGAATGGACATGTCCTTTCTCCAAGGACAGGACATGAACGCAAACAGACCTCAGAGTACTGCTGGTACAAAAATAGTCCTCTAACATATCACTATACCATTGTCAAATTTATTTAGCATGCAAAACCCTGGTTTCAGGAGCCTATGAATTAGTTATTCATAGGCCTATGCATTTGCTCTACAGTCTGACAAACTTAGCTGATAAAAACTATATTTTTACATAAAAGCATAAATTTTCAACAGCACCAGGCTCATATTGAAATTAAAGTAAAGTTTTGTCAAGTGCACTGGTGTAACACAAGTATATACAGACAGACCATGAAGCTTTTTCAAACAGGTTGGTCAATTACACTTTGAGGCTACTTCAGCTACATTTTAAGCTAATTTTCTCAAGCTAGTAATTGACTGTATAATTATTTTGAGGCATCAGCTGCTAATGTGACCTATGTTACCTACTGTAACAATCTTTGAGGATAGTAGCCTCCACATCGCCTAAGCTCCTTTTGTTTTGTTTGTTTTCACGTCGTACTTGTTTGGGCCTACCTTAGTTTCCTGTCCAACTGAACGGTTCCCGATAGTTAGTATGCTAACGTCTACAATGAGACGACAAATAAGTAGTAGAAGAAGAAAAAGAGGAAGTGGAAAAAGAAGAGGAAGAAGGTGAATGAACAGATTTTTTAAAAAACAAAAAGTGTAATGAGTCCATTAACGTGTACAGAGGCTGACATCAACTGACTCAGCTGTCCGTTGGTACCCGTCGGTACTGAATCCTGGGTGAAACGCTCACTCTTATCCATGGATGTATTGTAGAGTACGTGTAACTGTGTGGCTGAGATTCTCCCTCCGCTCAGAGCCGCGGCGTGGTCAGATCTGGCCTCAGAGTCTGGCGCCGCCATGTACTCCCCCCGCCCCCCGGCTTCCTGCTCTGCCGTACGAGCACTGTGTGTAACTAACTGTGTGGCTGGATTCTCCCTCCGCTCAGAGCCGCGGCGTGGTCAGATCTGGCCTCAGAGTCTGGCGCCGCCATGTACTCCCCCCGCCCCCCGGCTTCCTGCTCTGCCGTACGAGCACTGTGTGTAACTAACTGTGTGGCTGGGATTCTCCCTCCGCTCAGAGCCGCGGCGTGGTCAGATCTGGCCTCAGAGTCTGGCGCCGCCATGTACTCCCCCCGCCCCCCGGCTTCCTGCTCTGCCGTACGAGCACTGTGTGTAACTAACTGTGTGGCTGGGATTCTCCCTCCGCTCAGAGCCGCGGCGTGGTCAGATCTGGCCTCAGAGTCTGGCGCCGCCATGTACTCCCCCCGCCCCCCGGCTTCCTGCTCTGCCGTACGAGCACTGTGTGTAACTAACTGTGTGGCTGGGATTCTCCCTCCGCTCAGAGCCGCGGCGTGGTCAGATCTGGCCTCAGAGTCTGGCGCCGCCATGTACTCCCCCCGCCCCCCGGCTTCCTGCTCTGCCGTACGAGCACTGTGTGTAACTAACTGTGTGGCTGGGATTCTCCCTCCGCTCAGAGCCGCGGCGTGGTCAGATCTGGCCTCAGAGTCTGGCGCCGCCATGTACTCCCCCCGCCCCCCGGCTTCCTGCTCTGCCGTACGAGCACTGTGTGTAACTAACTGTGTGGCTGGGATTCTCCCTCCGCTCAGAGCCGCGGCGTGGTCAGATCTGGCCTCAGAGTCTGGCGCCGCCATGTACTCCCCCCGCCCCCCGGCTTCCTGCTCTGCCGTACGAGCACTGTGTGTAACTAACTGTGTGGCTGGGATTCTCCCTCCGCTCAGAGCCGCGGCGTGGTCAGATCTGGCCTCAGAGTCTGGCGCCGCCATGTACTCCCCCCGCCCCCCGGCTTCCTGCTCTGCCGTACGAGCACTGTGTGTAACTAACTGTGTGGCTGGGATTCTCCCTCCGCTCAGAGCCGCGGCGTGGTCAGATCTGGCCTCAGAGTCTGGCGCCGCCATGTACTCCCCCCGCCCCCCGGCTTCCTGCTCTGCCGTACGAGCACTGTGTGTAACTAACTGTGTGGCTGGATTCTCCCTCCGCTCAGAGCCGCGGCGTGGTCAGATCTGGCCTCAGAGTCTGGCGCCGCCATGTACTCCCCCCGCCCCCCGGCTTCCTGCTCTGCCGTACGAGCACTGTGTGTAACTAACTGTGTGGCTGGGATTCTCCCTCCGCTCAGAGCCGCGGCGTGGTCAGATCTGGCCTCAGAGTCTGGCGCCGCCATGTACTCCCCCCGCCCCCCGGCTTCCTGCTCTGCCGTACGAGCACTGTGTGTAACTAACTGTGTGGCTGGGATTCTCCCTCCGCTCAGAGCCGCGGCGTGGTCAGATCTGGCCTCAGAGTCTGGCGCCGCCATGTACTCCCCCCGCCCCCCGGCTTCCTGCTCTGCCGTACGAGCACTGTGTGTAACTAACTGTGTGGCTGGATTCTCCCTCCGCTCAGAGCCGCGGCGTGGTCAGATCTGGCCTCAGAGTCTGGCGCCGCCATGTACTCCCCCCGCCCCCCGGCTTCCTGCTCTGCCGTACGAGCACTGTGTGTAACTAACTGTGTGGCTGGGATTCTCCCTCCGCTCAGAGCCGCGGCGTGGTCAGATCTGGCCTCAGAGTCTGGCGCCGCCATGTACTCCCCCCGCCCCCCGGCTTCCTGCTCTGCCGTACGAGCACTGTGTGTAACTAACTGTGTGGCTGGGATTCTCCCTCCGCTCAGAGCCGCGGCGTGGTCAGATCTGGCCTCAGAGTCTGGCGCCGCCATGTACTCCCCCCGCCCCCCGGCTTCCTGCTCTGCCGTACGAGCACTGTGTGTAACTAACTGTGTGGCTGGGATTCTCCCTCCGCTCAGAGCCGCGGCGTGGTCAGATCTGGCCTCAGAGTCTGGCGCCGCCATGTACTCCCCCCGCCCCCCGGCTTCCTGCTCTGCCGTACGAGCACTGTGTGTAACTAACTGTGTGGCTGGGATTCTCCCTCCGCTCAGAGCCGCGGCGTGGTCAGATCTGGCCTCAGAGTCTGGCGCCGCCATGTACTCCCCCCGCCCCCCGGCTTCCTGCTCTGCCGTACGAGCACTGTGTGTAACTAACTGTGTGGCTGGGATTCTCCCTCCGCTCAGAGCCGCGGCGTGGTCAGATCTGGCCTCAGAGTCTGGCGCCGCCATGTACTCCCCCCGCCCCCCGGCTTCCTGCTCTGCCGTACGAGCACTGTGTGTAACTAACTGTGTGGCTGGGATTCTCCCTCCGCTCAGAGCCGCGGCGTGGTCAGATCTGGCCTCAGAGTCTGGCGCCGCCATGTACTCCCCCCGCCCCCCGGCTTCCTGCTCTGCCGTACGAGCACTGTGTGTAACTAACTGTGTGGCTGGGATTCTCCCTCCGCTCAGAGCCGCGGCGTGGTCAGATCTGGCCTCAGAGTCTGGCGCCGCCATGTACTCCCCCCGCCCCCCGGCTTCCTGCTCTGCCGTACGAGCACTGTGTGTAACTAACTGTGTGGCTGGGATTCTCCCTCCGCTCAGAGCCGCGGCGTGGTCAGATCTGGCCTCAGAGTCTGGCGCCGCCATGTACTCCCCCCGCCCCCCGGCTTCCTGCTCTGCCGTACGAGCACTGTGTGTAACTAACTGTGTGGCTGGGATTCTCCCTCCGCTCAGAGCCGCGGCGTGGTCAGATCTGGCCTCAGAGTCTGGCGCCGCCATGTACTCCCCCCGCCCCCCGGCTTCCTGCTCTGCCGTACGAGCACTGTGTGTAACTAACTGTGTGGCTGGGATTCTCCCTCCGCTCAGAGCCGCGGCGTGGTCAGATCTGGCCTCAGAGTCTGGCGCCGCCATGTACTCCCCCCGCCCCCCGGCTTCCTGCTCTGCCGTACGAGCACTGTGTGTAACTAACTGTGTGGCTGGGATTCTCCCTCCGCTCAGAGCCGCGGCGTGGTCAGATCTGGCCTCAGAGTCTGGCGCCGCCATGTACTCCCCCCGCCCCCCGGCTTCCTGCTCTGCCGTACGAGCACTGTGTGTAACTAACTGTGTGGCTGGGATTCTCCCTCCGCTCAGAGCCGCGGCGTGGTCAGATCTGGCCTCAGAGTCTGGCGCCGCCATGTACTCCCCCCGCCCCCCGGCTTCCTGCTCTGCCGTACGAGCACTGTGTGTAACTAACTGTGTGGCTGGGATTCTCCCTCCGCTCAGAGCCGCGGCGTGGTCAGATCTGGCCTCAGAGTCTGGCGCCGCCATGTACTCCCCCCGCCCCCCGGCTTCCTGCTCTGCCGTACGAGCACTGTGTGTAACTAACTGTGTGGCTGGGATTCTCCCTCCGCTCAGAGCCGCGGCGTGGTCAGATCTGGCCTCAGAGTCTGGCGCCGCCATGTACTCCCCCCGCCCCCCGGCTTCCTGCTCTGCCGTACGAGCACTGTGTGTAACTAACTGTGTGGCTGGGATTCTCCCTCCGCTCAGAGCCGCGGCGTGGTCAGATCTGGCCTCAGAGTCTGGCGCCGCCATGTACTCCCCCCGCCCCCCGGCTTCCTGCTCTGCCGTACGAGCACTGTGTGTAACTAACTGTGTGGCTGGGATTCTCCCTCCGCTCAGAGCCGCGGCGTGGTCAGATCTGGCCTCAGAGTCTGGCGCCGCCATGTACTCCCCCCGCCCCCCGGCTTCCTGCTCTGCCGTACGAGCACTGTGTGTAACTAACTGTGTGGCTGGGATTCTCCCTCCGCTCAGAGCCGCGGCGTGGTCAGATCTGGCCTCAGAGTCTGGCGCCGCCATGTACTCCCCCCGCCCCCCGGCTTCCTGCTCTGCCGTACGAGCACTGTGTGTAACTAACTGTGTGGCTGGGATTCTCCCTCCGCTCAGAGCCGCGGCGTGGTCAGATCTGGCCTCAGAGTCTGGCGCCGCCATGTACTCCCCCCGCCCCCCGGCTTCCTGCTCTGCCGTACGAGCACTGTGTGTAACTAACTGTGTGGCTGGGATTCTCCCTCCGCTCAGAGCCGCGGCGTGGTCAGATCTGGCCTCAGAGTCTGGCGCCGCCATGTACTCCCCCCGCCCCCCGGCTTCCTGCTCTGCCGTACGAGCACTGTGTGTAACTAACTGTGTGGCTGGGATTCTCCCTCCGCTCAGAGCCGCGGCGTGGTCAGATCTGGCCTCAGAGTCTGGCGCCGCCATGTACTCCCCCCGCCCCCCGGCTTCCTGCTCTGCCGTACGAGCACTGTGTGTAACTAACTGTGTGGCTGGGATTCTCCCTCCGCTCAGAGCCGCGGCGTGGTCAGATCTGGCCTCAGAGTCTGGCGCCGCCATGTACTCCCCCCGCCCCCCGGCTTCCTGCTCTGCCGTACGAGCACTGTGTGTAACTAACTGTGTGGCTGGGATTCTCCCTCCGCTCAGAGCCGCGGCGTGGTCAGATCTGGCCTCAGAGTCTGGCGCCGCCATGTACTCCCCCCGCCCCCCGGCTTCCTGCTCTGCCGTACGAGCACTGTGTGTAACTAACTGTGTGGCTGGGATTCTCCCTCCGCTCAGAGCCGCGGCGTGGTCAGATCTGGCCTCAGAGTCTGGCGCCGCCATGTACTCCCCCCGCCCCCCGGCTTCCTGCTCTGCCGTACGAGCACTGTGTGTAACTAACTGTGTGGCTGGGATTCTCCCTCCGCTCAGAGCCGCGGCGTGGTCAGATCTGGCCTCAGAGTCTGGCGCCGCCATGTACTCCCCCCGCCCCCCGGCTTCCTGCTCTGCCGTACGAGCACTGTGTGTAACTAACTGTGTGGCTGGGATTCTCCCTCCGCTCAGAGCCGCGGCGTGGTCAGATCTGGCCTCAGAGTCTGGCGCCGCCATGTACTCCCCCCGCCCCCCGGCTTCCTGCTCTGCCGTACGAGCACTGTGTGTAACTAACTGTGTGGCTGGGATTCTCCCTCCGCTCAGAGCCGCGGCGTGGTCAGATCTGGCCTCAGAGTCTGGCGCCGCCATGTACTCCCCCCGCCCCCCGGCTTCCTGCTCTGCCGTACGAGCACTGTGTGTAACTAACTGTGTGGCTGGGATTCTCCCTCCGCTCAGAGCCGCGGCGTGGTCAGATCTGGCCTCAGAGTCTGGCGCCGCCATGTACTCCCCCCGCCCCCCGGCTTCCTGCTCTGCCGTACGAGCACTGTGTGTAACTAACTGTGTGGCTGGGATTCTCCCTCCGCTCAGAGCCGCGGCGTGGTCAGATCTGGCCTCAGAGTCTGGCGCCGCCATGTACTCCCCCCGCCCCCCGGCTTCCTGCTCTGCCGTACGAGCACTGTGTGTAACTAACTGTGTGGCTGGGATTCTCCCTCCGCTCAGAGCCGCGGCGTGGTCAGATCTGGCCTCAGAGTCTGGCGCCGCCATGTACTCCCCCCGCCCCCCGGCTTCCTGCTCTGCCGTACGAGCACTGTGTGTAACTAACTGTGTGGCTGGGATTCTCCCTCCGCTCAGAGCCGCGGCGTGGTCAGATCTGGCCTCAGAGTCTGGCGCCGCCATGTACTCCCCCCGCCCCCCGGCTTCCTGCTCTGCCGTACGAGCACTGTGTGTAACTAACTGTGTGGCTGGGATTCTCCCTCCGCTCAGAGCCGCGGCGTGGTCAGATCTGGCCTCAGAGTCTGGCGCCGCCATGTACTCCCCCCGCCCCCCGGCTTCCTGCTCTGCCGTACGAGCACTGTGTGTAACTAACTGTGTGGCTGGGATTCTCCCTCCGCTCAGAGCCGCGGCGTGGTCAGATCTGGCCTCAGAGTCTGGCGCCGCCATGTACTCCCCCCGCCCCCCGGCTTCCTGCTCTGCCGTACGAGCACTGTGTGTAACTAACTGTGTGGCTGGGATTCTCCCTCCGCTCAGAGCCGCGGCGTGGTCAGATCTGGCCTCAGAGTCTGGCGCCGCCATGTACTCCCCCCGCCCCCCGGCTTCCTGCTCTGCCGTACGAGCACTGTGTGTAACTAACTGTGTGGCTGGGATTCTCCCTCCGCTCAGAGCCGCGGCGTGGTCAGATCTGGCCTCAGAGTCTGGCGCCGCCATGTACTCCCCCCGCCCCCCGGCTTCCTGCTCTGCCGTACGAGCACTGTGTGTAACTAACTGTGTGGCTGGGATTCTCCCTCCGCTCAGAGCCGCGGCGTGGTCAGATCTGGCCTCAGAGTCTGGCGCCGCCATGTACTCCCCCCGCCCCCCGGCTTCCTGCTCTGCCGTACGAGCACTGTGTGTAACTAACTGTGTGGCTGGGATTCTCCCTCCGCTCAGAGCCGCGGCGTGGTCAGATCTGGCCTCAGAGTCTGGCGCCGCCATGTACTCCCCCCGCCCCCCGGCTTCCTGCTCTGCCGTACGAGCACTGTGTGTAACTAACTGTGTGGCTGGGATTCTCCCTCCGCTCAGAGCCGCGGCGTGGTCAGATCTGGCCTCAGAGTCTGGCGCCGCCATGTACTCCCCCCGCCCCCCGGCTTCCTGCTCTGCCGTACGAGCACTGTGTGTAACTAACTGTGTGGCTGGGATTCTCCCTCCGCTCAGAGCCGCGGCGTGGTCAGATCTGGCCTCAGAGTCTGGCGCCGCCATGTACTCCCCCCGCCCCCCGGCTTCCTGCTCTGCCGTACGAGCACTGTGTGTAACTAACTGTGTGGCTGGGATTCTCCCTCCGCTCAGAGCCGCGGCGTGGTCAGATCTGGCCTCAGAGTCTGGCGCCGCCATGTACTCCCCCCGCCCCCCGGCTTCCTGCTCTGCCGTACGAGCACTGTGTGTAACTAACTGTGTGGCTGGGATTCTCCCTCCGCTCAGAGCCGCGGCGTGGTCAGATCTGGCCTCAGAGTCTGGCGCCGCCATGTACTCCCCCCGCCCCCCGGCTTCCTGCTCTGCCGTACGAGCACTGTGTGTAACTAACTGTGTGGCTGGGATTCTCCCTCCGCTCAGAGCCGCGGCGTGGTCAGATCTGGCCTCAGAGTCTGGCGCCGCCATGTACTCCCCCCGCCCCCCGGCTTCCTGCTCTGCCGTACGAGCACTGTGTGTAACTAACTGTGTGGCTGGGATTCTCCCTCCGCTCAGAGCCGCGGCGTGGTCAGATCTGGCCTCAGAGTCTGGCGCCGCCATGTACTCCCCCCGCCCCCCGGCTTCCTGCTCTGCCGTACGAGCACTGTGTGTAACTAACTGTGTGGCTGGGATTCTCCCTCCGCTCAGAGCCGCGGCGTGGTCAGATCTGGCCTCAGAGTCTGGCGCCGCCATGTACTCCCCCCGCCCCCCGGCTTCCTGCTCTGCCGTACGAGCACTGTGTGTAACTAACTGTGTGGCTGGGATTCTCCCTCCGCTCAGAGCCGCGGCGTGGTCAGATCTGGCCTCAGAGTCTGGCGCCGCCATGTACTCCCCCCGCCCCCCGGCTTCCTGCTCTGCCGTACGAGCACTGTGTGTAACTAACTGTGTGGCTGGGATTCTCCCTCCGCTCAGAGCCGCGGCGTGGTCAGATCTGGCCTCAGAGTCTGGCGCCGCCATGTACTCCCCCCGCCCCCCGGCTTCCTGCTCTGCCGTACGAGCACTGTGTGTAACTAACTGTGTGGCTGGGATTCTCCCTCCGCTCAGAGCCGCGGCGTGGTCAGATCTGGCCTCAGAGTCTGGCGCCGCCATGTACTCCCCCCGCCCCCCGGCTTCCTGCTCTGCCGTACGAGCACTGTGTGTAACTAACTGTGTGGCTGGGATTCTCCCTCCGCTCAGAGCCGCGGCGTGGTCAGATCTGGCCTCAGAGTCTGGCGCCGCCATGTACTCCCCCCGCCCCCCGGCTTCCTGCTCTGCCGTACGAGCACTGTGTGTAACTAACTGTGTGGCTGGGATTCTCCCTCCGCTCAGAGCCGCGGCGTGGTCAGATCTGGCCTCAGAGTCTGGCGCCGCCATGTACTCCCCCCGCCCCCCGGCTTCCTGCTCTGCCGTACGAGCACTGTGTGTAACTAACTGTGTGGCTGGGATTCTCCCTCCGCTCAGAGCCGCGGCGTGGTCAGATCTGGCCTCAGAGTCTGGCGCCGCCATGTACTCCCCCCGCCCCCCGGCTTCCTGCTCTGCCGTACGAGCACTGTGTGTAACTAACTGTGTGGCTGGGATTCTCCCTCCGCTCAGAGCCGCGGCGTGGTCAGATCTGGCCTCAGAGTCTGGCGCCGCCATGTACTCCCCCCGCCCCCCGGCTTCCTGCTCTGCCGTACGAGCACTGTGTGTAACTAACTGTGTGGCTGGGATTCTCCCTCCGCTCAGAGCCGCGGCGTGGTCAGATCTGGCCTCAGAGTCTGGCGCCGCCATGTACTCCCCCCGCCCCCCGGCTTCCTGCTCTGCCGTACGAGCACTGTGTGTAACTAACTGTGTGGCTGGGATTCTCCCTCCGCTCAGAGCCGCGGCGTGGTCAGATCTGGCCTCAGAGTCTGGCGCCGCCATGTACTCCCCCGCCCCCCGGCTTCCTGCTCTGCCGTACGAGCACTGTGTGTAACTAACTGTGTGGCTGGGATTCTCCCTCCGCTCAGAGCCGCGGCGTGGTCAGATCTGGCCTCAGAGTCTGGCGCCGCCATGTACTCCCCCCGCCCCCCGGCTTCCTGCTCTGCCGTACGAGCACTGTGTGTAACTAACTGTGTGGCTGGGATTCTCCCTCCGCTCAGAGCCGCGGCGTGGTCAGATCTGGCCTCAGAGTCTGGCGCCGCCATGTACTCCCCCCGCCCCCCGGCTTCCTGCTCTGCCGTACGAGCACTGTGTGTAACTAACTGTGTGGCTGGGATTCTCCCTCCGCTCAGAGCCGCGGCGTGGTCAGATCTGGCCTCAGAGTCTGGCGCCGCCATGTACTCCCCCCGCCCCCCGGCTTCCTGCTCTGCCGTACGAGCACTGTGTGTAACTAACTGTGTGGCTGGGATTCTCCCTCCGCTCAGAGCCGCGGCGTGGTCAGATCTGGCCTCAGAGTCTGGCGCCGCCATGTACTCCCCCCGCCCCCCGGCTTCCTGCTCTGCCGTACGAGCACTGTGTGTAACTAACTGTGTGGCTGGGATTCTCCCTCCGCTCAGAGCCGCGGCGTGGTCAGATCTGGCCTCAGAGTCTGGCGCCGCCATGTACTCCCCCCGCCCCCCGGCTTCCTGCTCTGCCGTACGAGCACTGTGTGTAACTAACTGTGTGGCTGGGATTCTCCCTCCGCTCAGAGCCGCGGCGTGGTCAGATCTGGCCTCAGAGTCTGGCGCCGCCATGTACTCCCCCCGCCCCCCGGCTTCCTGCTCTGCCGTACGAGCACTGTGTGTAACTAACTGTGTGGCTGGGATTCTCCCTCCGCTCAGAGCCGCGGCGTGGTCAGATCTGGCCTCAGAGTCTGGCGCCGCCATGTACTCCCCCGCCCCCCGGCTTCCTGCTCTGCCGTACGAGCACTGTGTGTAACTAACTGTGTGGCTGGGATTCTCCCTCCGCTCAGAGCCGCGGCGTGGTCAGATCTGGCCTCAGAGTCTGGCGCCGCCATGTACTCCCCCCGCCCCCCGGCTTCCTGCTCTGCCGTACGAGCACTGTGTGTAACTAACTGTGTGGCTGGATTCTCCCTCCGCTCAGAGCCGCGGCGTGGTCAGATCTGGCCTCAGAGTCTGGCGCCGCCATGTACTCCCCCCGCCCCCCGGCTTCCTGCTCTGCCGTACGAGCACTGTGTGTAACTAACTGTGTGGCTGGATTCTCCCTCCGCTCAGAGCCGCGGCGTGGTCAGATCTGGCCTCAGAGTCTGGCGCCGCCATGTACTCCCCCCGCCCCCCGGCTTCCTGCTCTGCCGTACGAGCACTGTGTGTAACTAACTGTGTGGCTGGGATTCTCCCTCCGCTCAGAGCCGCGGCGTGGTCAGATCTGGCCTCAGAGTCTGGCGCCGCCATGTACTCCCCCCGCCCCCCGGCTTCCTGCTCTGCCGTACGAGCACTGTGTGTAACTAACTGTGTGGCTGGATTCTCCCTCCGCTCAGAGCCGCGGCGTGGTCAGATCTGGCCTCAGAGTCTGGCGCCGCCATGTACTCCCCCCGCCCCCCGGCTTCCTGCTCTGCCGTACGAGCACTGTGTGTAACTAACTGTGTGGCTGGGATTCTCCCTCCGCTCAGAGCCGCGGCGTGGTCAGATCTGGCCTCAGAGTCTGGCGCCGCCATGTACTCCCCCCGCCCCCCGGCTTCCTGCTCTGCCGTACGAGCACTGTGTGTAACTAACTGTGTGGCTGGATTCTCCCTCCGCTCAGAGCCGCGGCGTGGTCAGATCTGGCCTCAGAGTCTGGCGCCGCCATGTACTCCCCCCGCCCCCCGGCTTCCTGCTCTGCCGTACGAGCACTGTGTGTAACTAACTGTGTGGCTGGGATTCTCCCTCCGCTCAGAGCCGCGGCGTGGTCAGATCTGGCCTCAGAGTCTGGCGCCGCCATGTACTCCCCCCGCCCCCCGGCTTCCTGCTCTGCCGTACGAGCACTGTGTGTAACTAACTGTGTGGCTGGGATTCTCCCTCCGCTCAGAGCCGCGGCGTGGTCAGATCTGGCCTCAGAGTCTGGCGCCGCCATGTACTCCCCCCGCCCCCCGGCTTCCTGCTCTGCCGTACGAGCACTGTGTGTAACTAACTGTGTGGCTGGGATTCTCCCTCCGCTCAGAGCCGCGGCGTGGTCAGATCTGGCCTCAGAGTCTGGCGCCGCCATGTACTCCCCCCGCCCCCCGGCTTCCTGCTCTGCCGTACGAGCACTGTGTGTAACTAACTGTGTGGCTGGGATTCTCCCTCCGCTCAGAGCCGCGGCGTGGTCAGATCTGGCCTCAGAGTCTGGCGCCGCCATGTACTCCCCCCGCCCCCCGGCTTCCTGCTCTGCCGTACGAGCACTGTGTGTAACTAACTGTGTGGCTGGGATTCTCCCTCCGCTCAGAGCCGCGGCGTGGTCAGATCTGGCCTCAGAGTCTGGCGCCGCCATGTACTCCCCCCGCCCCCCGGCTTCCTGCTCTGCCGTACGAGCACTGTGTGTAACTAACTGTGTGGCTGGGATTCTCCCTCCGCTCAGAGCCGCGGCGTGGTCAGATCTGGCCTCAGAGTCTGGCGCCGCCATGTACTCCCCCCGCCCCCCGGCTTCCTGCTCTGCCGTACGAGCACTGTGTGTAACTAACTGTGTGGCTGGGATTCTCCCTCCGCTCAGAGCCGCGGCGTGGTCAGATCTGGCCTCAGAGTCTGGCGCCGCCATGTACTCC
The DNA here is from genome assembly GCA_021432705.1 of Caranx ignobilis. Classification (NCBI taxonomy): domain Eukaryota; kingdom Metazoa; phylum Chordata; class Actinopteri; order Carangiformes; family Carangidae; genus Caranx; species Caranx ignobilis. The sequence continues at coordinate 1,930,671 of MU269982.1, forward strand.
CCCCGCCCCCCGGCTTCCTGCTCTGCCGTACGAGCACTGTGTGTAACTAACTGTGTGGCTGGGATTCTCCCTCCGCTCAGAGCCGCGGCGTGGTCAGATCTGGCCTCAGAGTCTGGCGCCGCCATGTACTCCCCCCGCCCCCCGGCTTCCTGCTCTGCCGTACGAGCACTGTGTGTAACTAACTGTGTGGCTGGGATTCTCCCTCCGCTCAGAGCCGCGGCGTGGTCAGATCTGGCCTCAGAGTCTGGCGCCGCCATGTACTCCCCCCGCCCCCCGGCTTCCTGCTCTGCCGTACGAGCACTGTGTGTAACTAACTGTGTGGCTGGGATTCTCCCTCCGCTCAGAGCCGCGGCGTGGTCAGATCTGGCCTCAGAGTCTGGCGCCGCCATGTACTCCCCCCGCCCCCCGGCTTCCTGCTCTGCCGTACGAGCACTGTGTGTAACTAACTGTGTGGCTGGGATTCTCCCTCCGCTCAGAGCCGCGGCGTGGTCAGATCTGGCCTCAGAGTCTGGCGCCGCCATGTACTCCCCCCGCCCCCCGGCTTCCTGCTCTGCCGTACGAGCACTGTGTGTAACTAACTGTGTGGCTGGGATTCTCCCTCCGCTCAGAGCCGCGGCGTGGTCAGATCTGGCCTCAGAGTCTGGCGCCGCCATGTACTCCCCCCGCCCCCCGGCTTCCTGCTCTGCCGTACGAGCACTGTGTGTAACTAACTGTGTGGCTGGGATTCTCCCTCCGCTCAGAGCCGCGGCGTGGTCAGATCTGGCCTCAGAGTCTGGCGCCGCCATGTACTCCCCCCGCCCCCCGGCTTCCTGCTCTGCCGTACGAGCACTGTGTGTAACTAACTGTGTGGCTGGGATTCTCCCTCCGCTCAGAGCCGCGGCGTGGTCAGATCTGGCCTCAGAGTCTGGCGCCGCCATGTACTCCCCCCGCCCCCCGGCTTCCTGCTCTGCCGTACGAGCACTGTGTGTAACTAACTGTGTGGCTGGATTCTCCCTCCGCTCAGAGCCGCGGCGTGGTCAGATCTGGCCTCAGAGTCTGGCGCCGCCATGTACTCCCCCCGCCCCCCGGCTTCCTGCTCTGCCGTACGAGCACTGTGTGTAACTAACTGTGTGGCTGGGATTCTCCCTCCGCTCAGAGCCGCGGCGTGGTCAGATCTGGCCTCAGAGTCTGGCGCCGCCATGTACTCCCCCCGCCCCCCGGCTTCCTGCTCTGCCGTACGAGCACTGTGTGTAACTAACTGTGTGGCTGGGATTCTCCCTCCGCTCAGAGCCGCGGCGTGGTCAGATCTGGCCTCAGAGTCTGGCGCCGCCATGTACTCCCCCCGCCCCCCGGCTTCCTGCTCTGCCGTACGAGCACTGTGTGTAACTAACTGTGTGGCTGGGATTCTCCCTCCGCTCAGAGCCGCGGCGTGGTCAGATCTGGCCTCAGAGTCTGGCGCCGCCATGTACTCCCCCCGCCCCCCGGCTTCCTGCTCTGCCGTACGAGCACTGTGTGTAACTAACTGTGTGGCTGGGATTCTCCCTCCGCTCAGAGCCGCGGCGTGGTCAGATCTGGCCTCAGAGTCTGGCGCCGCCATGTACTCCCCCCGCCCCCCGGCTTCCTGCTCTGCCGTACGAGCACTGTGTGTAACTAACTGTGTGGCTGGGATTCTCCCTCCGCTCAGAGCCGCGGCGTGGTCAGATCTGGCCTCAGAGTCTGGCGCCGCCATGTACTCCCCCCGCCCCCCGGCTTCCTGCTCTGCCGTACGAGCACTGTGTGTAACTAACTGTGTGGCTGGGATTCTCCCTCCGCTCAGAGCCGCGGCGTGGTCAGATCTGGCCTCAGAGTCTGGCGCCGCCATGTACTCCCCCCGCCCCCCGGCTTCCTGCTCTGCCGTACGAGCACTGTGTGTAACTAACTGTGTGGCTGGGATTCTCCCTCCGCTCAGAGCCGCGGCGTGGTCAGATCTGGCCTCAGAGTCTGGCGCCGCCATGTACTCCCCCCGCCCCCCGGCTTCCTGCTCTGCCGTACGAGCACTGTGTGTAACTAACTGTGTGGCTGGGATTCTCCCTCCGCTCAGAGCCGCGGCGTGGTCAGATCTGGCCTCAGAGTCTGGCGCCGCCATGTACTCCCCCCGCCCCCCGGCTTCCTGCTCTGCCGTACGAGCACTGTGTGTAACTAACTGTGTGGCTGGGATTCTCCCTCCGCTCAGAGCCGCGGCGTGGTCAGATCTGGCCTCAGAGTCTGGCGCCGCCATGTACTCCCCCCGCCCCCCGGCTTCCTGCTCTGCCGTACGAGCACTGTGTGTAACTAACTGTGTGGCTGGATTCTCCCTCCGCTCAGAGCCGCGGCGTGGTCAGATCTGGCCTCAGAGTCTGGCGCCGCCATGTACTCCCCCCGCCCCCCGGCTTCCTGCTCTGCCGTACGAGCACTGTGTGTAACTAACTGTGTGGCTGGGATTCTCCCTCCGCTCAGAGCCGCGGCGTGGTCAGATCTGGCCTCAGAGTCTGGCGCCGCCATGTACTCCCCCCGCCCCCCGGCTTCCTGCTCTGCCGTACGAGCACTGTGTGTAACTAACTGTGTGGCTGGGATTCTCCCTCCGCTCAGAGCCGCGGCGTGGTCAGATCTGGCCTCAGAGTCTGGCGCCGCCATGTACTCCCCCCGCCCCCCGGCTTCCTGCTCTGCCGTACGAGCACTGTGTGTAACTAACTGTGTGGCTGGGATTCTCCCTCCGCTCAGAGCCGCGGCGTGGTCAGATCTGGCCTCAGAGTCTGGCGCCGCCATGTACTCCCCCCGCCCCCCGGCTTCCTGCTCTGCCGTACGAGCACTGTGTGTAACTAACTGTGTGGCTGGGATTCTCCCTCCGCTCAGAGCCGCGGCGTGGTCAGATCTGGCCTCAGAGTCTGGCGCCGCCATGTACTCCCCCCGCCCCCCGGCTTCCTGCTCTGCCGTACGAGCACTGTGTGTAACTAACTGTGTGGCTGGATTCTCCCTCCGCTCAGAGCCGCGGCGTGGTCAGATCTGGCCTCAGAGTCTGGCGCCGCCATGTACTCCCCCCGCCCCCCGGCTTCCTGCTCTGCCGTACGAGCACTGTGTGTAACTAACTGTGTGGCTGGGATTCTCCCTCCGCTCAGAGCCGCGGCGTGGTCAGATCTGGCCTCAGAGTCTGGCGCCGCCATGTACTCCCCCCGCCCCCCGGCTTCCTGCTCTGCCGTACGAGCACTGTGTGTAACTAACTGTGTGGCTGGATTCTCCCTCCGCTCAGAGCCGCGGCGTGGTCAGATCTGGCCTCAGAGTCTGGCGCCGCCATGTACTCCCCCCGCCCCCCGGCTTCCTGCTCTGCCGTACGAGCACTGTGTGTAACTAACTGTGTGGCTGGGATTCTCCCTCCGCTCAGAGCCGCGGCGTGGTCAGATCTGGCCTCAGAGTCTGGCGCCGCCATGTACTCCCCCCGCCCCCCGGCTTCCTGCTCTGCCGTACGAGCACTGTGTGTAACTAACTGTGTGGCTGGGATTCTCCCTCCGCTCAGAGCCGCGGCGTGGTCAGATCTGGCCTCAGAGTCTGGCGCCGCCATGTACTCCCCCCGCCCCCCGGCTTCCTGCTCTGCCGTACGAGCACTGTGTGTAACTAACTGTGTGGCTGGGATTCTCCCTCCGCTCAGAGCCGCGGCGTGGTCAGATCTGGCCTCAGAGTCTGGCGCCGCCATGTACTCCCCCCGCCCCCCGGCTTCCTGCTCTGCCGTACGAGCACTGTGTGTAACTAACTGTGTGGCTGGGATTCTCCCTCCGCTCAGAGCCGCGGCGTGGTCAGATCTGGCCTCAGAGTCTGGCGCCGCCATGTACTCCCCCCGCCCCCCGGCTTCCTGCTCTGCCGTACGAGCACTGTGTGTAACTAACTGTGTGGCTGGGATTCTCCCTCCGCTCAGAGCCGCGGCGTGGTCAGATCTGGCCTCAGAGTCTGGCGCCGCCATGTACTCCCCCCGCCCCCCGGCTTCCTGCTCTGCCGTACGAGCACTGTGTGTAACTAACTGTGTGGCTGGGATTCTCCCTCCGCTCAGAGCCGCGGCGTGGTCAGATCTGGCCTCAGAGTCTGGCGCCGCCATGTACTCCCCCCGCCCCCCGGCTTCCTGCTCTGCCGTACGAGCACTGTGTGTAACTAACTGTGTGGCTGGGATTCTCCCTCCGCTCAGAGCCGCGGCGTGGTCAGATCTGGCCTCAGAGTCTGGCGCCGCCATGTACTCCCCCCGCCCCCCGGCTTCCTGCTCTGCCGTACGAGCACTGTGTGTAACTAACTGTGTGGCTGGGATTCTCCCTCCGCTCAGAGCCGCGGCGTGGTCAGATCTGGCCTCAGAGTCTGGCGCCGCCATGTACTCCCCCCGCCCCCCGGCTTCCTGCTCTGCCGTACGAGCACTGTGTGTAACTAACTGTGTGGCTGGGATTCTCCCTCCGCTCAGAGCCGCGGCGTGGTCAGATCTGGCCTCAGAGTCTGGCGCCGCCATGTACTCCCCCCGCCCCCCGGCTTCCTGCTCTGCCGTACGAGCACTGTGTGTAACTAACTGTGTGGCTGGGATTCTCCCTCCGCTCAGAGCCGCGGCGTGGTCAGATCTGGCCTCAGAGTCTGGCGCCGCCATGTACTCCCCCCGCCCCCCGGCTTCCTGCTCTGCCGTACGAGCACTGTGTGTAACTAACTGTGTGGCTGGGATTCTCCCTCCGCTCAGAGCCGCGGCGTGGTCAGATCTGGCCTCAGAGTCTGGCGCCGCCATGTACTCCCCCCGCCCCCCGGCTTCCTGCTCTGCCGTACGAGCACTGTGTGTAACTAACTGTGTGGCTGGGATTCTCCCTCCGCTCAGAGCCGCGGCGTGGTCAGATCTGGCCTCAGAGTCTGGCGCCGCCATGTACTCCCCCCGCCCCCCGGCTTCCTGCTCTGCCGTACGAGCACTGTGTGTAACTAACTGTGTGGCTGGGATTCTCCCTCCGCTCAGAGCCGCGGCGTGGTCAGATCTGGCCTCAGAGTCTGGCGCCGCCATGTACTCCCCCCGCCCCCCGGCTTCCTGCTCTGCCGTACGAGCACTGTGTGTAACTAACTGTGTGGCTGGATTCTCCCTCCGCTCAGAGCCGCGGCGTGGTCAGATCTGGCCTCAGAGTCTGGCGCCGCCATGTACTCCCCCCGCCCCCCGGCTTCCTGCTCTGCCGTACGAGCACTGTGTGTAACTAACTGTGTGGCTGGGATTCTCCCTCCGCTCAGAGCCGCGGCGTGGTCAGATCTGGCCTCAGAGTCTGGCGCCGCCATGTACTCCCCCCGCCCCCCGGCTTCCTGCTCTGCCGTACGAGCACTGTGTGTAACTAACTGTGTGGCTGGGATTCTCCCTCCGCTCAGAGCCGCGGCGTGGTCAGATCTGGCCTCAGAGTCTGGCGCCGCCATGTACTCCCCCCGCCCCCCGGCTTCCTGCTCTGCCGTACGAGCACTGTGTGTAACTAACTGTGTGGCTGGGATTCTCCCTCCGCTCAGAGCCGCGGCGTGGTCAGATCTGGCCTCAGAGTCTGGCGCCGCCATGTACTCCCCCCGCCCCCCGGCTTCCTGCTCTGCCGTACGAGCACTGTGTGTAACTAACTGTGTGGCTGGGATTCTCCCTCCGCTCAGAGCCGCGGCGTGGTCAGATCTGGCCTCAGAGTCTGGCGCCGCCATGTACTCCCCCCGCCCCCCGGCTTCCTGCTCTGCCGTACGAGCACTGTGTGTAACTAACTGTGTGGCTGGGATTCTCCCTCCGCTCAGAGCCGCGGCGTGGTCAGATCTGGCCTCAGAGTCTGGCGCCGCCATGTACTCCCCCCGCCCCCCGGCTTCCTGCTCTGCCGTACGAGCACTGTGTGTAACTAACTGTGTGGCTGGGATTCTCCCTCCGCTCAGAGCCGCGGCGTGGTCAGATCTGGCCTCAGAGTCTGGCGCCGCCATGTACTCCCCCCGCCCCCCGGCTTCCTGCTCTGCCGTACGAGCACTGTGTGTAACTAACTGTGTGGCTGGGATTCTCCCTCCGCTCAGAGCCGCGGCGTGGTCAGATCTGGCCTCAGAGTCTGGCGCCGCCATGTACTCCCCCCGCCCCCCGGCTTCCTGCTCTGCCGTACGAGCACTGTGTGTAACTAACTGTGTGGCTGGGATTCTCCCTCCGCTCAGAGCCGCGGCGTGGTCAGATCTGGCCTCAGAGTCTGGCGCCGCCATGTACTCCCCCCGCCCCCCGGCTTCCTGCTCTGCCGTACGAGCACTGTGTGTAACTAACTGTGTGGCTGGGATTCTCCCTCCGCTCAGAGCCGCGGCGTGGTCAGATCTGGCCTCAGAGTCTGGCGCCGCCATGTACTCCCCCCGCCCCCCGGCTTCCTGCTCTGCCGTACGAGCACTGTGTGTAACTAACTGTGTGGCTGGGATTCTCCCTCCGCTCAGAGCCGCGGCGTGGTCAGATCTGGCCTCAGAGTCTGGCGCCGCCATGTACTCCCCCCGCCCCCCGGCTTCCTGCTCTGCCGTACGAGCACTGTGTGTAACTAACTGTGTGGCTGAGATTCTCCCTCCGCTCAGAGCCGCGGCGTGGTCAGATCTGGCCTCAGAGTCTGGCGCCGCCATGTACTCCCCCCGCCCCCCGGCTTCCTGCTCTGCCGTACGAGCACTGTGTGTAACTAACTGTGTGGCTGAGATTCTCCCTCCGCTCAGAGCCGCGGCGTGGTCAGATCTGGCCTCAGAGTCTGGCGCCGCCATGTACTCCCCCCGCCCCCCGGCTTCCTGCTCTGCCGTACGAGCACTGTGTGTAACTAACTGTGTGGCTGGGATTCTCCCTCCGCTCAGAGCCGCGGCGTGGTCAGATCTGGCCTCAGAGTCTGGCGCCGCCATGTACTCCCCCCGCCCCCCGGCTTCCTGCTCTGCCGTACGAGCACTGTGTGTAACTAACTGTGTGGCTGAGATTCTCCCTCCGCTCAGAGCCGCGGCGTGGTCAGATCTGGCCTCAGAGTCTGGCGCCGCCATGTACTCCCCCCGCCCCCCGGCTTCCTGCTCTGCCGTACGAGCACTGTGTGTAACTAACTGTGTGGCTGAGATTCTCCCTCCGCTCAGAGCCGCGGCGTGGTCAGATCTGGCCTCAGAGTCTGGCGCCGCCATGTACTCCCCCCGCCCCCCGGCTTCCTGCTCTGCCGTACGAGCACTGTGTGTAACTAACTGTGTGGCTGAGATTCTCCCTCCGCTCAGAGCCGCGGCGTGGTCAGATCTGGCCTCAGAGTCTGGCGCCGCCATGTACTCCCCCCGCCCCCCGGCTTCCTGCTCTGCCGTACGAGCACTGTGTGTAACTAACTGTGTGGCTGAGATTCTCCCTCCGCTCAGAGCCGCGGCGTGGTCAGATCTGGCCTCAGAGTCTGGCGCCGCCATGTACTCCCCCCGCCCCCCGGCTTCCTGCTCTGCCGTACGAGCACTGTGTGTAACTAACTGTGTGGCTGAGATTCTCCCTCCGCTCAGAGCCGCGGCGTGGTCAGATCTGGCCTCAGAGTCTGGCGCCGCCATGTACTCCCCCCGCCCCCCGGCTTCCTGCTCTGCCGTACGAGCACTGTGTGTAACTAACTGTGTGGCTGAGATTCTCCCTCCGCTCAGAGCCGCGGCGTGGTCAGATCTGGCCTCAGAGTCTGGCGCCGCCATGTACTCCCCCCGCCCCCCGGCTTCCTGCTCTGCCGTACGAGCACTGTGTGTAACTAACTGTGTGGCTGAGATTCTCCCTCCGCTCAGAGCCGCGGCGTGGTCAGATCTGGCCTCAGAGTCTGGCGCCGCCATGTACTCCCCCCGCCCCCCGGCTTCCTGCTCTGCCGTACGAGCACTGTGTGTAACTAACTGTGTGGCTGGGATTCTCCCTCCGCTCAGAGCCGCGGCGTGGTCAGATCTGGCCTCAGAGTCTGGCGCCGCCATGTACTCCCCCCGCCCCCCGGCTTCCTGCTCTGCCGTACGAGCACTGTGTGTAACTAACTGTGTGGCTGAGATTCTCCCTCCGCTCAGAGCCGCGGCGTGGTCAGATCTGGCCTCAGAGTCTGGCGCCGCCATGTACTCCCCCCGCCCCCCGGCTTCCTGCTCTGCCGTACGAGCACTGTGTGTAACTAACTGTGTGGCTGAGATTCTCCCTCCGCTCAGAGCCGCGGCGTGGTCAGATCTGGCCTCAGAGTCTGGCGCCGCCATGTACTCCCCCCGCCCCCCGGCTTCCTGCTCTGCCGTACGAGCACTGTGTGTAACTAACTGTGTGGCTGAGATTCTCCCTCCGCTCAGAGCCGCGGCGTGGTCAGATCTGGCCTCAGAGTCTGGCGCCGCCATGTACTCCCCCCGCCCCCCGGCTTCCTGCTCTGCCGTACGAGCACTGTGTGTAACTAACTGTGTGGCTGAGATTCTCCCTCCGCTCAGAGCCGCGGCGTGGTCAGATCTGGCCTCAGAGTCTGGCGCCGCCATGTACTCCCCCCGCCCCCCGGCTTCCTGCTCTGCCGTACGAGCACTGTGTGTAACTAACTGTGTGGCTGGGATTCTCCCTCCGCTCAGAGCCGCGGCGTGGTCAGATCTGGCCTCAGAGTCTGGCGCCGCCATGTACTCCCCCCGCCCCCCGGCTTCCTGCTCTGCCGTACGAGCACTGTGTGTAACTAACTGTGTGGCTGGGATTCTCCCTCCGCTCAGAGCCGCGGCGTGGTCAGATCTGGCCTCAGAGTCTGGCGCCGCCATGTACTCCCCCCGCCCCCCGGCTTCCTGCTCTGCCGTACGAGCACTGTGTGTAACTAACTGTGTGGCTGAGATTCTCCCTCCGCTCAGAGCCGCGGCGTGGTCAGATCTGGCCTCAGAGTCTGGCGCCGCCATGTACTCCCCCCGCCCCCCGGCTTCCTGCTCTGCCGTACGAGCACTGTGTGTAACTAACTGTGTGGCTGAGATTCTCCCTCCGCTCAGAGCCGCGGCGTGGTCAGATCTGGCCTCAGAGTCTGGCGCCGCCATGTACTCCCCCCGCCCCCCGGCTTCCTGCTCTGCCGTACGAGCACTGTGTGTAACTAACTGTGTGGCTGAGATTCTCCCTCCGCTCAGAGCCGCGGCGTGGTCAGATCTGGCCTCAGAGTCTGGCGCCGCCATGTACTCCCCCCGCCCCCCGGCTTCCTGCTCTGCCGTACGAGCACTGTGTGTAACTAACTGTGTGGCTGAGATTCTCCCTCCGCTCAGAGCCGCGGCGTGGTCAGATCTGGCCTCAGAGTCTGGCGCCGCCATGTACTCCCCCCGCCCCCCGGCTTCCTGCTCTGCCGTACGAGCACTGTGTGTAACTAACTGTGTGGCTGGGATTCTCCCTCCGCTCAGAGCCGCGGCGTGGTCAGATCTGGCCTCAGAGTCTGGCGCCGCCATGTACTCCCCCCGCCCCCCGGCTTCCTGCTCTGCCGTACGAGCACTGTGTGTAACTAACTGTGTGGCTGAGATTCTCCCTCCGCTCAGAGCCGCGGCGTGGTCAGATCTGGCCTCAGAGTCTGGCGCCGCCATGTACTCCCCCCGCCCCCCGGCTTCCTGCTCTGCCGTACGAGCACTGTGTGTAACTAACTGTGTGGCTGAGATTCTCCCTCCGCTCAGAGCCGCGGCGTGGTCAGATCTGGCCTCAGAGTCTGGCGCCGCCATGTACTCCCCCCGCCCCCCGGCTTCCTGCTCTGCCGTACGAGCACTGTGTGTAACTAACTGTGTGGCTGAGATTCTCCCTCCGCTCAGAGCCGCGGCGTGGTCAGATCTGGCCTCAGAGTCTGGCGCCGCCATGTACTCCCCCCGCCCCCCGGCTTCCTGCTCTGCCGTACGAGCACTGTGTGTAACTAACTGTGTGGCTGAGATTCTCCCTCCGCTCAGAGCCGCGGCGTGGTCAGATCTGGCCTCAGAGTCTGGCGCCGCCATGTACTCCCCCCGCCCCCCGGCTTCCTGCTCTGCCGTACGAGCACTGTGTGTAACTAACTGTGTGGCTGAGATTCTCCCTCCGCTCAGAGCCGCGGCGTGGTCAGATCTGGCCTCAGAGTCTGGCGCCGCCATGTACTCCCCCCGCCCCCCGGCTTCCTGCTCTGCCGTACGAGCACTGTGTGTAACTAACTGTGTGGCTGGGATTCTCCCTCCGCTCAGAGCCGCGGCGTGGTCAGATCTGGCCTCAGAGTCTGGCGCCGCCATGTACTCCCCCCGCCCCCCGGCTTCCTGCTCTGCCGTACGAGCACTGTGTGTAACTAACTGTGTGGCTGAGATTCTCCCTCCGCTCAGAGCCGCGGCGTGGTCAGATCTGGCCTCAGAGTCTGGCGCCGCCATGTACTCCCCCCGCCCCCCGGCTTCCTGCTCTGCCGTACGAGCACTGTGTGTAACTAACTGTGTGGCTGAGATTCTCCCTCCGCTCAGAGCCGCGGCGTGGTCAGATCTGGCCTCAGAGTCTGGCGCCGCCATGTACTCCCCCCGCCCCCCGGCTTCCTGCTCTGCCGTACGAGCACTGTGTGTAACTAACTGTGTGGCTGGATTCTCCCTCCGCTCAGAGCCGCGGCGTGGTCAGATCTGGCCTCAGAGTCTGGCGCCGCCATGTACTCCCCCCGCCCCCCGGCTTCCTGCTCTGCCGTACGAGCACTGTGTGTAACTAACTGTGTGGCTGAGATTCTCCCTCCGCTCAGAGCCGCGGCGTGGTCAGATCTGGCCTCAGAGTCTGGCGCCGCCATGTACTCCCCCCGCCCCCCGGCTTCCTGCTCTGCCGTACGAGCACTGTGTGTAACTAACTGTGTGGCTGAGATTCTCCCTCCGCTCAGAGCCGCGGCGTGGTCAGATCTGGCCTCAGAGTCTGGCGCCGCCATGTACTCCCCCCGCCCCCCGGCTTCCTGCTCTGCCGTACGAGCACTGTGTGTAACTAACTGTGTGGCTGAGATTCTCCCTCCGCTCAGAGCCGCGGCGTGGTCAGATCTGGCCTCAGAGTCTGGCGCCGCCATGTACTCCCCCCGCCCCCCGGCTTCCTGCTCTGCCGTACGAGCACTGTGTGTAACTAACTGTGTGGCTGAGATTCTCCCTCCGCTCAGAGCCGCGGCGTGGTCAGATCTGGCCTCAGAGTCTGGCGCCGCCATGTACTCCCCCCGCCCCCCGGCTTCCTGCTCTGCCGTACGAGCACTGTGTGTAACTAACTGTGTGGCTGAGATTCTCCCTCCGCTCAGAGCCGCGGCGTGGTCAGATCTGGCCTCAGAGTCTGGCGCCGCCATGTACTCCCCCCGCCCCCCGGCTTCCTGCTCTGCCGTACGAGCACTGTGTGTAACTAACTGTGTGGCTGAGATTCTCCCTCCGCTCAGAGCCGCGGCGTGGTCAGATCTGGCCTCAGAGTCTGGCGCCGCCATGTACTCCCCCCGCCCCCCGGCTTCCTGCTCTGCCGTACGAGCACTGTGTGTAACTAACTGTGTGGCTGAGATTCTCCCTCCGCTCAGAGCCGCGGCGTGGTCAGATCTGGCCTCAGAGTCTGGCGCCGCCATGTACTCCCCCCGCCCCCCGGCTTCCTGCTCTGCCGTACGAGCACTGTGTGTAACTAACTGTGTGGCTGAGATTCTCCCTCCGCTCAGAGCCGCGGCGTGGTCAGATCTGGCCTCAGAGTCTGGCGCCGCCATGTACTCCCCCCGCCCCCCGGCTTCCTGCTCTGCCGTACGAGCACTGTGTGTAACTAACTGTGTGGCTGAGATTCTCCCTCCGCTCAGAGCCGCGGCGTGGTCAGATCTGGCCTCAGAGTCTGGCGCCGCCATGTACTCCCCCCGCCCCCCGGCTTCCTGCTCTGCCGTACGAGCACTGTGTGTAACTAACTGTGTGGCTGAGATTCTCCCTCCGCTCAGAGCCGCGGCGTGGTCAGATCTGGCCTCAGAGTCTGGCGCCGCCATGTACTCCCCCCGCCCCCCGGCTTCCTGCTCTGCCGTACGAGCACTGTGTGTAACTAACTGTGTGGCTGAGATTCTCCCTCCGCTCAGAGCCGCGGCGTGGTCAGATCTGGCCTCAGAGTCTGGCGCCGCCATGTACTCCCCCCGCCCCCCGGCTTCCTGCTCTGCCGTACGAGCACTGTGTGTAACTAACTGTGTGGCTGAGATTCTCCCTCCGCTCAGAGCCGCGGCGTGGTCAGATCTGGCCTCAGAGTCTGGCGCCGCCATGTACTCCCCCCGCCCCCCGGCTTCCTGCTCTGCCGTACGAGCACTGTGTGTAACTAACTGTGTGGCTGAGATTCTCCCTCCGCTCAGAGCCGCGGCGTGGTCAGATCTGGCCTCAGAGTCTGGCGCCGCCACGTACTCCCCCCGCCCCCCGGCTTCCTGCTCTGCCGTACGAGCACTGTGTGTAACTAACTGTGTGGCTGAGATTCTCCCTCCGCTCAGAGCCGCGGCGTGGTCAGATCTGGCCTCAGAGTCTGGCGCCGCCATGTACTCCCCCCGCCCCCCGGCTTCCTGCTCTGCCGTACGAGCACTGTGTGTAACTAACTGTGTGGCTGAGATTCTCCCTCCGCTCAGAGCCGCGGCGTGGTCAGATCTGGCCTCAGAGTCTGGCGCCGCCATGTACTCCCCCCGCCCCCCGGCTTCCTGCTCTGCCGTACGAGCACTGTGTGTAACTAACTGTGTGGCTGAGATTCTCCCTCCGCTCAGAGCCGCGGCGTGGTCAGATCTGGCCTCAGAGTCTGGCGCCGCCATGTACTCCCCCCGCCCCCCGGCTTCCTGCTCTGCCGTACGAGCACTGTGTGTAACTAACTGTGTGGCTGAGATTCTCCCTCCGCTCAGAGCCGCGGCGTGGTCAGATCTGGCCTCAGAGTCTGGCGCCGCCATGTACTCCCCCCGCCCCCCGGCTTCCTGCTCTGCCGTACGAGCACTGTGTGTAACTAACTGTGTGGCTGAGATTCTCCCTCCGCTCAGAGCCGCGGCGTGGTCAGATCTGGCCTCAGAGTCTGGCGCCGCCATGTACTCCCCCCGCCCCCCGGCTTCCTGCTCTGCCGTACGAGCACTGTGTGTAACTAACTGTGTGGCTGAGATTCTCCCTCCGCTCAGAGCCGCGGCGTGGTCAGATCTGGCCTCAGAGTCTGGCGCCGCCATGTACTCCCCCCGCCCCCCGGCTTCCTGCTCTGCCGTACGAGCACTGTGTGTAACTAACTGTGTGGCTGAGATTCTCCCTCCGCTCAGAGCCGCGGCGTGGTCAGATCTGGCCTCAGAGTCTGGCGCCGCCATGTACTCCCCCCGCCCCCCGGCTTCCTGCTCTGCCGTACGAGCACTGTGTGTAACTAACTGTGTGGCTGAGATTCTCCCTCCGCTCAGAGCCGCGGCGTGGTCAGATCTGGCCTCAGAGTCTGGCGCCGCCATGTACTCCCCCGCCCCCCGGCTTCCTGCTCTGCCGTACGAGCACTGTGTGTAACTAACTGTGTGGCTGAGATTCTCCCTCCGCTCAGAGCCGCGGCGTGGTCAGATCTGGCCTCAGAGTCTGGCGCCGCCACGTACTCCCCCCGCCCCCCGGCTTCCTGCTCTGCCGTACGAGCACTGTGTGTAACTAACTGTGTGGCTGAGATTCTCCCTCCGCTCAGAGCCGCGGCGTGGTCAGATCTGGCCTCAGAGTCTGGCGCCGCCACGTACTCCCCCCGCCCCCCGGCTTCCTGCTCTGCCGTACGAGCACTGTGTGTAACTAACTGTGTGGCTGAGATTCTCCCTCCGCTCAGAGCCGCGGCGTGGTCAGATCTGGCCTCAGAGTCTGGCGCCGCCACGTACTCCCCCCGCCCCCCGGCTTCCTGCTCTGCCGTACGAGCACTGTGTGTAACTAACTGTGTGGCTGAGATTCTCCCTCCGCTCAGAGCCGCGGCGTGGTCAGATCTGGCCTCAGAGTCTGGCGCCGCCACGTACTCCCCCCGCCCCCCGGCTTCCTGCTCTGCCGTACGAGCACTGTGTGTAACTAACTGTGTGGCTGAGATTCTCCCTCCGCTCAGAGCCGCGGCGTGGTCAGATCTGGCCTCAGAGTCTGGCGCCGCCACGTACTCCCCCCGCCCCCCGGCTTCCTGCTCTGCCGTACGAGCACTGTGTGTAACTAACTGTGTGGCTGAGATTCTCCCTCCGCTCAGAGCCGCGGCGTGGTCAGATCTGGCCTCAGAGTCTGGCGCCGCCACGTACTCCCCCCGCCCCCCGGCTTCCTGCTCTGCCGTACGAGCACTGTGTGTAACTAACTGTGTGGCTGAGATTCTCCCTCCGCTCAGAGCCGCGGCGTGGTCAGATCTGGCCTCAGAGTCTGGCGCCGCCACGTACTCCCCCCGCCCCCCGGCTTCCTGCTCTGCCGTACGAGCACTGTGTGTAACTAACTGTGTGGCTGAGATTCTCCCTCCGCTCAGAGCCGCGGCGTGGTCAGATCTGGCCTCAGAGTCTGGCGCCGCCACGTACTCCCCCCGCCCCCCGGCTTCCTGCTCTGCCGTACGAGCACTGTGTGTAACTAACTGTGTGGCTGAGATTCTCCCTCCGCTCAGAGCCGCGGCGTGGTCAGATCTGGCCTCAGAGTCTGGCGCCGCCACGTACTCCCCCCGCCCCCCGGCTTCCTGCTCTGCCGTACGAGCACTGTGTGTAACTAACTGTGTGGCTGAGATTCTCCCTCCGCTCAGAGCCGCGGCGTGGTCAGATCTGGCCTCAGAGTCTGGCGCCGCCACGTACTCCCCCCGCCCCCCGGCTTCCTGCTCTGCCGTACGAGCACTGTGTGTAACTAACTGTGTGGCTGAGATTCTCCCTCCGCTCAGAGCCGCGGCGTGGTCAGATCTGGCCTCAGAGTCTGGCGCCGCCACGTACTCCCCCGCCCCCCGGCTTCCTGCTCTGCCGTACGAGCACTGTGTGTAACTAACTGTGTGGCTGAGATTCTCCCTCCGCTCAGAGCCGCGGCGTGGTCAGATCTGGCCTCAGAGTCTGGCGCCGCCACGTACTCCCCCCGCCCCCCGGCTTCCTGCTCTGCCGTACGAGCACTGTGTGTAACTAACTGTGTGGCTGAGATTCTCCCTCCGCTCAGAGCCGCGGCGTGGTCAGATCTGGCCTCAGAGTCTGGCGCCGCCACGTACTCCCCCCGCCCCCCGGCTTCCTGCTCTGCCGTACGAGCACTGTGTGTAACTAACTGTGTGGCTGAGATTCTCCCTCCGCTCAGAGCCGCGGCGTGGTCAGATCTGGCCTCAGAGTCTGGCGCCGCCACGTACTCCCCCCGCCCCCCGGCTTCCTGCTCTGCCGTACGAGCACTGTGTGTAACTAACTGTGTGGCTGAGATTCTCCCTCCGCTCAGAGCCGCGGCGTGGTCAGATCTGGCCTCAGAGTCTGGCGCCGCCACGTACTCCCCCCGCCCCCCGGCTTCCTGCTCTGCCGTACGAGCACTGTGTGTAACTAACTGTGTGGCTGAGATTCTCCCTCCGCTCAGAGCCGCGGCGTGGTCAGATCTGGCCTCAGAGTCTGGCGCCGCCACGTACTCCCCCCGCCCCCCGGCTTCCTGCTCTGCCGTACGAGCACTGTGTGTAACTAACTGTGTGGCTGAGATTCTCCCTCCGCTCAGAGCCGCGGCGTGGTCAGATCTGGCCTCAGAGTCTGGCGCCGCCACGTACTCCCCCGCCCCCCGGCTTCCTGCTCTGCCGTACGAGCACTGTGTGTAACTAACTGTGTGGCTGAGATTCTCCCTCCGCTCAGAGCCGCGGCGTGGTCAGATCTGGCCTCAGAGTCTGGCGCCGCCACGTACTCCCCCGCCCCCCGGCTTCCTGCTCTGCCGTACGAGCACTGTGTGTAACTAACTGTGTGGCTGAGATTCTCCCTCCGCTCAGAGCCGCGGCGTGGTCAGATCTGGCCTCAGAGTCTGGCGCCGCCACGTACTCCCCCCGCCCCCCGGCTTCCTGCTCTGCCGTACGAGCACTGTGTGTAACTAACTGTGTGGCTGAGATTCTCCCTCCGCTCAGAGCCGCGGCGTGGTCAGATCTGGCCTCAGAGTCTGGCGCCGCCACGTACTCCCCCCGCCCCCCGGCTTCCTGCTCTGCCGTACGAGCACTGTGTGTAACTAACTGTGTGGCTGAGATTCTCCCTCCGCTCAGAGCCGCGGCGTGGTCAGATCTGGCCTCAGAGTCTGGCGCCGCCACGTACTCCCCCCGCCCCCCGGCTTCCTGCTCTGCCGTACGAGCACTGTGTGTAACTAACTGTGTGGCTGAGATTCTCCCTCCGCTCAGAGCCGCGGCGTGGTCAGATCTGGCCTCAGAGTCTGGCGCCGCCACGTACTCCCCCCGCCCCCCGGCTTCCTGCTCTGCCGTACGAGCACTGTGTGTAACTAACTGTGTGGCTGAGATTCTCCCTCCGCTCAGAGCCGCGGCGTGGTCAGATCTGGCCTCAGAGTCTGGCGCCGCCACGTACTCCCCCCGCCCCCCGGCTTCCTGCTCTGCCGTACGAGCACTGTGTGTAACTAACTGTGTGGCTGAGATTCTCCCTCCGCTCAGAGCCGCGGCGTGGTCAGATCTGGCCTCAGAGTCTGGCGCCGCCACGTACTCCCCCCGCCCCCCGGCTTCCTGCTCTGCCGTACGAGCACTGTGTGTAACTAACTGTGTGGCTGAGATTCTCCCTCCGCTCAGAGCCGCGGCGTGGTCAGATCTGGCCTCAGAGTCTGGCGCCGCCACGTACTCCCCCCGCCCCCCGGCTTCCTGCTCTGCCGTACGAGCACTGTGTGTAACTAACTGTGTGGCTGAGATTCTCCCTCCGCTCAGAGCCGCGGCGTGGTCAGATCTGGCCTCAGAGTCTGGCGCCGCCACGTACTCCCCCCGCCCCCCGGCTTCCTGCTCTGCCGTACGAGCACTGTGTGTAACTAACTGTGTGGCTGAGATTCTCCCTCCGCTCAGAGCCGCGGCGTGGTCAGATCTGGCCTCAGAGTCTGGCGCCGCCACGTACTCCCCCCGCCCCCCGGCTTCCTGCTCTGCCGTACGAGCACTGTGTGTAACTAACTGTGTGGCTGAGATTCTCCCTCCGCTCAGAGCCGCGGCGTGGTCAGATCTGGCCTCAGAGTCTGGCGCCGCCACGTACTCCCCCCGCCCCCCGGCTTCCTGCTCTGCCGTACGAGCACTGTGTGTAACTAACTGTGTGGCTGAGATTCTCCCTCCGCTCAGAGCCGCGGCGTGGTCAGATCTGGCCTCAGAGTCTGGCGCCGCCACGTACTCCCCCCGCCCCCCGGCTTCCTGCTCTGCCGTACGAGCACTGTGTGTAACTAACTGTGTGGCTGAGATTCTCCCTCCGCTCAGAGCCGCGGCGTGGTCAGATCTGGCCTCAGAGTCTGGCGCCGCCACGTACTCCCCCCGCCCCCCGGCTTCCTGCTCTGCCGTACGAGCACTGTGTGTAACTAACTGTGTGGCTGAGATTCTCCCTCCGCTCAGAGCCGCGGCGTGGTCAGATCTGGCCTCAGAGTCTGGCGCCGCCACGTACTCCCCCCGCCCCCCGGCTTCCTGCTCTGCCGTACGAGCACTGTGTGTAACTAACTGTGTGGCTGAGATTCTCCCTCCGCTCAGAGCCGCGGCGTGGTCAGATCTGGCCTCAGAGTCTGGCGCCGCCACGTACTCCCCCCGCCCCCCGGCTTCCTGCTCTGCCGTACGAGCACTGTGTGTAACTAACTGTGTGGCTGAGATTCTCCCTCCGCTCAGAGCCGCGGCGTGGTCAGATCTGGCCTCAGAGTCTGGCGCCGCCACGTACTCCCCCGCCCCCCGGCTTCCTGCTCTGCCGTACGAGCACTGTGTGTAACTAACTGTGTGGCTGAGATTCTCCCTCCGCTCAGAGCCGCGGCGTGGTCAGATCTGGCCTCAGAGTCTGGCGCCGCCACGTACTCCCCCCGCCCCCCGGCTTCCTGCTCTGCCGTACGAGCACTGTGTGTAACTAACTGTGTGGCTGAGATTCTCCCTCCGCTCAGAGCCGCGGCGTGGTCAGATCTGGCCTCAGAGTCTGGCGCCGCCACGTACTCCCCCCGCCCCCCGGCTTCCTGCTCTGCCGTACGAGCACTGTGTGTAACTAACTGTGTGGCTGAGATTCTCCCTCCGCTCAGAGCCGCGGCGTGGTCAGATCTGGCCTCAGAGTCTGGCGCCGCCACGTACTCCCCCGCCCCCCGGCTTCCTGCTCTGCCGTACGAGCACTGTGTGTAACTAACTGTGTGGCTGAGATTCTCCCTCCGCTCAGAGCCGCGGCGTGGTCAGATCTGGCCTCAGAGTCTGGCGCCGCCACGTACTCCCCCCGCCCCCCGGCTTCCTGCTCTGCCGTACGAGCACTGTGTGTAACTAACTGTGTGGCTGAGATTCTCCCTCCGCTCAGAGCCGCGGCGTGGTCAGATCTGGCCTCAGAGTCTGGCGCCGCCACGTACTCCCCCCGCCCCCCGGCTTCCTGCTCTGCCGTACGAGCACTGTGTGTAACTAACTGTGTGGCTGAGATTCTCCCTCCGCTCAGAGCCGCGGCGTGGTCAGATCTGGCCTCAGAGTCTGGCGCCGCCACGTACTCCCCCCGCCCCCGGCTTCCTGCTCTGCCGTACGAGCACTGTGTGTAACTAACTGTGTGGCTGAGATTCTCCCTCCGCTCAGAGCCGCGGCGTGGTCAGATCTGGCCTCAGAGTCTGGCGCCGCCACGTACTCCCCCCGCCCCCCGGCTTCCTGCTCTGCCGTACGAGCACTGTGTGTAACTAACTGTGTGGCTGAGATTCTCCCTCCGCTCAGAGCCGCGGCGTGGTCAGATCTGGCCTCAGAGTCTGGCGCCGCCACGTACTCCCCCCGCCCCCCGGCTTCCTGCTCTGCCGTACGAGCACTGTGTGTAACTAACTGTGTGGCTGAGATTCTCCCTCCGCTCAGAGCCGCGGCGTGGTCAGATCTGGCCTCAGAGTCTGGCGCCGCCACGTACTCCCCCCGCCCCCCGGCTTCCTGCTCTGCCGTACGAGCACTGTGTGTAACTAACTGTGTGGCTGAGATTCTCCCTCCGCTCAGAGCCGCGGCGTGGTCAGATCTGGCCTCAGAGTCTGGCGCCGCCACGTACTCCCCCCGCCCCCCGGCTTCCTGCTCTGCCGTACGAGCACTGTGTGTAACTAACTGTGTGGCTGAGATTCTCCCTCCGCTCAGAGCCGCGGCGTGGTCAGATCTGGCCTCAGAGTCTGGCGCCGCCACGTACTCCCCCCGCCCCCCGGCTTCCTGCTCTGCCGTACGAGCACTGTGTGTAACTAACTGTGTGGCTGAGATTCTCCCTCCGCTCAGAGCCGCGGCGTGGTCAGATCTGGCCTCAGAGTCTGGCGCCGCCACGTACTCCCCCCGCCCCCCGGCTTCCTGCTCTGCCGTACGAGCACTGTGTGTAACTAACTGTGTGGCTGAGATTCTCCCTCCGCTCAGAGCCGCGGCGTGGTCAGATCTGGCCTCAGAGTCTGGCGCCGCCACGTACTCCCCCCGCCCCCCGGCTTCCTGCTCTGCCGTACGAGCACTGTGTGTAACTAACTGTGTGGCTGAGATTCTCCCTCCGCTCAGAGCCGCGGCGTGGTCAGATCTGGCCTCAGAGTCTGGCGCCGCCACGTACTCCCCCCGCCCCCCGGCTTCCTGCTCTGCCGTACGAGCACTGTGTGTAACTAACTGTGTGGCTGAGATTCTCCCTCCGCTCAGAGCCGCGGCGTGGTCAGATCTGGCCTCAGAGTCTGGCGCCGCCACGTACTCCCCCGCCCCCCGGCTTCCTGCTCTGCCGTACGAGCACTGTGTGTAACTAACTGTGTGGCTGAGATTCTCCCTCCGCTCAGAGCCGCGGCGTGGTCAGATCTGGCCTCAGAGTCTGGCGCCGCCACGTACTCCCCCCGCCCCCCGGCTTCCTGCTCTGCCGTACGAGCACTGTGTGTAACTAACTGTGTGGCTGAGATTCTCCCTCCGCTCAGAGCCGCGGCGTGGTCAGATCTGGCCTCAGAGTCTGGCGCCGCCACGTACTCCCCCCGCCCCCCGGCTTCCTGCTCTGCCGTACGAGCACTGTGTGTAACTAACTGTGTGGCTGAGATTCTCCCTCCGCTCAGAGCCGCGGCGTGGTCAGATCTGGCCTCAGAGTCTGGCGCCGCCACGTACTCCCCCCGCCCCCCGGCTTCCTGCTCTGCCGTACGAGCACTGTGTGTAACTAACTGTGTGGCTGAGATTCTCCCTCCGCTCAGAGCCGCGGCGTGGTCAGATCTGGCCTCAGAGTCTGGCGCCGCCACGTACTCCCCCCGCCCCCCGGCTTCCTGCTCTGCCGTACGAGCACTGTGCGTAACTAACTGTGTGGCTGAGATTCTCCCTCCGCTCAGAGCCGCGGCGTGGTCAGATCTGGCCTCAGAGTCTGGCGCCGCCACGTACTCCCCCCGCCCCCCGGCTTCCTGCTCTGCCGTACGAGCACTGTGTGTAACTAACTGTGTGGCTGAGATTCTCCCTCCGCTCAGAGCCGCGGCGTGGTCAGATCTGGCCTCAGAGTCTGGCGCCGCCACGTACTCCCCCCGCCCCCCGGCTTCCTGCTCTGCCGTACGAGCACTGTGCGTAACTAACTGTGTGGCTGAGATTCTCCCTCCGCTCAGAGCCGCGGCGTGGTCAGATCTGGCCTCAGAGTCTGGCGCCGCCACGTACTCCCCCGCCCCCCGGCTTCCTGCTCTGCCGTACGAGCACTGTGCGTAACTAACTGTGTGGCTGAGATTCTCCCTCCGCTCAGAGCCGCGGCGTGGTCAGATCTGGCCTCAGAGTCTGGCGCCGCCACGTACTCCCCCGCCCCCCGGCTTCCTGCTCTGCCGTACGAGCACTGTGCGTAACTAACTGTGTGGCTGAGATTCTCCCTCCGCTCAGAGCCGCGGCGTGGTCAGATCTGGCCTCAGAGTCTGGCGCCGCCACGTACTCCCCCGCCCCCCGGCTTCCTGCTCTGCCGTACGAGCACTGTGCGTAACTAACTGTGTGGCTGAGATTCTCCCTCCGCTCAGAGCCGCGGCGTGGTCAGATCTGGCCTCAGAGTCTGGCGCCGCCACGTACTCCCCCCGCCCCCCGGCTTCCTGCTCTGCCGTACGAGCACTGTGCGTAACTAACTGTGTGGCTGAGATTCTCCCTCCGCTCAGAGCCGCGGCGTGGTCAGATCTGGCCTCAGAGTCTGGCGCCGCCACGTACTCCCCCCGCCCCCCGGCTTCCTGCTCTGCCGTACGAGCACTGTGCGTAACTAACTGTGTGGCTGAGATTCTCCCTCCGCTCAGAGCCGCGGCGTGGTCAGATCTGGCCTCAGAGTCTGGCGCCGCCACGTACTCCCCCCGCCCCCCGGCTTCCTGCTCTGCCGTACGAGCACTGTGTGTAACTAACTGTGTGGCTGAGATTCTCCCTCCGCTCAGAGCCGCGGCGTGGTCAGATCTGGCCTCAGAGTCTGGCGCCGCCACGTACTCCCCCCGCCCCCCGGCTTCCTGCTCTGCCGTACGAGCACTGTGCGTAACTAACTGTGTGGCTGAGATTCTCCCTCCGCTCAGAGCCGCGGCGTGGTCAGATCTGGCCTCAGAGTCTGGCGCCGCCACGTACTCCCCCCGCCCCCCGGCTTCCTGCTCTGCCGTACGAGCACTGTGCGTAACTAACTGTGTGGCTGAGATTCTCCCTCCGCTCAGAGCCGCGGCGTGGTCAGATCTGGCCTCAGAGTCTGGCGCCGCCACGTACTCCCCCCGCCCCCCGGCTTCCTGCTCTGCCGTACGAGCACTGTGCGTAACTAACTGTGTGGCTGAGATTCTCCCTCCGCTCAGAGCCGCGGCGTGGTCAGATCTGGCCTCAGAGTCTGGCGCCGCCACGTACTCCCCCCGCCCCCCGGCTTCCTGCTCTGCCGTACGAGCACTGTGCGTAACTAACTGTGTGGCTGAGATTCTCCCTCCGCTCAGAGCCGCGGCGTGGTCAGATCTGGCCTCAGAGTCTGGCGCCGCCACGTACTCCCCCCGCCCCCCGGCTTCCTGCTCTGCCGTACGAGCACTGTGCGTAACTAACTGTGTGGCTGAGATTCTCCCTCCGCTCAGAGCCGCGGCGTGGTCAGATCTGGCCTCAGAGTCTGGCGCCGCCACGTACTCCCCCCGCCCCCCGGCTTCCTGCTCTGCCGTACGAGCACTGTGCGTAACTAACTGTGTGGCTGAGATTCTCCCTCCGCTCAGAGCCGCGGCGTGGTCAGATCTGGCCTCAGAGTCTGGCGCCGCCACGTACTCCCCCCGCCCCCGGCTTCCTGCTCTGCCGTACGAGCACTGTGCGTAACTAACTGTGTGGCTGAGATTCTCCCTCCGCTCAGAGCCGCGGCGTGGTCAGATCTGGCCTCAGAGTCTGGCGCCGCCACGTACTCCCCCCGCCCCCCGGCTTCCTGCTCTGCCGTACGAGCACTGTGCGTAACTAACTGTGTGGCTGAGATTCTCCCTCCGCTCAGAGCCGCGGCGTGGTCAGATCTGGCCTCAGAGTCTGGCGCCGCCACGTACTCCCCCGCCCCCCGGCTTCCTGCTCTGCCGTACGAGCACTGTGCGTAACTAACTGTGTGGCTGAGATTCTCCCTCCGCTCAGAGCCGCGGCGTGGTCAGATCTGGCCTCAGAGTCTGGCGCCGCCACGTACTCCCCCCGCCCCCCGGCTTCCTGCTCTGCCGTACGAGCACTGTGCGTAACTAACTGTGTGGCTGAGATTCTCCCTCCGCTCAGAGCCGCGGCGTGGTCAGATCTGGCCTCAGAGTCTGGCGCCGCCACGTACTCCCCCGCCCCCCGGCTTCCTGCTCTGCCGTACGAGCACTGTGCGTAACTAACTGTGTGGCTGAGATTCTCCCTCCGCTCAGAGCCGCGGCGTGGTCAGATCTGGCCTCAGAGTCTGGCGCCGCCACGTACTCCCCCCGCCCCCCGGCTTCCTGCTCTGCCGTACGAGCACTGTGCGTAACTAACTGTGTGGCTGAGATTCTCCCTCCGCTCAGAGCCGCGGCGTGGTCAGATCTGGCCTCAGAGTCTGGCGCCGCCACGTACTCCCCCCCCCCCCGGCTTCCTGCTCTGCCGTACGAGCACTGTGCGTAACTAACTGTGTGGCTGAGATTCTCCCTCCGCTCAGAGCCGCGGCGTGGTCAGATCTGGCCTCAGAGTCTGGCGCCGCCACGTACTCCCCCCGCCCCCGGCTTCCTGCTCTGCCGTACGAGCACTGTGCGTAACTAACTGTGTGGCTGAGATTCTCCCTCCGCTCAGAGCCGCGGCGTGGTCAGATCTGGCCTCAGAGTCTGGCGCCGCCACGTACTCCCCCGCCCCCCGGCTTCCTGCTCTGCCGTACGAGCACTGTGCGTAACTAACTGTGTGGCTGAGATTCTCCCTCCGCTCAGAGCCGCGGCGTGGTCAGATCTGGCCTCAGAGTCTGGCGCCGCCACGTACTCCCCCGCCCCCCGGCTTCCTGCTCTGCCGTACGAGCACTGTGCGTAACTAACTGTGTGGCTGAGATTCTCCCTCCGCTCAGAGCCGCGGCGTGGTCAGATCTGGCCTCAGAGTCTGGCGCCGCCACGTACTCCCCCCGCCCCCCGGCTTCCTGCTCTGCCGTACGAGCACTGTGCGTAACTAACTGTGTGGCTGAGATTCTCCCTCCGCTCAGAGCCGCGGCGTGGTCAGATCTGGCCTCAGAGTCTGGCGCCGCCACGTACTCCCCCGCCCCCCGGCTTCCTGCTCTGCCGTACGAGCACTGTGCGTAACTAACTGTGTGGCTGAGATTCTCCCTCCGCTCAGAGCCGCGGCGTGGTCAGATCTGGCCTCAGAGTCTGGCGCCGCCACGTACTCCCCCCGCCCCCCGGCTTCCTGCTCTGCCGTACGAGCACTGTGCGTAACTAACTGTGTGGCTGAGATTCTCCCTCCGCTCAGAGCCGCGGCGTGGTCAGATCTGGCCTCAGAGTCTGGCGCCGCCACGTACTCCCCCCGCCCCCGGCTTCCTGCTCTGCCGTACGAGCACTGTGCGTAACTAACTGTGTGGCTGAGATTCTCCCTCCGCTCAGAGCCGCGGCGTGGTCAGATCTGGCCTCAGAGTCTGGCGCCGCCACGTACTCCCCCCGCCCCCCGGCTTCCTGCTCTGCCGTACGAGCACTGTGCGTAACTAACTGTGTGGCTGAGATTCTCCCTCCGCTCAGAGCCGCGGCGTGGTCAGATCTGGCCTCAGAGTCTGGCGCCGCCACGTACTCCCCCGCCCCCCGGCTTCCTGCTCTGCCGTACGAGCACTGTGCGTAACTAACTGTGTGGCTGAGATTCTCCCTCCGCTCAGAGCCGCGGCGTGGTCAGATCTGGCCTCAGAGTCTGGCGCCGCCACGTACTCCCCCCGCCCCCCGGCTTCCTGCTCTGCCGTACGAGCACTGTGCGTAACTAACTGTGTGGCTGAGATTCTCCCTCCGCTCAGAGCCGCGGCGTGGTCAGATCTGGCCTCAGAGTCTGGCGCCGCCACGTACTCCCCCCGCCCCCCGGCTTCCTGCTCTGCCGTACGAGCACTGTGCGTAACTAACTGTGTGGCTGAGATTCTCCCTCCGCTCAGAGCCGCGGCGTGGTCAGATCTGGCCTCAGAGTCTGGCGCCGCCACGTACTCCCCCCGCCCCCCGGCTTCCTGCTCTGCCGTACGAGCACTGTGCGTAACTAACTGTGTGGCTGAGATTCTCCCTCCGCTCAGAGCCGCGGCGTGGTCAGATCTGGCCTCAGAGTCTGGCGCCGCCACGTACTCCCCCCGCCCCCCGGCTTCCTGCTCTGCCGTACGAGCACTGTGCGTAACTAACTGTGTGGCTGAGATCCTCCCTCCGCTCAGAGCCGCGGCGTGGTCAGATCTGGCCTCAGAGTCTGGCGCCGCCATGTACCGGCTGTGGCCGCCCCCCCCCGTATAGCCTGTGTTTTTGCCTGTAGTTTATGTGTACGTGTGTGGCTGAGTCTCTCTGTCTGTCCGGGCTGGCTGACCAGCGTGGTGTACCCTCACCACACCGCCGGCTCCCCCGCCATCGCTTCCTGCTCAGCTGTGGGGGTCCTGCATGTGTGTATGTGTACGTGTGGCTGAGTCTCTCTGTTCAGGCTGGCGTGAGCCCGTGGTGTAACCATGTATGTATTTTTTGAGTTGATTCGAACCTGTAGAGCGTAAATTACAATGGGCAATAAATTACAATCAACTGTCTTTGTGCATTTTTAATGAGAAATTAAAGTTAAACATGTGAGATTAGCTCAGAACACCTCAGATCATGTTATCGAGAGCTTTACACTCTTACCTTTTAATATTGAAGAGTATATTTACCCTACACATAATTTCTTTGCTGCACAGATCTAGTTGTATCTACAGGATGCTGGTGGTGGTGTTACAAACTCAGCCACATGTGGTTTGTTTTTGTGAGCCATACTGTGTGTTTAAGGAAAATTACAGCTCTTTGAATTTCATTTACTTACAATCAGAAAAAAGCATCTTCCTTGTCTTTACTGCGTGTGTTTATAGGTAGTTCCATCATCATCATTAAGCCTTCAGGTGGCTGTGACTCTTTGTTCTTAAACAGTTTAACCGTACAGTATTTCCACAACACGTAGGACGTCAGTGTCCACTAATGCAGCTGTTACACAACCAGGTATTTCAGTATATACATGAATGCCCCAGACACTGCTGCAGATATTGGATTTGGGGGAAAAAAAGTCACAAGCATGTTTTTCAAATAATTTAATTATGAATGTACATGAACATTTAGCGTAGCATACTGTACACTGAACACACACTGACGACGTGGTGAGGAGGAGAGACGATGGTGAGGACGTCCAGGACGGTTCTTCTCCTCAGGCCCGGGTGGAAGACAGGGAGCAGGCTGCACCACCTCAGGCCACAAACACCGACCCATGGAGGCCAAGTCTCAGTTTACATTTTACCACCGAGGAATATTAAGCCGTAAAATAAATTAACGTGGACGTTGTGAACTGAGGAACAGGTGTTGAACATCAGCCGCGATGAGACACTGCTAACACAGACATAAACGCACAGTATTAATGACTGACGAAGTTAAAAGTGTTGAAAAATTTAGGATGGTTTACTGGGTCAACAGTTCAACGAGTTTAACAGGAGCAGTCGTGTAAAACGGCCGATGTCACATTAGTAAATCCAGTTATTACCATGCGATCTTATCAATTAAAACGTTACGTTAAAGAATACGAGCTGACAGGAGACTGACAACAGACATTAAACATCTTAAGTTAAATTAACTCCATGTGTCCAACTGAAAACTCACCTCTTGGTCGTTTTTTTTTCACTTTTCTGACTGAGTTTTATGCCGAACAGAGTCCTCGCTGTGACGTCACCATGGGAAAAGAGACTTTTCTGGGGCTTTTCTGGCCTTTTGAAAACTTTTTGTTGGATGAAAGTCCATAACTTGAAAATATTCTATAGAAAGATTAGTAATTAACGGTGGTTACAGCTGGAGGTGTCCTGTGAACAGTTTGACAGCCGTCTCTTTTACTACTGCGGTCTATGGGAAAAATGCTTTTTGGGCCCATGGGAATTTTTTGTTGCAATACCACGAGTGGCCACTGGGAAAAATCGGCGTGGCGGCTGAGGGGCGGTGCCGAATCCAGTTCTCTAATCTCCGTAATTGAACCGGAACCGTTGGGACACCATTTTGTGGACTTCCGGCTTCTAAATTTATAAAGGTGAGCGAGCAAACAAACAAAAACGATTCTTCCCAGCGTGAGTGATGGAGTTAAACAACACTGATGCCTGGGCACAGACAGGAGACAGGTAAGACTCTAAACGAAGAACGTGTTGTTGTTGTTGTTTTTACTACTATGGAAAAATTGTCAGTGTGTGATTTTTTTCTTTGGCCCAAAACAATCGTTACGTTTCAGATGTAGTCATTCATAGCTGTGTGTCTCCCCGTTAGGGTTATGTATAGGTTGAAAGCCTGTATATTAGTGCCACATTGCTGTATAGACTATGGTGTGGAACACAGAAACACAGCAAGTCTTGTTTTTAATAGTTAGTTGGCTCTAATCGAGCTAAAGAGATCTAACATGAATCTACATGTTTGTGCTGATTGTTTCACCTCAGTTGTAAAGATTATATTCACATAAACACTTTCCTACCTGTCCAACTGTAAGCGTTACAGTATCTGCCATACAGACTCAAGAGCTTGCACCTCCCTTCTCCTCCCTTCTCCCTACTCCTCTCTCTTTCTCTCTCCCTCCTTGCTCTCTGCTGTAATGACACTACAGTGAGACCATTAGGTAGATAATTAAATGTGAGACACATGCATCTCCCTGATGCTCTCCAGGCCCTGATGGTACATGTTCGTATGCATGCGTGTGTCTGTTCTTTGTCCATCTGTCTATCTGTGTGTTCCTTTGGAGCCAAGTAGCTCTTTCTTGCAGCAGGTGGGGGGGGGGACTCCAAGCTGCAGGAGAGACAGCAAACCCATGGCTAAGAGCTGATGCAGTGCTTCTCTCCACAGGAGGTCAGGGGTAGGTTGGGGCCACCTATTTCATTCTTATTATTCTTATTTAATAAATACGTATAGGTATGTATGATTGTTAGCCCAATAGCTTAATGGTCCTGTTGCAGTAGAGATCTCACTCATATTTAAGACACTTTGGAGACACTGCAGAGGGATTAAATGTCTTTAAATCAGCCCATTTCCGATTTTTAATGTGTCTGCCAGTAATGTTATTCTGTGCAGAATAATCTTTTTAAACCATGATGATCTCACAGGACGCTTTACCATCTGAAAGTCATTGGGAAGATAGATTTTATAGAACGAGTCCTCTGCAACCATTGAGTTTGCTAATGCTAATCTCGTATATGCATGACGTCATGTACGCGTCTTTCCCCTTTTTAAAGACTGTGTTCATTCACAATCACAAAATTTCACAGTTAAAAAAAGTCTTCATAGTGTAACGTGGCATGACAAACTTCCAAACACCTCCGCCTGCTTGCAGACAGTGGAGACCTCCTTGGTGGGAACCGTGTTTGCCTTTAGCTGTGTGAGACAGAAAGGTTCAGATAAAGTACACGTGGGTTGGGGAGAAGAAAGTGGAGGTTGCCTTAAGATACAAGATAATTCGTGTTTGCATGTGTGTGTGCTGAAAGATTTCTGTCAGAGCTACCTTGAGGGGGAAACGGCTCCGCCATTCAAAGTCGGGGAGAGCTCTGATAAGTGAGCGCTTTGCTGCTTTAGAGCTCAGTCGCTGCTTCTTATAGCAGTTATGATAATTTGGTAATGTATCAGTGAGGCAGATAATCATTCCTCTGATGTCAAGAATGTGCCTGGATGTATTTATATCTTTTTTTTTTTTTTAAATATCTATTATTGTGTTTTTTATGAGCGAGGTGGATCAGCCTGCTTCCCTCAGTGTGACAGCTTGTAATTCCAGTTATCTTCTATAGATACAGAGATGGATCAACAAGACACACTCGACTCGCTGTGATGCCTAAATGGACACTTGTACTAAAATTCTGCCCACACAGATACACCACATGTAGCTTCACAAAGTCCTGCCAACTGCAGACTCATCAACACCTACTGCCTTGGCCTACCTGGATGCGTGCACGCGCTCTGCGCACACGCACGACCACACACACACACACAAACACCACAGTTAAATGGTGCTTTGCAGTATTGCTGGCGGGCCAAGTGGTGAGGTTGCTCTGCACTCAGCAGCACTGCATTTTTTACTGACTGCCAGCCAGTAGCTCAGCACTTCTTCCCTCTGAGTGAGTGTGTGTGTGAGTGTATGTGTGTGTGTCCACGTACGCACTCATTTGTCATTTAACACCTGTCAACATACACATTATACAGCACACGTGTGAGTTGACAATCAAGCATCTGTGGGTTGTGCATGTATTATTCATCATGCCAGATGTGCAGTTATATTGTAAAGAAATAAAAACACACACACATGTGAGTAGCTGCATCATTAGCATGAACACGTAATGCTTCTCTTTGTCCAGTTTGAAGGAGCTGGACCCGCTCCAAGGCTGCTCCTTCGTTGTGTAGCAGCTCACATTAGTGGCCCCTGACTGGGTTGTGATGGCAGTGAGAGCTGCCTCATCGTCGGAGAGCTCCAGGGAGGCTGCAGCCTCTGAGCTCCCTTAAAAAAAAAAAAAAGCTCACACTGTATCTATCATGAGGCGTCTATCTCTCTATCAGCGAGCGGGGAGAATTATGCATGCTTTGTCCTTGTGATGATACTTTGATGGCCAATAACGATGTGAGCGCAGGGCTTTGGTCTGATTTGTTGAGACATCCTGGCAGCTGACAGTGTGCACAAAACAAGGCCGCAGAGCCTCTGGTTCACCACACTTGTCGTTCTTTTTCTCTGCTGTGCTGTAATGGACGTGTGCCGAGGCTACACCGGCATACATTAAACAGACGAATGGCAGTCATTTCACTTTGAGTCGAATTAGATTAGATTTTTCTGTGAATAAACTTTTGCAAAGTCACAATTCAACATTTTAAAAGTCACCTATAGGCAGACAGAAAAAGCTGTGTGACCACATGCAAGAATTTATTCATTATGACAATGTTAAGGTTATTTTGATGCACTTAGCAACAAGACATCACACTATTTATTTCTGAGAAATGCTGCTGTACGATGGATTGTTGCCAAATCTAAATTTCGTTGTGTTTTTTATCAGTTCAGTGACAATAAAGTGTCTTGAATTACATTGATTAACCCTGTTTAGTCACCATATAGGGTCCTTTTTTTAGGAGCACTGTTTGTGATGATTATAGGGGGAAACGACTTCAAATATTTTATACTGCTTCAACTGAGTTCATGTTACACAATTCAAATTTGCAAGATATAAAGTGGCCTTTAAAAATTAATTTAATTAGTCACTGAGGTTTGTGCAGGTCAGCATGCACCAAAATGTTCACAGACTGCTGACTGGACTGAGCCTTCGGTGTCTGTAATCTCAGGGTTATTATTGATCTTGAACTAATTGAACGAGCCGACAAGAAGGATGAGAATATAAAACATAGACCTGCCCTTACTTTGAATAGGATATAGTCTTAAATGAAAAATGAGACATTGGTTTGTTAATGTAATGAGAGAGTTTTACTTTCATTAAGTAATTGTGATGGTTAAATGACTTGTTACAGGGAGAATGGAGGCTCTCTGTCTTCCATCTAGCGTCACATGGCCAAAAACCAACCTTGCAAGATCAACATCTTTGAGCCGGTGTCCCAGATCTCGTCTTGCGAGAAACATGGACTGCTTTACAGCGCCACGACACAAACCTGCCCGGTAATCTGTTCTCTCTTTTCTCTCTGTTAACATTACCCACCTCTGTAGACATCGCTTCATGGATTGTCTTCTGGCTGGCTTCGTTGAAAACAAATGCACATGGCCGGAGGGGGTGGCAGGAGGGATAGCCGTGAGTGAAAATATGCACTCCAAACCTGTAGGGGGAGCTCTGTAGAGGAAAAAGTGACCAAAACAGAGAAAAGGTGCCCAGCTTTGCATAGTTCCCCTTTAAGCATCACAACATGACACTGGGGGATGCTTGTCTCATTGCTTTGGTCTCAGTTTCCGAACCATAGCAACCCTGCTGACCACAGATCAGCTGGACTGAGCATGTGCAGGCCATGGGCAGTTTACTGAAACAGTTGCACATGTGGATTTCATCCATGCAGCTATGTTTCTCATTTTCATACTGAAAAGGCCACCCTCTCTGTTTCTGTCCTAGGACCAAGTGTTTCAAAGGCAGGCTGCCAGATTTACCCCAGAACCTGTTGCTCTCTTCTGCTTCTTTTTTCTTCCCGAAGGGAAATTCATTTTATAATCTAAAAATATCTCCTTATTAGATTTGTCCTTTTTTTTTTGATTATTCCTGCACCGTGTTTTTCACAGTGCTTTTAAGAGCTAACTGAAGTAAACTTAACCTTCAGGCTGCTTCTCTCTATCCACACAAACTCTCTCTTCTTATCTGCTCTAACCTTTTGCTCTCTTTCTTTCAGCCTCCTCGGCCTCTCCCTCTCTCTCCTCTCAGTGCTGTAAATGAGCTGACACAGAGCCTGAAGTGAAGGAGACTGAGCTCCCAGCACCAATCTGGTCCTGGCTCAAATGTCACCCACTCTAACACACACACACACACACAAATACACACAAAAACTTCCTCTGCGTACCCTCCATTCTTGCACTTCTTTCCTCTTCATCTATTTTTTCCTCAACTTTTCACCTCCATCCATCCACATCCTCTTCCTCCCTCCCTCCCTCTCTCACCCTTCGTATTCTTCCTCTCTTGACATTTAAGAGTCAGTGCTCGTCTGCTCTGTAATTTCTTGTCATCTCCAGCAATCAAGCTATCTAAAGGGAGGTTAAGGATGGGGAGTTAAAATAGACAGGACGGGGTCGAGATAAGTGACGGTGGCATTTGCCAGCGTGTTCACAGCTGCTGCAGCAGCAGTGGTCATGAACCAAGCAGATCTTTTGACGGAGCAGAGCACTCATTAGATCACTGTACTTTAAACCCAGACATCAGTGAGCACATCATCTCTGCGTGACGTGTCGCAGCTTCAGGTCCGTCAATCACAAATGATCTCAGCGCAAGCTTTGATTGGTGCTTTGTTAAACCACTTATAATACTGGTGCTCATGTTATACCAGGGTTACTCGTCTCTGTTGCCTTATGCAACACAACTCAACCATGTGATCAGCAGCTGATCTAAATCAGACACTGTATGTATAGATCCAAGAATAACTAACAAGGTTACATGTCTGATGCTGCGTTCGATGCCAGCTTTTAAGTTCAAACAGTCTTTGAACTTGAATCAATAGAAAAGTGGAACACCAGGTCTGGAAGCACATCAGTGCTTACTTCCTCGCTGACAAACCTGGATTGGTCCATGTGCCCCGCCCACCTCTGCTTTAAGTTTTAAGACGGTTGGAGCAGGAAACATTTGAGATCTTTGATCCATGTTTAAGGTCACTCCAAAGTACATATACATGGTTTATAAAAAAAAAAAACTCATGTTAAAGTGAAGTTTAAAAACTTAAGGGGAAACTACATACTCATCAAGAGAAAAACAATTAGTTACAGGGTAAAACATATACTTTAAAAAGCAGAGTTGCAGAAGGGAGAATGGCAGCAGTGACTGAACACAATGCAACGATTCAATTACAAGTCAATTTAATTAACAGACTGTGAGATCAAATGGAATTAAAGGTGCGTGTATGTAAAGCTCCAGCTGCACTAAAGTCAATGAGAAAATCCTCTAAATCCTCTCTAGAAAATACAAAGGCAAACCCCCCCCCCCCCGAAAAAGATTAATCTTAACGGCTCATTTTGTTTTCATGTAGAGCAAAGTGACTCTTTGGTCTCTTTTTTACTTGAGCTGTTTGTCCACAAGGAGATATTCAGGTTTGAAGAGGAGTGTGTTTTGCGGCATCTTTACCTTCATTAACATCTGCCTGGATATAACACACAAAGCATAAAGGAGATGTGAATATATTTGGATTATTGAAATGTATTACTGCACAGAGCCAAGGACTCTCATCATGACGGTCTACCATGGCCACGAGTGCTCGAGCCCCGTCTCTGGACAGAGTGTGTATGAGTGAGGCTAAGTCGATGTTGGTCTACCACGGCCACGTGCGCTCCAGCCCCGTCTCTGTACAGTGTGTATTAGTGAGGCTAAGTCGGGGTTGGTCTACCATGGTCACGAGCGCTCGAGCCCCGTCTCTGTACAGTGTGTGTATGAGTGAGGCTGCGTCTGTGTTGGTCTAGTATCACACATGTCATGATGTAGCTGAGATATTCGAGCTGTCAAAACAAAGACACAGCGCTGACATCATGACATAAATGACACTGAGCATTTACAACACCTTTGGCAGCAAAAGGAGTGCAAATGAAGTGACAACACTCCAGATGACGACAGACATCAAAATTCAACAGTTGGCCCGGTTTGAAATAGACATGTAATTCTACGAAGTGTGCGTGTGTGTGGGGGGGGCTACTCAGGGTGGGGAACCGGTGCTGTGCGATGGGGGGATGGAGGTCTCGTGGACAGGCCAACTCCTGCGGGTGTACCATCTGGTGCCCCTGGCAACCAAGGGCAACCGTGTGACCTGGACTGTGCAGACCAACATACAAAACATGATTCACTGAGCACACAGAGGGAAGGGTGTAGTGGCGAAGGGAGAAAGCATATTGGATTCATTGATGAAGAAAAAGAAAGAAACAGAGATGGCGCTGATCGCCAAAGATGGAAATTAAACCCAGAAGTGCACTTTTGTGTTTTCACACAGTGGGGTGTCGTCTGATTGGCTCACTGAGCAAATAATACAAAGCACAGTCCAGGTAGCGGCCCTGAACTTCTCACTGCACTGAGGACCAGGACAGGTCGTTACACTCGGTGAGAACCTCCCAACCTGCTCTTTGGTGGTTTACTCAGAGCATCCATCAAGAGCCACGAGTCACTGCAAGTGTAAGAGGGAGACAGAGGCAGAGAGAAGAAGGAGACCTGTTTTTGGGTGTGTGTGTGTTGGCTGTCAGGTGTTGAGCAGCGTCCCCACAGTGTGACATCATTCCTCTGTCATGTATGTGTGTGATGGACAAGCTAGCTTGCTTTATTTTGTGTGTGTGTGTGTGTATACCTCAGTGTTGATTGATTGGGAGTGTGTTTGTGTTCACACTTCACACACCTCCTCCTTCATGCTCTAGCAGTTGCTCATGTACACAGTCTGCAGTGCTCTACTGCCCCCTGCTGGTCATCATCGGTCCTGCCTCCATCAGGATTCACTGCATGTACAAAATATTTGATGTTAATCTGCCTCATATTGAATCTCACCTAGTAGAATACAGAACTTTTTTTTTTTTTTGCAGATTCACCTTCAGGTTTATTATATACAAAGTGATGAAGGTGTAGGTTTTATAAGGTGTGTGTGTGCATTTTCATCTCAATTGGCTCACTGGCTAGAGCTTAGGTTTTACTGAACTTAACCCCTTGCATGCTGAGGCTTACACATAGTATATTTCTTCACTCCATTCTCCATCCAAGCTAAGAAAAACAGATCTAATCAGCTTTAGCTGTTGACATTTGAATGTGCAAGTGGAAGAAGAAAACATTTTTTTTCAACACTGCAACTTTGGGTAATAAAATGTCAGCAGAGAGTTCTGCACACACTTCTTTGACGTTTACTCCTTCCTCAGTATCTGACGGTGGTGGTGGTCTTTGTCTGCGTGGACGGTCTTTCTTGCAGCTATTTACAGCCAGAGATAGTTAGCTATTTGTCAAAGATTCTTGCTGTGGCTCAGCCAAAAAATGGTAAAAATGAGGGGTTTTGTCTTTTTACAGTAAGACGAATGCTTGGTGGCCCCCCCAAAAGGACCCCCTGACCCCCATAAATCTCCCCTGATGACAGGGGCTGTAGCTCGCATCTACCTGTTCCTGCATGTGTGGTATTCAAAGAACATCTGTAAACTGTGGCATGCACCAATGGTCTACATGTTTGGGTCCATCAGGGGGTGGGATGCCCCAGCTCCTCCCCCCGAAAGTCAAATGTTTCCTTCACAACTTTTGTTACATTGCACCAATATTTTGTTCTCAGTTTGTTTTCTCAGTGCCTCTTCTTCATTTCATGTGTATAATAGAGCCACTTCTCTATTCCCTCTGATCACACACTCCAGGCCATTTTCCTACCCTGTGTGGAAAAAACATGTGTATCTGTGTTTGACAGAGAAGACCGTTTGTTCATGCTCGGTCTGGCTGGTGCCCTGAATGATCTGATCTGTGCAAACCGACTCTTAATAGGTCCTAATCTGTCAAGAGTGTGTTGCCTCACTGGAGGATGTAGCTCACTGACAGTGTTTATGTTACGAGAGAGTGAGATCAGCGATTACACAATACTGTTCACTGTGCACTCGAGAGCAGGAAACTCGTTAGGCTTCCTCTCATCTTCGTTTTCTCCCAGCATCTTCCTGTCACCCCAATTCTCTGTTTCCAGTATCTTGCTCGCTGTCTATCTATCTCTTCTCTCCCACTGTATAAACCAATAGCTGCTGTAACAAGTGTTTAAACTCTAACACTAACAACAACTAATTGGCACTCAGTCCAGTCAAACAGATGGTGGTTTATACAGGTTAAGTGGTTTCGCACACAGGTGCAAAAAGCATCGCTGTGATGAAAAGGTGCAGCTGTTCTCCGCTGACACACAGTGAAAAGTAAAAACAACAGAAACTGATGGTGCAGATTTCAGAGAGAACAGACAGACTATTCTAGTCTAGTGGGTCTTCATTCAGATGCAAATGAAAGATGTGTCCAAAGGATAATATCTGTATTTTTGTGATAGTAGGTCCAATTAAAAGAGCAAAACCAACCTTGAGTTGATCCGTCATAGCTAAAGTATTTCCTGTGTAATCAAAGGCTGATTTAGCTCATAAATCAGTATCAGACTGCTTGGGGGGGGGGGGGGGGGGGCACCAATCACTATAAATAGACAATTGACATTGGAATCCACAGGATTTCTATTAAAATGCCACTACACAGCGGCCTGCATCCACTTTTGCTTCTTTTGGATACCAGCAGAAACACACAAGTAGTGTCCAGTAACAAAGCGACTCCTGAAATCTTTACTTCGACTGCTCAGGACCTGAGTGTGGGAACAGGTGGAAGTAGAAGAATAATCACAACAATGAACCTCAACTTGTCAAACAACACATGACAGACTGAGCAATACGTTTTATTGGGAGGTGTGTGTGTGTGTGTGTGTGTGTGTGTGTGTGTGTGTGTGTGTGTGTGTGTGTGTGTGTGTATATGTGGGTGTGGGTGTGTGTTTTGCACACTGACATTTTCTCCTATAGAAACTCTTTTGTCTGTGCAGCAGCGCCTGTATTCCTTCACCCCTTCATCTCCGCTCTTCATCTCCGCCTCCACCCACTCTGACCCAGTCTGTGTGTGTCATCCAGAGGAGATGAATATGCATGGTATTGAAATGAGGGGTCATTTCAACACTGTTAGCAACAGCAAGACACACATGGGAACTGTTGTCATGGTGAGGGGAATTTAATGCGGAGTGACCCATAACGTGAACTTACATACATATGTTTTACATTTCTAAGCAAATTTTAATGAAAGCTGTGAACTTTAAAGGACAAAATGACACCTTAAATACAACATCGTCCATGTTTGATTTATATCTGGCGTTCAGAGGAGGGCCGCTTTGAGGGAGCTGCATCGCGGTGCTGTTAAGAGCTTCAGAACAAGAGGGAAAATGCAATGCGATGACCCATCCTGACAACTGTCCCAGCATCTTCCTGAGAGTCCTAAATCTACTTTACTTGATGGACTGTTCCTGCGGTGCCACCCCACGCTGCAGCCCAGACACAACCATTCATTTCACAGCCATTTAAATCCAGCGGCACCATCAGCGTTATGCGGTATGATGCATGGATATGAGCCGCTGATGTACGAGTTCAGTGGATGGAGGTGAGGTATGGACTCTCATTGACAGAGACAGATGAGCTCTTATCCATCATGATGTCCAGAAGAAGGCCGGAGCACTGACTGGTAGGAGAGGACTACTAATACCTGGCAGTTCTTCTGGTATGGAAGGTACTTCAACTTAACCTAAACCTAAAAGTTTCCTAAAAGGACAGTTTTTGGAGAATATGTTTTGATGTGAAGAATTGAAGGACTAAGCTTAACCCCCACCGGCCTGTGGGTTGCATTGCCTCTAATGAATGCTGGGGTTTAAGGGGTTAATTATTGTCAGTCAAGTCCCATCTTTGCACAAAGACATAACACACATTGATATAATTCAGTGTGATTAACATTTCCCAACGGATAACATTTGCACGTGTATCGTCACATTGTCAGTCAGTTGTCTGTACCTCCACGGCCACATCGCAAAGAATAAGTATGAATAGGTGATTCTGCCTCCCTCTGATTGTTCCAGTCTGTTGATATGGGAACAACACAGGCTTATAAAGCCTGCTGGTTCTCATTTTTCCAAAGCCGCCATGTTGTTGTCATATTGGTACCCAAAGAGGTTTATTGTTGTTAGCATGTTTCCATCTATGGAAATAAACTCAGACATCCTCTATAAAAACACAAGCCATGCTGGAGGGGCGGGGTGGGGTGGGGGGGTAAATTACTGGAGGGACAATTTGCCAAAACATAAAAGATAATTATGGCTGTAATTATTAATGGACTCGTGGTGTATATCTGCCAGCCAGGATTCAGACCTGTGACTGCCAAAGATAAAACCATCCCTCCTCCCCAAGAGAAATAAAGTCCAGCTGTTCACTGGCCCAGACAACATCTGCATTTTGAGCAAAAATGAATTACACACTCATTTGTTTTCCTGGATACGAAAAAGCAGATAAATGAGAAACAGTAATTACCACACCTTTTGAATATTCCAGATTGATTGTGCATTTAGTGTGACAGAGCCTTTTATTTCCATTTTACAGGGCATTATTTTACATGGCAGCTCTCTTGTTTGCTGCAGTGTGGACTGATTACTCTCTCTAGCAGGCTATTGATTGTATAGTTTGATGATTTATCAGTAAATAATGGGCCTAATATCTCATTAATCTGCTTCTGCCTTGGCCCGTCGGTCATCCAAATTAGCGTCCACTGTTTTAATTAAAGGGAAGAATTTAGCAGCTTTATTGATAGGATATTTATATTGTACTGTACATATTGATTGGTGCTGATCGAACTGCACTTGGAGATGATGCTTGTCTCTTTAAGACTCTGTAGCACTGAGATTGTTGGTCTTGCTGCTTTCAATTCCCTGCAGGATTCATTCATTGTGTGATTAGATTCTCAGAGAGCTGTGGTGTCGTAGAGCCCCTCTCTTTTCTTCTTCACTTCCTTTCGTCGTCTCTGCTCCCTTAGACATGGACAGAGGTTTGGGAGAAGTGGGGGGGTGGGGTGAGCAGAGTTATGTGAGGTAAACAAAGTGAAATGTGATGTTTGCTCACAGAATATTTATCAAACTCATTCGTCTTGCGCTCAGTCTCTCCCTCTTCCATTTGCACTCACTCTCTCCTGTAGAGTTTGAAGACCCTCATCACTAAAAAAGATGCGACTGTCAGTGTGGCGGAGTGTTAACACGTGCGGGTGCGCACGTGGTCACGTGCACACGAGCTCTGTGTTAATGGGCCCTTTAATGCAGAATGGCAGCTCTGCATTGAGCCATACAGGAGTCTTCTCCACCTGTTTAAACAGAGTTTTATGAGCTCTGTCATGAAGCTGGATGGGATATTTCACAGGCTCAGGACATTAACACACACACACACACACACACACACACACACACACACACGACTATACCTAATCTGAATAGTTACACCTGTACCTATTTTGTTTTTCCTCATGCTTCATAATCGGCTGCATAACAATAGATGCACGTACAACTGTAGGTCACCTTGGCAACAGCCATCAAGAGGTAAATGATTCTTTTGGCACTGTAAAGACACACACACACACACACACACACACACACACACACACACACACACACACTACGAGGGTACATGGAGTCCATTCATCAAGCCTCTCAGGGTGGGAATGCTGCTGATTGCTTGGACCCTGTATCACCATTTTTTTTCTCTCGTTCAAATCACATTTGCTTTTCAGCCAAGTCTCATGATCAGTTCCCCCCAAACACCACATGTGGATCCGAGCTCTGACGACAGACCCGCCATTGAGAGGCAGAGACAGACAGAGGGTGTTGCTGTTGGCGTCAGTATTTGCTGCTTCACCGAATACCTCCAACACCTCCTGTTTCTCTTCCACGCTAATCCCTTCTATATCGTTGCCTTTTTTTGCCGACTGTGACCTCTGACCTCCACCCCCTCTTTCCTTTTTACCACATCTTTTACAGAATACTGTACTTCCTTCCTCTTTCCTACTTAAACTCTGCCTCACCCCCGCTCCTCTCCAGCCATATTCTATATGTCTGTTTCTGATTATTCACTTGCCACGACGTTTGTTTTCTACTGCATGGGGAGTGTGGCTTTTTCTTGTTGCACTGTGTGTATTTAGATAAGTAAGCTACACGTTAAAGAGGCTTTTTCAAGCCAAAAATCATGTCGCCTCATAAGTGGCCTGCACACTTTTAGATCTACAACTAAGAAAACTTGTGATTTCTTTTAACGTTTCATGTTTTCACGTGTCAAAGATGAATGAAGAGGCACAGAGCGTAACAGTGTGGATATTGTACGGAGGTAGAATTTGCCAGTCTGACTAAAACTGAAAATGAAATTCCAGTAGTTTTATTCTGCGTGTTGATTTGTGACTTTGCACACAATGACCCAGTGCATCTAGAGACTTATGAAGCAGAGCTGCCACTGTATAAATGACACTGAATCTCTGATGGTGTACTCACTGTATATCATCTCATGGTGCAGTCTTATACTACAGCCTCACCACATGTTCCATTCATGATATATGAC
Organism: Caranx ignobilis; assembly: GCA_021432705.1. NCBI lineage: Eukaryota > Metazoa > Chordata > Actinopteri > Carangiformes > Carangidae > Caranx > Caranx ignobilis. The sequence continues at coordinate 1,970,020 of MU269982.1, forward strand.
CATGTAGATGGTTGTGTCGGTCTTAATGGTCGGTCCACCACTCCAGACTGCAATATCCCAACAACCTCTGAAATGTGGTGCAGGTGAATCCACAGTGTGTGAGCCCCTGGCTTTTCATATACTGCCACCGTGTGGCTGATGTCTGAGTGAAGTGTCTTTATTGCTGTGACAGTTTTGGCTCACAGATTCATTCTAGTGCCATAGTGTTTTGTTTTTTTGTTTTGTTTGGTTCCCACCTGCTTCTTCTGTACCCTGTGTTAAAAGATTTTTATACTAGCGTCATTTCTGATGATATTTCTGAGGGTTGATTTAACTGCATCTTTCTCTTTATTCTTTGGCTCCCTGCTGTAGATGCTTTATAAGTCTCCAGTTGTGATCTGTGTTTAAGTGTGATACTACTTTCTTTAACATTCAACACTTCCCTGCAGCCTGAGGGGGAAAGAAGCCATTGCTCATCCTGGAGGTGTTGGCTTTGATGCACTTACATCACCTCCCCCAGAGGACAGATGAGCTGTCAGTGTGTGGACAGGGTGAACAGAGTCCCTCGCAGTGCTGCTGCTGCCACTGCTGGTGGCTTCCTGCCAGTGTCTCTCATGACAAATGTCCCAAGCAGGGAGGTGAGGCACTCTGATGATTCTGTCTGCTGCCCTCGCTGTCTGTTTTGCAGGGATCTTGCAATCGGCTGCATCACAGTTCCTGTACCACATGATTATGATGATGATTCATAGGATGTTCACCTCTTCTGGGTTCTTGGTGAAGATTAGTGTTGTCAACATTAAGAGAACAGGTGTTGTCAACGCACCAGTTTGTCCAGCTCCTTACCATAAGCCGTCTGATCATTACTGATCGGCTCATGAGCTGATCAACAATTAGGTTTACTGCTGGGTCCAAATGTGATCAGCAGGAGGTTCTGCTCCCTCCCAGTGTTCAGTAGGACAACGGTGGAGGAGATGCAGCTCTACAGATAAATCCTGTCACTGCCACATGTTCACAGGTAGATGTTGTCTCTGTGTAAACAGTAGAAACTCCTCTCAGGCAAACAAGTTGTGCACACCACATAAATTTCCCCCTTACTGGAGAAGGCGAACTATTTTTGTGTTGACAGGAGTTCAACTTCCTGTTTTTAACACCACTGAGCTGAAGTGGACTGGTACATACCAGTCCACCTTGGTGAGGTGGGCTGTTACCTTTGGCAGATAAAACCTTTACTTTAAAAGTTGCCAAAAACTCCATGACCAAAGAGTAGTTAAGCAGCTCATGTTAGCATTTCATGTGTAACCATGGTTACCACACATCTAATACTGTCAGGATTCAGTCACTGGAGTCACGAATGTTAAATCGAGAGTGAAACTTTCGTGCTTAACATGGAAACAGATAAATGAGTCAGTGTCTGCTTCCCAGCTTTTTGTGGAGGCGTCAACTTAATGTGAAGTTACCTTTTTAGCAAGTGGAAATTTGAGGTGTTTTTTGTTTTGTTTTGGTCACAGTTCCTTGTCTCTAAACACATGAAATGAAAAGTGGCGAACCTGTCAGATAATCAGTTAAATATGCCTTTCCATGGCGGCACTTGTTGCACATGTTGTGCTCTTATCTCTTTTGTACATCTTTATACCTCCACATTTGTGTGCGCTCATGTGACGGTGCGACTGGTCAGCAGTGATAGGCAGCGTGTTTCAGCAGCAGCTGCAGTCTGACTGCACTTCCTGTGAGTCGGCAGCAGGAGTTTGCCACTTCTCTTTGTCAAAAACCCTACGAGCTCTGCGCTGCGGGGAGAGAGGGAGAGGGAGAGCAACACATACACGCATGGTGAGTAACAGTGTTTCTTTCTCTCTTCGATGAAGCATGGACGGCAACAGATTGTCATTTTGAATTATGGTTTGTCGGGCCTGCCGCTTTCTGAGCTGTCAGTTAGGGACTCTCCACCTACTGCACTGCACTGCCTTGACAGCGCTGCACCTTAGATCCAATTGAACTTCCCGTGAAATAGGCCGCCGGAGTCTGGATGGAGCTGGTGATAGCTTATTGATTTCTTCGGTCAAATCCTTTTCTGTGATGTGCGTGAAGTAAAAATGAAAAGGAGGAGACAGGTTTTATCACTTTTTTCTGGTGTTCCGGTCTTTAAATAACAGGAATATGTGTTTGGATGGATAAGAGAGACAACAGGAAATATTTGCTACACTACAGCCAAATCACCCGGTGACATCCTGGTTAAACCTGGGTTAGACATTTAGATACAACTGCTGTCACTACTGTATGATATTTACAGTCAATTGGCTGCATTCACAATAAATGACCTTTTCCTCTTTCTTTTAGGTCCTTTACCATGGAAGCTGTAGCCAAGTACGACTATAACGCCACAGCTGATGATGAACTCAGCTTCAGAAAGGGAGAGAAACTGAAGGTGCATAGACACACACACTCACACACACACACACCAAACCTACTTTGTGTTTTCAACAACCTAGTGCACACATTTGAAGTTATCAATAGCCGTTGATATGAAAACCCATTCAAATGTGGAGCGTGTATGTAATCCCTGGCAGCGTTTTCATGTAAATCAGTGTCACCTAGCGTGAACATTCAAAACATTAATACAACATAAAAGCTGGTATTTGTTGACAACGTGTAGTTGTTGCAGCTGGTTATAAAAAAAAAAAGTGTTACGAAACTGCATCCTGCTGCTCAAATTCAAGTTTGTTTCCTATTTCCACAGAACAGTCGTTGCAATCTTTATCTCTGTTTCACCAAATTTTTCACAAAAAGCAAATGTAAAGTAGACGTCAACAAACATTAAGAAGCGTTCAAATATCAATAGCATTATTCACTCCTTTGTTGCGCAGTAAATTGTTGTCAAAACAAACTGACCTTATAACCTTTGGTGAAAAATGTGATCTCACCTCTTATCCGCTGATTCACAGTCTTTCTCAAGAAGTGTTTGTCTTCCTCTTAAGTACAGTGATGTTTATAGACCTTCAGTCTTAATTAGGGATGAATTTAGTTACAGTCTAACAGGACTCAATGGGACATGTGACGTGTATTAAAACACTAAGCTGAATGACCCAGGTTTCACTGCAAATGACTTTATCCCTCGTATGTTTATTGCTGTGAGGTTTGATAGGTTTACTGATCGCCACAGATGTTTTTCTTCAACATTAATGATCATGATGGTTTTGGCATCATGGTTTTGACAGGGACTCGTTAGCAAGAGTACAGTGGCTATTTACTTTATGTAGTATTTGTCTGCGTACTTGTCAACAGGATTATGAAAAAAAGTACTGAGCAGATTCATGCCAAACCTATTGTCGGAATATACATTGGTCCAGGGATGATACCATTCGATTTCGGAGCAGATCCATATCATCTATTGTGTTGTTCTGTTTCTCCAAAGTCATGGTGTATGTACGTAGTTTGTCCTTGGAGTAGTTTGGGGATCTGCTGTCTCTGAGCTCCTCTCTCTACTGTACTTGTTATGTGCTGATTTAATTTCTGTCACACCTCCAAATCAGTATCATGGGAGAATCGAATTCACCTCTGTGTCTCATGTGATTGTGTCAGATTTTGCAGACCAGCGGGAACTGGTACAGAGCAGAAGTCTCAGGGGTGGAGGGATTCGTGCCCAAAAACTTCATCAACATTCACCTGCCCAGGTAAAAAAAAAAAAAAAAAAAACTAACAACACATTAACTCAAAGCTGAAGAGGAATGTGTAGAGAGGAATAGACGGATGAAGAGAGGAAGAAGTCATCTTATCACGAAAGGAAACGCTGCACAGTGTCATGAGAAAACCATCCTTTGTTTAATCGTGTTATATAAGTTCCACCTCTCGATGGTATGGCGAGATTGAGACGGTGGAAAAACAGTCATCACATGATAAATGAGTGGTCATTCCTCCTACTTTACACTGCTCACCACTCACCTGGAGCAGCTGATAGATATTTATCTGACGTCATGTTTCCAGGCTTTTAGCAGTGTCACTCCTTGTTCACCCTTGGTGCATGTCTGCATGCACATTTGAATCACTAATAATTTTCCTTGTCTCAACCTCTGTCATTTCCTCCATGGCTCCAGCTGGTACCAGGAAGATGCCAGTCGCAGTGATGCAGAGGAGAGGCTGATGTCACAGCCTGTGGGAACCTTCCTGATCCGAGGCAGCCAGAGCGCAGGCCTGGGCGACTTCTCCATCTCTGTCAGGTGCACCCAGTGTCTGTGTGTGTGTGTTCACGTAATATCAAATCATAGTACAGCCTTTGACTATAACTCATGCGTTTGGTGATTTAGAGACAAGGTTTTAATTTTAGCCGCAGAAGTGGAATGGAAATGACTTGGAAAAACAAAAACATGTAAATGAGCTTTATTGGGAAACAATGTGCATGTGAACACACAGAGAACGGGAGATAAGCAAACAGGTAACCGCCTGAAACTAGACATAATGCAAATTGCTTACACACACACACACACACACACACACACACAGCCCAGCCTTACATTATGTTGTGACATTGTCATGTTTGTATTTATAACCACCTGAATTTACCACTTCCTCCTGCAGACACATTCACTGTCTGAGAAACTTTTCTGCTTACAACAGAACAGTATAACACTGACTGTTACATGTAGATGAAGTCTGTTGCTTCACATTACTGCACATGAAGGCTTTCTGTCAAATATGTGTGTTTAGTGACTAAGATGGGTAATGGTTAACATGATGAGCATTACACAGACTGATCTGTATAAATGTGATGTTACACCCCTGAATACTTACAGATACTTGACAATACTTTACTAAGACCTGGAGACCACAGAGAGTTATTATAATAACAGTATGGACGGGGCCTTGTACTTTACATCAAGACAACAACAGTAACGCTCGGCCAGATCCTGGTGCACGGGTTGTATGAGTAACTACCAACGACAACAACAAATATAAATAGCAACTCAGTCTGAACCAGCAAATTTAATTTGTGATGTGTTTGATTTTTTTTTTTTACGAGATCTTCAAATTAAATAACAGTGAGAGGAAGAACACAACTGGCCTTTCACAAGAGATTCAAAAATGTGATGAAGCCACTTAATCTGAGCAAGAGGGAGTGAGAGAGCAAGGCTCCATGCAGTGTGTGTGTGTGTGTGTGTGTTGGAGTGAGAAAGAGCTTTCCTAACATTATCTCTGCTGGAAAGTTTTCATGACTTCATGTGGCAGCAGAGCTCTCCACCATGTCAGTGAATGTATTTTGCTTTACTGGTTTCAAAACTTGTCAGGATTAAAAAAAACAAAACAGAAACAAATCAAACTCTTGGCTCAGCTTTGCAAACCCTCTTTCTGTTTAGCACGATGTTGCCAAGCAACCCGGAAAACTCTGGGTCCCAGGAACCATATTTTATGATTCGTTTCAAACAGAAACACGAGATGAGCGTTAGGTCTAAGTGTAAATTAACGACTGATTTGATTTGACTGATTTCATTTGATTGCACATGGCGCTTTGGTGCCGCTGCGTCGACAGGGACCGTACAGCTTTTTTGTGTCTTACTTCTTTTACCAAAATGGCTCCTTCTCTATTTGATGTTGGCGTTTTATGGTTGACCTATGCACAAAATAGGTATTTTGAATGTTGATGTTGTAGAAAACTGCAGCAGTTTGACTTTTAGCCGTCTTCATGTAGCACTTGCTCCTTTCTATATGCTGTTCCATCTCATTTATATCTTATATCTTTTATATCTCCTTCTTTCCTGCATGTGGTGAGAATATAACAGTCTGCTCAATAAGAAAAGACAGACAGAGATCACTATGTATTAGAGAATTTGTAAACTTAAGGAATTGTTGCTTTTTTGTTTCCCTCTCTTGCAGACATATGTCAGATGTACAGCACTTCAAGGTGCTGCAGGACGGGAGAAGGCAGTATCACCTGTGGTCCGAAAAGTTCCCCTCTCTCAACCAGCTGGTGGAATATTATAAAAACCACTCTGTCTCCAAACAAACCCAGATATTTCTGCAGGAGACGCGACAACAGGTAGGAACCCGGAACACAAACTGTCATACACACAGTGAAGTAACCTGATGTGTGGCTCGAGGTGCACTTTTTGTGTGTGATCCTCTAAAACACAAACACAGGAACTGATCACAGATGAAAACAAACTGCAAAACTTTTCATGTCCCAGCAGCAGCGAGGACGCTCAGACAATCCCCCACGTCTCCCTGCCTCTCTCCCTACTCCTCAAGTGCTTGACCGCCCACGCGCACCTGCAGCACAACAGGTACTCAACAATACAGTGTGTGTCTGCCGATGAGTGAGTGTGTGTGTGTGTTTCATTTCATGTGTCTGCACACATGAAATGAAACTTCTTCAGCTGCAGCATTGAGCTGTAAAAGTGAACGTGGATCGACCTTTAAAAGGTCGCTGACACATTTTGAACGTCCTCCTCTGTGTCCAGTACAAAGCGTCCTCCAGCAGACAGGTCAGAGCTCTGTACAACTTCCACGCTGAGGACACAGATGAGCTGGAGTTCAAAGCTGGAGATATCATCGAGGTCCTCGAGTGCCCCGACCAGGCCTGGTGGAGGGGCCGGCTGAGGGGCAAGACAGGCCTGTTCCCCACCAACTACACCAAACCCATCTGAGACGAGCAAAAACACACACACACACACACACACACACACACACACACACACAAGTGTAATATTGCAATGACCTTTTATTCCAGTGAATGCCTTTACTATAATAACACTTGCAGCTTAACCTGAAATTTGCAATAATGAATCAAAATGAAATTGACATAAAATAACCTGCAATATACAAGATATCACTGTATCACAACCACAGTAATGTATTTATTCTGAAAATGTTTTATTTTAATAAAAAACATTGACAATCAGGAAAATCATTGTCCTTTTACAGTGGCATTATATAGTTATATATCATGTTACATATCTGGATCAAAATATCTCACTTGATGTCAGTGGTTTATCTCTGCAGCACCATCACAGCAACATGAGTTACTGCTCTGTTGTAACTTAACACACAGTGTCATGCATGTATATAACTGTTACACATAACTTACAGACTTTATGCTGCATATTTTACATCCACACCCTCAATGGCTAAGAAGGTAGTCCAGAGTATCAGCCTCCAAAGTACAGAGAATACATTCATAACATAAAACTGATTTGTAAACATCTGTCTGACTGAACTGCAGATGTGTCTCATGAGACTATCTCCTTTGACCTACATATAAATTGCTCTTTGCTCAGTTTTTTCCCTCTTTCCAACGTGAACACAGGGTGGCAACTAGGAGAAATAAAACTCAGCCCTGCTCCAACTGAACCAGCCCTTTGCAAACATCTGCTGCATTCAAGTTCCGTCTGTAAATTTGACTTTCTGAAACAAATATTACTCCCAAACTCCTTCTTTTTCTTTAAAGAGTGAATTAAATGTATAGTTGTAGTGCTTTGTAGTGGTACAGAGATGCATTATGAACATGGGCTGCAAGAATACATTTCTATAAGGCAGAGTATAGATGATGCGATGTGGGCTATTTACTTGTTGAATATGAAAATTGTGAGCGAAGAGCACTAATTAGTCTTTAATCAATAACATCAGTACAGTCAGGTGTTATGTACTGACAGTAAGGAGTTGCTTTGAGGCCACATTTAACCATTTGACAGTCTCTTCGGCGTGTATACACTCTAGTACTTTCTTTTCCGATAGTCCCTGAAGGCAGCATAGGGTTTCCGCCTCTCTCGCTCCCGGACAGGTAAGAAAGTTTCTTAGGATAGTTGAAGATTCTCCGGCCGCGGTGTCACGCGTGTCGTGGGGTAGGTCCTCAACGAACAGACCGCACTCGGAGCTGGAGAGAGGGAACCGCGGCCGCAGCCATGGCCGAGTCCCAGCTGATGTGCATGGAGGACGGCCACATCGGAGCCACAGTCCCGGAGACCAAGCCGGAGTTTTACTACAGCGAGGAGCAGCGCGCTGCCATCGAGGAGCTGCTGAAGAACGGGGATGGTGCCTTCAAGACCCGGCTCAAAGATGACAAGATGAAAGACTTTCTGTCAGCCAGAGAGGTCAAAGTGTTGCTGAGCACTTTCAAACAGTACGACTCCGGGAATAATGATGACAGCAGCAGCAGCGGCGGCGTCAGCAAAGCGTCGTCCCGGCCGGACCAGGGAGCTGCCGCCGGCACCGATGCGGATGAATCAGGGGTCCATTCCACCTACTGGCCCCAGATGTCGGACACCGAGGTGCCGCCGCTGGATATCGGCTGGACCGGTGGGGGTCTGTTCAAAGGGGTGACCCGGGTGGCCGTGCACACACACCCGCCCAAAGATAATGGACCTCACATCAAAGAGGTGGTGCGGAGGCTCATACAGGAGGCCAGCAAGGTGAGAAGGTCCGGTCCGGTCCAGACAGACACTGTGTTACACTTCATGATGTCCTGCACAGGTGTGTCCACTTAAACTACACACAATACCCCCAAGGTCTGTCACAATAGGGTCACAAAGTCATAGACAATCAATCGATCCACGTTCAAATCAACAGGTGAGCTCATAACAGTGACTTACTGAATATGTACAGAAAGATTAACATGTGTTTCATGTAAAGTTGACTAATAAAGTCATTACAGAGGCCATTAGAAGGCAATTTAGGGCAATAGGGCAAATGTACTGATTGATCAAGAGAGATTATCTGTGACAGGACAGGTTTCATTTTCTGTCTTATCTGCCACCCTTTACAGGAAATGATGTGTTTATTACTGTTACTGTACCTGAGTAACAACAGAACGTCACATGATTAACCATATGTATAAGTGGGACATGTTACATGTGGGAACTGGGTGGTGCTGCTGCAGCAGAAGTCACTCTGTCCCTCCTTGTTTTTGGAGCTAAAGTTAAAAAACTTTCTGGTCAACATTTTAAATGCATTTGGTCAAACATCAGACGACTAAACCACGTGGTAGTTTGTGTTGTTCATTAGTTATAAAGGTCAATCTGAGCTGCAAACTTCCAGAATAATCATCAGTGGTAATAACGCTGCACCACGTGGCCACAAGTATGTGGACACCGGAAACATTATGCTCTTATGGGACATGTTCATAACCCGTGGCTGTCAAACATGGCAGCTACTAACAAACAGATCTACTCATTCTTCTTCGGATCATTTTTGTTTTGTTTATAAAATACACGGCTGACATTGTTCTTCTGCCTCGAGATACACAACAAATTGAATCTAGTTATTTTTAGACCAATGCAACTTCCAAATATCCACACTGGGTTGATGAACATGAGCACATTAACCTCTGCCTCAAAGAGGAGCTATGCAGGATTTTTACATGTTTACCTCAGTTAAACAGCCTCAGAGTAAATGTGATGGTTAATTAAATGACTTGTAACTTGTTACAGGGACAATGGGGGCTCTCTGTCTGTCTTCCTCGTAGCCTCTCTTGGCTTGAAAACCAACCTTGCAGGATCAGTGTGTCTGGCCTGGTGTCCCAGCTCTCGTCTCGGCGGCAGCACGACACAAACACACCCCGTAATCTCTTGTTTATGACAGATTAGACTACACAAATACACACATCGTAACATGATAAACACATTTGTAACTTTATCCACCGCTCCATGGATTGCTTTCTGGCTGGATTCCTTGAAAACAAATGCACATGGCCAGGAGGACAGTTAGCCAAACACAGGAAAAGTGACCAGACCTGCATAGTTCCCCTTGATCAGCATTTATTAATCTTTTCTGAGAAATGATTCACAGATTAGTCAGTGAAAACCCTCTGATTATTAACAAATAATGAGAGTGATGGTTAGTTACAGCTGTGGTGCAGAATCAGGATGAAGTGTGGAGACCTCACTGTTGTTTATAAATCATTTGAGAAGAGCCGCCCGCTGGTGTTCGTATACTTCTGACCATGTTTGAGCAGCCCCCACACGGACTGTTCCTGCTGCTTAAAGATAACGTCTTTTGTATTGAGTTGCTTAAGGTCCAGGCGAGGTGGGTCCATGTTTGAGTGATTAATACCTCCTCACACAGTAACTAAGCAGCCTGCAGTGTGTTTGTGTGTGTGTGCTGCCCATCGTAATGTTTGTTCATGGACTGAGCTGAGTCATCCGCTCCGCCTGCCTCCCTGCCTCTTTAACAACCAGGCCAGGAGCGTGTTTCCCTCTGAGTCCTCCTCAGTTGTTTAATTGAATTTATTAAACAAAACTCTTTTAGCATTTCCTGGGAATTATCTTCAGAAATTCCCCTTCCTCCACTCCCTTCTTTCTTTCTTTTCACATTCCTTTCTCTTCCCCTCCTTTCCTTCCTTTCTTCCTGGTAGCAAACTAATTCACATCACACCTCAGTAGTCCCGTGAGTGGTTGAACTAGATAAATGCCCTTTGACCTATTACTCTATTCACCATTTTTATGCTTTCATTAAGTGATTTGTGGTCATCAGTGTGCAAACATTTAATCTGGCAGTTCCACCTTTCAGTTATTACCTTGTTACATGCAGGAACACGTCAGCAGCACAGCTGTTTTGTTTACTAGCCTAAAGGGCTGCCAGCTCTCTATACATTTCAAAATAAAAGTATTTTTGAAAAGTTTTTTCCATCCTCTGTCTGAAAGGTTATGTTGTGTACAGTAAATACACACCAGCTTGCTACTGTTTGCACTGTGTAAGAAACCAGCCATGTTATACCCGATCAGAAATGTCACTGTGCTATTGTTAAGACGAGAGCACAAACACACACATAACACATGCTGAGCAACCAGTTCTCTTGGCGCTGACATGTCCATGTTAGCATGCAGATGTCGAATTTCCTCTCCCTGCGTGTTTCTTTGCCCATTGTCAATTTGCGCAATGATGATGATGATGATCCAGCTTGTTTGAGCACCCACACCGACTCCACTCTCCCCTTCACGTGCCTCAGCTTGTATCTCTGTCACTACCCTCGCACGTACTGCTCAGCATTTTTCCTCAGTGAGACACTGAGTGGAAACAACAGGCCGTCTCTGAGAGGAACAGAGCAACTGTTGTTGTGAGTTTAAAGCAGACACTTTTTTCCATGACTTTGGTTTTCAGGGTGGGGGGTGAGGGAGGGGGGTGCATGGAACAGTGGAGTGATGCACATTTCCCAGGCCTTCATCCTCCGCTTTGACGTAACATGCCTCGACATGTTTGAGTGGACACGCTCTGTCTTTTTGTCCCTTTTGTCTTTTGTCCTGCTACTTCTAATGCTTTGACTCTTACATGTGCCCACTGAGTCCCTGCAGCACTTGGGATTCACAGACTTTACTTATGAGTGACACTTTCTGTACGAATGAAGATGAAGTGGGAACACACCGTCATTACTTTCTGATCAGACTATTCCCCCCTGTGGTTATGAAGAAAAAGGGAGTGTACCATCATAACCACCGCTGTGATACATGTGGTATAATGTGCCTGATTTGTTAGTCAAACATTTGCAAGGTCACTGAAATAAAATGTTCCTCTTTTGCCTTGTTCTCCCACTGTATCAGTCCAGATTGTGGGAAACATATGGAAGGTGTCTGACTTGGCAAGAGAAGGGAAAAATACTGAAAGAGAAGCCTGTTTGTGCCGCAGTCGTCCTTTATACCACACAACACTGGACAAAGCAAGCGGTCGTCTTTGATGCGCTCTAAAGAGCTGCCCCCTAAATTAACACCAAAAGTAAACTACAGCAATAAAGGCACGAAAACCAACCCTAAACACAAGATGTACAACGACACAGACTCACAACACATCAACACAACCTGCTGCCTCAGCAGCTGGAAGGTGGAGGAGAGTGAGTCCCCCCCACCCACCTTTCAGGTTTCCTCTCAATCAGACCAAACCACATACAAGGGTCAATTGCACATCATGACCAGCAGGGGGAGGGGGAGAGTGTCACACAAGGCTTTTAATGACCAAACGATAAGACGTGTAATGTTCACAGCACTTTATGGTGGATATGTTGAGCTGCAGACTTTGAATTGATCCTGATGTTTATCACTTACTAACACGACAAATACAAAACGATATTAAACATATTCAGAGCAGTAGTTTGGTTTTAACCACTGCTCCCCGCTGGTCTCCAGTCATTTTTAAAATCCAGTTGTTATTCCTACCAGATAAAGGCCTGTTAACAGCTGTCTTGTTTTGCCTACCCACACAACTATTTGGTCTTTTATTTTGATAAAAGCTAAGAGCTCGTATGAATCTCAGCACTCAAACAGAGGAGAAAGCGAAAGCTGCACGGCAGCATTCCTGTAACACATACACTGGTATAAGTCCTAAATTCCTTTTGTTGTTGTGGAGCTGTGTCTCTCTGTGTGATCTGTCAGCCTGACAGGAGCACAGCACAGGGATAACACTGGGGTTTTGTCAGACCAGCAACTAAGACTCTCTCATGCGGCTGCACGGCGCCCCGGGGGTGAGTGTATCCCTTGGTGGCAAAGTGCTTCAGTTAGACAGATTAGCTTCACCTGCTGGTTTCTTTGCTTCCTGTCTAAAAAGACGTTCTGCCTCTAAGCATTTTACTGATTCTTTTTTCTCTCTCTCTTAGCTATAGAAGCATAACATGGATGAGAAACAGAGCACTTAAACCCAGGCTTATCTATATATATATACATATATATATATATCATGAATATACGTTTTCAAAATGTAAATCCAGCTTTTGTAGAAAAAAAATAAAATGGAGGATTTTGTGAAAATTTGCACAGCCACAAGGCATGACAGTGAAGCCCAGTCATTTTAAGACATCTGTTCAGAAAGTAGTTTTGCTTTGCCATGCAGAATCCTCTGTGTTTTATAATTACTCCAACTACACAAAGGCCAGTGAAGTGTCTGTTCTTTTTGTGGTTTTGCACTTGACAGATTGTGGTTTACAGCCTTTCTCAGGGCTGCAGTTGGAATTTAAAAAATGTATTTGTGAATACTGCTGTGTGTTAGTGCTGTTTAAAAATACTTGTTATGATGAGTTCTGCATGATATTTTGGCTCCAGTAAAGAAAATTATTGAAACCCCATCACTGTGTAGTTGTGTCCTAAATGCAGGGCCAGCATCATTCATGCGACGTGGTCTATTGAAGGTGTGGCCCTTTTCAAAAGTCTGACCAATTGTATCTGAAAGCACTGTTCGCCTGTTACCTAGCAACCTTGTCAACCTTGGCTCTTGAACTTAGCTGAAACCAAACACTTTGCACCTATTCAGGCCTTTGTTGCCATTGAAGTGGGACAGCACAGTTGCACCAATGTGACACCATTGGTTAACTTGTTTTAACTTTCACACACACACACACACACACACCAATTCCTACATGTTACTAAATTCTCGTTGCCCTTAAACTACCTCTCTTCTCTGGCAGGTGATCGCGATAGTGATGGACATACTCACTGACATCCAGATCCTGCAGGACCTGATGGATGCAGCCTGGCGACGCTCGGTGCCTGTTTACATTTTGCTGGATCACCATGGTGTGCCACACTTCCTGGACATGTGCTCCAGGCTGCAGATTGGCTCACAGCACCTACGGGTAAGGAAACAAATGCAGTGCAGGATCTGAGTGTGAGAAAAGACCCAGGATGCATTTCTACAAACATACAATTACCACCATAAAACCAAATGTACAGTGATTTAGAGCTCCCTCTGAGCAATACCTGAGAAATAGTCACTCATAGTTTCACCAAGATTTTAATATTAGACATGAATGTATCACTGCTATTGGTTTAGTCTATCCTCCTAGAATTTAAAGTAAAAGTGTCCCCTCTGACTGCAGAACATCAGAACCAGAACGCTGCAGGGAACTGGATTCGGACTGTCCTTCGGTAAACTTCCTGGTTCACTCTGTAACAAGTACATGTTGGTGGATGGAGAAAAAGTCGCGTTCGGCTCCTACAGGTGAGGTCTAATCCTGTGAGTACTGATCTGATGATGATGGGTCCAGATGAAAAGTCATAGATGATCAAAGTGATTACGTTTCAATCCTGAGGTGAACATGAATGTCTGCGCCAAATTTCAATCCATCTAAAAGTCACTGAGACACTTTATTTCAAAACCACGTGTTGTCAATGACTGAGGAAAAGTCAGGGAGACAGTAGGATTCATCCTCTGGGCATCAAGAATAGTCATACAAGATGTTTTGATAGTACCTTTGAGATCATTCACTGAAGGACCTGCTAAGTACCTAGACGATGACAATTTGCAAAAAAAAAAAGTGGAACTCTTAAATGATTTTATTGTTGGTTGTAAACCTGATGGACCAAGGAGGCTGATAACCGGCTTCTCTGTTGCAGTTTCTCGTGGTGCACGTCTCGTATGGACCGAAACATGATCACGGTGATGACGGGGCAAGTGGTCGACATCTTTGACCGGGACTTCCGCGAAATGTACGCCATCTCCGAGAAGATGGACCTCTACAAGGAGTTCCACATCAGCCCACCTGCTGCTAATAATACAACTGCAACACTGCGCTCCAAAGCGGGGCCCAAACGACCGCCTCTACCAGCCACCACATCCCGTTTCCAGGTTAGCTTAGGGGATTCACGGAAAGCCAACATCCAGGTGCCTGCTCACAAGTACCACAATCCCAAATACTCACTGGTGTTTGGGGACAACCCACGTCCAACAGGGTCTCTGCAGGGGCTAGGACAGCAGAAGGGGTCATTTTTGGCTGAACTTCCCGAGGAGGTGAACCAGGCGAGGCCACGCCTGGCCAGCAGTGAGAGGATGGGCCAGCTGAGTCCATTGCCATCAGAAGCTACGAGTGACAGCCTCAAGAGGCCCAACGGATTCACACAGGATAAGAAGGGGCAGCTCACATGGGCCCAGAGAATATTCAAGAAGAAAGCGTCTGGTAAGCATTCGTCCAGCAGCCCTGCAGACAGCACATGTACTACACCCACAGAAACCAAACGGACAGATGAGAACGAGGACAACTTTGATGTGATCGTGAGAACTCCAACATCCAAGTGGAAGATGAAGAAGTCATCTAAACTGAGCCAGAGGACAGATTCTGAGCAAACTGTCACAACTGCACAGGACAATGAGAGTAAGTTACAAAAGAGGTGGCAAATGATTTCACTCAGCGTTCGAAACCACCGATTTACTCTGACTTTTATTGCAAATGAACTGTTTTATTGATCAAATATTTCCTATTATGTCGATGTTATGTTTACAGACTGTTCTTTCTTTTTGTTTTATCCAGGTGCTAAGGGTCGACGCCAAAAGAAAAAGGAGTGTAAAGTGTCCTGAGGTGAACCTTCTGTTCTCTGATGACAGAATGCCGCCATGCAGGCTTAATACGGATTACACAATGACGTCCTCAACACTAATTCCACCTGTGATTGTGCAATATTGATTTTTTACCCAGTGCCTTACAGAAAGAAAAGACCAATCAGGTACTGACACATTATGTTTAGAGCCATGTGTAAAATAAACCTTTAAAGTCTTGAAGTGTATCTGTGTCTCTGAGAGGGTGCACAGAGGTTTACATGAGATATACCCTGGTGATCACTTGTGTCTTGTTTGCTCTGAGCCTATTTTCGGGCTTTGGGGATGAAGGAGCAAATGTGTCCCTTCTGTACTCTGAGTGTATAGCTTTATAGTGTACATTGAAGTGCACAGAATGTGAAGTAAGTTTGCTATTTAGAGATTATGGGATCTTTTCTTCATTTTTTTTGCTCTACAGTCTCATAAGGAAATCTTTCAAGGTGCTTTGAAGAAGGTTTTTTTTCTACATTTTTACACTGTTCAATGTACTGGATAGAAACAGCAGGACCACAGGATGGAAACACTTTAAACTGTTTTTTAAAAGCATAAACTACGGTAAAAGAAAAAACATTAAAATGATTTAAGAGAAAGAAAAGATCTGGTCAGAGCTGTCTGTTCAAACATGATGCATCACTTTGACTGCAGCTCCATCTAGTGGTGACACAACAGTGCAACTCCAACTTACTGTAAATGATAGAGAGTCAATAATTGCATTGTACAGAGTGAACACTAGCTGACACCCTTGTCCACCCTCTGCTTTGCATGAGTGTTTGCACTCAAGCGTGGAACCACAGGCATGATGGGAGCTCAGGGTTGGGTTGAGGGTAGAGGTGGGGACGTGAAGTAGGAGGGTTTCTGAGGGGGATGTGGTGCAACACTGAAACAGGAAGTCAGCTGCTGCAGGAAGAGGCGTTCTCGTTTATAGTCTAGCGTTACTCACACAAAGAAGGGCTGAAAATATGTTGTTTCCTGTTTTAAGTGCATCTCAATGTTCATCCTAAACACTGCTACTGTCTATTTAACCTAACATGTCTTATCAGATAGGTTTTCTGTAAGATAAAGTGAATATCAACATAAAGAACATCCTCCAAAATGTGACACCTTCAAGATAAAGTTTGAAGAGTTGAGCCTTAAGGATGGTTACAATGTGTTTCAGTGGGGAACATTGAATAATAAATTAATTTTAAGGTGCCAAACACCATCATGCACTGAATGCAACACTACAGCAACAAGTGATGTTTTGCAAGAAGCAAACAAGTGATATGATTAAGTTAAAATCAGGTGCAGTAATTGTTCTGCCATCATTTAAAATGTTTACATTGACAAACCATGAGTTGGATGATGGAGGAAACCAGAGGAAGCTGGTCTATAACCTGTGAAAGTCTGACCAAATGGTTTAAATTGGATGGTTTCAGAGCTGGTGTATATGAAATGGTGTGCATTAAACCACAAAGGTGTTGTTATTGGTGCTTCAAGCATCACACGAAAGGATATGATTATATCAAAACAGATCGTGTCAACACACACGCAGCAACAGAAAATATGAGGAAGTGAGGTGTGGTCCTATGGTTTCAAAGTGCACTCATGCACTCAAAAACACAGCTGTGAAATTTGCCCTTTAAACCAAAATCTGGATCCAGTCTAACATGTAAACAGGCCTTTTTATTAAATAATTATTTCATCAGACAGATCAAAACTTAAACAACATTTACAATGATACACACTACAGTGTATGGTGTATACAAGTTACAGTGGCACATTACAGTGTACACACAAAAGAATTGACCTATTACATATTGCACTTGAAAATGAAGTGATACACTAAAAAGCAGGCCTCTACATTTCAATGTAAATGTCATATACAGTCCTTTGTCATGTAAAGTATGACAAATTATGAAGCAACCAAAAGAGTGAATACCAAAATTCTGTACAAACTGATGTATTTGATTCGCAAATATCTTCAGAAGACATCCAACCGAACGACCTTACCTTTGTTATGAAATGTAAAAACGACTCACTGGACAAAAAAAAACTGATGGTTTACTCTTGCTGTGTTTGTAAGTGACCATATCAAAGCCTCGTGAGAACTGAGCAAACCACTGCTTTTGTCACGTGTGATTAGTCTTGATGATCCCAGGAACTAAATCTCATTGTGTAGACAAACAACTAAGCGGCTACAATCCATCATGATACTGTACCATGCCAAAAGTGTAAATACACAGCCATGTCTTCAGCAACTATGTAAACAGAAAAATACAGATTACACAACATGTACCACAAAAGAGATTTCACTAACATCATCTCGTGAATCCGCGGCTTGTCACGTGAAGAAAGAGGGCAACAAAACGAGTCCATGTTTTTCACCTTTGACACTGTTAAGCACTGTCTGTAAAAAGAGAAGTGGAAAGAGAAGTCCCCCTTTTAGCTGAAACGCTTCTTGTCAGTGCCGTTCTGTCTGGCCCTCAGTGTCCTTACTCAGTTGCATTGCACTGTGTTTAATACAACTGAAAAAAAGGGGGAGGAGGGGGGTTAAAATCCCACTGTGTTGCAGGTAAACTTTCACTGGCATCCTTCAGAGGGAGCAATGGGCAGCTCAGTCCTGAGGCGCTTGGTTTATCACCTTCTTCTTGCGGATAGAGACCAAGTCATAGAACGGGTCCTTGGTGATACTTGCTCTGTTTGAAGTAAAGAAGACACAACCAGCAATATTAGTGAATGTGTGTGTGTGTGTGTGTACATATCTTCCTATGATTGTGAGGATGGTTTTAAACTGTTGTTGTGAGAACATTTGAGGTTCGGGTTAGCATTAGCTTTAGATTAGGGTTCAGGGTAGCGTGAGACTGGTAGTTAATAATACTGTAATCAATATATTTACATTTATGAAAGGTGTAGACCAACTCTGAATTTCTCCTCAGTTCTTTAGAGAATTTCAGTGGCTTTCAGCTCATTGTTTATAAAGCAGTTTTAATGTTTTGCTGAGTCTTAGTGTGACCATCATTCTCCCCATGTAAAACCAACTGACAGCAGACAGATAAAAAATAAAGCTAGGGTTTTGGGATGTAGCTAACTAGACCTAAACTCTCTATGTTGATTATCATGACATGATAGTGTTATCTCATGTGTCTAGTTCTGTTCATACTTCGTGTTGCTATGTGCGTAATCATGCACATGTACACATGCTTGTGATCTGACCTGATGGCCTCGATCCAAGAGTCTCTCTCCTCTGCACTGGCAGCACAGATGGTGTAGGACTGATGCTTCCCTTCCACCACTCGGCCATCCGTCTCTGTTTTACACGCTTTGATCTTCTGTCCTCGACTGTTGGGGTTGTACAGCTCCAAGCAATACTAGATGACACAGGAATCATATCATAATCAATTTGCAAACCTCTCCGTTGATCCATCGCTACATTATTAAACTTAATGTAGTTACATTTTCAAATGTGTTTCTGATGAGAGAAGGCACAGCTTGTGGAAACTTACTGGTTTGCGGGATATGGCACTTCTCTCACACAGAGGTTCTCCAGAGGGATGATGCCTCTGGGCTCTTTATCCTGCACACAGATAGAGATGGACAGAGTGAGGAGGGCAAGAAGAAAGAGCTGAGAGCAAAACTCACAGGTTTCAAGGGTCAAACAACAGAGGATGTCATAATACTGTCCAGTTTGTAAAGCCCCTTGTGGCTAATCTGCGATTTGCAACATTGGGTTATTCAGCTAAAATCTGGACTTGCCAGGGAGCCATCATCTTTCAACATCTTTCAAAAAAAAATCTCGTAAAATAAGCCATATGATTTCCAATAAACAACCTGTTAATTCTCTATATTTAAGTTCTGGTTTGACTTTCACAGGTACAACTTCTCGTTTAAGATGTCATCAATATGAACAGAAACCTGTATGTGGTTTAATTTACAAAAAGTGTGAGCTGAGTGTGGCAGCCTTACAGTGGTGAACTCAAAGTAGTAGAGGCAGTTGTCAGTCAGGATGAACCATCTCCTCTTCCACGTCTTCACTCGGCCTCCTGAGGGACAGAAACAATAACAAAAGTGTAACTTTTTAGATTGGAGACGATTACAAAAATTCAAAAGTTGTGTCAGTTCACATCAGGCTGACCGACACAGAGGTTTTTTAAGTGAAGCTGAACTTCTGTGTTTACAACCCTTATGATGCTGTGCGGTTTTCGTGCACATATACAAGGGTATGCTCCAATATTGGGTCATTTTCTCAGAACTTCCTCTGTACTTTCCTGTTTTTAAACCTTTTTCAGCAGCTGTGACAGGTGTAATATAACACAGTATCAACAATCACATTTAAGCCTCTATTTTGGTTCTCTCATGTAATGTTGTGATGGGATAGGGTTATTAGATTCAATGTTGTGGAAATTTGATGTTTGCATGCCACGATTGTTTGTAATAATTCATAAAAATTATTTAAGAGACGTGTTTTACCAAGTTTGAGGAGCCAGCCTTCTCTGTCAGGGTTGAAGAATGTGTGAGTCAGATCATTCCCATCATCTTCTGGGATTTTGAAAGGTTCATTGCGGATGCTTTCATACAGTTTCTGAGTGGAAGGTAAAAGAAAAAACAAAGAAAAACATGAAAAAGTCACACTATTTAATGTCTGGTATCATCAACTGAAAACAAGCTACAAGCAAAAGCCTCATTAAATACTAAAAGTGTTGGGATGCAATTATTCCATTCACTCATACTGAGATCATGACTGTGTGTGAGAGCGGGAACTTTGATGTGTTCACATGTCCTAACAGCTGCCCACAGTCTGGCACACTGTTTACCATTATCACCTCCTACTGTTAACTGTGACCTACAGGTGGAAACACTGGCACAATAAAAACCTGGATGTGGTTGAATATGTGTGTTTCTGTTCCAAGTAACACGGTGTTTGTGAGATGGTGGTGAAAGTAAGGAAAGTACTGTCTTGTCCTGCAAAGTGTAACCGTGTTTAATTTTAACATTCATTTTCTGTTTCTTTTTGAAATATTCAAAATATATCAGCATCCGAAATCCCATGATATACATAAACTCTTTTATTCTAGGAAAGCTAACCTGCAAACGTGAATTCATGTTTAGCACCACAGAGAGAACATTTGTGAATTTTCTCCAACCAAAATTGGTCACTCATCAGGAGCAGCTGGTGGCTGTCAATGGACGAAGCCCAACATTGTCTTTAGAACATAAGAGGCTATAATACGCCCTTGGAGCTGAGTTACATGAGCCGTAAGCTAGTTTACTCAAGTAGAAGAAAAGCTGTGATAAAAACATTCGCGTTCCATTGCAACTCTGGAGAAGGTAAAGTTTTGATGACTACAGAAATGAACTTTGACGCTGAACTCTTACGGTTTCCCATAGATTAGTGAATAAAACATTCTCAGTGCTTACGTTGGCTGTGTAGCATTAGCCAAATTTAGACACAGCTCCTTTACAAGCACATGACACTGCAGCTGGTAACTCCACCCAAATGAGATCTGCACTTGAATAACACAGCTGGTACATGAGTACTTTTTGAGGTGATGAAGCCATAGGAGTCATCAAAAATCTCTGGAACTGGACTTTTAGTTATTTCACAGTCTAGCTGATAAAAGCGAGTATACATTACACCATAATGGCTGACATGGGCTAAACAGTTACCGCTGGCAAAAGCTAACACTGCAACAATGAATTGACCCTGATGATATTTTTTCTTATCTGTTGTGTGTGTAGTTAAATCCTTGCACAGCTTATTACAACACATCAGGGCGCTGTAGTGCTGCACTGGGTGATGCGATGATTCATTATGATGAGCACTGGCTGCTGCTGTCTGTTCTCATTCAATCCCACGTACACCTCCCTGCTGCCATTATTACTGCTTAGAGCAGCTGAAAATAGTCCCCAACTAATATTCATATTTACTGTTGTTTGCGTAACATTTGCCACAACCTACAGTTGTTCTGAGAAGATATTGTACCATATTTTTAAACAGTAAATATATATTTTTGCACTGTAGTTTGGGTCTTCTCCTCAAGACAAATACTTTTACTTAACTTTTTTAAGGTTAGTTGTTACGAAGACAAAAAAAAAAAAAAAAAAACTCGATTTGAATGAAGCATTGTGCCATGATCTGGTTGTATGGTCAATTGAAATGTCAGCTGTGTTGTCATCTGGGGTTGATGCTTCCTGGTGTCTTAACTGGATGCCGTGATTGGCTGAAAGTTCTCACCGAGAGCAGATCATTGGGTAGATCCTCTCCATTGTTGATGCCTCTGTTCATGGAGATGAAGCGCTCCAGAGTGGTCTTGTCCTTCACGTTGGGGTTGTGGAGGCTGGTGTTCAGCATGATTATGGCGAAAGACAGGATGTAGCACGTGTCTGGTGTGTCGACGGAAGATGCAACAGGAACACACACACAAAAATAAGCAGAAGTTAAAAAAAAACTCGATATATTTATATAGATACCCATAATATAGTTCATGTAGATATCATATAAGTACAGACAAAATCTGACAAAAGAAGAAATGAAAGTCAAGAAGACAAACTCAGAGCGATGTTGTGGTCAGTCACACAAAAACATTTTCTCACACATACAGCTCAGAGAGGAAGTGGACACACGTGTGTTTATTGCAGCTCACCGGTCGACTGGAAGACATGAGTGTTGCAGTCACAGTAGCGCGTGGCGAAGGCCTCCATCATGCGGTCGATCTTCTGGGCTTCACCAGGCAAACGGAAACTCCACAGAAACTGCCTGTCACAAACACAACACGACAAAATAAGACCTCTGTGTGACAGATATACAAGTTAGGAGGTGTGTGTGGACTGTGGCTCACCCAACACGTCCAGTGTACACAGGAAATGTTATTAATTCATTTCTAAATAATTTAGGAGAAACTGATTATGACTCTACTTCCTTTGAGTCACGTAACTTTTTTTAACGATTCGATACAAAGCTGAACCTGAATATTTATTTCCTTATTTCTTGATGCACTTCCTTAGAGTCGGCTGACTTGCAAGAGGCAGATTAACAAAGCTGTTAAGCATTGAAAACATCTCCCATAATGCAACTTTTCGTAGAGAACCAAGTCCTGTGACTTCATGAGTCTTACTGAAATTATGACTTGTTCTTCCGCAGGGTCACTTTATTTACATCCACCACACCAGTCTCTATGAGAATCTGACTCTAACTAACCAAGCACAGAAAAAAAACGTAAGTGTAGTCACTTATGGCCTCATCTCATCTCTGTCCATAAAACCCCAGTCGCAGTCTTCTTCTACCATCATCACAGATGTGTCTGAACTAACCACGACCCCTCGACTCAATCAAGGCCTCACCGTGGCTGTCAGGCTGTGACATTTAGCCCATGAGTGTCTGGGGCTTGTGGAAACTGGTGGGTGTTTTAAATGTGCCATATCATATGTACCTGATAAACCATGATATTAAATCATCCAATGTTACTGAGACACTTGGAGGGAAGCCACACAATACAATGCCAAGAAAACCTGCCTTCTTTCAGCCATTAGCACAGTTTTAATTGACAGTGGGATTTTGGTTTTGATTTGGGGTTTCTTTACTTTCGGAGCAGAACCAGGAACCTCTGGTTTCACTTTAACACTCCGTTAGTCTGGGAAATAAATACCCACATGTTTCAAAATTCACACCCTGAGTTTGTGATGCAGGATTTCTGTTATGCAGTCTTGCAGTTGACCAGGATTACCCTGTTGACATCAGCAGGATCCTTATCTCAGACCTGATAAAGCCCCTGCAGTGCTTCAAACAACATCTCCCTCCAGTTTGAGAAGTTCTCTCCATGATGCATTATTTTTAATCTACATAGAATATCTAAGTACTTTTCCTCCCACTGTTCACAACATGCTATCTAACTCTGCAAATGATGGCGTGCCATGACTTTCCACTGATGTGGTTGCTCATACAGTTTGCGGAAACCCAGAAACTTTGTGGTTGCTGATCAATGTCGAGAATAAAGTGGCTCTCATATTTGTGTTTTTACATGTTGAACTTCTTTCTCATTATGTTCTTTGTTATTTAGTGATCGTTTGTGTTCATCATGAGACCGGATGGAGGATGAGGAGTCCTTACCTGAGGGCCTGGACTAGGTTGAGGTCGGAGAACTCATGCAGATCCACAAAGGCCTTCAGGGTCTGGAGGTGGAGCTCCTCCCTGTAGGACAGAGGCAGGTGGAGATACATGAAACCAGAGTAAAGTGTTCACCTTGTTGGAACCCTCTGCCCCCCTTTCTTCTTCCTTTACCCCTCTTCCTGAGTATCTCCTCTTCCTCTTCACCCTCGTTTACCTTCCTGACTCACCTTTCTCCAAGAAACTCTCCAATTGCCGTCTTGTTGAGTCCCTCCTCCTTGTAGAGGAACTCAGCGATGGACTGAGCGCCTCCATCCAGCAGTTTGTTCTCCACCAGGTAGTTGATGCCCTGCAAACACACAAACACAAACACATGCAGACAAAGCAAAGTGTTGCTTAGCATTTTTCTGTTTTATGACATAGTGCTCAAGAGGCACACTTCCTATTGTGCTGTGGTTGAATGTGTTGAGTTTAAGTTTCAGAATGATCTCATCAATGATCGGTGAGGTCGAGCAATCTGACCATTTCTGTAATCCTAATTCCTTAAAACCAATCTCTCTTCCTCTTTCTCCTCTGCCTGAGGGGCTGGAAAGGAAAGCCTGATTCAAATAGATTTTTTCTTAAAATAAAAAAGAAATATCCGGCTGCAGGAACAACCAATGCAACAGTATACTATCTCTACCATATCTAGTTTGCATGCTGCAGACTCACATTAGCATCATAAGACCAGAAGAGGAAAACATTAACTAAAGAGACGTAAAGTTAACCTCTAAAGTTCAGGTAGACGAAAAACACCAAGAGTAACTTTCCTCTGTTAAGAACCCAAACTGGTAATGCTTTTTTTTTTTTTTTACTTTGTATTTGTTGATGCAAACATTTCTGCTTCCAACAGTGACAAACTTGACCTGCCACTGAAACCACTGAAAGTGATCTGGGCCTGTGACAGTGTCATTTCAGGGAGTCGCAGCAGCTCCAGTGTGGTCGCGTAGGAGGAAGTCCACATGTGCAAGAGGGCTGCTCGCTGAAGGTGCTCAGTCGACATGCGGTGGTGAGACTTTTCATGATTTGTGTCTTTAAGGTCAATTGACTGACTCACACATGGCATGAACTCACCTTTTTAGGGTCCATGTTGAATTTCTTCTTCCCATTTGAGAATCGTTTGCTCTTCTCTATTGTCTTGCTGCAGGTACAATAACAATGAAGAAAGAATAATAAGCATTCATGATGAATGATGCTATACACTGCATACACTTTAGTTTATGCAGTGACTATTTCTAGCTACATGATGGTTATACACGTGCTTTTATAGAGATGTTGATTCGACTGTATGATCGTTGTGGAAGGTGTAGTTTGTGGTGCTGTGTTTATCATAGCCTGTAGAGTTTCTGGCTGGCTGTACCTAATACAGCGTATACTTCGGAAAATATTTCATCAGTCATTTATCTATATTCCAATATTGAAGGGAAAAAAACCCACAATCTCAAATTGGCTGTGCCCTTTTCAAGTTAGCGTCAGTATCATGAACTGAATGCATCTTGGAGAGCAGTTTTTGAATGAAAAGCTGCAGCACGGTGCCGATGATTTTGAACAGTGCCTGTTCTCAGGGACACTGTTGCTCACTGTGGTTATACAAAAGAACAACTTCCTATGGGAGCACAGGGTAGTGTGGGAGGTGTGAAGGCCACAATCATGTGGCTTTAATGAATCTCGAAACAGCATTTAGTGAATGTAAAAATAGTAGGTGTTTAAACAGGTCTGGGGCTTCCCCAGAGTAAAACTCACTTTTCCTCTGCAGACTCGAAGCTGAGGATTTCTGCCATCACATCGTCTATCTGCATCTTTAGCTTCTGGACACGGCACAATGAAAGACAAATATTTGTTAGCTCAGCCTTAAAAGCAGGACAAGCCACTTAAAAAAAAAAAAAATCAATTTCTTCTTTGTAGCAACAGAAACATCAAGAGATATTGCGGTGTCTGACTAACTGTCCATATGAGCTGTTGTGTGTTACCTGGATATCATCCAGAAGGTCCTCCTTATACGTCCTAATGCTCTCTATCTCCATCTTTTCATCTGCTGTAAAATCTGAGGAAACTGATCAAAAAAGCACAGATTCTCAGAAACGCGTCACTCTCACAATCAAGAATAACTCTTCACATTTAAAAATAAGCATCACAGCTTTCTTCAAATCCATTTTTAAAAGATGACATTGACTTTTATGACCTCATCGTCCACTGAAGGCTTCCTTTAAGATGTCAGGGTGATATCACCTTTTCGTGTCGGCCTCTCTACTGTAAAGTGATTTGAATAAAAATCTGCATGCAATATCAGTATATTTACAGACAAACCACAGAGGAAGAGAGCTTTCTCTGGAAAATGTGAGAGACAGGTGTTGTGGTTTTTTTCTTCCTTTTTTTCATTTATTGAAAAACACACAACTGGACATTTGCGTGCAACAACACATTGATCCATATTAATGTATGAAGCACTGACACAGTCATAATATATTATCATTGATTTAAGGGTTTTGTTGGCTGGTTGCTAGGTTATCTCCACAACAGATAACATCACCATCGGCAGCCAAGTAAAACTACATCCTACACTTGTTTCTGTATCAACAATCCCATGCTGTCACTACATTACAGGAGTTATTGATAGAGCTCAGTAATGTGATACTGAGGCCATTTTTAGATCACAGATTTCCATAAAATTTCCTGTTTGAAGAACTTAAATAAAGATGTGTCAGACACTGCAGCTTGGAGTAATGGTGACAAACTCATCCATCCATTCATTAGCATTATAACATCCACCCATTACTGGGGGTGGATGTTATAACCCACTGTACAAAGGACTTGACATATTGACAATGACTTATTTACAAGTGTCTTACTGTATGTTAGAAGTGTAGCTGTGGGTGGTGCATGTGGGTAAAGATAGAAAGCAGCAAGCAGAGAGAGAGAGAGAGACACACAGAGGTTCCCACAAGACAAAAACAGAAACAGAAGTAATATAAATGTACATGTATCTCTGAGTGGCAGAAATGATGTCACGTTGAAACACAGCCAGGACTGACACCTCCACTCATCTCACACAGGTAGAGGCACAGAGACATGTCAAAATAAAAGTTTGACAGCACAACAAATCTGCAGCAGTGTAAAGTCAACAAAATGGTGACTGCATGGCAACACTGGTGGTGGTGGTGGTGGTGTTGTCAATGATGATGATATGACCACAGCACTTCCACTTCCCCACCCTTCCTCTCCATCTGTTGTGCAACCAGCTGATGTCATACATCTTCTCGTCACTTTACATCATTTAGACTTTAGGTCGAAATCTAAAAACCAAACTTATTCGACAGTTTTTTTCACTTTTTATAAGTGGATTATTTAAACCTGTGTCCAAAGAGAGCAGCCTCTGCTTTAAAACTATTACTGGTGATGATGCGGTTCAGTGAGATAAGAGTGTGAATGTCGCATTGGTGCATCGTTTCACCACAGGGTGCAGATAGTGATCTAACCCATGAGCTAAATAGTTCAACACCTGCTGCTCTGACAGTGAACCAACATGTCACACTACAAAGAATAAAATCAGCTTTTATTTTATTTTTCAAATGTCACAGCTGGTTTTATAGGTTAGACAGCTGACAGTGACCAGATGGAAGCTGTGACAGCGTCAGTCACTCAACATAGTGATAAAATGTCATAAAACCATCTCATTCCTCAGCTTATCAAACAGAATGACAAAAACACAACTTCACAACTGTTTAAAAGTCTTGGTGGAGATTTGAAATAACAATGTAATGTTAAACACCATCAACTAAAAAATAAAAGACAGACGGAAAGCAAAAAACACAAAAAACAAAAAACAAAGAGGCTCTTACCCATTTGGAAATCAGTCATTTATATCCAATAAGAAAGAAAACAGAGGCGCAGCATGAAAGGAGTGAAATACGGTCGAGATGTACCAGCTGCATCAGCGCATAGTGAAGTGTCACTTGAATGAAGTAGAGGTTCTCTTTTGACCACACCTCTTCCCCATCCATCACTATGTCAAGCCAGAAAGGAAGACAAATTGACATTCCTTTCAAAATAAAATGGTCTCTACCACAGAACAAATAACTGCAGTGGTCCAGTGTGGTGAATAACACAAGCTTGTGTCAGGGAAGTGTTTTGAATTCTGCACACAAAACCCAGCTTTGTCCAGGAAGTGAATACTGAAAGCTCAGACTCACATCACACAGTGAAGTGAGCATCGAGGCGTCTTGACACTCAGACCTGCTGCTGTTCCTGACAGAAATATCTGACCAGTCTGTGTTATTTGTTCTTATTTTAATGCCAAAGGAGACACTTTTAATTTGAAGGTTGACTTCCTTCTTCCGCCTTTTTGTGTGGACTCTGACTTGAGACCTGAAAACCTGGCTGAAAAGCAGAAGTCCCAGAGGGTCAAAGTGGGTGGTTCTGCATCCAGCATCCTGAACTGTATCTAATTTCACTGGATCATCGGCCAAATGACTAAAATATAAATACAACCTCATCAATAAGGGGATCTGAGTAAACATTAGAGAATATATTAGAAAAGGATGAGCCAGTTACTGCAGGAACAGTGTTTATATGACAGACAGATTCAGACAGATAACAGCATTAAATCATGTTAATTGATCAGGTTACTTCAGGAGGGTCACATGGTCGATGTACTCAGATGACCTGAAACCAAAACACTTTTTTTTTTTTTTAAATCTTAAGAGCGATCTCAAATTAAAGTAAGATCAAAACTGTAGTCAAACAAACAGCTGCTCTGCTGCTGCTCCAGTTAAAGAATGAATGACAGAAACGATGCTGAGGTGACATCTAGAGGTGAAGAAACAGTATCACAGCTGTTGAGGAGAAGATGCATTTAGTTTATTTTCCTCTTTAAAAGGATCATTTTATAAATTAAAAATAAACTTCAACTAAATTTAAAAGCGTCAAGAGTTTACAATGTGCACCTGTTTCCGGGTAAAAAAAAAAATGTGGATAAACCAGAAATTACAGCAGGAAACATGTAAGAAGGTACTCAACAGGAAATACACAAACTGTTGCGCTGTGCATTTCTACATCATCCTTAGTAATGTCTTTGCCTAGATTCACGGCTACATGCTAAAGCTAACATTGTGCTTCAAGTGTCAAGAAGAATAAATAATAATCAATCATCTATTTCCTTGTTAAAATTAAAAACACAAATCAAGTTCAGAGTTAGAATCTGATCGACATTCAGTGAGCGTGGAGTTGATTTTGATCACTTTACAAATTGAAATCAATTCATGTATTATTGGCTCTGATACAAACATACATGCAAATATATGCGTTTTTCTCTCTCTGTCGTTTGCTCTTGCTCTGTGTGTGTGTGTGTGTGTGTGTGTGTATGCATGATTGCAAAAGGAGGAAGTTTTAAATAAAGGCCAGCGTTATTGTTAGTACACCACCTCCTCCCTTTCAAAACCCTTTCGTGGACATTTCACAGCTTTTAATCTGTTGCAACAGAGACTTCTTAACACCTCTTTTATTCTGTATTTTACACCACTTGCCCTGCGCTCTTTGCATAAGTTCCGTTGTTTAGAAGCAGCAGTGGCTCAAACACAACAAAACAGGAAGGAGAGATGTGTGCAAAAAAAAAAAAAAAAAAAAAAAAAAATGAAGGAAGAGACACTGAGAGAGAAAAAGAAGTAGCCGAGGGAGGGAAGTGAGGGAGGTGTGTAACAATTTCCTGTAGTTGCATGCTGCTCTGCGTCTCTGCACCTTCCTCTCTGAGTCTGTTTCTGTCAGGGTGAAGAGCACAGGCGAAGCTGAGCGGAACAGGATGCAGGCTATCAAATGCGTGGTCGTGGGAGATGGGTATGCCGTTTATATCTACTTTATCTACATTCTTATAACTTAAGCTGCTTTAAACTTGTTGATACATAAAGAGTTAACAGAGCTGATGCATGATGAGAGTGGTTTGGCCCCAGGCTCTGGATTTTCATTTGATAGAAATGTCAACGGTTTTCTGATCAACCTCGAGTGACAGTTTGCTCAACTTCCGCAGTGATGTGGCTTTACTCTTTCAAAAAACTTGAGGCTTGCTGTTCTCTTAGACTCGCTGAAGAACACAGGGCTGACCAGGGAGACGTGTAAACCTTTAGGCGTGTGTTTGACAGCGCTGAGCCACAGTCAGTGCTGGATGAGTACAGTGCAGGCCACAACATGCAGGAAAATGTTGTAAAAGCTGTAAGAGCACACACTCTCACTGGAGATGGAAACCCAAGAAATGCCAAAAACACAGTGGTTCATGAAGGACAGAAAAGCTCTTAAGTCAAATGTGGATGTCACTGCTGAGAACAAGTTTGGACAATATGTCATCTACCACATCAGGAAAAATACCTACTACACAGTTTTTTTTTTTTTTTTTGGTACTTGAAGGCGGGGCAGAAAAGGGCCCGTTGTCATGATGGGGGTGAAACGGTAAAGCGGAAGTACTGCAGTTACAGCTCCACAAGAGATGAGTAAACAGATACAGAAAATTAAACATTTACAGGCTGGGCACAGGTACAGCCTCAGGTGTGTTGAGCTTCCTGGTGTTTGCTGAATGTATCACTGTGATTTCAAATCTACAGAGCAGAGTGAGAGTGAAGTCTGTCATTCACCT
Organism: Caranx ignobilis; assembly: GCA_021432705.1. NCBI lineage: Eukaryota > Metazoa > Chordata > Actinopteri > Carangiformes > Carangidae > Caranx > Caranx ignobilis. The sequence continues at coordinate 2,000,007 of MU269982.1, forward strand.
CAGCACTTGCACTTTGCAGATGGACATAAACTTCACTATCTAACTCATATATGGCCCAAAAACTATATTTAAGTGACAAAGCCCTCAAATGGCCCGAAAACTGAAAGTCTGGTTGAATGGGACTTGAACTGCATTAGACTGTTGCTTGTTTTCTGGTTACTGCTTACAGACTGTTGGTGTTGGTTTTGCTTGATCATGACTGTGGTTGTTTCCCATACCATAATAACCAAGTATTTGTCACCATAACTACGATGTGTAACCAGGTCATGCTGTAACTTTATCAAAGTCATAGTAACCCCAACCAAGCTTGTATTACCATATCACAACCAAGCACGACTTGACCATCCCTGAATTAAGATCAAAAGGATTGAATCTTGAAGTTTCAGTGTTGTCCTGTGGCATCAGGTCAGAAGTGTGTCATCCTGGAGAAAATGTGCCGTCACTGTATTTCAGTGGTTTGATAACAAAGCCAGAAAGGATCGTGTTTCCTATTTTCATGAAGCTCGCAATGATGCACCTTCAGTCTTTTATAGCCTATGTGTTTTTAATATAAGTTCCTATGTGAGGTTGGATTGCTGTTCTCATGAATCAAAACCACATCAATGACAAGCTCTTCTTTCAAAAACACAACCTCATGTGTTCTCTTTAATCACAGCGTTTGTCTCGACTGCCAACCAGAACGTGACGCAAATTTCAGTCAAAATCCTCCGCCCATATTTTTGAACACACCATCAACACATATTTAAGCCCTGTAGTTCAGCCGTGCATGCAAACAGTGGAGGATCTAATGTGAGGAATGAGAGGGGAACAAAATGTGGGCTTCACACCTGGCTTCAGCTGAATTGGAAAAGAGATTTGTTTTGGTTCCCTGAGAGGAGGCTGTAAAAAAAACATCTGTAGTTTTAGTAATAGATTAAATGTCTGATGAGGTCGTTACAGATGGTGCATCTGTGGGAGCATGTGTGTGAGCTGGATGAGCGCTGAGTAGCTGTCAGTTGAAGTTGTTGGTGCTGGTATGAGTAATTTCTGCTGTCTGACTCTGGTAGGTGCCAGTGTGTCACATTGTGTTGCAGCACCTGCAGACATCCTTTTCCATGTGTAGCAGCATTGCAATGTTTCTTTATTTCTCTACTGTTGAGTTCAGGAGACAAGGTGGAGCTGTGTGGAGACAGTACAAAACTTTTTCAAAGAAACACAGCGGCTGCACTTTTCTTGTATCTCATCCACACGAGACTAAGGCAGGTGTGAAAAAAAGAGATATAAAGCTTCTATTAACAGAGTGAGAAGAGGAAGTTGTTCTCAAGTCGTGGGGAAGTCCGTGTAAATACAAGTGAACGTGCTGCTGATATATGGCCTTGTTAGACGTTATATATCAACAATACTTCACTGATTTATAATTTGGCAGCAATAAACATCAGTTTTAAAAGCACAAACTCATGCTGTCCAGTTAAAGATGGTTAAAAGAGTTAAAAAGGTTCATGTAGATCACAGAATGGCCTACAGGAGGTATGAGGTATTTTGAGGGCCAACCAGGAAGTTAGCATATATTTCCCATATTTTTTAACAAAATTTACAATACTTGGATGTTTTACTGAAGAAGATCATTTTCACAACACACCTCCTGTATAATCTTTGACATCGACAACTGCCAGAAGTAAAAAGCCACTAAAAGGTTACAAACTGACTATATGACGGTTGCATCATTTCAACAACCGCAATTTCATTTAGTGTGATTATCTCTTGTCAAAAACATTTTTTTTTAAGAAGAATATGATGATAGTTTGAAAGAGTGCAACTATGAATACAACAAGGACATTAAAGTGAAGTGTTTCTGTGTTTGCTTTGATGACATCTAACGTCTCCAACAAACCCTGTTATCTCATTTAGCCTGTTAGCAGGCTAGCTGAGTCACGTTTAATAGACACATTTTATATAATGAAAATAAAGGTGAACATTTCGCACACTTCTGTTTACCACATATTTCAGGCACCTCATTTGAAACCTATTTAAAAGGTGCATCAACTTTAAAGTGAAGCAACCAGAACTATGATGTTGCAACATCAAATAGCCCAGCTTGAGTCACGAGACTGATGCACAAACTAAAGCAGAAAATATAATCTAAACATGTTTTTATCCCAACTGTAATGTAGAAATAACTTGATTCACTCAAGGGGATGCAAATACGTCTCCCCTGAATTTAGGAGTTACAAAAAATTGGATTATGAAGCAGAAACTATTGATAGACAGGTTGGAGTAAACTGTTCTAGCATCTTGTCCTGGTAACAACCAAGCTAATGAGATTGCTAACTTAAACATCTTTTACCATTAGCTCCTCCTTGAGTAAAATGATAAATACCAGTAAATAGGAATACATTTGTAGTGCTATTGTGACTGACTAGCACTAGCATACTCCTGGCTAGTTGCTGACTAGCTCTGTGAAATGTTGCCACCGTGTCACCAAGACTGTTGCATGTTGTACAGGGTGAAAAGCAAAATATCTAACAGTCTACATAAAACACAGTAAGCCTAATCAGCAGGAAAATATGAGCCAAACTACCCCTTCAGAGACATTACACATCAACAGAAACTAAATTACAAAAACTACGTTTAGGCCTATGTGACAGAGTGAAGAGTGGACGGACAGAGAGAGAATGAGTGTCCTTTGAAGAGTTGCCCAGACTAAATCCAGATAAGGTTGGATGGTGTCAGAAGGGGACGGAGAGTTGATGGAAAACCAGATTAGGAGCAAAAAGCCGGAGAGATCAGAGGTGGAACTTTTTTTTTGTCTTAATAGCTCACTTGGGCTGGTTCCTGTTTTCTGCGCTAACTGAAGCTTCTGAAACAGATCAGTTCCTTTCTGACTCACATACACACACACACAACCACAAAACATATTCACACACTTGTATGTCTCGACACTAATGGGAGCCTTCACTGACAAAGCGCACCCTTTTGACCCATAACCTCAACTAGCGCAACTACATCTGTGTATGTCTTATTCCAACCTTGACATTTCATCTAAATAAATCCAAGTATAAATGTTAAACTAAATCTGAATCCTGAGAAGTGTTGACCCGACATAATGTCGTCAAGCTCAACCTCTGAAACCCAAAGTGGTCCTCACAAAGATAGAAGTCCTGAATGCCACTAACCACGACTGAGTCATGTTGTTCCTCAGCCATTTTAAAAATGTCAACTGATGTGACATAGGCCTTTTTAAAGTCTGGCTCAGTTCTTAATATGGTTCTTTTTTTTACCAAGAAAGATTCAGATTTTTATGATTATTTTTGACTTGAATGTACAAAACTGAACTAATTTAACACAGGACACTAAAGGGTATGTAACTTTTCTTTCTTCTGTTTATCTCTGATGGGATCTAGTGTGGAGACAGTTGTGCAGATCAAGGTATCCTCTGCTGAGTTTAGATGATGTGTTGATTTTGTGCCACATAACTATCATTTTTGTATCTATAAAGGTGAAGTGTTTGTGTTGGTATTATTTTTTTTAGTAGTGTAGAAGGTATGGATGCTACTTTTTCATACAGTGCGTTGTTTTACTCTTAGATAATGACATTATATGGGTGGATGAGTGTGCAAAAGAAAGTCTGTGGGTTTTTTTCTATATTGTGTGTTTTTGTGATTTAACTGACACCTACGTAGAAACCAAGAAAGCAGGTGAAGCCCCAGCTCGTCACTCTGTGTCACACTGGTATCTGTTTTCAGATACAGACTCACATACATTGTGTAACCATGGGATTAATTTTGGTACCCGATGCCACATACTGTAACATGAGGTTAATTATACCTGGTTTCTTTTTTCTACCCAGAGATCTGTCTCCCTGACTGTTGATCAGACCCACCTGCGTTGGTGGCAGTATATATTACAGCACCCTTTAATAGTTAGGATTCAGGTTAAAGATGACAAGTGACAACAACTAAAGACAAATAAGACCAGCTGACCCATGTTCATGACTTCTGAGCTGTCACCATCTACTAATGAAGAACATGAGATGTGGTTAAAAGCTCTTGAAAAGATTGTAAATTGATCTTGAGTAACGATTATTTTGTCAAATATTAACTTATATAAACATCCATAGTTATAGTGAGCAAATAAACACTGGTGATTTCTTCTGTGATGTTCTCCCTTGTTGTTAGATAATTATTGTATTGATTATACCTTACAGTGAGAGGCTGATGGAGGTAGGAGGTAGGTCCTTCAGGGGTTGTATAGGTGGTGGCAAACCACCACCTGTGATTTTGCGTGATTAGCAAATGGTTCCTTGAAAATTGGGCACAGTCTGGATGTGCTCGGGCACGTCCACATACATTCACTCTGTGAGCAAAGGAGCAACATTTACCTGAAACCATAAAAGATTTCTTTCTAGATGTTCTTTTGATCAATAATGTATCAGCATGAAGCAGATCCTCCTTCTGCCTTGCAACAATCAGACTTATCCAGGAGGTCTTCAGTGTCCTGGTGAAGACAGGGACACGCGCTCTGGTGTTGTTGATGAAATGCTGACAGCAGAGCTCTGGAACAAAAAATAAGAGCAAGGCTAGTCGATACTTGTTTGATCATCTGCTGCTCCACACGGCTCTGCAGTCTCCAACATGTTACTGGCTCTGATGTCTCAATTTTCAAAAAGTGAAAAGGGATATTAGCACTAAAACTGATTTTACTTTGTAAAGCTGCAGTGGCATTTTAAATCTGAGGTGTGACTGATGTCTTGCATCACTTCCTGTTTGCACACAGTGGAAATTATGTCCTTCTACACTATAAAAATAAGTGTATGGCACATACGTACAGTCTGGAATAGAAGTGGGTTAAGTTTATGTCTCCTGATGAAGCCCCACCCACTTTTCATCCATCTCTCACTTGCAGTTTTACTCCCTGAAACCAATGTCATTGTCTTCTCATTGTGTCTCTCTGTGTTTTTTACTTGTGTGATTTAGAGCTGTGGGAAAAACATGTCTTCTCATCAGCTACACAACCAATGCCTTCCCCGGGGAGTACATTCCTACTGTGTGAGTATGATGCACATAAACACATGCTCTCTCTCTCTCTCTCTCCTCTCTCTCTCTCTCTCTCTCTCTCTCTCTCTCTCTCTCTCTCTCTCTCTCTCTCATATGAAAACAATAAATGCACTTCTTTCTGCCTTCCGTCTGAACGATTATTAGACTATAGTATATTAGAGTCCCCATATGACATAACACACACACACACACACACACAGTAGCAGTACATGTGCTCGTGTGTGCTGGTGTTGATGCTGACAGGTTCAGGCTGGCAGCAGCAGCTGCAGCCTACAGGTTATGAAAACACACTTGTTCCTAAAAGCCTGACAGCTCAGAGCTGAAGGAAGTAGAGAAGAAGAGAGTCAGTGATAAACACTGTCCTCTTCTTCAGCAGTTTATGTTGCTGTGCCCACGAGCAAGGCACTGATTCTGTGTTTACTTTGCTCGACACTAGATACAGTTCAGTAAAAGAGAAATGAAATAAACATATAAAGTAAGTAAAGTCTAAAATCTAAACATCATCTCTGAACCAGACACTGTTAAAGAGAACAGTGTTGTCTCTGCTTTTTAAGTTCTTATAGTGGAAAACTGTTTTTTTTTTCTCTGAGTCAGAACAAAGATGTGACAGTGATACGTGATGCTACTAAAACTGTCAAACATGAAACTTTTCACAATGATTTCACAAGTGTTTTATTGTCTCTTGGAACAAGTGGACGTAGCACAGGTCCAGGTTAAAGTGACACACAGAGCTCATCCATCAGACTGTAGTGTTTCAGTGTGACCACATGGGGGCAGTGATGATTAACTGTTATGATACCGAGCTCTGTAGTGGTGAGTTCACTAAACACACAATGATCCAAGCTTTTTCTCTTGTCTAAGTGTACTCAACATGAGACGAAGTAATTTGATTGACTGATTGATTGATTGATTTTTCTTGCTCCACAGATTTGACAACTACTCAGCTAATGTGATGGTTGACAGTAAGCCAGTCAACCTGGGACTTTGGGATACAGCTGGACAGGAAGACTACGACAGGCTCCGCCCACTGTCTTACCCACAGACGGTAATACAATCACTAACACACACACACACACACACACACACACACACACGTACAGTACACACAAACAGTTACTAGATTAAACAACAAAAAATAAAATCTCCACCCCTGTGTACAACACTGCTGCCTGTTGATGCTCTATCTCACTGAAGAAAAGAAAAGAAAAGAAAAGAAAAGAAAAGAAAGACATTATGATGCTTTAACATTTTGGTGCAGTTTGAATCAAGTACCCAAACAGTCAGGGTGAGCCCAGCGAACATGTCTACAGTCCAACGGGGAAATATTGCCCCCTGCAGGTCGATGAGGGTATGAACTGTTACAGCAGCCCTGACACAAATACTTGACTCTTTATCTCCATTTTTCCTCCAGGATGTTTTCCTGATCTGTTTCTCCCTGGTGAGCCCAGCGTCCTACGAGAACGTCAGAGCTAAGGTGAGTATCGTCTTTTGCAGAACTCACTCACATATTCTCTTAAATTAAGTGATGACAATAACATCAAGAAACACTCAACACTATTGCAAATATCTTTCTAACATATCTATGTAGGAAATCAACAAGCTCTTCATTCATTGTGTTTGTCTTTGACTCTGTCCTCTACCAGTGGTACCCAGAGGTCCGCCACCACTGCCCCTCCACGCCCATCATCCTGGTGGGCACCAAGCTGGATCTGAGGGACGAGAAGGAGACCATCGAGAAGCTGAAGGAAAAAAAGCTGGCACCGATCACCTACCCTCAGGGCCTGGCTCTGGCAAAGGAGATAGGTCAGTGACAGTCATAAGTGAGCAACTCTCAGATTTTTGTTAGACAGTGGACGGTAGCCTGGGGCTCAGGAGGTACAGCTGGGTGTCTGCTGACCAGAAGGTCGGTGCCCCCAGTATATGAAAGTGTGCTGGACTGTAGTGTAGAGACTAGAGACTAGAAAAGCTCCATATAAATGCAACTCCTCTTTCACTCATGTAGACGCAGTGAAGTACCTGGAGTGCTCGGCTCTGACCCAGCGTGGTCTGAAGACTGTGTTTGATGAGGCCATCCGTGCCGTGCTCTGCCCCCAGCCCACCAAGGTCAAGAAGAAGCCCTGCTCTCTGCTGTAGATGGTAAGACTGACATCAACAGACATAATCATCCAGAAGTTCTGGATCCTGAACTCTTTGTGTGTGTTAAAATACCTCATGCACCATCTTCTACATATGTGTGTGGTCTTCATTCTTGTAGGTTCCTCCAGGACCAGAGAGAAGCCACAAAGAGATTCAGACTGCTGACCCCGGGTTATTAGAAGATGAGAATGTTTCTAAGATAAAAATACAACTAGATTTCCACTAGTTTATAAAAAAAAAAAAAAAAAAAAAAAAAAAAAAGCTTTTGCAGTGATATGATAAAACGGTACAATACTTTGTGTACAGCACAGTCTATGACTGAATTATAAAGTTCTAACATAGGCAGCAGCAGGTCGGACTGCTCTGTAAAATATCCCATTTCATCAGAATGAATCACTAAATGTGGAAGCAACAGACTGTCCCACAGACTGTCACACACTATACTATACTGTAGATTCACCTGCAGCTTCACCCAGTTTACCACAAGTCCTGCACACGTGTCACTGCCCTCTGTGGAGCTCACCAGTATATAAAGTGTCCTGTGCAGCTTTAAACAATGATAATACATGTTAGTGAGTGAAAACATGGAGTTACAATCAGATGAATTGATCATGTGATGTACAGCTGTTGTTCTGAGATGATGAACAATGATTAAGGATCAGGAATGTAGGTTTGTATGAGCAGGGAGCTGCTGAACAATGTTGTATTTCCATAAAAGATATTTACAAATGTGTTCTTTGTTGTGATGTTAAAATTAAATAAAAGAATCTTTAATCAAGTTAAATGTTTTCTTATTCAGAATCAGAGACATATTTAACGGTTGATGACTCTTATGTAGAGAGACATGCTGAAATGTTTATCATGAAATGACATCAGCCAATGATCATTAGGATCTACACAAATGATGATGATGATGGTGACATCTTCATACTGTCACCCTGTGAGAGAGAAACACAGATTCAAAGATTCTGACAAAGATGCTCATCCACCTCCAAGAACTTGCTCCAGTGACAGAAAACATCAGATTAGAAACCAAGACAACTCACTGGTGCGGTGTCCTTCCCTGAATCTTTGGCACAGAAAGAGTTTTCAACTGGCAGGAGATAACGTGAAGCTCTCATGTAATTTTCAGCAGCTTGGTTACAACTGGAACATCTTGAGACATTGAAGCTGCTTCACTGAAGAAAAGAAAAACAAATAAATCTGGTTAATTTATTCTAAATGAGGCCTGATCTGCCTCATTTCAAGAGACTTTGTTTGGTTTTTCCAATAAATTAGAAAATTCAACCAAATCAAGTGTTGAAATAATAAAAAATAATCACTGCAATATATAAATTAAAGGAAAAATGTTCTTGAAATGTAAATGATAATGACACATTTTGCTCCAACACATAAATATAAAAGATGATGTTCCGAAAAAAAAAATAATAATAATAATAATAAAACTTCACAAAAAAATCGAGAAATAAAATTCATCATATCAAATGGATGCAGGATGTAGATTATTTTTCTCATTTGAAAACGAGTTATGTGCAAAATTATGAATCACTTGTTTGTTATATTAATATTTTTCAATATAATTATCTTGTTTAAAAGTAACAGTGTTTATGCTTCAGGATGAAGAACCTTAAGATTAACAGGAAGAAAACAATGACAACAGAAAGAACAGACATCACACACAGTTCACTGAAGAGCCAAAGTTTCATGGCTTCTTTATTATGAACGTTCAGATATGAAGTTCAGGGTCAGTTGACAGTACGTTCAATCCAATCCCTGTAGCTGCAGACTCTCACAAAATAAAATGGTGCCGCAAATGCATGTGTAGGATGACCACCTGCCACGATACCATATATCTTGCCTCTGAACAGTGTTCCTCCACCAGAGTCACCCTGTGAGACAGAAACACAGAAAAAAAAGAAATTATTATTTTTCTTAAACATCTTCAGACAGAAGACGTCAGGTTAGAAACCAGGACTCAGAACTCACTGGAGCGGTGTCCCTTGGTGGATCGTGGGCACAGAAAGCGTTTGCAAGTGGTATGATTGGACGATGAGCTTGGATCAGATTTTCAGCTGGTCCACATGGAACAACAGGCACATCGTTGATACACTGAAGGTGATCTGGAAACTGTGGCACTAAAGAAAAGAAAAACAAATCGAATAAATGTAGTTCATGAATTCTTCCTGATCGGCTTCATTTCAAGAAACTCTGTTTTGTTTTCCAATAAAACTAAAAACTCAAGTAAAAACAATATTAAAAAACACATTTAGCTTCAACACATTAATAAAAGATAAAATTCAAAATAATAATAATAAATAATCTCACAGAATTCATTCTGGGCATTAATAGCATTGATCCCGAGACCTGCGACCTGAAACCTGTCTCCTCTGGAAAAGAAGAAAAACATAAAGACACAGTTATTTTCTTGTCAGAGCTCAGAAATAATAATAATAATAAAAAAAAAGTCTTCTTTTAAGAAAAATATACATTTGAAAACCAAAGTAAAAAACTGAATGAACTTTGTTTCATGTTGTTCATAGATTTACAGGTTTTACAGCCTCTGACTGTACATTCAGCTTTTCTTTCATCATTAGTATTAAACAGAACTGTGTGCACAGTGATATACTGAGTGTGTTGTGTTTCCAGAGAACAGCCACACACTCAGACTGTGAAGTCCAGCAAAGACAAACACCGTCACCTCCTCCTGCCTCCTCAGCTTCTACATGTCACCAGATCAACCAGCTGTGATAGAGACACACAGGCTGCTGTGTTCACTGTCACACACCTGTTAGCTCCACTTCATCTGGTTACTGCTGCTGACACTAACTCACACTCACTCTCATCTCTTTTAGTGGAAATCATTTTCTTACATTTTGATGAATACACATCTCTCTCAACGTTACACATGTGAAGAAACAGAAGAAATAATAAATCAACACTTCACTAAATAACTGATGCATTTCCACCAGTTCTCTGCAAAATGAGTGCATCCATCATCTGTACCACTGTCTGTTAAAGGGTCACAGGGGGATGGAGTCGATCACTGCTGACAGAGGGTGGAGAAGAGACAACCCACACAGGCACAGGGAGAACATATGTACTCCACCAAATGAGACCTTGGGGGGGGGGGGGGGGTCACAACTTACACGTTAATGTCATTGTTGTTGCACTCATTTTCGTCCGGAATTTCTATTCGATGGATGTTTTGAGGTCTAGTTGGCAGCTTCAGCAGCATGATGTCGTGACCCTGTGGTTCCGGATAAATGTCATCAGCTGCAATAGTCATTTCCTCTGCTTCAGGACCTGGATGGACATTTACAACTACTCTGACAGTGCTACAAGTGGAAGAAAAGGAAGGACATCACTTAAATGAACAGAAACATTATAATGTAGCACATCAGTCTGTCTATTATCTGTATTATAGTTATTATTATCAAGACAAAACATGTTCTTCAGATGTCTGTGGTTGTTATGTAATCTGAGTTTCAGTGTATTTTCATTATGGATACATCAATGTCAATTCAAGTTCAAGAGATTCAGATTATTTCATTGATTAGTAATAGTTGAGCTACTCACCCTCCTGTCTTCCAGCAGTGAGCTGCAGTCAGAACCCACTGGTCTCTGATCAGAGAGCCACCACAGAGATTTGTATCTGTTCCAACAGTTGTTAACACCATGACATGATACAGACGTTCATTGCTACCACAGGTTGTACCTCCAATGATCCTCTTCTCTGGATCCATGGCTGTACTCAGTGTGACACCTGGAAGACAAAGTGGTCCACCAGGTGAGTGTGAGTTAGAAAACAACAGTAGTGAGTGGACACAAAAAGTCAATGAATTCATGGAACAGTCAAATCTTTGTGTTTGTCAAGGTCCAGAACTTGAAAAGTCTTTGTTCCTGTAGCTCCATGATCCAAACCAAAGCTCCACCCTCATCACAGCTGTACTCAGTAAATCAACACAGTGTCACAGCATCATTTCTAACTGGTTGAAACACTAAGAGTTGTTTCCTACTCACCGAGCCACAGCAGAAAGTAAAGAAGCGCTGGACGAGCCATTGCTGTCATTGACCATCTAATGACTGCTCTCCAGGTGCCACAGCCCTGTCTTCTTAAGTACCTTCACACCGTCACAGTCATCACATTAGTGTAGTTTAGGCTGAATTACACCACACACACTGTTCGAACTCCCACTCACACCTTGCGTATTGTGCTGTACAGCTGTTGTTCTGAGAGTGATGCCACGTATAGTCTAAATCACTAAAGTGATGTCAGGTGTGATATGTAGGAGAGTGAGAGCCAGGTCACATGATCTGTAATGACACTGAACATATCAGTCTATTAAACATCAGGAAACATGTGGAAATATTGTCATAGGCTATTTTACACCACACACACTGTTGTAACACCCACTCACATCTTTCTATTGTTTGTCACACAAAATGTGATCAGAATCATATTTAACAGTTGATGACTCTTATGTAGAGACACGTGTTGAATTGTTTATCATGAAATGAGATCAGCCAATGATCATTAGGAATCAAACAATTGATGATGATGATGATGTGTCCTTCATGTATCTTTGCCGAGTGTAAAGGACCAGTGTAAATGAAAGATCAAAGTTTGGTGCTCTCCTCTGGGAGTGTATGTAGATAAAGTTGGGGGAAATTTCTACACCTGTAACGAAGGTGTTGGAGAAATGGGGAAAATCTATCCAGGCCCAAATTCCAAAAGCTTCAAAGTCATCGTTTGACTTATCTTCTGTTTCAGTTCTACCATGTGTTGTATTATCCATTACTCATATTCAACATGTATAATCTAAATCACTGAAGTGATGTCGGGGGGATATGTAATGACACTGAACATGTCAGTCTGCTGAACAACAGAAAACATCTGGAAATGTTGTCATAGACTGAATTACACCACACAATGTGATCAGAATCATATTTAACAGTTGATGACTCTTTTGTAGAGAGACGTGCTCATGAAATGAGATCAGCCAATGATCATTAGGAATGAAACAAATGATGATGATGAGTCCTACATGTGTCTTTGCTGAGTGTAAAGGACCAGAGGTCAGAATGGTGGATCAGCGTCACAACTGGTGCTGATTTCCTTCAAACTTAAACAATTATGTTTTTAGATGACTCTTCTTCACCAGTTTATGTTGCTGTGCCCACGAGCAAGGCACTGATTCTGTGTTTACTTGGCTCGACACTAGATACAGTTCAGTAAAAGAGAAATGAAATAAACATATAAAGTAATGTAACCCCTGTGAAAACACCGTTGGGTTTACCATAAATGTTTCACAGACTTTATGCTAAATAATTGTTATGTTATGTGTGAATTCATGAGAGCTGTGTAAAAATGATTGTAGTTGTTTCAAGTGGCCACAGGAGGGCGCTTCATGTACAGCCAATGAAGGAAATCCATTGAAAGTGTGCATTGCATGCTGGGATACAAGAAGCTAGCTAAGCCACCACGATACAGCGAAGTTATTGACATTGTATGAGAGAACCACTGTTTTTTTTTTATAGACACGAGTCTGTATATGCTTTTGAGAAGTCACGAGAGAGTTCCTGACACGTTGGTGACCGGAACATTTGTTGTGTTTTGTTTTTTACGGCCGAGGACTCCGGTGAGTGAGTCGGTTTGATGTGCTATATGTTGCTAATGGACACGCACGTTGTTCACTTAGTTATGAATATGGACTATTGAACTTCTCTTATGTTAAAAAACCAATGGGAGTCAGTTGTAAATCTTCTGAAGATGTTGTAGTGAGTCAACGTGCTGGTTTTGAGTTGTTTGAATGTAATTGTTTCGCGTGAACAGCGGTAATTTTCACTGCGTCATTTCCGGACGCCATGTTCAATGTTGTAGAAGTGAAAGGGGGCTAAAGCTCATCATGTGTACAAGTATTATAAGTTACATTTGAGTATAAGAGGAAGATAGATACGATATTCTGCAGAAATTGATGATTGTTAACTTTATGTTCTGCTATGCAGAGTGTTTTGTTTTTTCCTTGAGTTGCTGGATCTACATCAAGTCGACAGGGTTGATGCGACCAGGGTTTCCGTCTGAGGCGAGGCGGGATCAGAGGATGAGGAGTCTTCATCATCTCATGAAGAGTCGCACCTGGAGCAGATAAGGCTTGAACAGCGCGCAGTAACCATACATACACACACACACACACACACACACACTGAATAAACGTGGACGGACACGGATTCAACTGAACACTGGACGGGACTTTTTGAACTTTGATGCCAGACAGGCACAAGCTGTCAGAGGACACTTTACTTTTGTTTGTTTTTTTGTTTATTATATTGTAGGTTTTGAACCTGAATTCATTCCAGTCTTGTTGCGGTTGGAATAAATGTACCTGTGTTTACTTTTCGTGCTAACCATCCCTCGCTCCTTGAGTCGAATCAGAGTGAAGTAGTCACCTAAGTGTTTCTACTGGGTTACAGTAAGTAAAGTGTAAAATCTAAACATCATCTCTGAACCAGACACTGTTAAAGAGAACAGTGTTGTCTCTGCTTTTTAAGTTCTTATAGTGGAAAACTGTTTTTTTTTTCTCTGAGTCAGAACAAATATGTGACAGTGATACGTGATGCTACTAAAACTGTCAAACATGAAACTTTTCACAATGATTTCACAAGTGTTTTATTGTCTCACGGAACAAGTGGACGCAGCACAGGTCCAGGTTCAAGTGACACACAGAGCTCATCTATCAGACTGTAGTGTTTCAGTGTGACCACATGGGGGCAGTGGTGATTAACTGTTATGATACCGAGCTCTGTAGTGGTGAGTTCACTAAACACACAATGATCCAAGGTTTTTCTTCACAGGAGAGACATAAAATATTGAAATGAAAAACAAAGTCTCACCTTGAAAATGTGTGTGTGTGTGTGAGAGAGAGAGAGAGAGAGATAATAAGCAACAGACTGTCACACACTATACTATACTGTAGATTCACCTGCAGCTTCACCCAGTTTACCACAAGTCCTGCACACGTGTCACTGCCCTCTGTGGAGCTCAGCAGTATATAAAGTGTCCTGTGCAGCTTTAAACAATGATAATACATGTTAGTGAGTGAAAACATGGAGTTACAATCAGATGAATTGATCATGTGATGTACAGCTGTTGTTCTGAGATGATGAACAATGATTAAGGATCAGGAATGTAGGTTTGTATGAGCAGGGAGCTGCTGAACAATGTTGTATTTCAATAAAAGTCGTGTTCTTTGTTGTGATTGGCCAATTACAATTTCACTGGAGGAAAATGAACATCTGTACTATATTTATTTACAATTCACCCAGTAGTTGTTGAGATGTTTCAGCATGGAGCTAAGTGTAGGACAGAAGGCTCATTAACAGAGGTCATTATCAGAGCCATATATGGATATCAGCACCTATTAGCCACCGTTCTGGTGTGTCAAAGTTAAACATTGTACATGACTGTGATTCACTTGTATGACTCCTTACAATTATCATTATTATTGTTGTTGTTGTTGCATGATCCCAGCAGTGAAAGTTCATGGTGGTGGTGGGGTGGCCAGGCCAATAACGATTTCATTGGGAGTTTAGTATGTTATTAGTTTTATTACATAAGGAAAATAAAAATCTTTTACTATTCACCCAGTAGTTGTTGAGATGTTTCAGTGTGGAGCAAAGTTTGGGACCGAAGGCTCATAAACAGAGTCCATTATCAGAGCCATATATGAATATCAGCACCTATTAGCCACTGTTCTGGTGTGTCAAAGTTAAAAATGACTGTGATTAACTTCATGACTCCTCACAAACATTATTTACACCCATGACTTTCTTTTTGAATTGTTAAAGTATGCAAACTGACAAACCTTTGACTCACGTGTTTTACAGTTAAGAAACACTGGCACAGGTTCAGTGAAGCCCTCAGGTATTTTAACAATGACATAGATGCCCCCCCCCCCTTTCTAAATTTGCTAGTCAATTCAGTGTTATTAATGCCCTTGATATCGCTCTTTGAAGAGAAGAGAAAGGTACTTTTTTTTAAAAAAGGGCTTGAAGTACGTTATTTGCTTTTACTGAACAAATATTGAGTGTGCTGCAGTGTTTTTTTTTCTTTTTTCTTTTAAAGTGTTTTAATTGTTTTGTTTCATCAGCTCTTTGTGGTCATTGTCACAAACATTTCACATTTAAAGACACACACATCACACTGGGTTTGTTGTAGAGCTGAAAACTCAAAGTTCATTTATTATGAATGTTTAGTTGTCTCAGTTTTTTTTAATAGTTTTGTTGATCCAATCAAGGTAAGCACACACTCTCAGGGCTACCGCTGATCTAACACATGGTTTTTCACCAGAACCATTATGAACACCATATATGATGTTGCCCACCACAGCTCCACTCCCAGAGTCACCCTGAGGGAGAAAATGGAGTATTTTTTCATTATACATTCTATATAATGTAATTTTAATCAAACATTGAAAGAGCCTGTTGATTAAGAAGATGAAATGTTCAGAGCATTGTCTGACTATAACATAAACAGGTAGAGGTCAGGCCAACTCACCGGGCCTGTGTCCACATCTGTTTCTTCTCCACAGAGCCAGTTCTTCTCTGGATATTGTGGATAACATTTCTTCACACCAGCATCACACTGAACAGCTTTCAGAGTTGCACAGTAGAGTTTGTCCTCTGACTTGATAACTGGAGATGGACAGAAAAGACAAAGTTTTAATAACACAAACCTGCGAACTCTTCATGTCATCTCACTCTCAAAACCTTGCATTGCATCAAGTTTTTTTTTTTTTTAATGACTGGCATTTTCTACCAGTAAACAGAAACTAAAAAAGGGAGGTGGGTGACAACATGTGACCCACCAGATCAATTTGATAATTATTGTTCTTATTATTTTCTTCTGTCTCAAAGAGCTCCATTCCTCAGTTACAACAGCATCTGAGCAGCCTCTTTACTAATTCTGCCTAGAAAATAAGAACATTACATAGATGACAATATTTTGCAGCAGCAGTGGTTTATTTCAACCTTTTTTGAACTTTTATTCTGAAATGCTGTGAAAGGAAGTTCCAAAAATTACGTGGTTTGCTTGACAAAAGAGAAGTGCAATGTGTGACATGAAGAAAACACCAGTTCCATGAATCCATCTTACCTTTTACACCTTTGGCATCTGTCTCGTGGAGGTAGCCTGCAACCTGATACCTAGAAAATAAGATGAGAAACAATTTTAAATTTTACATAGATAGGAGAGTTGATAGGAGAGTTAAGCAGCAAATAAAAACACCTTCTGTCCCTAAAAAGTAAAACGATACTAATAATAATAATAATTCAACTGATAAAACTGAAAAACTCTTAGTTTCTTTTAAACTTGGACTCTTGTTTCATTTCAGTTTCATCATTTCACTCGTTATTGCTTTTCCGAAGTCCTTAGACAGCACAGGGAACGTCACAATGACGACCTCAACACCCTTTCACATTTTGTGCACAGCTTGATTTGTGTGAGTTAATTAGCTCATTTTAGGTACATATGAAGTTCTGAAGACAAAGTTAGTCACTGGACAGAATCAGAGGTTTGAAAAATATAATGTTGATGCTGCTGAAATAATTGGTGAAGCTGTAAAAGTCACTGTTGCACATGTTCATAGAATAAGAACCGTGTAAATGAAACCTAGAGTGTAAGACAGATAGTGTCTCATCTCTAACTGCACTGCTGAGCTGTGGTGGACGTGTTATACCATCTAAACAAATCAACAAGTGTCCTCTAACAGAGAACTGCAATTATCATTGGCAGAGAAAGAGAGAGAGAGAGAGAGAGAGAGAGAGAGAGAGATCAAAACTTACAGTTTGATATCTTTTTTACAATCAGCTGCAGTTGGAAGATTTACTATAGGAGGGAGGTTGTCAGGTTTCTTAGGCAACTTCAGCAGCATGATGTCGTGACAATTTTCTTCCTTATGGATGTTTATTGATGATATTTCCATTTTCTCCGGTTTCTTGTCTGAATGGAAATTTACAATTGCTGTCAAGAGCCTACAAGTGGTAGGAAAAAGAGGAGCATCACTGACATAAATACAAACATTTGAATGTAACTGATCAGTCTATTTTTCATCTCACTTGAATTGTCAATTCAACTTCAAGAGATTCAGATTCATTAGTGATTAATGCATTAGGTATATATGTGTTACTCACATTCCTGGCTCCACACAGTGAGCTGCAGTCAGAACCCACTGGTCTTTGATCAGAGAGCCACCACAGGTGCCCACCAGATTCTCAATAGGATCTTTTGCTATCAACTTGACATGATAGTGACGTTCTTTGTTATCACAGATCTCCTCCTTGGATCTGAAGAAGATCCTCTTCTCCAGATCCATGGCTGTACTCAGTGTGACACCTGGAAGACAAAGTGGTCCACCAGGTGAGTGTGAGTTAGAAAACAACAGTAGTGAGTGGACACAAAAAGTCAATGAATTCATGGAACAGTCAAATCTTTGTGTTTGTCAAGGTCCAGAACTTGAAAAGTCTTTGGTCCTGTAGCTCCATGATCCAAACCAAAGCTCCACTCTCATCACAGCTGCACTCAGTAAATCAACACAGTGTCACAGCATCATTTCTAACTGGTTGAAACACTAAGAGTTGTTTCCTACTCACCGAGCCACAGCAGAAAGTAAAGAAGCGCTGGACGAGCCATTGCTGTCATTGACCATCTAATGACTGCTCTCCTGGTGCCACAGCCCTGTCTTCTTAAGTACCTTCACACCGTCCTGTCCTCCTCTGACACAACTATCAGCTCATTAACACAGTTTGATAGAGAAATGTGACCCACCCACATTTATGCAAATATAATGATTTCTTATCAACAGTAACTGACACTGTGGACCATAACAATGAACATTGAACTGTAGCACTGAGTTGATTCCTGATTTCCTCTGATCAGGCTGAAATATGAAGTCAGTATCACTCATGTTAAGAACTAGTTCTCTTGTGTGACAGAATTAGTGACCTAACTGTCTCGTTGAATGAGAAACAATACAGACATTAGACAGACTGACCTCTCTGACTGGAAACATGAAGTAGCAGCAACAACACAAAACTAATGTTTCACATTTACATCGACTAGTTGAATGTTTGTTCTCTACACAAGAGTCTGTTTCATGTTCACTGATCACACTGTGAACAAGCAGCTTATGACCTTTGACCTCCAGAGTTGTTGTTGTTTTTTTTCATTTTCCCATGCAGAGACATTTTTGTTGACATAACTTAGTTTAATGTTTATCTCCCTTTAACTCTGGTATGAAAACACACAAAGACTGAAGATGAAGGGGTTAATTATCAAAGTCTGTAAAAGAATCAGGATCATGACCAACAGGGGATCCTTTAAATCTTCAGCACCTGCAGGTTGGACCAGGTCAGGTTTTAATTGTCAGACCTGTTGAGAAACAGTTGGTTTGCAGAGACAGGAGCAGCACCTGTATGGGGAGTGTGGCTCTGACTTGGCTTCTTGCCAGTGGAAAAGCAAACTGGTTCTTTGGAGTCACATGAGTTGACGCAGCAAAGAACTGGCACCGAACTAGGACCAGGTTATTTTTGGTGGAATATGAGAGCTGCAGGGTGGAGGTCTACTCTTATCAAACATTACATCTCTCTGTCCTGTTGCTTCATGTGCTGTCATTCACTCAGGTTATAGTCACAGTGCTGTTGGACCATGTTTGGTAAAAACTCTCAATGCTCCTTTCATTCAGTCTGATGTCTGTCAGTTACGTTCACTACAGTTAGGTTGGTTCACTATTTGCTTATCTTGAAGGTCTTCACACATGAACATGTGTCCATGAAGGAGCAGTCTATTCAGCTTCACTGCCTCCTGCAGCAGCACGTCTCAGATAAAACTAGGTGACATGATGTGGTATTGTTTTATCTGACATTAATGTAAATCCAAACGAGCCGTTGTTAAAGTCTGCACATTGAAGTCACCTCTATCTTCACCATGTGTCATTGTAAGTCTGGTTTTATTATTTCAATTAGATAAAACTCCACTGTTTTGTCTCTTGAATGTTGCTAAACTGACTCCAACTAAACTTGGTGGTTTTACTTTTCTCTGTCAGACAGTGTTTCGTCTCTCTCACATGAACCTCTCTGTTTGGACCCAGTGACCTCGGCTCGTTGGGTCGTTACCTGCAGAACTGAGCTGCCAAAAAGAACCAAGAGGCAGAAACACATCACCTGGAGTTTAACCCGTTTCCCACTGACTCTGTCTGTTCTGGGACTGAACTTTAAAGGCTCTTCATGGTAGTTTTCCTCCTAGTTACATGAATGATGTTCTAAACTCCTCTTAAATGTGCTTTATGTTTGAGCTTTACTCATTTATGGGATGTTTAAATGACATCAGTGTTAACATCAGCTGTCAACCAGACTGGACACTGTTGAAGAGAAGAGAGATCAGTGATGATCAGTTTCTAACTGTCTAAAACACTGAAGTGGACATAGTGCACACACTCTGCCCATCATGTGGACTTACACTTACCTTGCTTACCCTGCACCTGGAGTTTAACCCACTTTCCACTGACTCTGTCTGTTCTGGGACTGAACTTTAAAGGCTCTTCATGGTCTTTCTCCTAGTTACATGGATTATCTTTAAAATCACCCTTGAAAACATTTATATTCTTATAAATGCACTTTATGTTTGAGTTTGAGTTTCATTCCATGTGGTGTTGTTTTGTGTTGTCTTTACCTGTCCTACCTTGAGCTCTGTCCAGACTGTCTCTCACTCTCTCAGGTTTTTTCTGACTCCACATCTGCATGTCTCTGCACCAACCGCCACCTACGTCACCTCCTCTCCTCTGCTCCTAAACCTCCCTGCCCTCCCTGTTTATGAACCAGTCTGCCCACCAGTGTTCCCAGTAGAAGCTGCCTGCATCAGCTCCTCTGCACAGCACAACTCCACACTCCATGTTGTAAACTGCTTCTTAACTGTACAAACAGTTTTTTCTCAGTTGATGTGATGGTCTATTATTATTATCATTATTATTTAAGCACCATATGGCCTCATTATCTCTTTGTACTTTTCCACAACAGTCTTTGTGCTCAGACACACTTTTTATCTGTGGTCGTCCAACAGACACGTTAAATATTCTGGATCATTTGTTTATCGCTCACTTTCACTTTTACTGCCTCAAACGCTGATATTGTCTTTTCTATGAGACGTAACACCACACAGTTTACTGTTATATACTATTAGACTGTAACACATGGATTTGAAAACCACAACCAACGGGAGCACATCACTACTGTGTGTGTGTGTGTGATGGTGTTGATGCTGACAGATTCAAGCTTTGCAACAGCAGCCACTATGAAAACACACAAACACACACTACACACAAACTACACACTCTACAAACACACTACACACACACTCAACACACACTACACACCACACACACACCATGTTGCGTGCCTGGTGCATGTGGCACAGTTATTGAAACCACTAGCTCAAGTAGCCGATGTATTGACCAGATGTGCTGAACAATAAGCTCATTGTCTGCTTTACACTGAGGTTGTAATTCTAAAACACACTTCTTGGAAATGACTACACACGGTTATCTACATTACACACATCATTCAAAACTACAAGCCTGTGTGTGCATTGTTTGCTAAACACTGCAACAGAAATACACACTAAATTATCAGTCACCTGCAAACACAATGCAGCAGTGAAAACACCTGGAACCAATGAGATCAACACTTGAACATCAGAACTTCAACCCTATGAACTGGATTCAGTTTGCTCTTTGGTTTGTATAACAGTGGAGGCCCACGTTGGAGAAAGAATCAGAAGCAGAGGTGTTTGTGTAAGAGGAGGACGAGAAAGAGGAGGAGGACAAAGAGGACAAGAAGTGGCAACAGGATGAAACAGGAGAAATGTCACCAATGAGATCCAGACGACTCTGACCATGTGATCAACCATGGGCTGAACCTGCAGGAGGCTGGTCACAGGGTCCAGCCTCATTTGAGCTGCTCCACTCTCTGGCCAGAGAGGACATCCTTTGTGATGTTGATGAGCTGCTGTGGCCAGATGCACCCAGAAGACGGGATAGACAGTAATTGTGACATACTGTAATATAAATGTGTGGCAAATGCAATTGATTTGATATTTGTGTGTAAAGTTGTGATGAAGAGATAAGTAGAGATAAATTAACAGAGAAATTCAACACAATCCAAAGAGTTACACAGAACTGGATGTTTATGCAAATTCATGATCCGTCATCAACAGTAACTGTCACTGACTTTAGGAGGGACTGTAACACTGAGGAGACAAAAAAAGTTCACACTGACCAGGCTGAAAGATGATGAAGGAAAAGCTTGTGTGCATGTTAGTGCTGTAAAACAGAGAAGAGCTCTGTGTCTTTCTGTTTTACAGAGAAACATAATGAACCTTCAGACTGAACTGTCTGATCAGAAACATGAAGGAGGTGTTGGACTGTGTTTCATCAGGGAAAAAGAGTCTGTCTCTTATGGAGGAAAACTCTCACAGTGGCACCAGAATCTGTGAAGATTAACAATCTATGAAAAATCAATTCTGACCAAACAACAACAAGCAGCCATGTGGTTGTGTTTTTGATGGCAGTTCACAATAAGTTGTGAGAAATTTGTGATACAGTACATCTCAGTGTCCTGTACTCTGCTGAACCCTAAAATGTTGTGATGTATCATTAGTGTGAATGTGTGTGTAGGCAAATGTAGGAAGAATTTGCTCTATCGGGGTGTGTGTGTGTGTGTGTGCGTATGTGAGAAGTCATTTGCTTGTCGTCTCTTTATCTCGAAGGTTTTCACTAACGAACATGTGTCCATGAAGCAGCAGCCTGTTCAGCTCCTCTGCCTCCTGCAGCACGTTCCAGATAAAACAATCAAATGTTTAATGTAAATTCACCAGCTCCATTATGTTCTGCACAGTTACTACTTTCTACTGTGTCACTGTAAACTGTGAAACTAAACTCTGCGCAGCAAAACTATAAAATCATTTTCTCACTCGTGCAGGAGACCATACAGTCGCACATTTATTTTACTTGCTCTGTTTGAACATCTTTACACCAACTCTCAGTGTGTCTTATTAATCATCATCCCAGTTGCATGAATGAGCTTTTACTTCCATGTGTAATTTGAGATCCTTCAGAGAACTGCTTAAAAATGAAAAGGGTCAGTGTCCTGACTTTTATTGTTGTGTCACAGTCTTCAGCTGAAATCCACATCTGATCATTTCTTTTATTGACTTTATATTAATGATTTGATGAAGTTTTTTTTGCTGCACGTTGCAGAATGATGTAACTTGTGTGAAGCAGTTATTTCTCTTATATTGTCACTATTTCCACTGTTATTATTGTTACTGAACCAAACTCAAATTATCAGCCAAACACTGATGGAAATAAGGTGAAGTGGTGCAGCTCAGTTCGTGGCCTGTTTTAACTTCCTACTGAATAACACAGTGAACATCATAAGTGTACTGGTGTGTGTCCCCACAGCTCTGCAACAAGATTAAACACCAGGTCGTTTTTTTTTTTTAAATTTATTCCAGTTCATTGGTCAAACATTAACCAACCGTTGGCGCATTAAAACAGCAGAGCTCAGCAGGCACGTGCACACATAGTGCCCAAGGGGTGCATGAGCCCCTGCCCTTTTGACCTCATATTAAAAAAGTGCTCTTTGTGTGTATGTGTGTGTGTGTGTGTGTGTGTGTGTGTTTCATAACATTAATACATTCCCGTTGCTAATGTAAAAAAACAAAACGATGGTACAAAAACGCCACGGTTATCTGCTGTACCCATTTTCTTGTAACATGGTGTTGTGTGTTGAGCCTGCCGCCTCTCTGTCCGTTGCAGCTCCGCTCTGAGACAGAGAGAGAAGCCGCTGCCTCATGGATAGCTGCTGAGACGTGACAGTGGAGCGACTTGAACCGCTGTGAGTTATAAAGCAATGAACAACTTAACACGTTGCCTTCCACTTATTCAACGTGCGTAAATGAGTCATATTTCAGAAAAGCGCCCATTTGTGCTTGTTAAGATAACTGCTTGTTAACAAGAGTTAGGAACAATCTAACCCCAGGATGCCACTGGATGCGGAACGTGTCAGCTCCGTCTGTCAGCACCCACTGAATGTGTCTGTGATGCGCACTGCTGCGGCTCCGCCGGAGCCACGAAATCTCACAAATTCACGTATAATCGAGCAATACAGCGGGATGTAGAGCCACAAAACCAAAAACAGTTTGTTAAATCCAGAGGAGTAGGAGGAAAACAACCGGGTGCTGACCTGTTGATCTGCCTGTTTTGTGATTTACAGTCAGCCTCTCCTCGTCCTTGGTGTCAACAGGGTGAAATGACGTCTGAAAACCTCTGACCTGTTGACTTCAGGCCTGCCTCTGCCCATTACAACATTTTCAATGTGTAGTGAACGGAAATATGATCCGCTGTAAACACGGTGTATTTTATTTTGAAAATTAACCGGGTGATTTGTTTTGTGTTTTGTGCACGATTTCCTGTCCTGCACGATCTGGTCTGTGCTGAATTGCTCTGTGCTGAAAACAAAAATAGAAGCTCTGCGTATGTGTTGCGGAGGGCCCGGAAGGCCGGAGCTGAGCCGGAGCCATGACCCAGCACATCTGCAGCCGGTGGAAGCACACACTGATATGTCAGCTGCCTGTGTAGGCTGTTGATCTTGCCACAGTTCTTAAACCTATTCTAGATATTAAGTTTATTGTGACTTTGCTGTTGTAAACATTGCTGTTCGTATTAAGAATCACAGTAGCAGTCACAGCAGTCATTTCTTGGTTTTGTCACATTTTTAGATGTGTATTTCTAGTTTGCTCTTGCTCTCCCATGATTTTTGTGTTAATGAATTTCCCTTTGGGCATTAATAAAGCAATTCGTAACGTGAATAATATCATACAGTATTAGCCTACCAGTTCGGAAGTTGGTTTTGGGAAGTCGGGAAATTGGTCTAGCCTATTGTCCAGCTAATATTCGTCTTAGGCTGTGTTAGCTGTGTGTGTAAGTAGGTAGCTTTGTTTATTAATTTTACATTAATTTACATATTGTGTTATTAAGGACTGAAAAAAATTCAGCGCATGCTCTGCATGCACACATGCAGCCCTTTTCTGAATTTGAGCCCCTGCCCCTCTATAGTCATGTGCACGTCCCTGGAGCTCAGGTGAGTTGATCAAAGTCCATAAATGCACACATTGAATGTTTTACATCCCGAATTTGACTCACTCTGTGATATGGCCTACGTTCAGTTTAAATCTTGTTATCTCATTGTTCTTTTACGCAACGGTCTTTATGTCCAGACACGGTTTCAGTGAGCGCTCATCTAACTGACACATCTGAGCAGTTTCCTTGGCACTCATGATACAAGGCTACGCCCCTTAGCTCTGTCATACGTCCATGTCAGGTGTTGTTTCTGTACTAGAGGTGACGGGGAGGAGGTGGAGACAACAGGTGGGAACTGGGGCGGAGAGTGGGAGGAAAGGAAGGCTGAAGGTAGAGACAGAGACAATGACAAAATAAGAGGTGACAAGAAGAGGAAAAGAGGAGAATTGAGAGAAAAAGATGAAGAGAGAAGATGAGATATAAAGCAGGCGATAAGAATTTGGAGGAGACCTTTGACCTATAACCTATAACTTGTGCTTTAATGGCCAAAAATATCACTTACGTAAATGAACATGGATAAAAAATCACCCAACATGCAGCAAAAACAACAACAGGATCAGACATTCGGTGTTTCAGAAGTTGAGAACCAGAGATTGGTCTTCTACAGAACATAAAAACAGACACAAGCTCTTCTAGATTAGAGACCTGATGCCACATGAGTGTAGCATCAGTAGACCCCAGACCTTTCATCGTCTACTCAGCCAGATGCTCATTTTCACTTGACCTATGAGTAAGTTTAGATTGGATTAGATATACTTTATTGTCGCAAAGGACATTTGTTGTGGGCTAAAAATGTCATATACCACTGCAACAACAGTAGAACAACACACATAATACATTCAAGACACAGATTCAAGTAACAAAGAGACTGAAAGTGCACAGTTTACAAGCAGCAAGGTAAGTGTAAGTGCACATGAAGGGCAGAGTGTGTGCACTATTGCACAATACTGTACCAATGTATTCAAAACCAAGGAGACCTGGCTGCACTGTGCTGCTGTGTACCGAGGCCCAAAAACAAACAGACAAGTCCTCAAGAACTTCTTCTAAACAACTCAACAACTGCTCCAGCACTGAGAAAAGAGGACTCAGTCTTGGACATCTAAGCCACAAAGTGCTGCACAGTTCCTTCACTATTACAGAGGAAACAATGACCCTCAGCCCTCAGATCTCTGTGTGCCACACGTCTGTTTGTAGCCACAGCACCATGCACTGGACGCCATCTACTGGAAGAGACTGAGCGTCTCTTTTTACTGAGGAGGTTCAGGTCCTGCACATGTTCTATCACTGACTGAAATTCAACTATGACCCAGAGAGGAACGCACCTAGTGTTTGTCATTCGAGGGATTTTTTTTACTCAGAGAAACATGTGCTGAAATGTTAAAATGTGAAATTAAAACAGTTGATAGAAAAGTGGACATTCAGAGTCAGGAGAAGTAAAGGGTCAGAGGTCAGCGTGGTGGATCAGTGTTTTCATAATTGCTCTTTTCTCCAAAGAACTGGAAATAGGTAAACAATCATCTGAAATTATTCTGGATCTATGCTCCATAAAGAAGAAGATTAAACAGTCTTCTTTACATTTATGTTGTTAAGGTGGAATTTAACAAAGACTCTTAACTTCAGACCTTTTTTACTGCAACAGTTTTGTGCCAGTTTCCTAATAATTGCTGTAGTGTTTCAGTGTGACCACATGGGGGCAGTGATGATCAACTGTTATGATACCGAGCTCTGTAGTGGTGAGTTCACGAAACACAGAATGATCCAAGCTTTTTCTCCGCAGGAGAGACATAAGATATTGAAATGAAAACAAAGTCTCATCTTGAGTGTGTGTGTGTGTGTGATAAAAAAAAAAACGGTACAATACTTTGTGTACAGCACAGTCTATGACTGAATTATAAAGTTCTAACATAGGCAGCAGCAGGTCGGACTGCTCTGTAAAATATCCCATTTCATCAGAATGAATCACTAAATGTGGAAGCAACAGACTGTCCCACAGACTGTCACACACTATACTATACTGTAGATTCACCTGCAGCTTCACCCAGTTTACCACAAGTCCTGCACACGTGTCACTGCCCTCTGTGGAGCTCACCAGTATATAAAGTGTCCTGTGCAGCTTTAAACAATGATAATACATGTTAGTGAGTGAAAACATGGAGTTACAATCAGATGAATTGATCATGTGATGTACAGCTGTTGTTCTGAGATGATGAACAATGATTAAGGATCAGGAATGTAGGTTTGTATGAGCAGGGAGCTGCTGAACAATGTTGTATTTCCATAAAAGATATTAACTGTTTTCTTTGTTGTGTTATTAAAACGAAATAAAATAAAAGAATCTTTAATTGAGTCAACATCTCCAGAATAAAATGTTGTGTCTTCA
Source organism: Caranx ignobilis (assembly GCA_021432705.1). Lineage (NCBI taxonomy): Eukaryota > Metazoa > Chordata > Actinopteri > Carangiformes > Carangidae > Caranx > Caranx ignobilis. Next base: position 2,026,745 of record MU269982.1, read on the forward strand.
GATTCGACTTCTGACTTTTCAATAAATGACCAGTCAATATCCAGAGCACTGACATGAGTTGATATGAATGTTTTCTCAGTATCAGCTCTTTGTGGTCATTGTCACAAACACTTCACATTCAAAGACACACAAATCACACTGGGTTTATTGTAGAGCTGAAACTCATAATTTATTTATTATGAATGTTTAGTTGTTTCAGTGTGTGTTTATAGTGTCAGTGATCCACTGAAGGTAAGCACACACTCTCAGGGCTTCTGATGGTAAAACACACTTATGGTCATCACTAGATATATAGACACCATATATTGTGTTGCCACTCACAGCTCCACTCCCGGAGTCACCCTGAGGGAGAAAATGGAGTATTTTTCCATTATGCATTGTATATAGTGTAATTTTAATGAAATATTGAAAGAGCCTATTGAGTACAAAGATGAAATGTTCAGAACATTGTCTGACTAGAACATAACAGTTAGAAGCCAGGTCAACTCACCTCGCCTGCGTCCACATCTTTCTCTCTTCCACAGAGCCAGTTCTCCTTTGGATAACCTTTATAACATTTGTACAAACTGTCTTCACAGTCAACAGCTGTCAGAGTTGCACAGTGGAGTTGCTCAGATGTCTGGAGTTCTGGAGATGGAAGAAAAGACAAAATTTTACACCTGCGAACTCTTCATTTCATCTCATTCTCAAAACCCTCGTACTACACACAGAGTTTTTGAATGACAGCAGTATTTTTTTGTTTTTATTGTTTTAATGACTGGAATTTCTCTACCAGTAATCAGGAACAAAAAAGGAGGTGGGTGACAGTATGTGGTCCACCAGATTAATTTGTTAGTGATTGTTCTTATTATTTTCTTATGTCTCATCTCCATCACTCAGTTACAACAGCATCTGATTTGCAAGTTTCCCACAAAAACCACTTCCTCTTTGTAATTTTGCCTGGAAAATAAAGTTAAGTTGCTGGGAAATTCCTTTTTTGGCAGCAGCAGTGGTGTCCTTCAAGCTAATTTGAACTTTTATTCTGAAATGCTCTGAAAGGAAGTTCCAAAGATCATGTTGTTTGCTCAACAAAGCAGACGTGCAGATGTGAGACATGAAGAAAATCCATCAAACTTGACATCTTACTTTTGAAACCTTTGGCAATTGCCCTATGGAGGTAGCCTGCAACCTGATATGTGGCGCCCCTGGAAAATAAAACAAGACACAAGTTTAAAATTTAAATAGAAGGAATTAATAAGAGAGTTAAGCAGCAAAAGTAAAATGATACTTAAAATATGATGACCCAAAGTTAGTTAGTTAATTTTTAATACATTTTTTTATAATCTATAATCTATAATTTGCTTCCCCACAAACAGGGCTACATCTACCACAACGCTGAAGTTTTGAAGACGAAGTTAGTCATTGGACAGAATTATTGGCTTTGAAAAATATAATCAAATATAAATTATAATCAATGATATCAATTGTGTAGAAATGCATTTTCCACACTTGTGTGAAAGTTGCTGTTGCAGACATTAATTGGTTATTTCTTCTTGTGTAAATAGAACCTACAGTGTATGACATGTCATTTTATCATTATGGAGACACAAACATTCTGTCTCATCAATAACTGCAGCTGCTGATCATTACTTTGTTACGAGGAAACACAGGAGGTAGTGTTAAAAAGTATCTACTAACAGTAAACTGAAAATATTATTGGCAGAGAGAGAGAGAGAGAGAGACATCAGAACTCACACGCTGATGTCAGTTTTACACTTGGTGTTAGTTGGAAGATCTACTGTATTGACAGCATGAGGTGCCTTAGGCAACTTCAGCAGCATGATGTCGTGATCATGTGGTGCCTTGTAGATGTTTTCTTTTGGAATTATAATGTCCTCTTTTTCTGTACCTGGATGGAAATTTACAGTAGCTGTGATGGTCCTACAAGTGGAAGGAAAAAAGAGGAACATTTACATTAATACAAACATTTGAATGTAACAGATCAGTCTGCCTATTATCCACCTCACTTTCAGTATTATCAAGATCAACATGTATCAAACATGTATGTCTGTGGTGTTTATGCAGTCTGCATTATGGAAACATCAGCTGTCAATTTAAGTTCAGACACTTTAGATTGTTTGATTCATGAGGGACAGTTGTGTTACTCACTCTAACCCTAACCCATCAGGCCAGCAGTGAGCTGCAGTCAGAATCCACTGAGGTCTGATCAGAGAGCCACCACAGAGATACTCCCATCCTGTCCCTCTTGTTATCAACTTGACATGATAGTGATGTTTATCTTTATCACAGAGTTTTCCTCCGATGATCCTCTTCTCCAGATCCATGGCTGTACTCAGTGTGACACCTGGAAGACAAAGTGGTCCACCAGGTGAGTGTGAGTTAGAAAACAACAGTAGTGAGTGGACACAAAAAGTCAATGAATTCATGGAACAGTCAAATCTTTGTGTTTGTCAAGGTCCAGAACTTGAAAAGTCTTTGTTCCTGTAGCTCCATGATCCAAACCAAAGCTCCACCCTCATCACAGCTGTACTCAGCAAATCAACACAGTGTCACAGCATCATTTCTAACTGGTTGAAACACTAAGAGTTGTTTCCTACTCACCGAGCCACAGCAGAAAGTAAAGAAGCGCTGGACGAGCCATTGCTGTCATTGACCATCTAATGACTGCTCTCCTGGTGCCACAGCCCTGTCTTCTTAAGGACGTTCACACCGTCCTGTCCTCCTCTGAGACAATAGCTGTCTCATTAACATAGTTTAACTGAGAAGTTTGACACAACCCCATTTATGCAAACGTATGATTTCTTATCAGCAGTAACTGACACTGTTTTACCATAATATTATAGGAGGAAGTGTGACACTGAGTTGAAAAAAAAAAAAAAAAAATGATCAGGCTGAAATATGAAACCAACGTTCATGTTAAGAACTAGTTCTCCTGTGTAATGTGTGAAAAACTGGTGACCTCTCTAACTCTCTCACTGAGTGAGAAACAATAAAGCTGTTAGACAGATGGAGACATGAAGAAGTTGTCGGACTGTGTTTTATCAGGGAATCCTTCATTAACACTGATTTACATTGATTTACAATGTTCTTTCTCTGTAATTTGTTTCATGACACGTTCACTGGTCACATTGTGCATGAGCAGCTTAAGATATTTGATGGAAGAAGAGTCAACTGCAGAGTTGACATAACTTAGTTTAATGTGTGTCTCTACATGTCACTGAGAACAGCAGCATGTAAAAATAATGGATATTTTTCTTTTTCCTGTGTTTTCAGTCTCTTGTCAAACAACACTGTCTCTCTGTCCTGTTGCTTCATGCGCTGTCATTCGCTCAGGTCATAGTCACAGTGCTGTCGGACCATGTTTGGTAAAAACTCTCAATGCTCCTTTCATTCAGTCTGATGTCTGTCAGTTACGTTCACTACAGTTAGGTTGGTTCACTATTTGCTTATCTTGAAGGTCTTCACACATGAACATGTGTCCATGAAGGAGCAGTCTGTTCAGCTTCACTGCCTCCTGCAGCAGCACTGCTCAGATAAAACTAGGTGACATGATGTGGTACTGTTTTATCTGACATTAATGTAAATCCAAACGAGCCGTTGTTAAAGTCTGCACATTGAAGTCACCTCTATCTTCACCATGTGTCATTGTAAGTCTGGTTTTATTATTTGAATTAGATAAAACTCCACTATTTTGTCTCTTGAATGTTGCTAAACTGACTCCAACTAAACTTGGTGATTCACAGTTTGCAGTTTTTCAGACTGTGTTAAGACTTTTGACAGTGTGATTTCAGCTGCTTGTTGGGAATTGAAAGAAACCGTAAATAGAGACTTGGTGAATTTCCATGATGATGTTTAATCCAAAATAAACATGGTGGTTTCTACTTTGCTTTTAAACATCATGTCTGTGGGAGAGCACGGTGTTGTTAGTCTTCCTGGCTCTGCTCTCTACTGTCTTCAGTATTTTCTAATGCAAATACATTGATTTCTATTCATTGGTCCAGTATTGGCTCTTGTCTCTGTCTTATCAGACCAGTGGAGCTCAGGTGAGTGGACGAAATGAATATTCACACCCTGAATGTTTTGCATCCTGAATTTGCCTCAACACCTCTTTCCACACATTTACTCCAACTGCCATCATCAGCGGAGCTCAGCTGAGTCAATGAGTCGGTTCACACAGTGAGTTTTTCTTTATATTGTGAATTTGCCTCACTCTGTGACAGCTCATGGTACAAGGATGCTCTCCTCAGCTTTCTCATGTTTCCATCTTACGTATTGTTCAGTTTTTCCTCAGTTGATGTGACGGTCTAAAGACAGAGGATGACTTGTCTTCTTCTACTGTTTTAATTTGCTTCACTCTTTTATATTGTTGTACGCTATAAAGCACTTTGTAACCCTGTTTTGAAAAGTGTCACATACATTAAGTTTATCATTGTTATCATTGTTTTAGCACCACATGTCCCAGTAAGTCATCTTAGGTCCTCAGGCACAAACCAGTAAAAGGGACAGATTGTATTTTTACTTCATGTGTTGCAGTTTTCAGTTTAAATCTCCATTGTATCATTTCTTTTTCTGAACTCTTTCCATCTCTTGGCTTACGACTCGTTCATTTTGCTGCATGTTGCAGCACGATGAAACCTGATCCTGTGTTTGGCTGGACGCCACAACTGGGCCCAGTCCTCTGATCTCACATGTCCCTGACTGACTGTGTGCAGTCTCTACAGCCTGCAGTGCTGTCTACTCATCATGTTTATTTCTTGCTTAAGAGACTTTGTATAAATGTGGAACATGAGCTACACCTCTTGTTGCATGTGCTCACTTTGCCTTTGTATTTTCCCAGCTGCTCAGGAGCCACAGGAAAGGGGAGCAGCACTGCCAGTTCACTGAGCCGCATATTGTTACAGCAAAAACATTCAGTACATATTTGATTATTACTAAAAAAAAAAACTAAACATAAGACACATCACATCTCTCTACAGTACATGTGATGGAGCCTGGCTCTGCTGTCGTCTGTCTCACTCTGTCTTTCATTGTCTCTGAGGATGAAACAGGAGCTTTGTGATGAGTTTATCTCAGTCAGGTCGACGTAGTAAAATACTTCTCGCTGCCGTTTTCTTATCAAACCAGGGGATATCAGCTGGGTCTGTTCACACATGTTGAGTTTTCATGTCCTGGATTTGCCTCATGGTGAGACACTGGACTACGTTGAACTTCTACAGGTTCATCTACTTTATCTCACACTCCATTTAAATCTCATTATCTCTTTGTACTTTTCCACGAGAGTCTTTGTGCTCAGAGACACTTTTTATCTGTGGTCGTCCAACAGACACGTTAAATATTCTGGATCATTTGTTTATCGCTCACTTTCACTTTTACTGCCTCAAACACTGACATTGTCTTTTCTATGAGACGTAACACCACACAGTTTACTGTTATATACTATTAGACTATAACACATGGATTTGTCTTCTCATCAGCTACACAAACAGTGGGAGCACATCACTACCATGTGTGTGTGTGCATGTGTGTGAGCAGGTGTTTGTGTTTATCTCTCACACACACTCTCACTCACACACAGACACACCAGCTCAGGATATAATCTACTTCATATAGGAAGCTGTATGAAAGTAAATAAACATGCAAAATTTAGAAGATGACAGAGACGTCTCCTTCAGTCATATAACGAGGAGACAGGCTGTAAAGTAATTAAATGATATCTGTGTTAAAACCAGCTGTGAACCAGACTGGACACTGTTACAGAGAAGAGAGATCAGTGATGATCAGCTGAAGCAGTGAGACGACTGTGAGTCAGAGCAAATACATGACAGTGATACATGATGCTGCTCAAACTGTTTGTTCATCAACGTCACATGAGGGAAAAGTGACGTCATCAATAAATGTTGTATTGTCTTGTGTGGGAACAAGTGGACGCAGCACAGGTCCAGGTTCAAGTGACACACAGAGCTCATCCATCAGACTGTAGTGTTTCAGTGCGACCACATGGGGGCAGTGATGATTAACTGTTATGATACAGAGAACAGCAGTGGTGAGTTCACTAACACACAATGATCTAAGGGTTTTCTTCACAGACATAGACACAGACATAAGATATTTATACAACATTTCTTTTTGAGTCTGCATATGTGATACAGATTCAGACTGTTGAACCCTGGTTATCAGAAGATGAGACGAAGATTTGAAACTTTGAATGTTTCTACATAAAGTGTCCTGTGCAGCTTTAAACGATGATAATACACGTTAGTGAGTGAAAACATGGAGTTACAATGAGATGAATTGATCATGTGATGTACCGCTGTTGTTCTGAGAGTGTGTGAGCAGGGAGCTGCTGAACAATGTTGTAACAAATATGTTCTTTGTTGTGATGTTAAAATAAAATAAAAGAATCTTTAATCAAGTTAAACGTCTCCAGTGTAAAATATTTTGTCGACTTTTAACGGTTCAGTAAAATCTGAATCAAACATGTGTTTTTCCAGTTACTTCATTGTCTCTAAAGCTTCATGTGAGCAGCAACAGACACATATCAGTGTCTGCACGATCCCAGCAGTGAAATGAGTTCCTGGTGGTGGTCAATAACAATTTCACTGGGACACCAACTGAGTTCAGTATGTTATTAGTTTTGTTACTATTCATCCCATAAGGAAAATGAACACCCATTAACCACCATGTAAAGAAAAACCACATGTATTGTGGCTACATACCGCACACAAGACAAAGTTTAAAGGGGGATCAAGAATTTAATAGAGTAACACGTTTCGCTTAAAGTTCATCAGATGCTTCATCAGATGAGCCTGATGAAGCTTAAAGCTAAACACGTTGCTAAATTCCTGATCCTCCTTTAAACCGTGTCTCGTGTGTGGTATGTAGCCACAATACATGCGGCTTTTCTTTACATGGTTATGCTTTTGCCACAAGACCAGCACCTTGACTTCTGCTGTGCACGGGCATTTTTTGATTTTTGACCTATTAGCCACTGTTCTGGTGTGTCAAAGTTAAACATTATACATGACTGTGATTAACTTCATGACTCCTCACAAACATTATTTACACCCATGACTTTCTTTTTGAATTGTTAAAGTATGCAAACTGACAAACCTTTGACTCACGTGTTTTACCAGTTAAGAAACACTGGCACAGGCTCAGTGAAGCCCTCAGGTATTTTAACAATGACCTAGATTTGTTTTTTGTTTTTTTGTTTTTCAAATTTGGACACAGATGTATGTGCAATGATCTCAGGCAAATGTGTGTGGAAGAATCATTGACTTCTTTCCCATTGCCTTTTGATGGCGGATCACAGTCAGTTCAGTGTTATTCATGCCCTCTATATCGCTCCTTTGAATGGAAAAGAAACACTTCACATTTAAAGACACACAAATCACTGGGTTTATTGTAGAGCTGAAAACTCATAATTCATTTATTGTGAATGTTTAGTTGTTTCAGTTTCTGTTTATAGTGTCAGTGATCCACTGAAGGTAAGCACACACTCTCAGGGATTCTGATGGTAAAACACACTTATGGTCATCACTAGATATATGGACACCATATATTATGTTGCCCCTCACAGCTCCACTCCCGGAGTCACCCTGAGGGAGAAAATGGAGTATTTTTTCATCTATATAATGTAATTTTAATGAAATAGTAATATTCAAAAACAATGGCAGACTAGAACATAAACAGGTAGAAGCCAGGTCAACTCACCTCGCCTGTGTCCACATTGGTTTGTCTTCCACAGAGCCAGTTCTGTGTTGGATAATTTGGATAACAGGTAAACAAATCCTGCTGACACTGAACAGCTGTCAGAGTTCCACAGTAGAGTCTGTCAACTGACTGGAGTTCTGGAGATGGACAGAAAAGACAAAGTTTGAATGAGACAAACCTGCGAACTCTTTATTTCAAAACCCTCGCACACTAAGACACAAACAAGAATCTATCAAAAGGATTATATTGATTGGTTTTTATGAATGACAGCAGCATTTTTTTGCTCTGCAAAGGAAGTTCCAAAGATGATGTTGTTTGCTCAACAAAGCAGACGTGCATTGTGTGATCTTACTTTTCAAACCAGTGGCATCTGCACTATGGAGGTAGCCTGCAACCTGATATGTGTCGCCCCTGGAAATAAAACAAGAAACAAGTTTAAAATTTAAATAGAAGGAATTAATAGGAGAGTTAAGCAGCAAAAGTAAAATGATACTTAAAATATGATTAACTCCACAAACATGGGTACATCTACCACAACACTGCAATGCACATATGAAGTTTTGAAGACAAAATAGTCATTGGATGGAATCAGAGGCTTTAAAAAAATACAATCAAATATCAATGTTACAATTTCAGATTCAATCTCAAACTAAACCATGTAAATAAAACCTATAGTAAATATACGTCATTTTATCACCATAGACAGGGATCTGGCTCATCTCTAAATGCAGCTGCTGACCTGTGGTTGACATGTTATGTCATCTTACAGAGAACTGCAATTATCATTGGCAGAGAGAGAGATCGAACTCACACGCTGATGTCATTTGCGCACTGAGTTATGGTTGGAAGATTTACTGTATTGACAGTCTGAGGTGCCGTAGACAACTTCAGGAGCATGATGTCGTGACGTTGTGATGCCTTGAAGACATTTGTTTGTGGAATTTTCATGTCCTGTGTTGCTGTACCTGGATGGAAATTTACAGCAGCTGTGATGGTCCTGCAAGTGGAAGGAAACAAGAGGAACATTTATATTAATACAAACATTTGAATGTAACAGATCAGTCTATTATCAGAGTAGAGACAACAACATGTACTTCAGACTTCTGTGATGTTTCTGCAACCTGCATTACGAGGTCATTTAAATACATCAATTATCAATTCAAATTCACAAGCTTCAGATTATTTTATTCTGAGAGACAGTTGTGTTACTCACCCTCCTCTCTGCCAGCAGTGAGCTGCAGTCAGAATCCACTGAGGTCTGATCAGAGAGCCACCACAGGTATATGTATCTGTTCCAACAGTCGTTGTCAGCCTAACATGATAGTGACGATCATTGTTACCACAGCGTTGACCTCCGATCATTCTCTTCTGTCGATCCATGGCTGTACTCAGTGTGACACCTGGAAGACAAAGTGGTCCACCAGGTGAGTGTGAGTTAGAAAACAACAGTAGTGAGTGGACACAAAAAGTCAATGAATTCATGGAACAGTCAAATCTTTGTGTTTGTCAAGGTCCAGAACTTGAAAAGTCTTTGTTCCTGTAGCTCCATGATCCAAACCAAAGCTCCACCCTCATCGCAGCTGCACTCAGTAAATCAACACAGTGTCACAGCATCATTTCTAACTGGTTGAAACACTAAGAGTTGTTTCCTACTCACCGAGCCACAGCAGAAAGTAAAGAAGCACTGGACGAGCCATTGCTGTCATTGACCATCTAATGACTGCTCTCCTGGTGCCACAGCCCTGTCTTCTTAAGTACCTTCACACCGTCACAGTCATCACATTAGTGTAGTTTTATATAGAAATTTGACACGCCCAATATTTTTGTAAATGTAGTAAAAGTCTACTAAACAACAGGAAACATCTGGAAATATTGGCATGAATTACACCACACACAATGTTGTAACCAGGATAAAAGAAATTGAGAAATGCCTTGGTGCCAGAGAGCCATAGAGGGGAGGGTCAGTTCCCAACTTTAGAGAGTGATGAAGAACTGATGCTGCAGGTTCAGATAGAAGACAAGTGTAGGGGTGTGTAGAATGAATCAACTTCAAATTGGTGCCTCATATTTATTTTCACAGTTTTGTTTTACCGGATAACAACACGAATCACATAAGCACTATCCTTCTGTGCTCAAAACATACACACATCTAGTTCTCTTGTGAGATTGGGAACATACTGCCACCTACTGGTCAGAAACTCGGACAACTCCGTTAACAAACATCATTCTCAACAGCAACATCTCATTTAACCCATAAGAGTGTCACAACGCCACACAAGTAGACGCCTATGTTGGTAGACACTGCAGCAACTTACACCTGTGTCAGTCCAAAGTATGCAACTCATCTCCCCATGTCGGAAAAAGGTTGTTGAGACAGTAGGATTTCTTGGAATAAAGCAGCTGATCCCAGTGACTGCTCCAGTTAAAATGACCACTCATGTGTCCCAAACCAATATTCCAATATTAGTGTCAAGCCAAAGTCTGATCAGTTTATTAGGAAGAGGTGCATTATGTAAATTAAAGATCAAAATCTGGTGCTCTCCTCTGGGAGTGTATGTAGATGAAGTTGGGGGAAATTTCTACACCTGTAACGAAGGTGTTGGAGAAATGGGGAAAATCTATCCAGGCCCAAATTCAAAAAGCTTCAAAGTCATCGTTTAACTTATCTCCTGTTTCAGTTCTACCATGTGTTGTATTATCCATTACTCATATTCAACATGTACAATCTAAATCACTAAAGTGATGTCAGGGGGATATGAAGGAGAGTTAGAGCCAGGTATATGTATATATGTATATAATTGTCTGTGTGTCTGTTTATTATGAATTAATAAAATTAAAAAAAAAAAGCCAGGCCACATGATCTGTAATGACACTGAACATATCAGTCTGCTAAACAACAGGAAACATCTGGAAATATTGGCATGGGCAACTTACACCAAACACAATGTTGTAACACCCACTCACATCTTGCTTAACCCTTGGACACCTAGTGATACATACAGTTTTTGTCATTTATGTCATTACTGTCGTACTTTATCTTTTAAAAAATCTTATGTATAAGATGCTGCATATATCAAGTATGATACAAATGAAAATTTAAAACATGTGAATATGATTTGATAGGCCAGGCATCAAAGGGTTAATATCCAGGATAAATGAAACTGAGAATGAATGATCAATGAGATGAATTGATCATGTGCTGTACAGGTGCTGTTCTGAGATGATGAACAATGATTAATGTGAATAAAGGAATTCAATTCAATCATCTGTACCACTGTCTGTTAAAGGGTCACAGAGGGGTGGAGCCAAGCCCTGCAACACACACACACACACACGCACGCACAGACAAACACACACACACACTCACAGGTAGAAAAAGAACATACAAAACTCCCCTTAGTAAGACCCCTGACCAGGGAATTGAACCTAAAACCTACTTGCTGAGAGATCACAGAGTCATCCAATCTGAATGGGACTAAAAACTACAACATGTTCTTAGAGAGAGAGAGAGAGAGAGAGAGAGAGAGAGAGAGAGAGAGAGAGAGAGAGAGAGAGAGAGAGAGAGAGAGAGAGAGAGAGAGAGAGAGAGAGAGAGAGAGAAAGAGAGAGAGAGAGAGAGAGAGAGAGAGAGAGAAAGAGAGAGAGAACTTAGACTGTAATGTCATTTGTACACTCTGTTGCGTCTGAAAGACCTACATTATGGATCTTCTGGGGTTTGTCTGGCAGCTTCAGCAGCATGATGTCGTGACTATCTGGTTCCTGATGAATGTCAGTAGGTGCGACGTCCACTTCCGTCTCTTTTTCAGCACCTGGGTGAACATTTACAACGACTTCTGCAGTCCTACAAGTAGAAGAAAAGGAAGGACATCACTTAAATTAATACAAACATCATACTGTAGCACATCAGTCTGTCTATTAACTGTATTATAGTTATTATTGTCAAGACAAAAACATGTTCTTCAGATGTCTGTGGTCTGAGTTACAATGTCGTTTTCAGTATAGATACATAAATTGTCAATTCAAGTTCAAGAGATTCAGATTATTTCATTCATGAGTGATAGTTGTGTTACTCACCCTCCTGTCTTCCAGCAATGAGCTGCAGTCCGAACCCACTGGTCTCTGATCAGAGAGCCACCACAGAGACACTCAGTGCCATCACACTTCACTGGTATCACCTTGACATGATATAGACCTTCATTTGTGACCTCACTGAAGAGAAGAAGCATCATATGTGTCATTTCTGTACATTTCACCCTGTATTGACTTTGTGTCTTTGCTGCATCATTATGCACAGTTCCCTCTCTTCCATTATATAGACTGACCCTTAAAGAGGAGCTCACTTGTTTGTCGCTCATGTGATTTTTGACTTTTATTTGGGGATTTTTTTTTTTTTTTTTTTTGCTGAACTGTTTATTCATACAATTAAAAAACTATTAATAAGTAACAATTTTTTATTCCAAAACAATTTAGCACCAATTTCCTAACAAATCCATGTGATCTGAACAATGTTGTAATTGGAATATTAATATTTTTCAATATAATTATCTTGTTTAAAAGTAACAGTGTTTATGCTTCAGGATGAAGAACCTTAAGATTAACAAGAAGAAAACAATGACAACAGAAAGAACAGACATCACACACGGTTCACTGAAGAGCCAAAGTTTCATGGCTTCTTTATTATGAACGTTCAGATATGAAGTTCAGGGACGGTTGATAATAGGTTCAATCCAATCCCTGTAGCTGCAGACTCTCGTAAAATAAAATGGTTCCACAAATGCATGTGTAGCATGACCACCAGCCACGATACCATAAATCCTGTTTCTGAACAGTACTCCGCTGCCAGAGTCACCCTGTGAGAGAGAAACACAGATCATGACATCAAACATCTTCAGACAGAAGACGTCAGATTAGAAACCACGACAACTCACTTTAGCGGTATCCATAAATGGAGGTTGGACAGTTTGGGCACAGAAAGTGTTTGCAACTGGTAGGCGTGGACGATGACCTTGGATCATGTTTTGAGCTGGTCCACATGGAACAACAGGCACGTTGTTGATACAGAGAAGGTCAGGTGAAGTAGACTGGCCTAAAGACAAGAAAAACCAACAAATCTAGTTAATTAGTGCAAGAAACTTTCTTTTGTTTTTCCAATAAAATAAATAACTCCAAAAAACTCCAAAAAAATAAATATAAAAGATAATATTTCACAAAAGGTCTCACAGAATCCATTGCGGTTGTCGATAGTGTAAATCCCGTGACCTGCGACCTGAAACATGTCGTTTCTGGAAAATAAGAAAAAGACACAGTTATTTTTTGTGAGAGCACAAAAATGTAACCAACACAGACCCCCCCCCCCCCCCCCCCCCATGAGGCCTGTGATCTGGATCTGTGACATCATCTGATGAAACTCTGACAGAGAGAGGTAGAGAGAGAGAGAGAGAGAGAGAGAGAGAGATCACAACTTACACGTTAATATCATTTGCACACTCGGCCACAGTTGGAATATCTACTGCATTGACGTTTTGAGGTCTCCTCGACAGCTTCACTAGCATGATGTCATGTTTCCAGAAAAACATCTCCTTGTAGATCTTATGATCTGTGACATCGATTTCCTCGTGTGGACCTGGGTGGACATTTACATATGCTGTCATTGTCCTACAAGTAGAAGAAGAAGAGAAACATCACTTACAACAAACGTTTGAAAGAACAAGACCAGTGTGTCTGTCATTTTCTTTATGGATGAATCAACTGTCACTTTAAATTCACAAGATTCAGATTGTTTTATTCATAAATGATAGTTGTGTTACTCACCATCCTTTCTGCCAGCAGTGAGCTGCAGTCAGAACCCACTGAGGTCTGATCAGAGAGCCACCACAGAGAGACTCCCATCCTCTCCATCTTGTTATCAGCTTAACATGATAGTGACGTTCATTGTTACCACAGCGTTGACCTCCGATGATCCTCTTCTCCAGATCCATGGCTGTACTCAGTGTGACACCTGGAAGACAAAGTGGTCCACCAGGTGAGTGTGAGTTAGAAAACAACAGTAGTGAGTGGACACAAAAAGTCAATGAATTCATGGAACAGTCAAATCTTTGTGTTTGTCAAGGTCCAGAACTTGAAAAGTCTTTGTTCCTGTAGCTCCATGATCCAAACCAAAGCTCCACCCTCATCACAGCTGTACTCAGTAAATCAACACAGTGTCACAGCATCATTTCTAACTGGTTGAAACACTAAGAGTTGTTTCCTACTCACCGAGCCACAGCAGAAAGTAAAGAAGTGCTGGACGAGCCATTGCTGTCATTGACCATCTGATGACTGCTCTCCTGGTGCCACAGCCCTGTCTTCTTAAGTACCTTCACACCGTCCTGTCCTCCTCTGAGACAATAGTCGTCTCATTAAGATAAATCAACATTACACCATGAGCTACAGACGACTGTATATTTATGCAAATTTCCACAGCAACTGTCACTGTCCTGCATACGACTGTAACACTAAAGTCCACTATGAACAGCACTGGAATATAGAGACAATAACTCACTTTTGATGGATGTTTTTCTTGAGACATTTGTTAAACACCATAATAAACCTTGTTTATGAAGCTCCATTGTTACAATGAGCTTGTACAGATGAAAACAATGTAAAATACAAATGAGAGCCACCACAGACTGACAAACAACACAAGGACAAAAATATGACTCAATATAAACTAGATTCACATCATAAGGGGTCAAAAAGGCTTTTGTTGTTAATGAGCTCAATAACCTGAGATCCACAGGTCGGCTGCTCCAGTGTCTGGGGGCATTGATGGCCATTGATCAGTCCACAAGAAGCCCCTCACTCTGCTTCTCGTACTTAAGTACAGCTATGACTTGGTGAATTACCATGGTAACATTTAATCTGTTTAACCTGAAATAAACATGGTGGTTTTCTACTCTTCTTTTAAACATCAGTCTGGGTGGTTACGTGCCTGTCTTGAGCATATTCTGTCCACTAAACATTAAACACTAGCTCCCATGTAAATACATTGATTTCTATTCATTGGTCCAGTATTGGCTCTTGTCTCTGTCTTATCAGACCAGTGGAGCTCAGGTGAGTGGATGAGATGAATATTCACACCCTGAATGTTTTGCATCCTGAATTTGCCTCACCACCTCTTTCCACACATTTACACCAGTTCATTGGTTAAACATTAACCGTCACCGTTGGCTCATCAGTACAGTGGAGCTCAGCTGAGTCAATGAGTCAGTTCACATAGTGAGTGTCTTTATATCCTGAATTTGCCTCACACTGTGATAGTGTGCTACGTTCACACACTCCATGGATCCTCTGGACCTGAGCGTTAATGTAAATCTCTTTATCTCATTGTACTTTGACACAACTGTCTTTGTGTTCAGAGACACCTTCAATGAGCTCATCTAACTGACACATCTGAGTCATTTCCTTACAGCTCACGGTACAACGATACTCTCCTCAGCTTTCTCATGTTTCCATGTTAGGTATTGTTCTGTAGAGAAAAACCAAACTCCATCTCTCTGCAGTGTGTTTCTCCTCCTCTCTCCAGGTTTACAGCTCAGTATCATCAAGGAGACAATGAGAGAAGAGTAGTGACTAGAGGAGAGAAACAGGAGAAAACAAGATGAGGAGATAAGAAACACAAGAAGGGAGAGGAGAGGAGAGGAGATCACTGTAATTACCAAGTGTGTCCACAGGAGGGCTGGAGCTGATCCCACCTGAGAGAGGGTGAAGGCTGAGTCCTAAGATAGTGAGCTATACAAACACACGCACACACACACCAATCCAATCCACCTATTGCACATTGGACTGTGGGTGGAGGCTGGAGTACCCAGAGAGAACCCACAGGTACAGGGAGAACATACAAACTCCTTCCAGTAAGAACCTAAAACTTGCTTGCCAAGAGCAACCGTTGACACACAATCCAAATATTACAGAGGGAGAGAGGGCCATCACAACCTACCCTTTAATATCAGTTTTGCATTCAGTTGTGATTGGAAGATCTACTGTATGGACATTATGGGGTTTCTGACCAAATTAGCAGCCAAGCGCTGATGAAAATAAGGTCACAGCATGAAGTGGTACCACTCAGATCATGGACTGTTTCAACTAAATAACAATGAATTGATCATGTGCTGTACAGCTGTTGTTCTGAGAGTGATGAACAATGATTAAGAAGAAGGATCAGGGATGTAGGTTTGTATGAGCAGGGAGCTGCTGAACAATGTTGCATTTCAATAAAAGTTATGAACAAATCTGTTCTTTGTTGTGATGTTAAAATAAAAGAGTCTTTAATCACGTTAAACGTCTCCTTATTGTCACTTTTGTTTGTCACACAAAATGTGATCAGAATCATATTTAACGGTTGATGACTCTTCTGTAGAGACATGTGCTGAAATATTTATCATGAAATGAGATCAGCCAATGATCATTAGGAACCACACAAATGATGATGATGATGAGTCCTTCATGTATCTTTGCAAGAGTGTAACGGAGCAGAGGTCAGAGTGGTGGATCAGTGTCCTCACTGCTATTTTCTCCAAGCTCAACTAAAGGTTTTGAAAATGACACAGTTTATGCTTTAGGATGATGAACCTTAAGATGAACAGTGAGAACAAAAACAATGAAGATCACACATAATTCAATGAAGAGCCAAAGTTTAAATGGCTTATTTATTATGAATGTTCAACAGGACATTCAGTTCTTAGCAGTAGATTCGATCCATGACTGGTATTTGCAGACTCTCACAAAATAAAATGGTTCCACAAATGCATGTGTAGGATGACCACCAGCCACAATACCATATATCTTGCCTTTGAACAGTACTCCTCCACCAGAGTCACCCTGAGAGAGAACAAAACACAGATCATAAAAGAAATGAGAAATTCTTATTCATCTCAAACATCTTCAGACTTACTGTATGATTGACAGAGGCCGTCAGATTAGAAACCATGACAACTCACTTTAGCGGTGTCCTTCAATGGAGCTTTGGTAGTTTGGGCGCAGAAGGCATTTGCTAGTGGTATGGTTGGACGGTGACCGAGAATCATACTTTCAGCGGTTCCACACTTAACGACAGGCACATCGTTGATACATGGAAGCTTTGTTGGAAACTTCCTCACTGAAGAAAAGAAAAACAAACAGTTCTAATTAATGAAGTGTATGTTGATCATAATAACAACACATTTTGTCCAGATACATTAACAAACCTTATAATGTTCCAGAAACAAGAAAAAACAAAACAAACTAACAACAACAACAAAAACTCACAAAATCGTTTTTTCTTGTCAACCTCATTTCGCCCAAAACCTGCAACCTCAAACTTGTCTCCCCTGGAAAACAGCAAACACATTAAGACACAGTTGAAGCATCAGTGTAAAACATAAAAAAGATAATCCAACACAACGTCATACTGCTCTTTGGATACTTTTGCTTCATTCTGTTGAGTCATTTTTGTGTTTTGTAAAGATCAATGGAAAATAAAGATAGTAAGTTAATATCTTGTACAAACATGATCCATATGTGAGCACAAAAATAAAATGTTGTGCATCTGACGTCATATGAGACTTTGGGATTCTTTGATCGCAGGCTAAATTCAGCTGCTGAACTACAGTAGATAAATCACAAAACATCAGAGATCTGCACTTAATGTTGACAGAGAGAGAGAGAGAGAGAGAGAGAGAGAGAGAGAGAGAGAGAGAGAGATCACAACTCACTCTTTAATATCACTGTTACAGTCATTTGCATCTGGGATATCTATTTTATGGATTTTTTGGGGTTTCCTGGGCAACTTCAGCAGCATGATGTCGTCACCATTTGGTTCCTCAATGACGTCAATATCTGCGATATCCATCTCCTCTTTTTCACTACCTGGGTGGACATTTATAACGACCTTCACAGTACTACAAGTAGAAGAAAAAGAGGAACATCACTTAAATTAATAGAAATAAAATCAATTGTCAATTCTTAAACTTCAGATTATTTTATAAATGTGTTACTCACTCTCCTGGCTCCACACAGTGAGCTGCAGTCAGAACCCACTGGTCTCTGATCAGAGAGCCACCACAGATATACTCATTTGTTCCTTCAAATATTCTCAGCCTGACATGATACAGACGATCAGTGTCTGGACAGTCGTGACCTCCGATGATCCTCTTCTCCAGCTCCATGGCTGTACTCAGTGTGACACCTGGAAGACAAAGTGGTCCACCAGGTGAGTGTGAGTTAGAAAACAACAGTAGTGAGTGGACACAAAAAGTGAATGAATTCATGGAACAGTCAAATCTTTGTGTTTGTCAAGGTCCAGAACTTGAAAAGTCTTTGTTCCTGTAGCTCCATGATCCAAACCAAAGCTCCACCCTCATCACAGCTGTACTCAGTAAATCAACACAGTGTCACAGCATCATTTCTAACTGGTTGAAACACTAAGAGTTGTTTCCTACTCACCGAGCCACAGCAGAAAGTAAAGAAGCGCTGGACGAGCCATTGCTGTCATTGACCATCTAATGACTGCTCTCCTGGTGCCACAGCCCTGTCTTCTTAAGTACCTTCACACCGTCCTGTCCTCCTCTGACACAACTATCAGCCCGTCAATATTACTTAACTGCCGGAGATACAGGGGGCCATACGTTTATTCAAATTTACGATCTATCATCAACAGTAACGGTCACTGACTTCCATAAAGTTTTAGGAGGGACTGTAACACTGCAGAGGAAAAAAAAGTTCACACTGACCAGGCTGAATTTTCTGTTTCTGTTTTAAGGTGAAACAAAAGAATCATTTAGTCTGATCTTTCTGACTGGAAACATGAAGTAGGTGTTTTGTCAAGAAATGAGACAAAACAAACGTCCTCCATGTTGCTGTTGACTTAGAAACACAAGTGAGGACAGTGAGGAGTCTGTTTGTCTTGATGGAAGAAGACTCTCCCAATAGACCTCGAGTTTTCTTGACATTACTTGATCAAAGTTTATCAGTGGACCGTGTCTTCTTCCTGTGTCATGTGATGGTGATAGTGGTGTGCGACCACCATGTCTGGTGTGAACTCACAACACTCAGTTGATTCAGATCAGAACAAAATCACAAATCTGAGCACTGTACATGGAGCAGTATGTTCACTAATCGTCAGGTTGGTGCATGGTTTGATGTGTATGCATGGTACAAAGCTACTTCATGTGTGTGTGTGTGTGTATGTGTGTGGGGGGGGGGGCTCTGCTGTAAAGTGATTTGAATTTAATGAAGTTTTCTTTATCGTGACAGTCTTTACACATGGACACCTGCCCAAGAAGAAGCGCTTCATTCAGCTTCACTGCCTCCAATGTCCCAGATAAAGCTGGTAGAATAACATGGTAATGTTTTATCTCAAATACATGTAAATCCATAACTACCATTATGTTCTACATGGTCTTTACTGTGAGGCATTCTGGGTCCTCAATTTGACTGAAATGAGAGTCAGGTCACGACACCAAGAGACCTTTGTGTTTCATCTGATAAGAATAAGAATGAAAATAACTTTATTCATCCCAAAGGGAGATTCAGATTCGTGATAAAAACCCTGATGGCTGTAGGTATGAAGGATCTTATTATCAACTTATTAACCAGGTTTACACCCAGATATTTACAGTCTGAGACCACTTCGATGTGTTCACAGGCTGGAGAGCAGGCCTGGCTGTTTTTCTGACTCTAGTCACTGAAGAGATCATTTGAAAGTTTTTTTTTGTTGTTGTTGTTTTTGTGTTTTTACTTGTAGTGGTCAAACACTAGCTGCTTGACTCCAGGCTGCACAGAGCTGAGCAGGACGTCGCTCCTGTTGGAGCTGACAGGAGTTGGGTTGAAGGTCTTATTGTATTGATTTCTTTGTCCCAGTCACATGACCAACCCTTTGGTACCACGTGTAGCCTGTTAAGGATGAATTACATTTCCTATAGTCTTTTTTTTGAAATCCCCCATTTGATATTTAAATCCCCCCCCCCCCCCCCCCCCCCCTTTTTTTACTTTATTGTTTTTAAGCATATTTTTTCTGTCCTTTACAGAAAGATATAACTCGATCTTGTTTCTAACTCACTGTCCTGTGTGAAACTCTTTGAAGCTCAAAGATGTTGTTTATAATAATATTATAACAACAGAACCAAAGGTACAGCAGGACTGTTGCTTCAATTGATGAGGTGAAGTGACAGAGATCGTTTAACTAACAGGTCGATAACGTCATTAACGTCATAAATGTATGTCTGCGTGTGTGTGTGTGTGTAGGGCTGTGGAGGTGGAGGCTGCTCTCTCTCTCTCTGTCCTCAGCTCTGCATCACAACAACACTACACCAGTCCAGCTGGACTCTGAGCAGGTTCACCGATGCAGCGTCAGACTCAGAGTTCAGCCTTTCTTTCTTCCTCGTGTCTTATCTGCTCTTCTCTCTGTGTTTTCATCCTCACTGTCCACGCGCTCTTTTTTTCTTCTTCTTCTTCTTTTCACTACGTTTATGGCGCTTCGCTGGTCAAACATTAACCATTAACCCGTTGGCTTATCGAAACAGCGGAGCTCAGGTGAGTCCATGTAAAAGTCCATAAAGTCACACGTTGAATGTTTTGCATCGTGGATTTGCCTCGTGCTGTGATAGTGCGCGACGTTCACGGACTGCACGGACACTCTGGACCTGAATGTCTTTATATCGTTATTCTTTCCCAGGTCTTTGTCTCCAGAGACACTTTAATGACCGCTCATCTAACAGACGCGTCTGTGTGATCTTCTGACAGCTCGTGGGACAAAGACACTCCAGCTCGTTAATATGTCCATGTCAGTTGTTGTGTGTAGGCGGCGGATGTTTGTCCGCTGACAAACGCACGTGCGGTCAGGTGTGAGGTGCAGCATGGTCGCAGGTAGACTTTGGATTTGTTTAGTTGTTGTTTTCAGGGGGGCACGAGGACAAAAAGTGGGGAACCACTGGGATGGAAGTGATGGAGAGGTGGAGACAATGTGGAGAGGAGAGGAGCAGAAAGAGGAGACGATGAACAATACTGTTTTTATCCATGTGTTTAAACTTTTCCTTTTCTTTCTGACCTTGTACCTACTAGTGAAATCTTGGAGTGCAGTTAAACAGAAAGAAAACATGAACCCCTCATGACTGCTGTGTGTGTGTGTGTGTGTGTGTGTGTGTGTGTGTGTGTGGAAACACAGGAGCTTTTTATTTAATTGGTAAACATCCACTCTAATGTAGCTTTTAAGCCTTTTTATTCTATTCTGTTCATCTGGCCAATTTGGCCTGTAATTACTTGCATTTGTATGGACTACATGTGCTGCCGGCGCACGCTGTGTGTGGGCAGACTTAATTGTAGCTAATATTGTGTGCACAGAGTCACAGGCGGTGTAACACAACATATACACACTCCAACACCCTTTACTTTACCCAGTCTTTTCTCTGTGGTTGGTGCAAAGTCTTTTTTTAAGCCTTCCACTTGGGGAACAATGACTCATTGGAAGGTGTGTGTGTCGTGGGCACACCTGGACATTTACTGTTACATATATACATATGTGTGTGTGTGTGTGTGTGTGTGTGTGTGTGTGTGTGCAAAAGGCAAACCACATTTATTAGCGTCCTGTGAACACATTTAGTGTGTGTGTGTGCGTTTGCATATAAGATGAAAGGTTTGTGGGAGTATTGGACACACACTAATCTTTGAGCTGTTGTCAGTCTTGTGAAACATGTGGGGGCAGCATTGGAGGGATGAGGGTGGGGTTGGGGGTGGGCTGTCACCTGGGTCCAGCCCTGTAAATCCGTTAATTGAACAGAGGAAGTGGAATCTCTCGGGGAATAAGACTGATGGATCGCCAATTAGCTGATGGCAGAGCATCTCTCTTCCACTCACACTTTCTTGTTCTCGTGTCGATCACCTGTCAACTAAACAAACTGCACATTCACATAATTAGTTCACTGTATTCCTGCGAGGAGCGTGGCCGTGTGTGCGAGTGCACGCGGTGCCACGATGCTGTTCAGTCATTGAGGCTGAAATGTCCTTCTGTATGGCCGAGCTTTGTGCGGTGCCATCAGTAAGGAACTTGTATTGGAGTGAATCATGTTATATTACAGAAGATAATTTCACCTTATCACCTGTGTCCATGGGTTTGTGAATTTGTCAGCAATGTAACAAGAAACCGACTGAACCAGTGAAGAACCCAGTAAATGCTGGTTTGGATCCAGTTAAAAAGACAAATCTGGGAGTACCTTTTACAGCTGCACACTGTTCTTCCTGTGCCTGTGTGGCCTCACTCTGGGCTCAGTCCAAAGACATGCAAATTAGATAAACAGCCATGTGATAGACTGATAGGTGACCTGTCCAAGGTGCATCCTGCCCTGCATGGAGAAGCATGCTGTTTACATCTTGATGTGTAACATCAGACATGTTTGTGTTTATGAGAGATGAGTTTGTGCAGGTCCACATAATAACACAGATCTGATGGAGGAAGAACATGTGTCCTTCGCTGAGGTCTGTGCTCCACTTAGTGTCAGTCCGGTTGCTAATGCATTTCTTTGTGAGGAGTGTTTTACCGTTGTGGCCTGTCAAGATCAAGACCTTTATAGTCTACTCCACATTAATGCATCATACATTTATACTGAAGTGACATTAAAACTGTCCTTAAGTGCTGTTGCTTAGTTACCTTCCACCACCATCTTAAATCGATTTGCTTTGATTAGCTTCTCTGTCTGTTTTACAGACTGTCTTGTCTCAGCCCTGTGTATAATTTATGTTGTTTAGACAGTGCTACTCATATGTACAAAAAGCAGGTGCCGCTCTGTAACAAGTCTGGTTATAAAGTCATTAACAGTAACATGGTTAGTGTCTGGCTTTTCAAGACATCAACAATATTGTGGTGAGAAGCTGCAGCTGTCCACGATGGTAAGTTATTAACGGAATAGTTTATCAAGTCTGCAGTTGTTATTGGATTAATCTTGGTCCAATTGGTCTGTTGCTCTTTTACACAGGACACAGTTCAGTGATGGGTTCTTCCTGGTGATGAAATATATTAAAACACACACACACACACACACACACACACCCTAAAGGTGAAGCCGGAGGAGCATAAACACCAGACACAACCTGACAACACAAAAGACTCACATTAATGTCTTATAATAATAACTGATGACTCATTTCATAACAGAGTCATTTTGTGTGGTCGGCAACCATCCAACCGTCTTTATATTAATTTCCTCTACAATAATAAAAGCAATGTTATTAGCAGACATGGCAGCAATATTTGTTCAACAAATGATGCATATTCATAGATGCAGGCATGTGTGCAGATTGTTGTTATATGTCCTATGGCATCACATGTGGTAGTACGGAGTTATCAACGTGTACAACGTGTGAAAACAAGCATAAAAAGATCTTAATGTGCGTAGAGAGAAGATCTATAATGGTATATTAGGGATATTGTAGGTTAAAAAAATAAATTCTGTGGAAGAGAGGAAATTTGCAAGGAAAACACTTGATTTGAAAACGTGTGTTTTCTTCTATTCATAAAGGAAACACGTCTGCAAGGTTGCACAAACACTTGTTTCACTTTCCTTCCTGCGGTGGAAGATCCTTTCAAACTCTACTGTTCAGTTAGATAAGGCAATAAAGAAATACTTATTGTTTTAGCCTGTGCTCCTCCAACTCCAACACAAGTTTATGTCTTGAATATTTGTGACATTAAACTTGAAAATCCAGAGTTTTAAACCTACGATGGCCCTAAAACACCATCATGCAGATCAGCTCTCTTAAACGTACTTAAACGCTGCTTGTTAAAATGTTATGCAAATATGTTTCAATGTCAAACAAAAGGTCACCGAATGTGAACAACTTCTCATTAGAAACCAGTGAGAGTTTCAAGCAAACAGTGGAAATGCCCTAAAACACACTTATTGAAGGTAACAGTGATGTTGGGGGCGTTTGAATAATTAGCATGAATTAATTCCACGGACTAAATGTCTATCAGCAGACGGACATTCATTTTAATGGTGACCTTGTGGTCTCTCGTTCACATCAGCAGATTGTTTTGTACTAATCTGTGGCTTGGAACAATTACGAGGCAATTACAGAGGCATCAATAGAGTTTTCAGTGCGGAGGAGACATCCCAGTATCAACCATGTAATCATGCAGAGGCCTCTCATACTGACTGGATTCAGGAAACTCAGCTGCTGAAATTCATTCAAAGGCCGTGTGGTTGTTTATAACGGACGTATTTGTGTGTGTTTGCCATCTCTGTGAACGTGCTCCTTTATCTGTGTGAGGGGTTAATTGCTGTCAGTAAAGTGGCCTGTTAGAGCTCAACCGATGCATGTGGGGCCTCTCACAGCACAGACGTGTGTCATTTCTGTAAAACCACAGCTGCAGAAGCGTCGAACACTGATGTTAAAGGGGCACTCCATGAAAAAAAGATGTATCCTTTAAATATCAGGCACTTAACCAAGGAGGCTTTGAAAAGTCATCACACTTGTTTCCCTCTGAAGCTTGAGGGTTCACAGAAGGTGAATGAATTCCAATAACACGCCAGTACTGATCCTGTTTGTTCTGCTCACTTTGCCTGTAAATCTGTAAACACTACACTCCCAGTGGAGCTCTGGAGTTTCGGACTGAACGACATTATGCATAAGTGGTGGTGTATTCAGGAGGCAAAGAGCAGCAGGAAAACGATGAACGTAGTTAAATCAATGGCAGGGAAGTGGATCATACTGCAGGAGTGGCATCCTTGGCCCCCAAATGGATTTTGTATAGAGGCAATAACTGTTGAGTGAGCATGCATAGATAAAGGTTCGGTGTCACTTAATTTAATAAAATATGAACTAACACTTGCTTTGCTTGGAGTTCTCTAGCAAAACAGCAAAAAGCATAGTTCCCTTTAAATGTCCAGGAGCAGTTTGTCTTCGCTCCAGTAAATACCACGACATTCACAGAGACATGACAACAAAGTGATTCAAGCCGCATGTTAGCTCTGTGGCTATGCTAGATCCTGCAGCTTATGTTACCACGGCAACGTTGTGTTTTCCTGCTCCGTGTGGCTGCTTTTTGCTAGATTGATGTGACCAAGGCAATTCAGGTTAATAATATCATCAATCATATCAATATTTCAATAGATGATTAAAAAACAAACACCGTTGGTCAGATCAATTTTTAACTTGGATTATTGTATGTTTTGTCTCTTTTTTTTTTGCGAAATGAATGAATCCTAACTATATTTCTACAAAAGATCATCTCAGATCATCCCTCAGTCAGTCTCGAATCATGTTCAGACACGTTTCACATTTTTACTGTTAGTCGAACGAGGATTTGACGGATTGTATTTTGCACAGAAAACACGCATTAAGAGAAAATCATTACCAACAATATAATTGTCTTGTTACTTCACTTGTCCTCGAGCCTGGTGATCAATAGTGTCAACAATCTCACCAAGTAGCAAGAAGATGGCTCACATTCTTCTCTTCAGGTTGGTTGTGTGCAGTCTGCAGTTATGTGTGAATGTAGTCATCATGTGTGGCACTACTCTCCTGTCCTCAGGTGTTTGCATTGTTCATGAAAAACAGCCATAAGCTGGTGTGAGGCATGTGTTGTCAAATTAAGGAGGTAGACATTAAATGCTAATTCAAATGCAACAGGTTGAAGTTGCTCTCAAAAATATTCCATTGTTAAAAGCCCTAGAAACGTGAATTAATTACCAGCCGTGACAGCGTGGTTGCCATTGTTTCCACTGATGTGATGTGTGTGTGGGTGTGTGTCAGTGTGGCTAAATGTAGTCCTGAGGTCACCTGCTGTTGTGGGAGCTGACACAGAGGAGGTGTTGGCTGTTTTAGCACATGTCTATATACAAAGTATTCTGTGGCCACTTGTCATATCACATTGTTGTGGCAAAGTTCAGTAAAAACTTGCCAATTTACATGTATGATCATCTCGAAGCTAAATTAGCATTAGCATTAAGGTTTTCCGTCTCCACCAGCTCCTGAGGAAGATCTTGGTTGGCTGACCGCTAAATGTACAAGAGCCGCTCTGTAACTGCACACGAACTGTACAGCTGTGGAGAAAGTGCAACAGAAAACCAAAGGTCAGCTGCTAAATAAAGTTTGTTAAGATGTGCCATTTTAAGCTTGTATAATCTTGTTCCAGCGGCGTCACAGACTTCGAGAAAATCTTGTCATAATACTTGGAATAACAAGACCTTTCTAATGCTGAGGCATCAATTAAATTGGAATATTAGTTTTAAAACCCTCCCTCCCACACCGTCAGAAATGGCATCTGCTCTGCTCAGGTTCATGCTGTTCTCTGTAGTGTCATTTGACTGGAGAATAATAACTCCCACTCTGTCTGCTGCCTTTCAAATCAACCTTTGAGCTTCATTTTCTCTTGCGTGATGAGACAGGTCTGTTTCTCTAAAAGTCATTTTCGTAAATGTTTTTGTCTTGGATATAAATGTTTGGCTTTCATGTTGTAAACCACTCTAGTAGTGAATGTCCCAATTTAGCCTCTGACACAAATATGCAAATGCTGAATGTAAATGTGCATCAACAGAAAGAGGAAAACATTCAGTTTCGTTTCCTGGAATTACCCCTTTAAAATAATGTGAAAGTGGCGACATCAAACTTTCCCTGACACCTCTCAACCTGTATTATCTGCACTCAGCAGATGCACAACTGAGGACACTTTCCTCACACACATGCACAGATGCACATCACACACTTGTATCTGTCCACTCACACACAATGCCCAGTCTACATTATGTCACTGTTGCCTTTGTATCTGAACGTAAAGAGCAGGCGGGTGCTCTTCAATCAGCATTCATTTGGACTCCCTTGTTTATCTCTTTCACTTCCTCAATACAGAGCCTTTCGGGGGCCTTGTTGTGATCATCCGTCACCATGGCAACATCTCCCTGGAAGTTTCCCTTCGACCTGGGTGCAGAATGATGGACAAAAGGGGGTGATGCCTTCTGGAAAGAAAGATTGTCTGTCTGTGCTTATTGTGTGAATCAGAGATTAGGATGGGGGGTTGCTGGGAGGGTGAAGCGTGTGATTATGTGAGGCGGTCAGTGTGTGAGGGAGTTCTCGCCTTTAGTAGAAATATTACCTTATTGTGTGATATTTTGTATAAAAAATCCCAGTTGCACATCTGAACTCGCATTTGATTCAGAAAAATGAATGCATGTTGGACAGTCCATCTCCATATGTACAGAACGCTCCTGAATTAATTTCCCCTTTGCAGATTAAAGCAGCTGTTTCCAGGGATTCAGGTATTTTAGTGATAAACCTGTCTCTCTATGCTCCAGGCAAGCGTTCTTATGATTTATGATCAGCAGAAACCAGCGGCTCGCTTTGCATTTCGTATTTGCATTTTCTATACGTTCCTTTTCTTCTGCAAAAAAAATAATTTCCTTACAAAAAGCGTCTCAGCTGCACAGCATTTACATTACATTTCATATTATAATCAAGGCCCTGATTGTAGGTATTGCCACTTAAAGCCACTTACAGCCTTGAAAGTTTATATATATATTTGTCTAGTATATATATAATGTATATATATAAATATATATATATACTCTCTTCACTTCATCCTCACACCATCATTAATTCTGTTAAGTCAGGGTTGTTGAGTAGATTATTTTTTTCCGCCATAGGTCAGTGCGTATTGTTCCCAACTCAGCGCCAATTATTAGCCATCGCTGTGAGGAGTGAAGGTGTGCCGTCGTGCGACCCGGTGGTTATTAAGAAGCCAGTATGGCTTCATAAACAAGTCTTGTACTAATAGACCTAAATGCGTTATGTTTCTGTTCTGGTGAAGGCTTGTTTTTGTTTTGATGAAAAGAAGGCCGTCAAGTTGATTAATGGTTTAGTATTCTACAAGCCACTGGGCCGAGGTTGGATCAAACTTCTTACAGTTCTGCCAATTCACATCATCAATATCGCTCTGTCTGGTCTAGTCCTTTTCAGTTTTTTTTTTAATCTAGCTACCACTTCTTTGGTTTAATATTGTATTTCTTATTTCACATTGTTTAAAAGGACTAGTTTCTTAGATTCAATTTCTTGCAAATAGAAAGATGACAGGATCTAAACTGTTCTCATGTCTGTTTGGATCCAGGAGACTGTTATCCTAGCTGGGTTAGTCTGAAAGCAAAGGGAACCAGTTTGACTTTCTCACAAGTTCACTAATTTTCAAGTTACATTGTATTTGTTCTATCTACTCAGAAACTGTAAGAAAAAACATGATTTGTGATTTAAGGGAAGTTGCCATCTAAGAGTTGACAGTAGGAAGATGACAGAAAATGAGAGGAGAAACAACACGCTACAGCATCGGATCCAGAAACACTGTGGTTCCTGGAAGCCCATGAAGCCAAGACAATTGCACTTACATTACACTGATTTTCTACGTGATTGAACATGTGATGCAACACAACAATTAGCAGACCAGACTGTTGTCTTAGGACAGATGAACCAAGCAAAATACAGCTCATTCATTGTTATGGATAGACCTAAGTGACTTTAGTAAGGCTACTTGTTTCCCATTGTTTTCAGCCTTGTGCTCAGCAAAGCTAACTGCACAGTGTATGAGTGTATTTCAAGATGTCAATGTAAAGCAAATTAGTTTGCTTTTTTATTTAAGTGAGCTTCAATTGTTAATTTGGTTTTGCCTTTCAGGGATCTTTACCTGTCACTGATGGGATCTCCCCGACTTCTGTTGCCTCGTACGCCATAACGCCTCCATGGAGATCATCCAGGCCACACAGGTTTCTTTGCTGCCTCAGGAAACACATCCAGTCACCTGGAGCAACAACTCTGTGGCTCCTTACTCACATTTCCTGCTGCTCTCCACTTCTTCTGACCTGGCTCTCAGCGTCACGCCGACCAACAGCTCCTTCCTCCTTCACACATGTCAGAACTGTACCAAAACTGAACATGGGTCGCTCCCGGGTTTGGCTGGTATCTTCATTCCGCTAATCTATGGGATAGTGTGTGTCGTTGGCCTGTTGGGAAACACTCTGGTCATCCATGTTATAGTCAACTACACCAAGAATGAATCAGTCACCAACATCTACATCCTTAACTTAGCCATTGCGGACGAGCTCTTCATGCTGGGTCTGCCCTTCTTGGCGGTGCAGAACGCTCTGCTCTCATGGCCCTTCGGCTCTTTAATGTGCCGTGTGGTCATGACGGTGGATGCAATCAACCAGTTTACCAGCATCTTCTGCCTGACGGTGATGTCAGTGGACCGCTACTTAGCCGTGGTGCACCCCATCCGCTCCTCTTGGTGGCGGCGTCCCCATGTGGCCAAGGCCATCAGCACCACAGTCTGGGCAGGGTCCTTTGTGGTGGTGCTGCCGGTGGTGGTATTTGCTGATGTGCTGAAGGATGATGGGAACTGCAGCATCGTGTGGCCTGAACCTGCAGAAGTATGGAAGACGTCGTTCATCGTGTACACATGCACCGTTGGTTTCTTCTGCCCCCTGCTGGTCATCTGCTTGTGCTACCTGCTGATCGTCATCAAGGTAAAGCATTTACACAAACACAGATGTTTAGATTTGTTTACAGAGAGTTGTGAAGTGGGAGGAGACTGTAACCATGACAACAAAGACCATCCACTGCTGAGGAAGTGCAGTGGTTCCTTAAGCTAACCACGTAGTTGCCCTGACAACTAAGGGTCCTATCAAAGGCCAATATGGTGGTTTGGGTTGTTGCTATGGACACAAAGCTAAACAGAGGCACAAATCACAGTTGTACTGAAAGTCAGTTCAGGTTCATATTGTTCCAGCAAGGAGTATTTTTTGTGCAGAGAAGCCTTTTAAACAACCGCTTTCATCACAAGCACATGGGTACACGCTAATATGCTTTCTAAGTGGACTATTATCTCTTGAGATTACTAATTATGATGGAGGACACTTACACTGTTGCAATATTTGCAGAGTTAACAGAGAAGCACACTGTGCCCGAGTCACTGGGTTATAACTCTGTGGGTAAACATGAAGCACTCACTACAAACTCAGGCTAAGCTCAACATAGGATTATATTTTTATTACTACATATATAAAGTCGCACCAGTGCTGCCAGTCTCTCTCGAGCTGTTTACTTTAATATTTAAAGGATCAGATATTTTTTCTCCCTAATCCCCGTTGATAATAAGTGTTTCAAGTTTTTATTCGTGTGACACTGCAGCATTGACACCAGAAAGAAAAAAGATCATGTTTTTCTTTCCGAGGTGCGAAGCGTTGGAAAGCGGGCACAGGCCTCATCCTCCCGACGCAGGAAGTCAGAGCGTAAAATCACCAGGATGGTAGTCGTGGTGGTGGCCGTGTTTGTCCTCTGCTGGCTACCCTTCTACGCTCTGAACATCGTCAACCTCCTGGTGGTCCTGCCAGGAGACTTCAGGGGGCTCTACTTTTTTGTTGTTGTGCTCTCATACGCAAACAGCTGCGCCAATCCCATACTCTACGGATTTCTGTCCGACAACTTCAAGAGGGGCTTCAGGAAGGCTCTGTGCCGTACCTCACGCAGGGTGAAGAGCAACGACAGGGCTGTCACTGAGGTGCAGCGGCCCACAGAGGAGTGGGGCGGCATTGTGCTTCAACTGCAAAAAAGTGGAGGGGTCAGTGCACATAGAGAAGACTGTGGTGAAAATGAAGATGAAGAAGAAATCAACAGGAGAGAAGGGGCCGTACAGATGAGTGAAATACGCAAAAATTCAGAAAATGGAGACGGGGCCTCGAGGACAAGGGGTAAGCCTGAGTCGGAGGATTCTGGTGACAGCGACAAACAACTGGCTGGAAAAAGCTTCGATCCGACCGAGGCAGCATCCTCTCTCAGCAGTAAAAGTAGAAATGGCAGGTCACAACCTGAAGAGACCTCGGACAAGAACTCTGTGCTTGAAATCAGCTATCTGTAATAAACACGAGTTTGCAAGTGACATGTGAATCTTACAAACAAGAACCATTTGTGACAGTAAAAGCCGTTTTGCCAGGTGTTAAGATTAATGTGCAATTATCATTGCAAATAGTCTAACACATGGAGAATCTGTGGTATCGACACTGACAATTCATTATTGACATTTAGGTGTTTTTTCTTGGTGTTTTTGTCTTGACTCCTCAGAGTGAAACTTGTATTGTTGTGGTGGTAAGTTTTCTACTTGGAGAGACATCAGAGATTGACGTGGGTGGTCAGCTTTCGTGACTTTTCTGAACAACACGAAAGATCATCGTTAATGTATTTATTGCTGTCGTGTTGAAGACGACGGCCTCGTTTTTTCTCCTTTCAAAGACAAAGAACATCTTGAACTGAAACGGCTAATGCACTGTGTGAATCATGTTCCGATGGGAGACGCCACAACCCTTTGTGAAATGAAAAAAACGATAGCTATGTTAACCTTCTGCTTTTACTGCTGTGGCTTTTACAGCGGCTCACAAAAGGTAGACTGTAGACGACTTTTTCCACGTTTCTGAATCTAGTGCTTAAGTGTTTTTTTGTGATTTCTCTTCCCCCCTTCAAGGTTAACTTGCTTTAGCTTGCTACACGACATGTGCAATGGTAACAAATACAAAAGAAAATAGTGCCATTTATCTTCTTACTGGGTGGTTTCAAGATGAAGTATGCAGAACAAGAACTGAACTGCAACACTTTTGTCTTGTCTCCCAGGTTTAATGAGATGATATTGAAGGTCTGACTTTTTCTACATGCATGAAACATCAAGAAATGTAGTTGTGTTTAAATCTGTTTGTTGGTATTTCTGACTTGTTTAAAGACAGGTGAGTCGTCGGCTGGTGACAGTACAAGGACACATTAATTAAAATGTGTAGTTTTATTTTGAAAAAAAAAAAAGACATTAGTTGGGCACTGAACAGAGACACTTTGGCAACAAATGTGGATGATAATAAGTGTGATAAATCTCCTTTGTGTGGAGCTGATCAAGTTGAACTTTGCACCACCCCTCATCGATGGCTGTACACAGCTGCTGGATATCGGCAGGCAGTGGAACATGCTGCCATACACACAACATGCTCAGTGTTTGGTTGCCAAGCCAGTTGTGCCACAGCTGGGATGTTTTAAGCTTCTGGGGACTGTGCACATCACTTAGCAACAAGTACATCTGTGTCTTTTACATTTGTTTTTATTTAAACTGTGTTTCTTTAATGTTTTTCTTTTGTTAGTGTAAAGTCTGGGTTTTTACGTGTCACTATTCAATTTTGAACTATTTAGTTTCTTTCAATTAAATCTAAAAATGATGCAAATCACACATCACATCCTCTTGTAGAAAACTTGTTTAGATGTATGTATTTAAGGAAATTAGGAAAATTTTTGACAAAGCGTTTCTTCTTTTTCAGCTATTTCAAATATTCGAGTCTTACAGCAAAATAACAATATGAGTCTGGGAGAGTAATGCAAATAACTTTGTTACTTTCAAACATCCCTGTTTAGCGTGACTTTTAGTTAAGGTATTATCTTGTGCTCCTGGTTAAACACCACTACGTGCTGACTCAGGCGATGTACAGACACTGGATTGGTGATGGTGGTTGAAATAACAGGGCTCTGTTTTGTTGTGTGTGGTGAACTCAGTATTTTATGTCTAATTAAATGCCAGATTAACACATTATATCACAAGGCCACACTGCCTCCTAATTACTTTTGAATGAGGGTGTTGTCTGTGATCAGTGTTTTTATTGCGATGTTGTGTTTTCAGCCATGTTGGTGAGGCACTGAAGCAAACAGTGATGTGGTGAGTGTGGACTAAATGAATGTTTACAGATGAAATTGTTGTTTAAATACTTGAGTAAAGCCTGACATTGCCTTTGCATCACTTGAACTCCCACACATTGTATGAGCATGTATGCAGTGTGAAATATCTTCACTGACATGTATATTAACCTGTGTATCACTTGTCATTTTGACCTCAGCTGTATGTTTTTACCAACAAAGACTAAAAACCAATGAAAAATAATCCTTCACTTTATTTCAAAATGCCACTTTTGGCTTAACACATCAAAGATTTGACCAATGTTGGTGGGACTGTTCAATTTAAACACTCAAGTCTGTTTTTACTCTCCACTTGGTTAACTTTGAATAAAATGCCAATGCTGCCCTCCAGAGGCTGAAAGTAGTATAGAAAAAAAAAATCTCACCGATGAACGAATGAGCAAAATAGGAAATTAAGTTTTATTCATTAAAAAAAACAAAAACAAATATGTTTCCTTGTGTCCTGGCCTGCACTTAATAACACCGTAACAGATTTGGATGGTGGGGTCTGACTGGGGGTCTAACCTTGTTGAAGAACTGGGTGTGTGTGTTTGAAACGAAACCAAGTTTCACATTATTTCAGATTCATTTTGACTGCATCCGTAATTCTTCTCCTCGTCCACCGGCATCCGCCTCACTCTGGTACGACTTCTCCTATCCACCTGAGGTAGGGCGGGTTGCCCTGGTCGATGGGCAGGCTGATGACCTCGGCCACCTCGTAAGGATGGTTCGAGCTGGGGAAGGACAACGAGCAGCGATGAGTCGACCGAGTGCGCGGCACGGAGAAATGGCAGTAATTAAAAGCCGCGCTCTCGGACTGTGTGAGTCACAGCAGGTAATGGAAGAAATGATGAACACGGTGAGACAGGATGGAGCAAGGTATTAAGTGTAGTGGCTTACCGCACATATTCAGCAAGAGCAGGCACTTTGGAACTTCTTGTTTTAATCATCTAAATGAGGAGAAAGATACAAAGTGATCAGACGTGGAGGGTTTAATACTGAAAAACAACCTTCTCTGAGTCGAGGACTTTTTTCACCTCCACAAAACGCTCAGCCTGAATCTTAAAGAAGACGTAAATGTCATGTCTGATGTTCACAGACTTCATAGACTGAGGTCGCCTCTGTGGAAAATCTGCAGCCCACAAAAAGCAACAGGGACATTATCTTCTGACTGATTTAAATATTTAAATCAGTTTACAAGAGTTTTTTTTTTTCCCTAATTGTTTTTACACTGTTTTGTTTACATGACTTGAGCTAACAGTTCCACCTCCTCTGTTTTTCCTGTCTTTCGTTGTTTTTAAAGGTTAATTATGTTCAAACTGATGAATTATGTGCAATTATGTTTGTTTTTCACACCAAGTTGAAGTAAACACAACATTTTAATTAGAGCGCTCTGAAGAGGTTCGTTATCAGTGTTAATGAGCTAACTATACCTGCAAGTGGTACTGGAGCCACTTACTGTTGGCGTGAGAGCTACTGTGGCCGTGTACATTTGAACGCATCGCTGCAGAGGTGGAAATCACAGATCACTGAGCAACATTTAACTTAAAACAACGGCTGTTAAAACTTCTCCAGGAAACAGAGGTCACTCTGAACAGAGCTGGATATTTGATTCAGACAAAATTACACATGTCTATCAGTCCGTTACTTCAGCACCACGGACAGCGCCATGGATAGCGCCCTCCTCTGTTGCCTGACAGGTAAACAACAGGTGGTCTCGCATGTGCACGTGTTGGTCTGTGCGTGTGTATGTGTTGGAAATAGTGGGAATGAGCAGGAGCATGAGAAAGAAGAAGAGTAAAAGCAAAAAAGGATACTTCACATTTCTATCACTATTGAGTAACGGCAGCAGATTTAGTCACTTACAAACATGCTGTACAAGTTCTACCTGCATTTAAAGTGACAGCACATACACGTGTTAACAAAACCACAAGGGACTCACCAGCAACACCTCATTGTCCTCCTCAATCTTGCCCTGCCACTCGTACCTGAAGGAAAGAGACGGCATGATTTTCATTATACAGCTGTGTAATTAATAAGCACCGATACTTAAAAGACACAAATCATGTTGTTTATTTCAAATGCTGCTTACACAGATTTGATGGCTGGGACGATGTTGACACAAGCTGCTAACTTCTTCTCCACGATCCCCCTGAGAGACGGGAGAAGAGAAGGATTCAGACACAAGAGGAAATAGTGTTTCTACTCCTTGACTGTGCACATTCAGCTGACTATGCATGTCAGAGCAAAAACCAAACCATGAGGAGGAAGAAACTGCACCTTCCTACAGAGATGGGAGGCACCTGAAGGGGTCTGAACCCTGTCAGAATGCAATGTAGGCTAAATGTCCATTTTCATTTTGCCCAGTCAGTCAGTCAGGAGGGACATCAACCATGTAGACTTTCACTTTCAGTGCATTGACTTTCTGCTTTATTCAATTCTGTGTATTAACAAGACAAAACACAATTACTTCTTGTATCACCTGGCCAAGTCTCTCGCCACCGTGTCGTTGGGACAGGTGACGAAGGCGGCGGAGTGGGTGCCTGACGTGTACGTCTCAGATGCCATGGAGAACGCCCTCAGTCCTACCGTCCTCAGCAGCTGGAACATAAACACACTCAGCAGCACCGTCTGAGAGAGAAGAAAACCCAGAGGAGGAGGAGGATGAAATCCAACAACATGACAGCAATGTGTGCAGAACATATCACAGCAACAGCATGGAGGCAGAAACCATCCCAGGCAGGGTGGTTGTGGTGTGT
Source organism: Caranx ignobilis (assembly GCA_021432705.1). NCBI lineage: Eukaryota > Metazoa > Chordata > Actinopteri > Carangiformes > Carangidae > Caranx > Caranx ignobilis. Next base: position 2,061,964 of record MU269982.1, read on the forward strand.
TAGAGGCGCCTGCATGCTCTGCACACTCACCAAAACAAAAGCTTTAAAGGATCCACCTTGCAGTGTCTCTGCACTGGGCAGTCCGATCCGCATTCCCTGAGCAGGCCAGACACACACAGCGGTTACACACCAACACAAAAATATTTTAAACATGTAATGTTCAGTAAAATGGGAAGAGGGCGCCAGGGTGAGTTCAGGCAGATGTTTGGGTGGGTCTTCATCGATCAGGCGACAGTGACCTCAAACACTCTGTCTTTAACCAGATGTTTCTCTCAGAAACAGAGCATCAATCTCAACATCATGGATGGGATCACATGAAGGGAGATAAGACACTATAACCCTGACTGTGTGTTAGTCAGCACAACAATACACTTGTAAGGAAATGGCTGCCTGATTTCTTAGGTGTGTTTACTCTGACGAAAAACACGCACGTGTCATAAGCTCCTGCTTTGCATCTGTCAACACGGTGTGGTTTCACTCTGTCATTGACCCGTGGTTATATTCATCAAATCTATCGCATTACGGTATAGAGCAGGTGTCTGTTAGGTTAATTAAATCAACTCTACAGCGCGATGATGACTCCAAACATACAGCCAGAGTTACACTGTATTAACTTGTAACGCAAACATGCTAACTAAACATGCTAACTAAACATGCTAACTAAACAGGCTAAACCAGTGTTAGCGGTTGTTCGCCCGGTTCAGCAGAAACACTCAGGACTTCAGAACAACACGGCAGCGAAGAGTTAAAACTGTTATTTTTACACATGCACGAAAAAAAAACTGCAGCTGTTTAGGGCTTATGTTTAGTTTTGTAGCTTACCTTCAGCTGTCAGACGTGACGCTCTGTTGTTGTTCTTCTTCTGTGGTTTTATTAGCGCATCGCTAACGCCGCCACCTACTGAGTGGAGTGCGTAGTACTGTGGTTTAAATAATCGGATTATACATATGTGTGTATATATATATATAATAATAATAATTATTATTAATATTATTATTATTATCTCCTTCTTCTTCTCCTCCTCCTCACAGAGACCAGTTGGACTGGTCCTTACACCTCAACGCACCAATCATGACACACATTTAAAACACTGTGGGCCACATTTGATATTTAATGGGTTGATGAGATTTTTTTTTTCTTCTGTTTTTCATTGTTTATTTTTCTTAAAAAAAAAAAAAAACATGGGCTCATATTAAATAAGTTAAATCAGTTGTAGGTAAGTTCTGCCTCTTTGTCCACTTCATCAGCTGGAGGGCAGAGGGCAGGGGGGCAGGGGGGCAGGAGGGCGAGAGTGGGGCAGCTACTCGGGCACGTTACTGAGTAAGACAGATGTTGGTTGCAACACAGTGACAGACCAGTAGAGGACCCCACAGACCTCTACTAACATCTTCACAGTTGTGTGTAAGAGGGGTTTGATTCCTGGCCAAAACAAATCTGAACTCTAAACACACACACACATATGAACACACACACACACACACACACAGCATGCCACTATGACTGTGTTACATATAGTAAGATAGAGTTTATTCATCCTGCAGGGCTCAAAGCATTTAAAGCAAAGTATGCCAGTCAATTTGTGCACATGAGATGCAATCAATGTGCACAGTGCGCGCGCACACACACACACACACACACACACACACAGATTTTTCACTATTTTGTCACCAACTCTTTGCCCTCATTGAACAGAGCAGTGGCAGTGGACAACCATATGATGGCAGCTCTTATACAGGAGACAAGACAAGAATAGGTTTTATGATAAGCACTGGTAGGCCAGTTATAACACACACACACACACACAAACACACACACATACATATGCATTAAAGCAGTTTCTGTCACCAGGGTAGCAGCAATGTGTTTGATTGTCTCTCTCCACGCAAATAATGCTGTTTACCCTGTGTGTGTGTGTGTGTGTGTGTGTGTGTGTGTGTGTGTGTGTTCTGTGCACGAGACAGAAAGCCACTTTGTTTGATAACATCCACCACCATACTCTCCTCTCCTCTCTCTCTCTCGCTCTCGCTCTCTTTGCCCTCACCCTTGATTAAAGAATCAGACAAGCATGTCACACATACAAATATGCATGACACACAGACACACACACACACACTTACGCACACTTGACACGTGCACTCAGAACAAGACAGATTGAGCTGTAGCTGATGTGAGAGCTCTACCAGGGACGCATGGGCACACACAAAGACGCAGCGAAGACGTATTAGCGGAGCTTGTCAAGCTTTTGCAAGAGCAATGAGGAGCGATGGAAGGAGGAGGGATGTGGTGGTGGTGGTGGTGGTGGTGGTGGATGGAAGGGGGTGGAGGGGCTTGTTCCCATGGAAACTGTGCAGTCAGCACATCTGTACGTGTTATGCGCTGTCCTCTCTCATCGGCATCCCGCGGCCTCTCCCCACCACGGCTGGACATGACAGCATGCGCTCACATGTACATAGAGGAGGATGCGCATGCACTCACACGCAAATGCGCACAAACCGCTTGTCCTGACCCCGTTGCCGTGGTGACCATAGCCCTGAACCCATGGGATGTTATCTTGGAATATGAAACAATGCATATGTGTGTGTGTGTGTGTGTGTGAGACAGAGGCCAAGCATATACACACAAGTTGCTGCTGGCACTGGGCAACTGTCTTGCCCTCCTCTGTTTCTTCACCAGATATCTATCCTCCTCCCTCTTTCACTCCATCTCCCTCTCTTCCTTTCTTTTCTTTCTTTCCACTCCCCCCCCCCTCCGTCTTTCTCCTTCTTTTCCCTCCGTCTCTCGCCCCCTCTCCCTCCGAGCATGAGGAGAATCAATATGTTTTCAATTTGCAGCAGAGCCTTCCTCCTCTGCATCCTAATCAGGCTCTACTGGCCCTTTAACTTACACAGAGAGGGAGAGAGACAGAGGAAGAAACAGAGAGAGAGAGAGTGAGAGAGATGGAGGAAGGAACAGAGAGAGAGAGAGAGAGGTGGATGAAGACGGACCTCAACCACAGGACATTTCAATATGCAGTAAAAGTGTCAACCTCAGGGTCAGTGGCGTGTGCCCTGAAGAACATTTTCTGCAGTTTCACCACTGGATGCACCACAACATGATGATGAAGACGACACAGAGTGCACAAGTCGTGACATCACGTCCGGTCCAGCAGCCGTGATCCAAGTGTTTCTCAGATAAATAATAACATTGATACTCTGTACTGTGATTATATTCACGATCTCATGTGAAGGTTTAAAACAGCGCTGTGTGGAGAGAGTGTCGCTACATTCATAAAGGAGCACAGACCATGTGCACCTCGTCCTACGTATAGCAGCCTTATAGGTTTGAGTCCGACCCACAGCCCTTTGCTGCGGGTCGTCCACTTCTTCCTAAAGGTATAAACGCATCCCTCCATTGTCTTTACTGCTTTTCCATGCAAGGTGTCCAGTTGTTTCATATAGAGCCAAACAACACCACACACTCACGTTCACACCTATGGGCCACTTTACAGTCGCCAGTTCACCTGTTGTGCATCTGAGAATCAAACCCAAAGGCTTTTTTGATGAGAGGTGAGACTGCACACCGCTGCACCAGCGTGCCGCGCCACATAAAGGCACAAATGCTCCAAATAATCTTGTTTTCAATCACCGATTTAATACCTACGAATGCACGTGGCATTCATAGGTATTAAAAACAGGAGTATGAGATTAATAACAGCATCATGTCCCGTCTCGTCTCATCTCTGTCTACAATAATAAAGTGAGTCATACGATATTGTGAAGCACGGTCCTGCTCCAGAGTTGGATACTTAGTCATTCGCTTCACTACACCACATCTGAAACAACATCTGGAAGTCTGTAGCTACATACAGTATCTCCTCTGTGACGTTACAGTGTTCAAGTCGGCGGCAGCTTTATAACGTTCTTCTCTTTTATGTACATCCCCAGTCTTTATGGACTCCTGTTGCTATCTGCTGCACTAATGAATAGGTTCCTCCACAGGGATCCGTCATTATCATCCTGTCGTCTCGTGCTCATGGGGACAAATAAAGTCGTCCTCATTCATTACGACGATATTATGTCTGAATTACTTTTAATAGTAGTGTAATCTGGTTCTTTTGAGTGTGTGCAGAGTCAACATGGTGGTGGGAGGTGGAGCTGAGGCCTCTGGTTGGTGTGGGGACTTCTTTACAGGATACACTTATCAACTTCCCTTTGTCCACACCCTCACCCTTCTGTCCATGACTGACTTGTAATACAAAAGGCCTAAGTCTGGTGTGAAGTTGTACACTGGGGAAAACACAAACCGATACTTTAGTGAACTCTTTGGTGCCACGTCGCTGAAGTTTTATGCACACAGAGCTGAGGCAAATGGGTTTGTTAGAATAATGAGACATTATCTGTGCCAATATGACATTTGCTTGTGTGCAGGATGAAGTTTTGACCTAACGGTGGTATTAAGAGGGAAGGTCAGGGGCTCATTATGGGGGCTCATCCTCCAGGGAGCATGAATATCAAAAAGGGAACTTCCTGAGAACCCTGACCATCAGTTTTCAAGATGAACTGTCACTTCATGTGTTAATGAGGTGGAAATGTTGACCTGAGAGCAGCACTTTAATTAAATGTCAAGAACTTGTGGCTCATCCTCTGGAGACCAGGAACACTCCAACTGTGACGGACCAACTTTAACTGTTGTTGAAATTCACATTTTAAAAGAGCAGAGAACCACATACATCCACGTGTATGCTATTTCTATGTCTGCTGTTTCTTCAGCTGCAGTCCAAGGTGTTCCCACTGTCGGCCACCTCACATCGTCTACGCAGGTGAAATAATCCAGAACCACGATGAGCCCAAAATAACAACCCACTTTGCAGCGCTACATGAAACAGGCGTCCCTCTGACTAATCGCGCTATATACTTGCACTGCGAATACACAATAACTGTAATTAATCTAATGTAGAATAATGACGTGCAGGTGACAGCCGGATCAGGTGGGCACTGAGTGGGCGCTGCGCTGTTCTCAGATCTGATGCGTCAGTCCAGTACATTGTCCACACCGACAGAAAGGACCCGACACCACACATCAGAATTTAAGGAGAGAGAAAGAAAATGGAAAAAGCAGAGAGAGAGATGAAATCGTGATTGAGCTCCTGTCTTTCTCTCCCCTCCTCTTGTTCTCCTCTGCCCCCATTAACACTGACTTCTGAGGAGGGAGGAGCGCCCTGGGACCTCCCTCCTTCACCCAGGAGAGGAGAGGAGAGAGAAGTTCACCTCTGTAACAGCAGGGTCTGGGAGACAATACCTCTGAGGACTGAAAATCCACAGCAATTAGCTCGTCTCTCCCTCTTTCCCTTCGATGCACTCATTCCTGCACTTATCTGCTTATTTAAATTATACCCATGGCTTAAGGAAGGAGGCACACATAGTGTTCGGTGATTAGCTCCCTGACCTATGGCCTCGACCTTGAGTACTTCGGCTTTCTATAGGTGACTAGTCGCTCAGCTGTAAAACTGCTGATCAAGCAGTTACACAGTATTTTAATTATACCTGTGGTTTTTTAGCCTGAAGTCAAAGGGAGTTTGCAAGATTTTCTGAAATCTTGAAGGATGGTGAGCTAAATAAACTCTTTTTTTGTTTTGTTTTTTAGCATTTTTGTGACCTGTATATAATCAGTAGAGGTGAAAAGCTACAGAATGACTGCATGACTTCAGCCTCACCGCCATTCACCTCCTCCTTCTGGTTCAGTTCAGCTCCTGGTAAAAGTGCGAGTACAAGGTTGCACCGGTGAGTAGATCAGTTAAATAAAAAAGTTGTAAAATAAACTTCAGAGATTAAAATAAAACCCACAGGTGCTAAGTGATCATGTTTTAGGACTCATTCCTCCAGCACTCTGGAGCTGGAACATGTACATTTCTCAGTCAACGTCATTGTCAACATGTTGGCCTTGTAATATTTTAATTATTCTGACTTTTGTTCTCCCTCACATGTCTTGAGGTGAATTTCCTCCCAGCTCCTCTTCAGTCTGATCTTTGTTTCAATGTGTACAGACAGAGGAGCCAAAATCTTGACACTGAGAAAGAACATGGGAATGAAGCAGCAAGTCACGAGAGGAGCCGAGGACTCAAAGTACTGGCACATACTTGGAGCATGTATTCACGTCATGCTGAGCACAAACACGAGGACAGAGCGAAAAAACATGTTGAGAAAATGCATCTGTGCCTTTTTAATTTTTATATTTTGCCACATGCTCTTAAGGGTTTGGATAACTCTACTACAAATGCTGGGTGTGAGTGCACTGATGTATTATTGATTCAATGCAAGTGACTCCTGAAAGAAGGTCTGAAAACAGCAACAACAAACAAACACAACCCTATAGTTGTGACAGGAAAGGCTCTTACCAATAAAGATAAATTTCCCATAGTCTGACTTTTGTAAGTGCAGCGAGCACGGTGCTGTCCATCCTGTGAGGAACAGTGACAATGTATTCAAACCAGGGTCAGCTGATGTGAACAGTGAATAAAGTGAGTCTGCAGCGTGTAAAGTGTAACAACTACAGAATAACAACAGACGCAACATCAGCTCCGACCTGTGTTTAATTCAGCCTGTCGTCTCGGTGCCTGTCGAATCTGTTGAGGGCACATTATAGTGATGTCTGAAAATGACTGTGGACATGATTTATTCAAATGATGATTCCACTGCAAATAAGAAAGAAAGAAAGAAAGGAAGAAAGAAAGAAAAAACCACAGGGAGGGGAACAACAACTGAGCCCAGATTTCACTTCAGGTTGTTTTTTTCCTCAAAAAAAAAAAAAAAACAGTTTGAAAATGAAAGACGAGTGAGAGAACAGCTGGACAAACAGATGTGGCTGCGTCCTGAAAGGCTTTTCAATGTCTATCTGGTTTCTCTTCCATCGCTAGATCAAAATCCAGAACAAGAAAGCCCGAAGCCCCTCACATCAACGCCTGGCAGGAAATTTCCCATTGTTCTCCCACTGAAAAAAACAAAACAACACAATGAACATCTCGTCCTCTGTGAAGTACTGCCACGATGTGAACGCAGGATTGAAGTGCATTCAAAAAAAAATATATATACATATATATATATATATATATATTCAAAGCTGCACACTTTGCTCCACTCTTATCTCCACCCCCCCCCCCCCCCCTCCACATTGCTAATTCACCAGCCCACCACCTCTTTCTGTCTGGCTGTGACTTTGCTGGTGGCGCTAGTGCAGAAGAGCAGGGGTGGAACTTTCGAAGTAGGCCAGGTTGCAGCAGGTAACGCAGAGTCATTCATGCAGAGTGGAGGCTCGCAATGAGAGCAAGAGGAACAGGACACCCTGGCTCACCCTCAGGCAACAAGGGGGAGTGTGAGAAGAGAGAGGAAGAAAGGGGGGGGGGGGGGGGGGTTGTAGCAGGAGGAGGAGATAGAAAAGGACTTGGGATTATGACAGAGGAAGATAGACAGGAAGAGGGAGAAAGAGAGCAAAGACAGATAGGAGGCAGGGGGAAAAAAGACAGAGAGGGAAGAAGAGAAAGAGCCTAAATTAGTACACGTACAAATGGGACGTTTGCGTATTTGAATATACTGTGTGTGTCTTTAAAGATCTGCCGGTGAAATAATCACAGATCCTCCAGTTTCTTAAAACCGACGGTACACACATCATCTTGCTGTGCATGCACACACACACACACACACACACACGACACGGCGAGGGCCGCTTCAACGCCAGCATTACTCGCTTCATTTGAAAGGAACAGCTGTGATTAGTGCATTTGCTCACTGCTGCAAAGTCAAAGTTGATCTCTTAAAAAAAAAAAAAACTTTGACATGTTAATTTGTTCAAAGTTTTAAAATCTGAAGATGCGGTTTCAAAGTGCAGAGCAGAAAGGATGAAAGTGACCCTGACCATATATACATATGTACATATATCGCAATGTATTGGAAATTATATTGCAATGTATGACGTAATATATACGAGAAACTTGCTCTTATATGGCAATATATGAATGGACCATATATTGATCCATATATTGTAAAATACACTGCAGAGCAACAACAAACCAAACTAAAGCTGCATTAGATTATTTTACATTGAAACCATGTATTTGTATGAGTTCAGCAAACTCATGCATAGTTTTACATTGAGCTTCATCAACAATAGTCCAAATCTCATTTTGCGATGAGATTTCAATATATGGATGAACCAAATAACCTGCACCTGTGGATTTTTGGGTAGGTCGGGTTGTTTTGACCCAGGAGCTGGGTGGGACCTGCACAATCTGTAAAAGACTTGTATCCACAACATAACATTGCTATGTGATGATCTCAAAAGGACATCACAAGGGTGTATAAATACATCCGGTAAATATTGAGCAGCATTAACATTCATTTGGAGTCGTGTCTCCTGATGTAAGTCCAAAAAATCTAGGAGAAAAAAGAAACGGTGGCTCACTAACTGCTAAATGGGCCATTTTCCTCACAAATGAATCACTATTTGTCCGTCTCCTGTCTGACGCTGGGCAGTGTCTTTGGAGCGCTCTTCTCCTCGCTGTGGCCCTATGAGGTTGATGAGAACAGTGAGACCGAGTTGCATTGTGTGTAAAACCAAAACAACAAGCTGAAAGTCGGAGCTGTAGGGAACAGTACAGCCTGAACTCTTGTCCAGTGATTCACTGGTGAAGGTGTAAAGGTTTCAGTGCTGGTTGCTAACCACGAGCTTCAGCCAGAGGACAGAAGGCTGGGCCAGGAACACGCTGGATGCATGACCATGTCTTGTTAACAAGTTAGAACAGACACAACAGTCCTTGTGTTTGAGTTGTGTCATGCCTGCATCTCCCAGCAAAAACAGACCGGAACAAGATTAAGTTTAATCATAGAGACATGCTGCATGTGGAGACAGTGTCACCTTGGAAACAAAACAAATTTCTAATAATGAAAAGACTTGCAGCAGATTAGCAACGCAGCTGCCGCACAAACACTGGAGTAGCTACTGACTTCCATCAGGGCGACTTCCTCTTCCTCTCGTGCTGGACCGAGGCCAGGCTGGACAAGGATGATGGTGATGATTCACTACATTAAAATGGTATTGAAAGGCGATTGGCTGGAGATAGCCAGTTAGCATGCTAATTTTAGCAGAAGAAAATAAGTTGCAGACACAGAATAAGAAAAGCAATGGTAAGTGGATTCAGACTTATATGGCCATCCTTTCCTAGTCTCAAGGACCACAAAGCATTTTACACTGTTAGTCACTTTCACACACATTCATACAGCCCTTGTAGCTAACATATATATTCACTCACCGATTATACATCAGGGGCAAGTGTGGGTTCAGTACCTTGCCCAAGGACACTACCACAGGTGGACTGGAGGAGCTTCTGCTTAGTGGATGACCCACTCTCCCTCCTGAACCACAGGAGTTCAATGAAGTTCATTAAACACTTGAGTCTAATGAAGTTTAGTTCTGTACTCACAGAGTGTTTCCCCGAGACTGATCTGTAAACAACTGCTAACGCCAACGTTGGTTAAGCATCAACGGCAAAAACCTTTTGGCACCTTCAACAGGCAAATACTTATCAATGCAACAGACAATTATGGATATTTAGGATGAGGCCTGATCTGACTTTACAACCTTCGTGTATGTTTTTTTTTTAACCGGACACAGTAGAGACACACAAACCCCAAACAGATTGCATTTCTATTGAGAAAAACCACAAAGGCTACTCTAATATGACTTACAGACTGTGAGACGAGCATCAGCAGAGTTCGAATGAGTGTCCATATGAAGAAACAAAACAGACTCGTGCTTCCCCCCTCCCCTGCTAAACAGTTCTCCATTTGAGACACTGAATAATTTCTTGACAAACTTGGACTGACGAAAGAGGTAAAAGATGAAGTGCAAGCCTTTTGAACGCTGAAAACTGCAAACTTGTGTCATCCATGGCTTGTAGCAGGACGACTGTAGGCTACATAATGTGCGGCATGCACACAACAATGCAGTAACAATGCCACACTGGTCATGATTAAGGGATTTTCTGTGCCTCTCCTCTCGTCTCTGGCCATCAGTAACCAGAGTGCAGCAGGGACTTGAGGCTGTGGCTGGATGAGAGGAGAGGAGGAGGAGTAGAGTAGAATGTTAAACATGTCCTCTAGACCCCAGAGGAGGAGGAGGGAGGGCGGCCAACATGGCAGACTGTTCTCTCTCTGCCTCCCTCCTCTTCTCTATGGCTCTGTCTCTGGTTTTTTTCTTCTTCTTCTATCTTTTCCTCTCACTTTCTTCCTCCCACTCTATCTGCTCGAGCTTCGTCTCTTCTGCTGTGGAGATCTTTTGTGTCTTTCGTTTTTTTTTTTTTTTTGGAAACCGTTTTGCACATTCGTCATTCTGCGGGTGTCTCTCAGGATCTTTAGGGTTTTTTTAGTTTTGCCGCCTTCATTGTAATGCACTCGGTGTATGAAATGTTATTAGGCTAAAGGATTTACGTCACTAAATGAGGTAACGCTCATTTGAAAGATGTAAAATCTGCTCGTTCAGTATGATTGATAGTGCAATATCATAATACCTTGCTGTACTTTTCGAAATTATTCAGGAAACTCGGGCGCTCCCCTCTTAAACAAATCACATCGTTTTTTTGTGCTCACTCGATCATCGTACTTTTTGAGCTATTACCTTTGTCATTGCCTTCCAAAATGACCATGTGAGCATTATCTGATATGGTGGCCCTAATCTGCCGGCCGGCTCCATTTGTTACTGCCCTCTGAAATGCAAAACACAATATTTCAATCTGCCCCCCCCCCAGAAATCCCTCATTCGTGGCCGCTGCCACACATAAGGGCTTTGAGCAAAATCAAGCGTTGCCTTCCTCTTACAACAATAACAGCAACAGCTGAGAGAGATCAGTGAGATCACTGTCCCAACACCGTTTTAAGTTTTTATGCTAAGCTAGGCTAAAAATCTATATATCAGGTATGCAATTTAAAAACAGCTGTTTCAGCAGTAAGATGCAGAGGCAAATTTGTCTATCCAGAACAGAAGGAGAATTTACAACACATCAGTTTGATCATATACATATAAACAACACGGTAAAATCAAACAACCAAACCACAGCATGCACATTGTCACTGTTACATGCATACTGAGGCTCCATGTATCAACACGGACCAATAATAAGGAGAGAAGTGCACTGTACATATCATTATCTGTAAATAGCACAGCAGAGCCTCCCTCATTACATCCAGATCAAACTAGTGCTGCAGCAGTTATGGCCTTTCAGAGTTTGAAGTTTTGACATTTAATTATAGCATCCCCAACAGGCAACTTAGTGTAATTTGAAAGTGCTGGAACAATCCATTGTTCCAAGTTTCTTCAACAGTGGATGTCTCAGGCATCATCCGACACATGCTGGATGGATGGATGGATGGATGGATGAACCGACAGGCTTATCCAGCTGCCTCTCAGTTTATATATTCACCCCTGCTCCCCTGAACTGCTCTTTCAGGCCTGCACCAGCAGCAGCCTTGTCGCTGAAGCTGCAGCGAGCAACTTTGCATATCAGAGGCTGCAAACGGCAGCAAGAGATAAGTGTGAAAAATCTGAACTTTGGTACCTCGAAATTGTGAAATATTGTGTAAGAATGGCACCTCCTCTGTGAGGTAGCCTTTGTACTGTGTAGCCCACAGCTACACCACTGCTACTGCTGTATATGCAGGATGTCAACTCCATATATCTGTAGCATCATAAACAAATCTATATCTTGGTGCCTGGATCCGACCACTCTCTTTAAATTAGCATCTTACCATTATTAGAAACAGTCCATGTTAGTAGAGCTTTCTGTTTATTTCCTTCTCAAAATGCAAATCCACATGCAGATCACTTGGATGTTCTACAATTGTGATACTGGAAGTACTACAATTATACCATTATAAGTGTTAGTCTTACATTTATTCATAAGAAGGGGATCTAGTATGTGTCCTACAATGATAATTCCATCTCGCTTGCTGCTGTTTCAATGACAGTTTGGTATTTCAATCCCAAATGTGGATTAATGACTTCCCGCATGTATCAGCAGACTTTATTTTGTTCAAGTAGTGCAAAGCTACATCTCATCCAATAATTTCCTCTGTAACCGATTCCAGATTTGTGGCAGAATAACAAGGATTAATATTTTGGGATGTGAGATGGTTTCTGTTGGCAAACTCACCAAGAGTGGTCCGCAATAGTTTTGGGCTTGTAAAATAATATCTGAGGTAAAACACAATCCAGATATCTTAAAGAATTACTACACGTAATTGTCTTATGAACCCTATAGAACATCCTCAACACTCGCACTGTGCAAAGGCTTTACGTGTACCAGATGTCTCCATTCAAATCCATCCCAGTCTGGGATCAGACTGACTCTATGATTTACTCACCTAAAAATGTTGCACAGTGCTGTTACATGTACTCACTGATCTGATGTGATACTGATCTCTGTCTCTTTTCGCTTGACTGCCACCTAAGTGTAGAGTTGAGTGTGATTTGGAGGTGGATGTTTCCAAAACAAACTGGCTTATCCTCTCTAAGAATAAAAAAGCCAAGGAGAGAAAACAGTCTCAAGCACTTGAGGACAGTGACCTGATGCGTTCACAAACACCACATCATTATCAAACCTCGACTCATCTTCACATGACATCGAGAGGAAAATTATAGACTGTTTCTCTTTGCACTAGCCAGGCCTGCTGCACTGGGTATGTCTGCGTGTTTGTGTGTGCATGTGTGTGTGTGTGTGTGTGCGTGTGTGTGTGTGTGTGCATCTGTGTCTATATCCCTGGCAGACCTCATGAAAATACCATGTGGCTACAGAGCAGCCTATCACAAGAGGGAGACAGTTGCCGTGCTTCTGGATTCAGAGAGGGAGCTGTCCATTTCAGCACCACAAAGAAGAGGCAGCAGTAACCATGGTGCACCGGGAGGATGAACAGGATGTGACTAATAACAACATAAACAAACAAACTTCTGAATATATTTTTGAGGGGGAGGCTGAAAATATATAGAAATTATAACCCGCCACACGTGCAGATATAGTCATTCCTGTTACAGCACACAGCCGTTTCCAGGTATATGGACGGACACTACCTACTTTATAAAGTGTATCCTACAGTATATCAAGATTCATTAATGTCTGTGGTAGATGCTTCAATAACCTGCGGAGCAAAGGCCTAAATGTAATAAGAAATATATTCCAGTGGTTGTGACAGTATGGGAATCATTGTCTTTTCTGCGAGGCGGGGGATATGAAACATATGACAGAGTCAAACATACAGGCCACGGATCACTGAGCTTTACAGCCGCACCCATCTATTCCTGTGGAGGCCATCCCAGCCCATAACTGCCCGCTGAGGTGTTTTACACTCACCCCTTTCATCATTTGTGTCCCACATCTCCCCGTATAACTCCCCCCGCTCCCGCCCCCTTCACCAGGAAATTAAAATACCCGTCAGCCAGTCTGTAGGAAAATAATAAACCCCCCCCCACCCCCCACTGATGGTAATAATGTGACACCTTATTGATCCCTGTCAGAAAATTATCTTTTTCCCCCCCTCTCCTCTGAAGAGGTCGGAGGTCAGAGGTCAGCCGCAGAGCAGCTTCCCACAGGCAGGTACTGTAGGGGTGAGTGTAGCTGGGGATGAGGGCTGCCTGGCTGCCAAAGTGGACTTGAACTTGGGTTAGTATACTCTCTGTCATTATTATACTATTGATTATCAATAGTATAATCAATTATTATATTACTGATTTTGAGCAAACACACACGAGAATAAAACAAAGACGGTTTAGAAACAAGACGCGTCACGACAACTCAGTTTCCTGTATCTGTGTCACGTGGGTCTCGTGACTACCACTGCCCCCTTTTAGGCGACGAGGTTGTTCACGACCTGTCTCTGTCTCAGCAACACGCTCTCACTAGATCTGCCACAGATCTCCTAGGTAACGTCAACTAACACCCAACACCCACCCACACTAACTAATCAGCTGTGTACATATATAATATTATCATAAGACAATATAAATAGCTCACTTTCCTCCATCGACAACTTTTATCCATCCACACATGGGGGGGGGGGGGGGGGGGTACAGGTGACCACGCCCACTTACAATAGGAGACAGGAAGTGTAGACCATGTCATATTATCGGCGTAGCTTGTAATGAGCCATCTCGTCATCGCAGAGGATCTTTGAATAGAAGCAGAGAGAAGCTTTTGAAACAAACGTCCTGGCAAATAAAATCCTAACACTTTTTTTTTTTTTTTTAATACAGGTCTGAAGTTTCCAGAGAATAACTGAGCGATTACAGCAATTTAATGGAAAACAGAGAATATTCTCGATTTCCACCTCCACCTGCTTCGGCTCATTGCAAATGCAACAAAAAAGATGTAATTGATCAGCTCGACCAGTTAATAAAATATGAAACATTCAATAATTCAAACATTTTTCAGACGTCAGTTTTTCTTATCTTTTCTTTCACTTATCTATTTTTAAGGAGGAACTGGACAATTCAACTTGTTTTCTTTCAGACGGTGCTGTTTCTTCTTCTTCTTCTTCACCGTGCATGAACACACACACACACACACACACACACACACACAATACTCAGCTTGTATTTTATGTCATTTTATACATTTTTACACCTTTTTGTTGTGTGTTGTTGTATTTTTAGTGCATTTCTCCACCTTGTGTGTCGTGTCTGTTACCAGCTGCTGCGACCACCAAAAAAAAAAAAAAAAAAAAAAAAACTCTAGTTAGATTAAATCACAGAGATTCAGCCCTGGATGAACTTACTTGTTTTTTTTTTGTTTTTTTTTTTTGCAGTGCGCTTGTTTTTGCGTAAAGTGCGGCTGCTGCTGCGCACGGAACACCCCCCCCCCCCCTCTCGCTCGCTCGCTCGCTCGCTCGCTCTACCTCGCTCTCTCTCTCTCCTCCTCGCTTTCTGTTGGTTGTGTCGATTTTTTTTTCGTCCTCTGCTTCCAACCATCAGCCACCCCCTCCTCCTCCTCCTCCTCCTCCTCCTCTCCTCTCTCCACTTCTATCTCAGCTCCGCGAGGAAGAAAAACGAGGAAACCAAGGATTGGTGTGTTGCTCGACTTCAAATTTTATATATATATATATATTTATATTTTTGCGCACATTACGCCCCCTCCTCCTCCTCTTCCTCCTCTTCTTCCTCTCCCCCCTCGACCACGTCTGACAGCCTTGCCAAAGAAATCATTGCTTTTGGTGATCTCTGATGATTTTTTTTCCTCTCTCTCTCTCTCTGTGTGTGTGTGTGTGTGTGTGTGTGATGACAGTAAACGGCTGTGTGCGTCTGTGTGCGCTCGGTGTGCTCTCCCGGTTGGCCGTGATATAACCGTCTAGGATCGTTTGGATGCCGGAGGAAGAGGCTCTGACTCTCCGGGAAGCTTCGTCCATCCCTCCTCCTCCTCCTCCTCCTCCTCCTCATTCCTGCGACCGGCTGCATGACCGGTGATGCTCGGCCTCTTCGCCTGGATGCGCCTCTCCTCTCTCCGCGGTCTGCCGTCGGTGCCGCTGCCTGTATCCCCCCATAGCAGATTTCGTCTGTCGCCGGAGAAAGGTCTAGGGACCACATATGGAAACTGGGGACCAGAATTTTAGGAAAAAGGAAAACTAAGCAGGCTGTCGTTTGATTTTCACAACTTAATCTTTTTCCTCCTCTCTTTGGCTTGATTTTTTTGCCCCTTTGGAAAAAGGGGGTTGATCGTCCCTGGTTGGTTTGTTATTTCCCTTCATCTCTTAAGGAATGGCTGGTGTTCATGGCAGTCATGGTACCAGCTGATTATTTGGCATTATTTATCACTCTGTCCTTGATTTTTTGGGGGGAGCGCTTGATTCTGCTGGTTTGAATCTCTTCTTTCATTTCTTTCAGCACATCCAGTCCTTATTTTTCCTCCCTCTCTCTCTCTCTCTCTCTGTCTCTCACTCTCTCTCTCGCTCTCTCTCCCCACATATTCTGGGCCCTGCCTGCCTGCCTGTCTGTCTTGCCTGTCTCCCGTCACCCTCTTCCCACAGACTACATGTGATAGCCTGATTCCTCAGAAAAAAAAGAGCCTGAGATGAGCCTCCATAATTCACTGCTCCACTGTGTTGCATCAAGGTAGTCACATCTCATCCTGGATTGTGTCATCATCTGTTGGAGGTCTCTTCTTCTTCTTCTTCTTCTTCTTCTGCCTTTCCTTTCTGTCTCGTTCTCTCTTTTTCTATCTTTTCATTTTGGGGCCATTTTAAAGAAATCAGGCCGCCAACTGTGTTAGTCTTAACCACTCTCTCCGCCCCCACACCCCCGTGTTCCTCCATCCCTTTTCAGTATGAATTAATTCACACTGCATGCATGTGTGTGCTTGTCCATGTACAGGTGTGTGCGGGTGAAAGTTTGGCTACGTGAGCAAGTGTGTGCACGTCTGCTTGTGTGTGAGTGTGTGTGATTGTGTGATTGACAGTGTAGGTTGCATGTGACGGCCTGGCCTGTGTTGTTGGGGGAGAAGAAGAAGAAGAAGAAAACCAGAAAATCAAGCGCTACGTGCACATCATTCCATACATCACCGTCAAAGCTGTGAGGATTGTAATACATGTAACTGCTGTCGTCAGCTCAGAGAAGCCAAATTCAGGCCTGAGACAACCACAGAGAGACGGAGCGACATCCTCCATCTTCTCATTATCTCTGCCTTTTTTCAGAGTTTGACGTTTAGAGGCCTTCCAACTCAACAAAGTAGGCCTAGATCCCAGACCAGGTCTCTTGAGGGATCTGCTAGAAGCCTGTGTTTTTAGGTCAACATTTTTTTTTTCCAGAGCAGGGCAACTTACTGCCACTTGAGGACTAGAAATTAGGAACCTTTGTAGCTGAGGGTTCTGTCGTCCTCGCCAAAGTCTGTTTGACCCATCTGCCGGGGGCCAAACAGCTTCTCAGCCTTCACCCTCATCTTCATTTTCACCTGTTTGCTGGGACCCCCCCCCAAAACCAACCATACGATTTCCCCCGAGCTCCCCTAACTCCCCGCCCCCCCAGCGGCCCCCCGCTACCGTCGTCCGCCCGACGCCGCCCACCCCCCGTTTTCCGAGCTGGCGTGGCGACGCAAACTCACAAATATTTACTTCCTGTACATCAAGAGGAAAGGGGGCCCCCCTTTCGTGGAATGCGGCAACATGGGCGTGTTTGACCGCGGAGTTCAGATGCTGCTGACCACGGTGGGGGCCTTCGCCGCCTTCAGCCTCATGACCATTGCCGTTGGGACAGACTACTGGCTGTACTCGCGCGGCGTCTGCAAGATCAAGAGCACCAACGAGAACGAGACCAGCAAGAAGAACGAGGAGGTGATGACGCACTCGGGCCTCTGGAGGACCTGCTGCCTGGAAGGTGAGCTGGGGATGCACTGGACAAAACACACACAGATACACCGAGAGCACACGGGCAGATTGATTCCTACATGCCCACACACACATACACACCGTCCTGCATTTGCACTCACATGCCTACACATATGCTCACATGCCCACACTGTTCTGTATGTACTGCACCCATTTCCACACATGCAAACCTGCACTGTCTCTATCCTACACTCACGCCTCTGCTATCTATCCATCTATCTATCTATCTATCTATCATCTATCTATCCATCTATATCTATCTATCTATCTATCCATCTATCTATCTATCTATCTATCTATCTATCTATCTATCTATCTATCTATCCATCCATCCATCTGCACACGTACCTGCAACCTCTGGCATCATGTTCTCATTTCCAGAGAGCATTTGTGTTCCTGCACATTTCCAAAATGGTACCCTTCATTGACAAACTGCAGCATCCTTCCTTCCTTCTAGAGCAGAAAGACGAAACTACATGTTCAGATGTTGGGTGACGATCACAGCTTCCTCCTGGTTGCATCTCTTGTCCAGGGTTTCAGTGGTCACTCATGTGTGCACCAACCTGTGCAGACTTGTGTGCTCACTTTGAATCCCCCACAGGACGCATAAGATCCATGCCAGGTGTACAGCTGCTGTGGTCACCCACCTCACGTCCTGCTAGGAGCTTGTCATTGTTGTCGTTTTACACGCTGTTGAAAGGAAAGATGGATAAAACTTGGCTATCTTCATGACAGGCTGATAAACACAAAATCCCGATGTTTGGATCTCCAGCAGGCTTGAACTGAACTGATGATTGATGAGACGGTTGATTTTATGTCCCTTGACTGGACTGTCCCTTAACCTCAGTAATTCATCCTCCGGTCAGTCCTGGCCTTTGCGGTGTCAGCTAACCTGTGCAGGTTTAAATAAAGGACAAAAGCCACAGTTTGACGTGAGAATGGAACCAAATCCATCCATGTTTGTTGGTACAGTGAAGTGGAGGGTGAACCGTTTCCAGGTGACTACCTGGTGAGCATTTCCTGTCACGCCACCACAGCTCAGGAGACGGTCACAGCAAACACCTAGAAGCTGGCAACTTAACAGTTAGTCTGGTTGATCTATCATTGAAGACTCACATTTGAACGTGTTGTGAGGGAGGGGGAAGGATTAGAGACCCTGAACTCAACGCCGTCTGACTGCACCACATACAGCTTCTTGCTCAGACCCAGTGTCTGACTGTTTCAGGATCTTGGAGGTTTCCTTGCTCCACCTTCCACTGTGTACGTCTCCTACTTTTTGTGCGTTAAAATCTAGAAATGCCAGCTGCACAGAGTTTGAAATGCTCATTAGAAAAGGGACAAGACGCTGGTGTATGGGTCCGTCAGTGAGCTGAGGCTTCGTCCCACATAACGTGTCTTTCAAATTTAAATGAGAAAAAAAAAAGGAGAGTGTCGGGTGTATCGGAGCACATCTGAGAGAAAACACAAAAAAGCAAAACATGATGTGGTGTGTGATGCAGTGTTTTAGTGTGGAGAGGTGGAAAATACTGTCAAGTGTCTCTTTAAGTGTGAAAACAAATGTGGAGCTTTGTTAAGATCTTGTAATCGGAGCCCATTTAAATCCTGATCCGCACAATCACCAAAAAACACATCTCTTAACTTCAGCCTAGTGGCCTGTTTTAAAGTCTCACCTCAAGCCTCAAGGCCAAAGTCCGAGCACACACACACACATTGTATAAAGACAACACACACACACATCCTTACACCATGCATCTTCATCCTGAATCACACAATAGCCTGCCCCAGATTCACCTGAATCAGAGGACAAAGCCACGATGCTGCTGCTGCTGCTGCTGCTGCTGATGATGATGATGATGATGACACAGATTCAGTGCTTTTGCAGGATTTCTCTAATGATTCATTCAGTCTTCATCTCTGATTGCCGCCATAATGGCCACTGTCATTACAGACAGATGACCTCACGTGTACGAACTGTACACTACTGTGCTCTAACGCCCGTGGTCATGGTTAAATGGATACCTGGAAAACGAACATCTAACAAACTAACGATGACGAAGAATGACTCGTGTGTAGCCGAGTCAAAACTCTTTCCATAGTTTGATGCACCTACCTATTACTCACGGCCTGTGTTTGTGCAGCCATGCGTGTCCAGTCACGGCGTGGACGCTGTGACGTCAATCCCCTCTCTGCTGTGACCTCACTCAGTCCGATCCTGTCACACACCTGGTGTTACATTCAAATCCAGCACAAGACAAGAAAACGTAATGAGCTGGTCACCTTAGCGGTCCCTGAACGCAACAGCAGCATGTGCAGCAGGAGTCTCTCCTCGCGTTGTTATCTTCATCTGATCTGCATCAGTGCTGCGGACGGCTCTTTCTTTTTTAAAAGCTCATGCAGAAGTGGAGCAGTGTGATGAGGGAACAGGAAGCTATACAACATGCTAGCCACATTTCCTGCCTCTGACACTGCTACAGAAAATGGGCAAAAAGTTGGAGCTTGAGTAAAGAACATGACATTTTGAAACCTGCATCTTAATCAGCAGGAACTATAGTGTCAAAGTGATGTCAGTTCGCTCGTCTGAAAACGCTGTATAACCCCATTAACTCGTGTGTGGAAAAAAAAAAAAAAAAAAAAAAATGCTGATCCTGAAGTCTCGGAGGTTCTCCTGGCAGCAGCCGCCGTGTCTCCCGTCCTCCTCCTCCATCCTGCCAGTTGACTTCATGTCATTAACCTCGGCTCTAACATGCATTCTTGCTGCTTCGCCGTGTTTGATTCGAAGCGGGTTAAACGATCCTTTTTCAGGTTTCTGATCGGCGACCTTCGGCTCCCGTAACGGTGCAGATGTTGCAGCACGCCGAAGCTTGAGACACTGCAGCAGACAGACAGCTGTAAATCTCAAATTACATCAGTGTGCTCAGTAACCTGTCACTCTTCGCCGCCCCAGAAAAAGGTACATTTACTCAGCGTTCCTAAGTACTAAATCTTGGCCTCCTTCCTTTGGCTACATTACTTATTCTGCTACGGTAGCTACCTCCATTTTTAATACCAGGCTACAACCCCTGAACAGATTGAAACACACTCTTTTGCTCTTTCCTGCAAATTCTGCTCGACTGTTATCATTCATAGTTGTCTCAACAGATTTACAGAAGCACATGCACTTTTATCACCAAATGCACACGTTTCATATGTTGAAGTTACAAGTGAACATACTGCCACAGCTGAAGCAGCACGGACAGGAGAGGGGACCTGGATCCATTTGTTTCCATCGCTTTTACAATTGATTACATTTTCTGTTGATGCTGCTTAAGGTTCTGTCCTGGTCTCGCCTCTGGCTACATCTCAAACCTCTTGACCCTTTATGGGGTGAAAAGGTCAGGCCTGGGACAGGCTTATCTTAGCTTCTCTCTTTTCTGAGGCTAAGCTAAAAAAAAAAAAAAAAAAAGGAAGTCCAGTTGGTCCGACTGTCTCCCTGTGAAACCACTGATTGGTGATGTGATTGGTTCTGTCTGTCTTCTGTGGGTGTGTTGTGTCGTGTTTGCAGTCATGGCGATCTTCATCAAACTGTGACAAATTAAATGTAATGTTAATTTAGACTCTTGACATTTGCAAAGGCACGGGCAGTCGTGATTGTTCTGACGATGAGCGCTCTCCTAGTTTTCAGGCGTTTGGCTGCGATGCCCGGCAGACTGTGACGAACAAAGCTTCAAACACATACACCTCGAAATCCCCTCGGTCTGATACACACATGTTCATCACTGAAGCAGATAAGTGGGTTGTAACAAGGTGAAGCAAATCAAGATGAGAGTTACGAATGCAACTATGGCTCTGTTAACTCTGGATGACCTTCAGAGACCCTCGATGGCAGTAATGAGACAGTTTGTAGTGGAAAACTCTCGGCTACATGTCCAAACTCCGACCTCTGCAACCCTGACACCAACACAAGAACATGCTCACTTTTAAAAACACCTAAGCATCATAAACACACACTGCTGCTGAGCCTCTAGAGAGCACAACTGTAGCTCGAACCAATCGACTGCCGCAGAAATGGCTAAAGCTAGCTAACGCCTTTACGCATAAGAGATGGAGAGACACAGATCGTTTGGTATCAGGCTCCTTTTTCAGCTTCTTACATCACCCAGAATAAAGTGAAACACTGGTCACGATTTTTAATGAGAACGAAAAGAAAAAAACTGAACTTTTTGTGAAGCTCGTGAAAAGTGTAAACTTGTTGTGCACTTACTGGTCTGGTGCAGGTGTGACAGGAGGTAGCGTATACCTGTGATCAAGCAAGGAGGTTGTGGGAATAAATCTGCAGCCGCTGCAAGTTTTCGGAGCGACTTGGACACCGGTCGGTTGGTTGGTCGGTCGGTCGGTCGGTCGTGAGTTTGAGGACAAAATGTATTTATTTATTTATGCAACTCTTGGCAGAGGTTGCGAAATTGTGTCAAATCACCAACACATTTGTCGATGTGAATGCACGCCACGCCAACTCACTCCATGTGATATGCTTATTTTCCCTCGCTAAGTGGCTTTACTTTTCACACTCTTGAAGCTCGCTCGGTGTCCTTGGCACCGGAGGTTTTTTTGAAATGGTTAAGAGCAGAGAGAGAGAGAGAGAGAGAGAGAGAGAGAGAGAGAGAGAGAGAGAGAGAGGGAATCTGAGAGGGATCCAGCTCGCTCCTTGTGTGCTTTCGCCTTCAGAGCTACAGTTGCTTTAGAGCTGCGTGGTGCAGAGGAGAGAGGAAGAGAGAAATTGGGAGGTGTTGAGAAAGAGAAAAAAGAGGGAGAAAAAAAAATAAAAGAACAAGAGAGAGAAAGAGCAGGCAGCCCTGGTTTGCTGTCACACCCCCTCAGGCATCCTGTGCTATCTTTAACACACAGGCCTACGTTCTATCTAACCTATCTTGCCCCGGCTTTTAACATAAAACGTCAGAGTGTATGCTTTTATTTTAATGCTCGGGACATGATGTACATTACTTTTTAGATAACGGTGACTGACTGACTGTCGAACCTTTGTCATCATGATCGTCACCGACATCATCATCATCACCACAGTGAGACGTTCAAGTCCCAGAGCAGGAGAGATCACATGTGACAGAGCAGATTTGATAATATTTCTGCTGTCATGCTTAGGCTTGTATACAAATGTAAGGGTGTTTGACTGTGTGTGAGTGTGTGTGTGAGTGTGTGTGTGTGTGTGTGTGTGTGTGTGAGGCCGGCTGTCTCAGAATTGGACTGCATTACAGCGATGACATTAATTATGCTAATAGCCATCAGCTCCGTTAGCTTTGCAGCGCTGATCGTCAACAGAGCCTCTCCACGCTGCCTCTTTATCTAAAGCTCCAGCCAGTGATACGCCAGGACAGGGAGTAACTAATTACATGGAATCAGATTACAAAAATAATCCGCTTACACAAAGAAAAAAAAAAAAAAGAAAGAAAGAAAGAGCGAGAAAAGGGCCACCTCTTTATCTGGAGCTCCAGTTTATTGAAGCTTTTAGTGAATGGCGAGTACAAACGGTATGTAATCTGATTCCTAAAGTAATCTGGTTATAGGTAATGATGGGAATGACATCGGCGTCTGAGGCGTCATTGCTTCATGTGACGCGTTGGGAAGTGTT
This sequence comes from Caranx ignobilis, assembly GCA_021432705.1. Classification (NCBI taxonomy): domain Eukaryota; kingdom Metazoa; phylum Chordata; class Actinopteri; order Carangiformes; family Carangidae; genus Caranx; species Caranx ignobilis. Next base: position 2,084,971 of record MU269982.1, read on the forward strand.
GATTACAAGCAGATTAATTCAAAAGTCGTCTGATTATGTGTGAGCTGGGATGTGAAAGCTGCCAGACAGAGGGCAAAAAAAAAAAAAAAAAAAAAAAAAGAGAAATTAAAAGCTGATAATTTTGCAAATTCAAATCGCCTCGAGACAAATAATCACCTTGCGGTGGTGTTTTCTGTCTGTAATGTCGACACCTGTGAAAATCTGTGGTTTCATTTGGCCATAGCGTATTATATGTTTCCTCAGGTGCTGAAACACATGCAGGTATTGATCCGTCTCACGGCTGTTTAGTAAGTCTGGACTCCTGTGTTCACAAAGGTGTAAGAACGAAATTAACACTTTGGACTGAATACACAGGATGCTGGATAATGCTGGGTAAAGGAAATAAGAGCCATTGTTCTGCCTCTGCTATTGAGGCTGGAAAAACAGTCGGCATCCAGCGGCGCTCTGTGGGCGGGCTGTTGTTGATACTGTAATAGAAGTGACTGACAGGTCACGGCAGCTGTCAAACCTCAGCCATCAGAGCGCTGCAACCACCCGAGTCCTGGAGACTTCTTCTTCCTCTTCTTCTGAGCAAAGCAACACAAAAAAAAAAAAAACTATTCCTGATTATTTTTAGCCTCATGACTTATTTAAATGGAAATTCCAGTTCATTTTTTTCTTCGTGGTCATATAAAGTCCACATAAAGTGCACATGGATCCATCCATCCATTACCTGGACTCCTGGTGGCCAAAGGTCAACATCACCGTGACCTTTGGCCACAACTCAAGAACCGATATGTTAATTATGACACAATTCAACACAAATGTCTATTAGTATAAAATTTTAAATGGGTGACATTTTATATTGAAAAGGTCAAAGGTCAAATTCGCTGTGTCATTATAATGTTCTGGTACATTATTCAACAATGTCACTCATATTTCCTGCACCTTCAATTATTCCATGTGTTGTATCTGTGAGAAGAGGAAGTCCAAGTCCAGCTGCCGATGGCTAAAGCAACATCAACCCCCACAGTTATAATGATAATGCATCTTATCATTAACCCCTTAATGCACAGCTTCCTCATGTCCACCCCTTAACACAGAGATAAGTAATCTGATCCAGGATCAGAATCGTTGTCATAAAAAAGTATAGTCCAAGAAGTTTTTATATTCAGAATATAAAACATACATCCTGTTAATAACAAACAATATATATACTGTACACAGTTGATGTTTGGATGTCACACACTCAGACAGTATCAACACAATCATTTACAAATAATGTGATGAGTGAAATATTTCACGTACGGACTCATCATGAATTAAACTCAACAAAACTGAGCTGATGAATTTGGGATTTTCGACAGCTTTGGTTGTGTTGAGCTCGATATGCGAGTGTGGTGAGGATGGACACACTGACTGGTCAGTCTTTGAAGGGTTAGACTAGTGACTGCAGAACCGTTTTACCACTGACCCAGTCTGGTTGAACTGGACTAGACTGAAGATTCCTGTGACAACTGGAGCATCGTGTTCACAGTGGTCGAGCTGTGGTTTAAAGTCTGAGTGGGGTTCACTCCACATCATACACACACGCACCATTAAACATACAGTATGTGTGCATTTGTGCTTGTGACAGCATGCACTTCTGTGAGGATACACACACATCTCAGCCCTCCCGATATCCACACATCCCATCACACATCCCCACACACTCCTCCATCCAGCAGCTATCAAGCCTGCTCCAGTTGGATTCACTCAGTGTGCCTGTCAGCCTGGACGGATGGCCCCGTGTCGGTGGTCCAGCTGTGGAGGCTGGCTCCAGAGATCCAGCCTGTCGTGGACTTCCATGATAGATCTTGCCCCAGGACAGCCTCCCGTTCCTAGGCACAGACCAGAGCTGCCCTGGGGGTGTGTGTGTGTGCGTGTGTGTGTGGGGGGGGGGCAGCCTTGACAGGTGGAGCTCAGCAGGCTTTAAATGCTGCTATTAATCTCCATCACGGCGGGTTTGAGAGCGAGCGAGGTGTGTGTGACAGGAGATATGTTTCTGGGAATGAGGTGTGAGTGTGTCTGCGATGTGTGTATGTGTTTGTACCGGCGTTCAATTTTAGCTTTCATCCCACTCAAAATGATTTTGTTAGTGAAGACATCTGAACCCTCTGAACCTGTGAAAACCTCACCAGCTTTAATCATTTCCATCTAAGCAGCACTGACCTGGTTTTGACAAAACACAAGGTCCTTCATGATTTGAAAAAAAAAAAAAAAAAAAAAAAAAAAAAATGACCTCTGGGCTTAGGAGTACTTAAAAAAAAAAAGAAGAAGAAGAGTGTGAGTGCACGTTTTCCTCGGCTCTGACAGGGACACGTTGTGAGGTCTGATCCTGACGGTGTGAACAAAACAAAAGTGTTTGTTGTGACGCTGCTGCTGTAACTGGAAGAAAATATACACATTGGGTTGTTGTGTGTTATGTGTAATTGTCAAGCAGGGACACAAGGCTGTCGTCGTTCACGTCCTAATCAGAGAAAAAATAAAGTTTTTGGTTTTGAATTCGAGGTCAGAGCGGCCACAGTGATGGGAATGAGTTCGGATTTTCATCAATTCAACTTCAGCATAGTGTGTGTGTGTAGGGTGTAACTGGGTCTGTGGAGTGTGTTCATGTGCACATTGTTTAAGCTGCAATGTGATGTTAAGGTCGTGTGTGTGTGTGTGTGTGTGTGTGTGTGTGTGTGTTTCTGTGAGTGGTGGTCCCTTGCTTGTTGCATACACCTGTGCACATTCAGTGTGCACATGTACATGATGGTTTGCATAAATGTGTGCTGACATAATGATTGTAGTGCCAAGTTAGCTTATGATGTGTGTGTGTGTGTGTGTGTGTGTGTGTGTGTGTGGACCATGTGCTTCCTGGAAAGCTGTGGAAGCTGTCTATACTGTTGGTGATGATTTACGACACACACTCTTCATTCTTCTCTCAGATAAATTGACAAAATGATTTTAGTCGACAGTTTGTAAAAAATCTTTCCATAACGTTCCTTGTAAACATCGAGTTTCCTGTTTTTGAACACACACACACACACACACACACACACACACACACACACACACGGGTTTTACATTTGCATTGTGACATATGAAGTGTAGTTTAAGCCTCTGGTTGTGCTGTGAAACCATACGACATCAGTCAGTGAACATCAGTTTAATCACTGAACATGTGATCCTACATTTTTACACAGTATGTTTTTACTGTAGCATCTTTATTACGCTCTATTACCCACTGGTGGTTAAATCTCTCATTAACTAATTAATGCAGTCGCCCCACCCCCACCCACACCCACACACCCACACACCCCACGCCCCCACTTTGCAGCAGCTCTCCTCCTGTGGCATCTACGGCCACTCGGCGCTGCGTAACTATGGCGATACAGCGGCTCTGTTGGCAGCACAAGGCCGCCTGTCAGGCATCACGGCCTCTCAATCAAAGAGACTGTTTACGAGCACTCACACACACACATACACACACCACCTGGGACTGACACACACTCCGCTCCGCACCACAGGAGGGACATCAATCTCTCGGACACACACACACACACACACACACTCACATATGGATACAGGTGTAGTAGAGACACAAGGACACACTGCGCTACACACACACACACACACACACACACGAGGCATTTACAACATGTTTATTATAAAGAAATGTGACAACTTGGGTCTGAGCTCAGCACAATGTGTTGCATGTTTGTTTATCACTGCACTGTGTGTGTGTGTGTGTGTGTGTGTGTGTGTGTGTAATGATCCTGGTCCAGGTGCAGCTTAAACATTTATGAGCGTGTTCTATTATTAACACACAAAAAAGAAGATTGTGCTTTCTAGTCAACTCTCTCAGTGTTAACTAGAAAGCACTAAACTAAACGCTGGAGGCAGATGTTGGATCTAAAACACAAAAAAAAAAAAAATCCAACTTTGATGTCGTTATATATCATTAAGTTTTTAAGGGTTTTGCCCTTTACTCTCCTCCTGCAGAAGTGATACACACTTTATAGACAGGCCCAGGCAGAAGGGGCCTGACGGCAAATCCAACAGGAAGTTTCATATTTTTCAAAACTGTTTCAAGTCCCATAAGTACATTTGGTAGGAGGCCAGTGTCCAACGCCAGAACAACCAGTAAGGACACTGAGGGCATGCGTCCTCAGCGTACCTGTGTGCAGATTACACTGTCAAACAGGATGTGGACATGTCCAGTGCCAACACCATAATACATTTATAAACACATCCTTCAGTCAAATATACTTCATTTTATAGAGATAATGACTTTTAACATGGTTTTCAATACAAAGCATGAACATGACGTAAGCACAGAGACTGTAGCTGCTTGTTTTTGGTGTTGTTTTTTTAAACATGCACTGTGTCATTAAAAGAGTCAGCGTTCATTACATACAGTATATGACCTTTGCTCTGGCCCTGCTGGTGCACATCCACCATTTGATTCTGCTGATAGTCGGAAAATCTCACAGTTTATACACTGACGTGTCTTGTTGTTATATTGTGTGACGTAAATCTTAGTGTGTGTGTGTGTGTGTGTGTGTGTGTGTGTGTGCGCAGGGTATCGGAAGCCTCTGGTGTTAATCTTAAAATTGCCGGTGGCTGCGGCGATGTGTCCGGTCGTGTGTTTGTTCTGCTGCAGATGCTCAAGTGTTTCACTAACAGGGTTACGCAACAGGACAGGGCTGTTGGCGGTCTGTGGTGTGACAGGAGGCAAGTGTGCCAGAGTGGTGGTGGTGGTGGTGGAGCTACGTGTAGCTGGTCGCCCACTGACCATGACTACAGTGTCAACAAGCAATGGAAACCCCCACCACCACCACCATCCCTCCTTGAACCATCCACCTCCCCCACTGATCATATACAGTGTGGAAAGGTTGACCGTTTTATTTCGAGAGCTAACTGGACTCAAACTCTCACTGGCCCCTTTTGCTTTCAGTGTTTTAACTGGGAAAAACTATGGCAGCTGTTTTCCACCAAAGTTGGTCTTTGAGGCTGGAAATAGGTCATGTGGGTTGGCACCCAGCTCGGGGGGGGGGGGCACATGAGAAATCTGCAGGGTTGGAGCACAATGACAGAAAAAAAATAAATAAAAAAAATAAAAAGTTTTCTCTTCATCTGTGTTTTTTTTTATTTATTTATTCCCAGGCTGAAAAGAGCTGAGCTACTTATCACCAATACAGACACACTGGATGTTTTCACTGGAAGACGTCATAAGCAAATAACTGGGGACCTACTGGGGAGCTCTGAATGACATCACCTCCAGTCTGAGCGATTTCCAGACCAAAAACAAACAGAGGTGTGGAAAAAATGGACGATTAATGTGACGAAACAAAAGTATTACAATTACAAATGTCAGATTTCAATGCAAACAAGTAAATAATGTTTTGAAAAAGGTCGTACCAACTTACAGCAAACACACGTAGCATGCTGCAAAACAAATGGGCCGTTAGCCATTAGCCGTTAGCCAAAGGGTAAAACTGCAGAGTGTTGATGTGAGTAGCCGCCATCTTGAATTCTTATTGCGGGGTTTGTGGGATTCGTTGGACTTTTGGAGTCAGAGATCCGACCTCAGGGGGCGTTCAAGATTAGAAACTATGACTCAGAGCTCGAAAATTTCAGACTTCCAAGTACAACTTGAATTCACCATGAGCCCAGTGTTTTACAGTGTAAGAGGAGCGGGTCAGGGGCAGGGCTGTGTGAGGGACGACTCACCCAGGTCACAAGATTTCTGCCCAAATGAAAACTAGTCAAAGTCTTTTTCCACCAATTCAAGACCAACAAGGTGAACCCTGACTTTCTGGGCTGACTCCTCCTCCTCCTCCTCCTCCTCCTCCTCCTCCTCCTCTAATCATCCTGTGGCTCTTCATCTGTGTCTAAGTGGAGCAGCTCCTCTGTCTATCGGTGCAGCTGTATTCTGTAGTAGTGATGTCTGCTACAATAACAATATGTCATGTGCTGTGTTTCACAGTGGAGTCCGGCGTTTTTACAGTAGTAACAATATGTCACGTTCTTTGTTTTACAGTATAGTAGGCTGAGCGTGGTGAGGCAGGGAGCTGTTGGCACCTCCACACAGTCTGTTTAACGCCTGGTGGGAGAGGTGCTGACAGGCCGACTGCTCCCTAATCCTACAGACATCAGGAGCCAAAGGGAATGACCAGGGAGCTCAGTGTGTGTGTGTGTGTGTGTGTGTGTGTGTGAGAGAGAGAGAGGGAGAGCATCATGTATGCTCAGTGTGTGTTCTTCTACACAGATAGACACGCTGGTAATTGCAGCGCTGCTCATGAGCTTAAGTTACTTTGTTTAAATACACACACACACACACACACACACACACACACACAAGCCGTGTTTATATAGCTGGTGTGTTTGCTAATCAACAGATAGATACATGTCATCAGAGCCAGGTGGCCCCGCCCACCCCTCAGGCAGAGGAGATGAGTGACAAATCGACCGTGTGAACGCAGGGTAAAAAGCCGCCGCCGCTCCATTATGGAGTTTGTGTTAGTGGTAACATATGGTCAAACTGATGGAGTAACAATGCTGTCATCTGTAAGCTACATGACTCATAAATGTAGAGTGTGTGTGTGTGTGTGTGTGTGTGTGTGTGTGTGTGTTCCCAGTCTCATTTGCCTGAGTATGAAACACTAGCCCATTGATTAATTGATATGCATTAGAGAGAGAGGAAAATACACTTGCTCACTCACACGTACACATGTTTCAAAACACAATTACGTGCACACACTTACACTGATGAGGTAGTAGCAAACTTAATTGTACTATCCAGCTGTTATGAACACACACACACACACACACACACACACACACACACAGAGGTGCTTCTATTTTCCACATTAAAATGACGCTCTGCTTCTCTGCTCTCGTACGTTCAGGTGTGGTGGATGACCTGTCACCACAAAGGGTCAGAGGTCAGAGGTGAAAAGTCAAAAGCACAACAGCATTGCACAAAATCGCTGATCTCCTATAGATAAAGTATCACCTGATTGTCGTGTACTGGATGGATGGAGCCATTTTTCATACTGGAAATAAGTGCCATTAATCAATACACAGAAATAAAGTAGCAACAAGCACAGTGAAGCTGTAAACTGACACTACGCCTCCAGAGCCCTGTTACCTAAACCACCTGGCAGCCGACACAGGTACATTTAACACTCTGATGTTTCACTGTGGCTCTGGAAATTAAGACTGCGTGTGCACATATAGATCTGATTCATACTGAACAAACAATGACAGGAGAAACATATCATGTAGCCTGTAAGTGCAATCTGATGAACAGGTGCTGTTTGTGATTTATATCAACATCATGGATCGTATTTAGACTCCAGTGGCGTCTGGTAGCGTCTGATTTCTGATTGGACAGTGTGTAGCTTAAAAAGCCCCATGATATGAAAAATAAACCAAACTCATGTTAAAATATCATCATTTGAGTATTTTAGCATCACTGCTAACTTCAGCTACAGGCTCAAACATGTACACAGTCTCACTCCAGAAACGTTTGCATTACAGGTGGTGCTCGGCGTACAGTCCACGCTATTGGCTACCGTAGATGTCAATCAATATCAGAGACAAGTCCCTCCCTACCAGCGTGTTTTCATTCGGACATGAATGGCATTCAGCAAGTGATTATCACAACAGTTATTATACTGTAATAATGCAGACAGAGCAACAGCAGATGAACAGGTTCGTCTCTAACTGCTCAAGCATTACTATCCTACAATAGTGTGTGTATGAGTGTGTTTCTGATGTGTTGTAATCACCGGACCAGCGGAGACTCCAGTCACTATCCGAGCCGATGATGCGACAGACTCTAACCTGGTTGGTGGCTGCATGTGTGTGTGTGTGTGTGTGTGTGTGTGTGAGGCATCCAGATGTCTTCATGACACAAAGCGAAAGCCAGCGAGGTGTCGGGTTATGATTCATCATCATCACTTTTTTATGGTCGGTGGAATGAGTTTGCAGCTACACACCAGATGTGGCTACCCCACGTTAACGGTAATGGCGCAGCATTAAGCAGGCCATGATGAACTCTGGTGTCTGCGTTTTATGACTCGTGGTCTGCAGTAAATCCTCTCTGTGTTTATGTACTGGATGGTGCAAGTGTGTGTGTTCATGTGTGCGTTATGAAGACTGAATGTGTCTGTCAGTCAGATATCATATGTAACACACCTGAAACACAAACTGAGCTGTCGCCAGTCCAGATGCATTGTGGTTACAGTACACGCCATGTTTCTTTAATTCAACATATTCAACTCAACATTTTCTCACAACTCTTATTTTGAAAAGCCTGTACGGACCATAGACATTGCTTGCTATTAAAAAGATCAACATCCAAAAAAAAAAAAAAGAGTCAGGAAGCACTGAGCGATCAAGCGCTCTGTGGGAATGAGGATCCACACAAGTACGGCTGCATTACAAAGTCGTCACATTAGCTTGTGTAAAATGACTTCTGACATTTCAATATATGTTTCTTTCTGAGCAGATTCAAACTGACACTCACTCCAGACACACTGTATAGGTACAAACAGAGGAGTGTGACAACACAGACGACAGCAGTTTGATGTTATTTCTGTTGTGAAAAATGTTTTGTCTTACATGTTGGTCCTGTGGGACTCCTCATCATTTTGAAGTGACAGAACTATAAATTGTATAGAAGCAGGCTTATGATGCGAGGTCACTAATTTGACCTTTTTCTATCATTACTGTTGTTGCCACCATATCATCAGTTTTTTTTAAACATGCAGAGGCGCACCATCAGGAAAGGCAAACCAGACTCACGCTTAAATCCTCAATGGCCCCTACATTGGCATATTTTGCAATGACAACTATTAAATCAAATTAAACCTCCCATAAAGACACTACAGTGCACTGCTGCTCCCCCAAATCCCCCTTAAGTGTTAAGTGTGCGGCCATCTACCATTAGCCTGCATGTGAGGCATTCACAGAACATCTGTTGATTCCAGTGTCCACCAATAAGCTGCATGTGAGGCCTTCAGGGGCTATCTATAACTTGTCAGATCTGGGACGAGTACTGCTGCATATACGGCATTCAGGGAACAGGTGTAAGTTATAGTTTCTACACACAGTGTTCATTTGAGACATTTGTAAATTGTAGCATCAGTGAATAGTAGCCTGTAGCATTGGGTGCAAGACAGAGCTCCCTCCAACAATTTGAACCACAAAGATACACAATTCAGCAAGTTGTGACCCTTCAGCGAAACCAGCAAGAACCAGCACAAGAGGCAAGACAAGCAAGACAAGCAAGACAGCACAAATCCCATGCAATAAATGTCATTTTCAGGCGTAATCACAAAGCAAAATGTTCAAAATCTCAAACAAAGATGTCATTTTCAGGCGTAATCACAAAGCAAAATGTTCAAAATCTCAAACAAAGATGTCATTTTCAGGCGTAATCACAAAAGCATACCAGCAATAACAGCAAAAGCAAAAGTTCAATTCAGTCAACAGAAAGTTCAGTTCAACCTCTGTCCGTTTAAAAAAAAAACCTCCCAAGTGACACCTCTCGCTCAACAAAACGTCTTCGGGTCCAGTATCCGCTAACAACAGCACTCAACAACAGTACCCGGACTTACCTTGAAGCCAGCCGGCCGGCTAGCTTGTTGCTGCTCCGGTCCTCTGCGATCCTGCCGTAACTCCGATGATCCGTCGTGAATCCAGGCTTTATAATCCACAGAACGAGGGCGACGGCGAACCCGACTCGACCACGGACTTGGTTCAAAAGCCAGAGATAGGCTCGGCGGTACCGGAAGGGATATACGGCGGCGAGGCAGACATTGTTGACGCTACTGCTCCATGGATCTATTATAAGACATATACATCCATGTACTGCTCCAGCACGGCGAGCCGCCATCTTGTCTCGTGCGGCTCCATAGAGCAGGTGCAAATTGTGGCGCGTTCCATTTATGTTGGAAGTCGGAGGTCAGAGGTCAGAGTTCGGAGTGACGTTACCTCCGAGTTGCGCACGTTCCCGTTCAAAAACATACACTTAAGTTGGAAAAACTGACATGTAATGTAAAGAAATGGAAATATAACGATTTCTTACGTGTAAATGTCAGATTTACAAACAATACAGAACTTTTTTATGAAGTAGGCGGTAAACCAGATTAAATGGTGCGTTCTAGTTGTTCTCGGGAGTGGGAATTTCCAAATGCGGAGTCTGCCATTTTTCCAACTAATGTGTAGGTGATGATAGTGTCTCCATGTGTGGTGTTCTGTAAATTGTGTCTCTGCCAGCAGTTCTTATTCTTGTGGCCGAGATGTAATGTTCACTGTTGCTTGTTCACTTCCCTGTCCAGTTGTGACTCTGTCCACACTCGCAGCCTCACCTCTCAGCAGGGTGTTAACACCTTAAGGAGAGGAGAGGGCGAGGGCAGGTAGTGATTACTGTAATTAGCAGGTGAGTGTTTCCCTGAATTAATCCTTGGTATCCTCCAGCCTTTCTGAGTGCAGTGCACAAGCTTGTGTACGAGGAGGAAATGGTGCAAGGGTGGAAATTTATATATAGGAAACTGAGCCCGAAGAGATTAAAATAGATCATTATTCCGATTTTGTACTTTGCATGAATTAGCTTTTGGATGTTCTTTCACAAAACAGTTACTGTGGCGTAGCCTTTTGGGCATGTACAGTGATCTCAGGTGTAGCTTCTGATAGCTTCATTTGCATTTACAGTAGGAGATGAAAAGTGAGTGAAATTTATTCCGAGCAAGAAACAACTGCAGATAATTTGGGTGACACGAACCAAGGAAGCAAAACTGTGGATGTGCTGAAGATAATTATAATTACAAAGTTTAAAATTCTGCAGCACCGCTCAGCCCTGCAGGACTCAACCAGAGAGTCACAGAGAGACTTAACAGGAAGCAGCTGTGGACTGGGTCAGTTACTGAGACTTTTCACCAAGTATTGATCCAGTGCAGCTGCTAAATGACCCAGTAGAAGACTGTGGTTGCACTGGGCATGGTGTGTGTGTGTGTCAACGTATTGTATGCTCATCCATTATTGGATAAGCAGAGTTATAATTTACAGAGATAAAAAGAAGAGTTTTTCTGCACTGATAATCACCTGCTGTAAAGTTAAATGGAAATTTATGGGACAAAAAAACCTGACCTTTGACCTTTTGTTGCAAGGAGAGATTGACAGCTTTTATTTTGAGCAAACTAAAAATACTTTATTTGCATCCAATTTTGGAAATGTCACTCAAAATCAAAAGTTGAGTCAGACTTGTCAACAATCAATCAATAGAGCAGGTAAAGAGGAAAGTAATACACCATTTCATTCAAGCTACGTCCCTCAACTGCTGTTTCAGTTCACGTAGAGCGGGCCGATGACACGAGGCTGAGGCCAAGGATTGCGATCGCACTGCTGCTGCTGTGTCGAGGGGTCAAGGAGCTTCTCCCCCGCAGCAGGTACCATAGCGCACGAGTTGAGTCAGAATAAAGCGAAACGATTCAGCAGTTTCCTGAAGCCGACTCTCGGAGTCCAGGTCAGTGCAGTGACAGCAGCATGTGGACACAAAATGGCCTCCAGCGAGTTGGCGTGTTTGTTGTTTTGTAACTCGGCTCAGACGCACTGCTGACAGGCAGGTGACACACACACACAAAAAAAACTGATTTTTATTCAGCGCAGGTTTTTTACTCATGTGTGTTGATTACATGAGTGTGTGTGTGTGTGTGTGTGAATGACTCTGTGGAGTGTCACCTCTCTCTACATTACGTGCTGTACTTCAGTGTCTGTTTGCTCTTCTCTCTTACACATGTCAGAGCTTTTCTATAATCACTGAGTCATTTAAAAGTAATTTTAAACGCCGCAAAGGACACAATGGTTCACACAGAGACAAAGAGCTCCGTGGCAGGGACAGAAAGTAACACGTGGATTCAGAAGAAACACAATACACTACAGCAGCAGGAAGTCTATAGTTATGCTGCTGCTGCTGCTGTTCACAAACACCTGCCATCATGGCTTTTAGCCCCAGATGTAGGAGAGACGGGAGCCTTTGGTCTCGGTGCCGTGCAGTGTGAGCTCCGTCTTCGCTCTATGGTTACAAACTCCAGGCTGATTGCAGTATTTTTAGACACAGGATATTCAAATGTGACGAGGTGGAGAAAGAAATAAATGAATAGATGAGTAAAAAGGATTCTGTATTTTCTCCACCAGAGTTTTTTTTTTTTTTATTCCAGACAGTGTGAAGAAGACTTTAATAGAGCATTTAGACCTTTGTATCAGGAGGATCAAATGCTTCTTTATGCACTTTTATAGAACTTCACTCAAAGAGAAATTTAAGTTTAATTGACTGACTTTAGATTTCTACGCAGGTTTCTGAGGAAGATCTCCTCCTTCGATAAGAAACATGTGCATGTGTTGATTTGTCATATATTCCCAGATAATTTGACATCAAGAAACCGACTGTATACAGTGTGTTCTTCTTCACAAGTTTCACTGCTCTCAGCCGAAGTGACGGCACATGACAAAACCTGTAGAGTGTCATACAAATCAATTGTTGTTCAATTCTTTCATCTAAATTCACATTTTTCTTCATATCTGAGCCATAATAACAAATTGTCAAACATATACTTTTATCATATTGTTTTAAAGCAATTGTGTTTCCCAAAAAATTGTACTGTCTGCTACAAAGAAGACGCGATGTTACGAGTCACTGACTGATCGACCTGCTGACATCACATCAAAAAGTGTGCGACTCAGTGTGTTACTGTGATGAAATTACTTTTTTAGTAACAAAGTAATGTAACACGTTATTATTTCCAAAATAGTAATTAGATTACAGTTACAAGCCCAGGTAACTATACATTACCGCTGTCGGGCTCTGTACTGCTCTCACCCACTCTTAAGCACCTGTATTGGGATACACAGTGTCGGCCCACTGCACCTGTCCTGCCAGAGATTGTTCTGTGTTGTTGCTTGTGTGTTTGTTTGATTTTTGAGGGAATGGAGTAACTAGTAATGTAACTGGTAACTAGGGCTGTAGAAAATATCGATAGCCTGAAATATTGTGATATTTCTTTCGCAGTGCTGCATTGATATTCAGGAGATCTGTAGTGATTTTTTATACATGCAAACATTCGCAACAGTGGTGGTTCATTCTTGTGTTTGCATTTAAAAGTCTGACTGATGTTTGGCCGCAGTCATTCAGCCACTGACTCCTCCACTGCAACTGAACAATGAGATCTCATGAGAGTTCAGGTCAGTGGCTCATCACATGCTCAAACGTTAGCTGACTTAGCACAGTCAAAAAAGGAAAAACACGTCACATTATATCGTCTTGCTTATAGTATCACAATATATAGCAGTATATCGTACCGTTGCCCCTGTATCGTGATACGTATCGTATCGCCAGATTCTTGCCAATATACACCCCTACTAGTAATGTAACTAATTACTTTCAGTAGCTTGATTACTTTTAAAAGGATAATCAGTAACTTAATAACTCTTCCAGAGTAATTTGCCCAACACTGGTGAGTTTATAAGTGATGTACTTTTTCATAAGGATGTTGAGTCGGTTTGGGACTGTGATGATTTTTGTATGTAATGTTCAGGTGTAAAATTGGTTCCAGTTTTTATCATGTGTTCAGAAATATAATTCCTCTAAAAAAATCTTTTTTTTTCAGCTGCTGCTCTTTCATACATAAAGAAAAAAAAACAGGTTGATATCTGAGTTTTAAAATAAACCCTTTGCTGCGGAACGAGCCGGTGTTTTAATATGCTCCTTGTCATATTAAATGAGAATTATTCTGCACATTTTCCAGCGCCGCCGTTGAATTAGGAAGTGTTTTGAAGTTATAGTGAGACACTGTCGCTGAAGGCTGGCCTCTTGGTTTCAAGATATTTATGGAACTAAATAGTTTATGAACTATAGGAGGGGCAAATATTTTTGTTTTTGTTTTCTAAGCACTTCACTTCACCCCTCCACCCCTCCATCCCTCCCTTTCTCCCTCCCTCTGTCTCTGCCCTCTGGTTCCTTCCTGCTTGTGAAAACACTTGGGCATTTGTTGAATATTCACAGATAATTTAGACGGCAGAGGACACAGGGGTGAGGCAGAGATAAGAGGGAGAGAAGAGGGAGGATAGATGGATAGATGGATAGATGGACGGATGGATGGATGTGATCTGGTGGATCCAAACTCTGCACCCATTGGCTTTTTCTTAAACGAAGGGCCGGAGGCGAGAGAGAGCTGCAGCGAGGCGCTACTCAGAATACTGGATGCTCCCTCCTCCCTCCTCTCTCTCCTCTCTCTCTCTCTTTCAATCCCTCCCACATTCTCAAGGAATCAATAGTCGCAAATTAATCATTCTGCCCAGAGCACTTTGAGAGAGAGAGAGAGAGAGAGGGAGAAAGAGAGAGAGATGGTTTGCATAAAGATAGCGAAGCCGCAGCAGCAGTGTGCATAATCACACCTTCAGTGCTTTGAGCCTGATTAGATGTTATTCATTGTTGTTTCACTGTTTGGGGATGAGTAATCATTGTTGTCATGGCGATTGTTGTGGCGCCCCCATTAGACGCTCTTCATATCCTTTTTTTTTTTTTTTTTTTCAGGGCGGGGGGGAAGGGTTTTCTCTCACCTGGTCTGGAAATCCACCAAAAATCACTGAACTCAAAGTGACTCAGAAAGTCGTGTTAGCAACATTGGCTAATGCTAACAGGACGTGATCCATGATGCACTGCCTGAGGACAAACAGACACTTTCCTCTCAGCTGACTTTTCTGTTTTTACTCTTTTAAAGTGAAGTTGAAGGTGTAACTTGACACTTTCCGTTTCTTCTTCTGCAATTTATATTGAGATTGATGCAGCTGTGACATCACATGAGGCTGCATCTAGCAGCAGGTTAGCTTAGCATTGTAAACACTGGAAACAAGGGGTCAGTGAAAAAAACAAAGCAAATATGATGATAAATAATAATAATATTGATAATAATGATCTATAATAGCTGTGTCCATGGATCTATAGTCACTTCCTGGTTTCTGGTCCGTTTCAGCAGCGCTTCTTCTTCTTCACTCGACGATGCATCATCATCTGTCTCTCTGTGTTTTCTTTATGTTCATTTGTATTTTTTTGCTGACGGTCAGCACCCATTTCAAGGCTGATTAATCTATTGATCGCTCAATCAATCTTTCCGTCTATAGAATGTCAGAAATAACGACAAACGCATCACACGCAACAGACGCCAAAAGTGACGTCTTACTCATGACCAGCATGGAAAGACATTTACCCTGCAAGTGTTTGTTTGTATTTTATGAATAAGTAGAAATACTATATAATCAATAAAAAGAAGGCGAATAGATCACATATTTTTAAAATCTTTTTAGAGGAGGAAATGAGAAGGAACCTAGTGTGTTTGAGGGTTGTGTGCTTTCAGGTCAGAGTTCAGTGTGCTTCTGGTTTTGGGATAGAGACTGTTCATAAACCGTGTGGTGTGTGTTATGATGGAGCTGCAGCGTTTCCCGCAGGTCAATCAGGTGATGGGCGGAGTGGGATGAGTCTCTGAGGATGTTCTCTGGAGGTGACGGTGTCTTATTATATGACCCATACTTACCTTAAGGTAAGGTTTTGGTTTGGTAACATCTAACGGCTGTAGTAGAAAACCTGTACTGTTTCTATCATCCATGACCGTGTCAGCAAAGATCATCTAACATTGATGAGGTACTTCTTTTAACCCAAATCATATTTTCTTTCCTAAACGTAGCCAATTCATGACCATTATTATTGTAACTATGGCAACCACATCCCATATGGCTATTACTGTAAGTGGTATTGTCCCAAAAAAACAACCTATATGGTTGTTCAGGTTGTTTGTTCTCCTTGTATTTCCTCACATTATTGGTCTTACCAAACCTTCAGTGCTGTGTCGTCGGTTCCTTCCTGTGGTTTTTCTGGTTCTCACACACACACACACACACACACACGCGTCCAAGCATCAACAATATTTTATGCTCGGACCAGAACTCAAACCAGCAGCCTGAAAACCCTCAGGAAAATCATCTTCAAACACCAGCATTAAGTTGAGGCTGGGGTATAAACATATACACCCCACACACACACTCACACACACACTTGCACACCCTTTTTGCAACCCTGCACAGCTCTGTGCTCCAGACACACACACACACACACACACTTCCCCAGCTTGCGTGACAGTATGTGTTACTCTTTTTATCCAGGCTCTAAACATATGACTGTGACAAACTCCCCCCAAGCCCAAAACAACAAGTACTTTTTTTGCCTCAGGACACTTTTCAGTTTCATTATCTCTGCTGGAGAGATTGTCTCTGTCCAGAAAACATGCGAGCGAGAGACAGAGAGAGAGAGGAGGATGAGGGGTGAGGATGGAGGAGAGAAGTATGGAAGGAAGACGAGGTGAAATGCAGGAGACAGAGTTGAACATGTGGGAGAGGTAGGAAAAGAAGGAAGGAACGAGGGGTGGAGAGAGGAAGGAAGCTTGGGAGAGAAGAGCAGATGGAGAGACAAACAGAGGAGAAGGTGCAGCATGAGACAGAGTGGCGGGGACGGAGGGAGAGAAAGCAGGGACGGGCAGACATGTGCCAAACAACATCTGTGAAGGTGGGAGGACGGGGAGAGGGAGCCGTGGATGTGTGCGGGCGAAAGCCTTCCAAACAACATCTGTAATGAGAGCAACATCTGTAATGAGATGGAGGGAGGAGAGGAGAGGAGAGGAGAGAGGAAGAGAAGATCTGGCGAGGTGACGGCTGTGAGTGAGTCTTAGTCAGAGTTAATGTTGTTGACACAGCGAGCAGAAATCCTGACACAGGAAGAAACTTGATTCATGTTTGGCGACCACGGAAACATCGGCCGATAGTGACCAACGCTTTCATCTTGTTTACTCCTCTGCTGATTTCGGGAGGTGTTGGGTGGGGTGGGGGGGGGAGTAAATGGGCTTTTTGGGAAACATCATCCATCACATAGCTGTGCTATTTCTCCCATCTGTCACTATCAATGAGCTGCAGCTCTTTGGCCTCCATTGCACATCAGTATAGGAGTGTTTTCTGCTGAGACCTGTGTCATTTTAAAGTTTAAAGACCCCCCCCCCCCAAAAAAAGGGAAAAAAAAGAATCAAGTTTTTCTGGAAAAGATAAAACAAGAACAAGAGGCGGGCAGTTTCTCATCAGCAACAGGCTGGAGACAGAAATAATCTGGCAGGTGACCGAGGCCCAGTGTTTCTGCTGAGGGAACTCATTAGGAGGATTTGGAAGTAAAATCTTCACGTTTATCGGCCGTTGGCTTCGTCTGTGCTCTACAGTGATTATGAGGATATTAAAAAAACGAACCAAAACAGTAAAACTATGAGCTGCAAAACAGATACAGTGAGAACATGTGTTGTCATTTGACAACATATGTGTGTGGGGGGGTGCAAAGGAGGGGCAAATAATTTATTGTGGATGAAAGAAAGTCTGAAGTGTTGTAATATTACATGTAAGGAAAATGAGACTTTTCCTATGTGGTACATTACCTGCAGTATAGTGCGCTACCAGTTTGCAGAAGCGATGTTTTTACCATGTAAAAGCAGATCCACAGGCCAATATCAATTTCACCATGCGCTTTATTTTGAAAATTTTCAGCACTTTATTTTGGTCTTCTTCCCTACACTCAGTCACACTGAAGCTGAGCTGTGTCTGTATGAAACTGCAGCATCACACACTTCACTTTTGCATAAGAAAGAATCAGATCACCTGAACTATCAGTCTAATGTTTGGGTTTGGTTGTGGGTGACACACACACACACACACACACACACACACACACAAAGAGAAGCCTGCCATGAGATCAGTCTTGTGTGCATGTGTCTACTTGACAAACCTGCAAAAAAATGTGCACATAGATGATTTCCTGGGTCCCTCTGACCTGTTAATGGAGTGTTTATGGCCCCACTACACTATCAGCACTGGTTGCTATGGACCTATATGAGCTTTTGCACGGTCGTTGCTATGCAGGGAGAGAGAGAGGGAATGAGCGAGCGAGCGAGCAAGAGAGCCAGAGGCCCATGCAGTGGATGAGTCATAGCCCCCCCCAGCCCTCCCTCCTTCCCTGCCTCCCCTCACACTCATATCCCCTGCCTTCCACTGACTCAATGGGACCTCACACACACAAACACACACAGTTGGGCGTATACATGCATGTGCGCAAACGCAGCAACAAACACACACACACACACAGCTCCTGGTGGTTACTTACCAATCCTCTCAGTGGTAGCCAAACCTGTTAACATGTCTCCCCTGTGGATAACACTTAATGGCTCATATTCATTTGCATGCAGGCAGGCACACACACACACACATGCAAATCCCCAGATGCACACATACAGACATGGTCACACTCATGTAAATGCACACATGCACGTTCACTTCCTGTATATATGCATGCACATATTTCATGCACAAATGTAGGCACATGCACGGACGCAGCAGCAGATACATGCACACACACATGCACTATGTATGTTCTCTTTTAAATACAAACACACACTCTGCCCTCAACAACCACTGCTGAGGTGTTGTTTGAGGGTAAGCATTTAACCTTGTGGCTGCTTATTGAAGGTCTGTGGCTGAACTTTGAAGCTCTGAGGTGTGATTGTGTGTGACTGAATGAACAGACACATGACAGCTCATCAGTGTTCATCAGTCAGGTGTCTGCATCACTTAAACCACCAACAATACGTCCGTGGTCGCAGATACCAGTTTCCCTGATGACGGTGATGCTGCTGCTGTTGTTCTTATATGTGGTCGTGGATGAACTGAGAGGGTGAGGATGGGGATAGAAGGATCGATGTAGGACACAATGGATGGATGATGAATGCTTAAAAGAGGAGAGACACAGACTTTAGTGCAGCTATGCATGGCCAAAACCAACAGCAGGATGAATAAGTGACAATGATGAAGTGAAGTGGGATGGAGAAGAAAACATTCAGCAGTGTAGTTCAGAGCAGGACGGGGGGGGGCATGTGGGACAGGAAACACTCACACACAAAAAAAAAACTGTCCATTGTGTGAGCTGTGCAGCACACAGCAACAAGGATTAAAAGTTTTGTCTTTAAAGTTGGAGTGACTGAAAACTGAAGCCGATGCTCAACGTGACAAACACTGCGGTTCCTCAAATGGCCACTTGAATAATGTTTGGCTGCAAAGCAAAGTCGCAGCTCGACACACCTCTTAAGCTGCATACACGTCAAAGGTTGCGTGACTTGGCCTGGACAATGGCTGTTTCCAGCGCTACACCTGAGCCTCACCAGAGCCCAGTCTGACAATGCTTTGTTCAGCACTGATCGGCTGTCGCGGGGTGACCTTACCCCTGAAGTTGAATTTTTCTAACTTGCATGTCAAGCTTGTCGCTCCCTCACATGGGATATCACATCATGCCATTGACTTTGTATGTAATTTCATTGTGCCACAAATATGCCACAAGTTGCTCTTGGTGTGTGCAGAGCTTTGAGCCAAAGGTGGAGTCAGATGCTGCCAAGATGGCGGCAGTGGAGCAACTCACTCTGAGCCTCAACACTCAACAGTCTGTGGTTAAGACACATGGTCCCAGTGCACAAACTGAAGCTGCCCATTATTTTCACTTGTACTGTATCCCAGCCAACAAACCTCGACAACGACCTATTAAGCTCTAACTTACTGAGGCTTAATGGGACACTTTTTTGTTTTTAATCTTGGGTCAATTTAAGAAACAAAGGTCAGTTCATAGAACTAAAGTTATGACGATGTTAAAATCACACACTGCAAATAAAGCACAAGGCTTCAAAATCCATGTTGACTTCATCAAGAAGAAAGCAGACAAGAGGGGGAGGGAAACATCTCTGAACATGGGGAGGAAAAGTGGGATGTTAGAAAGATGTGGGGAAGGATGGAGTGAGAGAAAGAGGGGAGGAGAGAGAGAGAGAGAGAGAGAGAGAGAGGACCAGTGTTGCTGCTAGTATCTTGGTTATTTATAGTTTAAATGTCCTGGCTCTTTTTGCCTGAGTTCATTGTCTGCCCCTCTCTGTCTCTTTCCTCCTCTCCCCCTCTAGCCCTCTCTCTCTCTCTCTCTCTCTCTCTCTCTCTCTCTCTCTCTCTCTCTCTCTGTCTCTCCCTCTCATTTTTTTTACTCCCTCTCTCTCTCTCTCCTCCACATCTCCACACCCAGCCTCCACATCTCTCTTTCTCCCTCTCTTTCACTCTCTCTCTTTTGCTGTCTCCATTCTTCCCATCCCTCATCTCTCGTCTGACTTCACCTCTGCCCCCCCCCATCTCCATCTCTTGTCGTTTTTTATATCCCTTTTTCCTTCCTTCCCCTTCATCTCTCTTCTCTTTCATTAGATATTGGGTCAGTGCTCTCTGTTCAACCCCCTCCCCACACCTCCATACCCCCCCCCCCCCCCCCCCCACCACCACCACCACCACCACCCACCACATCCTTCCTCCCCCCACTGATGCTGATGCTTACTGGTGTGGTGTTTCTTTAGTAATGTTATGCAATGGCCATCACAGACACACTGGGGGGCATGGGAGGGTGGGAGAAAGAAAGAGAGAGAGAGAGAGAGATGGATGGGGAGGAAAGATGGAGGATGAGCGACATTCAAGCAAGTGTGTGTGTGAGAGAGAGAGAGAGAGAGCTCCTCATTGCTCATTGACCCACTATCTTGCCTGGTCTCGTGGTCGCATCAGTCAGATCTCAACCTTCATGACCTAATGGCTGATTCTGACCCATTTTTATGCTCGTGTTTTCCACTGGACCGTGAATGTATTTTAACTTTAATGTGGTGTAATGTGTGACATTATCACCGCAAACATCTTTTTCATTCACTCATCTTTTCAAGCACAGATCTCACATTGTACCAGCAGCAGCAGCACAGCCTATCTGAGTGAGTACATGTGTTTTTGTGCTGTGCATAATAATATTCACATTTTAATTGCACTACAGCAGCCGTGACTTATTCTGTGTGTGCTGAAAGAAAGACCTCTCTTTAAATCATTTATTAGATCAATTGGCCACTTTGTCTAACATACAAAGGCACCAGAATATTGTAGGACACATGAAGAGGATCATTTTAACATTTTCAACAAATCAACACTGAAACATTTGAAAAAAAAAAAAATCAACGACGATACTCGCTCCCCTTAGAAAATGATTATGCAGAGATAGGATGACTCAGGAGTCGTAAGTGGGGTTAATTAAATGCCAAAAATATTTGTGTAAGTGTGGTGTAATCTTCTGAGTCTGAATATCTTACCAGTGTAAACTCTAACAATCATTTCCTTCAGCTGAAACACATTTGAATAAACTCTGTGTCAATCTGCAGCATTGGGCCACGCTGATACAGTGTTGTATGAGATGATACACACACACACACACACACACACACACACACACACATATATATATATATATATATATATAAATGCAATAACACCAGTAAAACACCCTAAGTCAGGCATGGGGCACCTATTCCACAGAGGGCCGGTGTGGCTGCAGGTTTTTGCTCCAACCAACCAAGAGCACACAGTTTGACCAATCAACTCTCTGAAGACTGAGATCAGTTGATTGAATGAGTCAAGTCTGGTGTGCTGCTGCTTGGTTGGAACAAAAACCTGCAGCCACACCGGCCCTCTGTGGAATAGGTTCCCCATGCCTGATCTAAGTGCTCAGATTTTGCACTGCTGTTAATGCATGACAAATCTTTTGATTAAAAATTCACTTTGGGCAGTTTCTTTGCCCCATTGCCCCCCTCCTGGGTGACTCTTTTGGCCTCCTGTTAAATATCCAAGTCTAGTACAGATCATATTTTATTATTTTATAGGCGACGCATTAAATTTCAGAGGAGCCCTGTAAATATATTTCATGTGATGTTGAGCCCATCTGAATGTGGCTCTACGTAGACGTGCTTTTATTGTGAAATATCTTCACCTGTTGTTGGCAGTGAATTTACACACACTGTAGAAACTGAGTACAACAAAGAAGCAGAATAAAAACACAGTTTATAGCAGATATGATAGATCCTGCAGTATCAACTCACTGAAAGCTGAGTGCACCTTAATATTTTCATCAATTCAACTTCAATGAAAACATCAGAATTTCATATTTCTATTGTTATAAATGTGTTGCTGCTGGATTTAAACAGTGATCTTACATGAAAAGGTTATAAAAGTTGAATGACAGTGTCAAAATGCCAGGAAACATTTGATGTTTCTTTTAGACTCGTATGGTCCTCCAGCACCACAACGCACTTTCCACAACTGTCAGTCTTCTTCTCTTGTTCTTTTCATGTTCAGATTCGTGAGCATGTAACAAGAAACACGTTAGTTTTAGAAACCCGTGGAAGGAGACGGGTTCATTTTTAAATGAGTAAATTGACTCAGTCCTAACCAGAGCTCACATCAGACTGAAGCTCTGCTGCCCAACATGTGGTAACAGAGAGGATTTTGGGGAGGATGTAATGTAGAGCTGCAGAATGAGGCCAGGTAGCTGTTCCACATATAGCAGCCCAGTGTAATTTTACACAGGACCAAACATCTTTGCTTCGTTTATCAATAAAATCAGCTGCAGCGGGGACAACGTCAGCTTTGTGAGTCTCTCACATTTCTGTCACCTCTTTGTCTCTCACATCTCTCCATTGCTTCCTCCTTCTCTCTCTCTCTCTCTCTCTCTCTCTCTCTCTCTCTCTCTCCCTCTCTCTCCTGTGCCAAAGGAAATCATCAGAGTGGGAGGAGGGGGAGGAAAACATTGCAGAAAGTTTCACTAAACAAAACTAGGATAGAGGAGTGAAGGGACCAGAGAGAGAGAGAGAGCTGAGGGAATTCTCAAAAGGGGGACAGTGTGGTTGTTTGCAGGATTGTTTAATTGTTTGACCCCGTGCTGTTCTGGATACAGTCTGCAAATACATGCAAGTGTGCACCTATGGATGAGCCTGCTTCTTTTTCATCCTGTACTACAGAAGCCCAAATCTGTCTTCTGATCACCTGATAAACTTGCTGAACATTATTTTCATGTTTTTTTTTTTTTTTTTTTTTACAGTTATATATTTATGCACATCAGTTTCAAAGTAGCATTTCTGGGCTCCAGACTCCCTAAAAACCGAGACAGTCCAAGTAAAGTTTTCACCCACTTGCACATGTGCAACCAGTAAATTTGCTGTTTTAGTTTTAACACTGGTGACACATGAAAGGGCCGACTCAAAGAATCTGGGCTCTGTCATTACAGGTGGCTGCAGGCCAATGTGTGTGAGGATCATGAATGAAAAGGAAATGTGAATATTTGCTGTGCAGGTTGATTTACAGTGTGCGCCCCTAAATTTTTTTGCTTGCACCCCTAAAATTTGAAGTTAGGGGCCACTGTGCTCCTAGTAGCCTAAAAGAAAAAGTTAGTCTGGAGTCCTGCATTTACAGCAAAACAAGCTGCATGTTATTGTTGTGATCTGATACGTTTACTTTTTGCAACTTTACTTTCTGCAAACGTCCGTGACACTGTTGACCCATGTGGGAACAGAACAAAAGGGAGATGCTAACAAATAAGCTAAATAATCTTGCACCATGTAACTTGATATGACCCTGGTCATCACTGTTTGTATCAGTGTTGCACATACATTTCCATGAATTACCTCTGTTTGCTAAGATTGTGCTACTGGATGTGACCAGCAGCACTTTCACTCCGCACACTTTTTTCCCTGTGTGTGTGTGTGTGTGTGTGTGTGTAACCAGATGCTTAAATCTTAATAGCCATGCTGTTTAAAAAAAAAAAAAAAAAAAAAAAAGAAACAGTTGTTGTCTGATGCATTTTACTTTGGAAAGTGTTGTATTTCCAGCTACATCTGGTCCTGTCAGATTGCTGTTGTGGGGATTAGCGAGGTGGTTTAATGTGCTCTGAAGATCTGCGCCTGTTGTTCAAGAATAGTGTGCACTCAAGTTGTACCACTCTCGTCCTGAGAGTGGTACATGCTGCTGACACAGTCCTACTTTCAACAGCTGAGAAAGAGCTGCAGTTTCGCCCCCCGCCCCCCGCCAAAAAAGAGTGTTGCTGTTTTTCCAGCTCAGTGACAAGAATTAAAATTACATTTTGTGAATTTTAAAGAGGATGCCTATAATGTAGGAGCTGCATAGGTAGAGATGTATGCAGCTATATGCCGGATACATGCATGAAGAATGCATGATGGGTACCTAGCAGATGCATTAACAGTGATGCTAACATGCTTTTACATTATAAATGTTGCTAGCTTGGGATCTAAGTGGCCTTTTTTTGCCATACGGTGTTTTTCACATGTTCATCTTGTAAGATTCAGCAGTTTGCTGTCGGCAGATACACGACTAAAGACGCCCTGTTGAGTAGGTTTACTTGTTGTGTTCGCTGGTTCCTGTTGACAAGAAACACAGTCGATACCTCACTGTGGGGGACACCTGTATGCCACCGAGCTGTTTATTCCATATTTAATTTCTGTTGTACAGGGAGTTTATATTAGTATGTTACTTAGCCTCTAAGCTTATACTTCCCCAGGGTGGTCTGAAACAAGAATGCGTAGGTTTCCCTAAAGCAATCAGTTTTTTTTGTTTGTTTGTTTTTTTTTTTCAAAGACTAACCTCTAAAATCACATTTCTGCAGCATTTATGTCTAATGCCAGTTTTAAGGGTTCACACATGCATTGCGGTTGTGTTATGGCAGTATGGCAGTGAAGCTAAAGTGACACGAGTTCACATTGAGTTACCCAGCCTTAAAGCTATCAGTGATGTCCATAGATGTTGCTAAAATAAAAACTGTTAATAATAATCCAGAGTTTTGCAGAGTCATTACCATCTGTCTGGCAGCTATATTAGTCTAAAGGAGCAGATTAACATTTATAAGTAATACACTAAATAGTAAATATGAAGCTATGGTCAGCAGCAGGTTAAACTAGCTTAACGTATGGACTGGAAACTCCTATCTTAATTAAACTGGTGACAAAATCTGGCTAAACTTGTACCAGGTTATAAACAGGTTTTTCTTAAGTTAAGTTAAACATTTCAACCGGTGAGCCTGTGCGCCAGCCTCAAGTGGCCATACAAGGAGCTGCAGTTTTTGGTGCTTCTATGTTAGCTTGATTAGCTTGCTGCTTGCTCCTAAGGCCTAATTTTTGTTAAAAACAAAAAAAAAAAAAAACATTGCACAGCACCACTGTGTCATGTTTAGTACCTTTTCACTGGTCTGAAGTATTTTTGCTTGGTTCATTCATTTCAAACACTATGGGACATTTGAGCAGTGATGAGCACATTTGGACTGAAAGTCTGAACACCTGGTCACGGGACGGTCTCTGGCCACCTGGCCTCTGTGGCGCCCTCCATCCCACCACTCATATCATGCCAAATTACAATTAACCAGCCATTAGCTCCTCTCCGTTATCTGCCACATGACAAAACACTGCTCCATTTCCTTGTCTCAACAACCAAGGCAGGATGGAGGCGCTTTTTTTTTTTTTTTTCCAGTGGAAAACTCCTGCAGTTTTCTTTCTCTGTCAACTACACATCAAACTAATTTATGTGTTGTGTGTGCACACACGTGTGTGCTTGCTGATAGGAAAAGTAATTGCTTACTCTAAATTGGTTGGAGCAAATAGGCTGAGAATCTAATTCTGCACTTATTACAATTATCTTTAATAGGTCTCTCCATTGTCGAATGTGTTCTGAAATTGTGCAGAAATGAATTGGGCTGTCCGGGTTCAAAGATTAAAATGAAATACAGCTCATGATGAAGTTGTGTAATGAAGTGAATGTTTTTTTTTGTTTGTTTTTTGTTTTTTTCCCCCAGTCAGCTCTGTTTCCCTTTTTTCTTGGTGTAGTAGAACAAACTCATGTCAGTGAGTTTTTATCTGGAAATATGTGTTTACAGCAAAGACTTACAGTTTATTCTGAAAGTTATCTGTTTGTTTGTTTAATGTTCTTTTATCCCCAGTTTTTACTTGACTTTGTGATCATTTTTAGATCTTCACGTAACTATCAAGATGGCAAAACACAAAACACGCTGTGTGTGCTGTGGGGGGATTCATCAGTGAGACAATTTAAAAGGTAGTTCTTCTTTAACTATCAATGTCAGGGCTTGTGATGGTGGGAGGTACTTCTGCGTAGCCTACAACATTCAGAAACCACTTTTATTACAAAAAATGATGTCAATAGATTACATTCAATACACAGTAGGCTATGTGACAGAACGTACTTTCAAACCCCTCTGGTTGTTAAACTTACTTTATGTCTCTTCAGTGTGAATCTGCACATGAATGAATCAGCCTCAGTGCTGCTGGTTGATTGTAAACAGAATCCATTGGCATCAGCTGTTGGACATAGGCTCTCTGTACCTCCACGGTCCAACTCAGCACAAAGCTGCCACTCTGTCTCCTTCCTCCAGCTCAGCTCCTTTTGCAATAACGGCGAGAGTTGGCAGCGTTGCCGTAAAAAGCTGTAACAGCCTCCTTCTGCACCACCTGTTTGCTGCTCGCACTCTCATCTGCGCAGCTCTGCTCTCTGCTCACACACACCTGAGTCCACACCCACTGAGACCTAAAAGCCAGTAGGTAGAGAAAGTATAAGATTGTTATCAAAGTTGAATGTCACTGATAGAAGATGCAAAACATCAGTGAGTATTAGCAGCAGACCTTATAGGCATCTGTACCCAGGGTCCATAGGTGGAATTGTTGTTTTATTCTATCCTTTTAAAGAATAAAGCAATAAGCTGAAGTTCATTTCAGATGGCGGTTTATATTCAATACAGATGGGGATGCTACAGAATACAAAGAAATGTTTATAAATGCATGAAAGGAGTTTGGGGGGGAAAGGAGCATCACTCGTGAGAAAACACTCTCCTGGCTGAATTAACATTACCACATCAAGAGAAGAAAGGGAAACACATTTTCTGTGCATCACACACTTGTAGTCGACTGAATGGAGCCAATAGCCATCTTTACTGCACAACACGTCCCCTTTTAGGTCTCCGATCTTCATCCACCTTTGCGGTTGAGGGATTACTTTAATGGCATTTTAGCATACAGATAGACTGAGCCTCCATTAGCATAAAGAATAAAGACACAATGGCAAAATATATTTGCATAACACAAAGCGCCGGTTCAGGGAAGGGCATTCGTACTTTACATTACATCTCCTATTGTGACACACACTTTGTGCTGCATCTCAGTGAGTGGGTTACAATGTTAATACTTCATAAAAAGACCGTCAGCTAGTGTTTCATCACGCTAACAGCCATGAGATCAGTCGACAAGCAGTCCTCTGATTGGCTTGTGACAGTAGGGGAGGTCAAGCAGGTCCTCTTCTTATTGGTATAAATCATCCGCAGAGAGTCACAGAGGCCCCCTCTCGCTGTGAGGGTAAGTGGGTGATGGATCCATTGTGACCCCCGAGGTGCAGGTTGGTCTCAGAATAATAGTATCTGTTCCATGTTTAAGCACGATGTATAATTTAACAGGGCCAATTTGGAAGAGTGACACCTCATTATTACGAGTGCAGAGACAGGACGGGCAGTGGAAGAAGGGAGGCAGTTTCTCAGATAGGACTTTTATTCAGTTAGACACATTGGTTTCCTTCTGTACGAGTGAAGGATTGGTTTATGTTTCTATAAACTAAAGAACGTTAAAGTAAAACACATGACAGCTGTTTAGCTGTTAAGAAGTGAATAACACAGATTTATCTGGTTCATATCTGTCCTTGTATTTAACCCCCAAATCAGCCAGTTTCTCGTATTACTGTATAATATTACTGTTTTTGGTTTCTGCTTTGTCTTTATTAGCCACCTGGATTTAGCGATCTAGGTTTGTGGAGAAAACTAGGACATTATTTCTTCATTATTTTGTTAAGGGAATATTAACTAAGGGTCGACCCTAAACCTGAGCCAGACCCATACTGGGTATAAACCCAAAGCTGCACTTACTTTCCCAGACGAACAAGTTGTGTGGTGACTCTTTCTCTTCTCTTGCTGCTCCTATTAGGGCGGGATAGCTTATTCATTTATGACTCTTATGATGTGTAGTAGTTGTATTACTGTGAGGATCTATCTTTCTGTCATACTATTCCACCCATATTAACACCTTCAAACCCAAAGTGTGAGTTTAAAAGAATAAAATGTCGGTCACACAACTTTTAAAGAGGAACTATGCAGGATTTTCCTGTGGCTATGCTACATTTTTACCTTCGGAGTAATTGACTTTCGTTTATGACGATTAAGACTACACAAATATAAACGTCATATCATCGTATATGTTATATAACGTTATCCAGCGCTCCATGGATTGCTTTTTTGCCAGCTTTGTAAAAACAAATGCACACAGCCAGGCGGAGGGTTAGCAAAACAGCAGAAAAGCGACCACATGGCCACTTTTATTTACTGAAGTTAGCGTGCTAATCAAGTAGCTTCAGCCTGATTCATCTGACCAAGGGACAATGTCCACCACCTGCTCCTGCAGCAGAGAAAACTTTCAAATAAGATTTTTAAATCAACCCTTACACATTTCTGTTTGCAACTCTGTGAGTATCTTCCATCTGTGTGGCCAGTTATAAGACATGGCAGTTTGAAATATGGGAGATCATTGTACGAAGACTAGTTGTGACTTATCTAAACATATTATATTCAAACCTACTGGACGTATCAAACACAGATATAAAACTCATCAGATGACAAAAGATGATACATTACTGTGTGTATACTGCACTCAGATCATTGAGAATAAATGTCAGATAATTGAGACTCATAACTGAATAAGAATTAAAAAAAAAAAAATACAGATATTTTAGATCCCCCATTTGATTAGCTTTGGTTTCTGGCCATCTGTTAGTGTCAGTATTATCACTGAATCTGAGATGATGACATAATCTAATGCTCAGGCTGCACAGGTTTCCTTCTTCACAGTCGAGACAATAAAGTGTGTTCTTCATTTGAATTGCAGAAAGACTAAGGAAAGAGAGCAAGAGAGAGGAGGAGAGGAGGGCTGAGCTGCCAGCTCAGTTCAAATGGGAATCTGGTCCTCAGGGTGCACGCACATGTATGTATGTATGTATGTATGTGAGAGACGAGAGAGAGAGAGAGACGGAGAGAGGGAGGGCTGTGTGAGATAGCAAAGAGAGGGAAGGGAAAATGCAATTCCAGATTACATGTGCTTGTGCTGCAGCGTGGGTGGGCATGTGTTGGAGGGAGAGAGGGAGAGTGTGAAAGAAAGAAAGAGAGAGAGAGAAAGAGAGCAGCGATGGATGAAGACAGTGAAGATGATGGAGTTTCCGGTCATGTGTATGGATGTGTTTGACATTATGTGGGATTGTCATATGGAGACACAGGCGCTCAGAACAATAAATTCAAAAACCAAAAAGAAAAACAAACACAGATACAAAGAAGTGTTATTATTAAAGTTGGGGGAGTCATGGTACAGCAGTGTGTTCCTCTTTACACATCTCCTAGCAACCACAGCAGACACCATTTTGAATGTTTTATAATACTGTAGTTACATGTATGTTGGCTGGTTTGGAAAACAACAGATATCATGAAGAGATCTTTTAAAGAAATGCAAAAAAAAAAAAAAAAAAAAATGATGGCATGAAATGGATTTGCTAGTCTGTTAGCATATGCAAAACACAGACAGGAAGACTGAGCACAACCCACAGAGACACATCACACATAACGAGAGACATCCTGTAACACCCAGGTGAACCTGCTGATCTCACCCCTTGTCCATGCTGTGAGGTCTGTCAGAGCACACACAATGTAAACAGACCCATCACCTGTGCAGCTCAGGCCTGTAAGACCAGAGGCACCGTGGCTACACTGCGGTCTGTTATGAGAGGGTGAACGCAGCCCTGGAATAAGTTTCAGAAACACACCATCACAAATCAGGGTGCCTCTTACTGAGTATTCCTACTTTAGGAAAGCAAAATAAGCTGTAGCCTCTATATACTTGCATAATCACCTTTATAAGGCCTTGTCCTCATGGAAACAGAGCTTTCCCTGAACAATCTTTGTCATGTCTGTACCAAGAAACATGGTAATGCTGTCAAAGAAATACATGCGCATAAAGGTTACACACTATATACAACCTCAAAACCGAAGACGTGTATGTTATTGTCCACGACCATTTGCTGCTCACTGTCGTGTTAGAAGAAGGTCCTGATGGACTCAGTAGCTTCTGCAGCATGAATCCAGGCCTGTAACCCGCCATTGTTGTTGTTTTTCTGTGATGTTCAGCAGTGTGGCTGAGGTCTAGAGAGGGGAGCTGTCCCACCAAAGTAGCATGTTTGCAAAGGTGGCATTTGGAGATTTATTTACTCTGGGACACGTTTTCCCAAAACACAGTTTCCATTATGATGATGATGAAATGCCGATATGATACAAAACTTTGCGAATACTCCTAAACCTGTGTCTAATCTTAGTGTCTGGATTAAATGCAGGGAAAGCAAAGCTTCAGTCACAGTTGAACTCAGCCCATGCTTACGGTATCCAAGTGTGCGACCTTGTCACAATGCAGACCTTGGCTGGTATGAGATGAAAGTTGACAAAAACGAGAGAAGCAATTCTTTGTTTGTTAAAATAAAACCTCTGGCCCTGGATCACAACCATAAGACTCACCCTCCAACAGACAATTTTGAGGTTTCATGACTAATGAAGGCCTCAGAAATTTAGGTCTGTTTTCCCACAATGTTTCGCTGCTGCACATTTACTAGGCAGCCGATCAGAGTAACACTAGTCATGCTAATGCAGCTTCTGTACTGTATGCCTGGATAATGACAGTCCCAGATGCATCATTGCCACAATATTAGCAGTATTAAGTGTCATGCTTGCAGCATTGAACAACTAGAAATATCTTGTTACTCACTCTAAGGCAAAGCCAATAAGAGCTTTACAGTAATAAAACTCCAACTGAACAAAGAGTGATGTAACGATTCTGATATGAAGGGCTCAGCCTTTTATAAATACACAGAGCGCCTTCATTTCTACTGGAGGGCAAACTACACGACCAGAGAGACCTCTGCTCAACAACACTTTGAACATTTATTTCTATACTCACTTCAATTAAAAACTCTTGATTACACATGACGTGATTCAAGTTTAACTTTGTAGTATCCCTCACATTTGCATAACAAATAGATATTGTAAGTAAGTGAGACAAGAGGCCGCATGAATGTGAGGCTATTTCCTTCTCCTGCAACACAGCGCTTTTGTTCATTGCAGTCCCCCCTGTGGAACCAAAACAGGATTTCAACACAGAGCTCTACACACACTTCACATTGAAAATTATGAAATGATGAAAGCCTTTTGTGTGCGGGATGCTGAAAGATTTTCCGAGCCGCTTCCTTGGTGAAGTATCTTTAATGTATCTATCAAAGTCTGGATGATGAAAAACACTTTGTTCGCTTGAGTGTTTGCTGAGGTGTGTTAAAGATATGTAAATATGAAACAGGGCTTGTGGTAGAGTCCTGTCATTGTTATTTTTTATTTTTTTTCACTTTTATGTATTGGGCTTTGGTATAAAATTGTTCTTTTTTTCTCTGTGGCCATGATGAAAATGCAAAACATCTGAAAACTTAGCTGTAAGTGCTGCTCGCACCATGATGAGTGAGGAAGCCAGTGTGACTCTTGACAATAAGGCTGATGCTACAGTATGCGAATGTGTGTGTGTGTGCCTGCTAGTGTGAGACATCAGGAGTGTGGGTGTTTGTGTGTGTGTGTGTGTGTGTGTGTGTAACCGATGCCCATTTGAAAGCCGTGAACTAGTCTTTCGTCCTTCAAACGCCAATTAACAAGGGCCCATTTAATTGCAGTGGTTTGGGAGGGCATACAATTACCACTGGAGCTGAACCA
This sequence comes from Caranx ignobilis, assembly GCA_021432705.1. Taxonomy (NCBI): domain Eukaryota; kingdom Metazoa; phylum Chordata; class Actinopteri; order Carangiformes; family Carangidae; genus Caranx; species Caranx ignobilis. Next base: position 2,116,838 of record MU269982.1, read on the forward strand.
AGCTAAACACCCTTACTTACACACACACACACACACACACATTCCTACCTTATAAACAGTGGGCTGTAATGCTGCAGTGATGAAATGTAGACGACTGTTTATACTTTTATTTAAGGTCTTTTACAATGTAAGTGCAAACGTTAACGCTGACATTTTTAACATTATATCATTTTAGCACCTGAACAGCTTCCTTTTCAAAGATATTTGCACTATATATCAGAATAGCCTGATCGGCTAATATAATACTAACTACTTAAGTATGGGTCCTTAGAACCAACATTGGATGTCCAACGTGTCCCCTGTTGGGGAATGTCCACAGTTGGATAGGTATGCAAACACACAGATAATCTTAATGAGCGACAGTATCGCCTCTTCTTTCTATGTCTCTTATTTGCATTTATGCTGTCCCCTCTTGCCACACCATCCCCCCACCCTCCCACCTGCACTACCAAGTTTATATCAAACTCCTCCCATCTTCTTCTTCCATCTCTGTCTGTCACTCTCTGTGTTCCTTCAAAGATGCTGACAAACCTCTGTACCTTTAATTGCAGTCATTGTCTCAACTTTGCATCAAAGCTTCTACACCTTCCATATCCTGATCACTTTCTTTAAATCCTTCTTCAGCTTCTTCATCTTTCTTTTCTCCCCCTCTTCACCTTACTCTGACTCATTTCTTGGATGACATTTCCCCTGTCCTTCTGTATCTCTTTTTTTTCTACCTTTCATCTGTCATTATCTTAATTTTACTGCAATGGAAGTGTTGAGTGGGCACAGAGATGTGAGAAGCGCAAACATTGACACATTATTATTTGTCTTGTCATTGCAGGGAATGTTTACTTCAAAATTAGTGTGCAAATGTAAATTCTAATTCTCCTCTCCCATTTTTCTTTCTTTCTTTCTCTCTTTCTTTCTTTCTGTCTTTCTTTCTATTGATCTCACACAGGTTCCTTTAAAGGCATGTGTAAGCAGATAGATCACTTCCCGGAGGATGCTGACTATGAGGCAGATGCTTCTGAGTACTTCCTACGTAAGTCCGTATATCCATTCATGTTTTGTGTTTCTTGTCCTAATGTCGTGTTTTATACACCTGCACTGCTTCTGTAAAGGTTTCATGTGTTTCCAGAGCTGTTAAGCCCATTTTGTAAGGGGAATCAAACTCTTTGCCACATCACGATACAGAAATTATAAAAACTCTAATGACTACTTTTTGCAAATATGTCCTGGTTTCCAGCACAATGTAAAACTTAATATAGACTGTATGGTGAAAATCCCAAGGTTTCCAAATGGGTGAAACATATCTATGTATAGAAATGTGTGATATACTTTGACTGATGTTTTGTAACTGGTAGAAAATGTACCAAATCGCTCAAGTTTGAGTATTATAAAGTATCTGGGAGATAAGAATATGCCAGCATCAACTATGCCGCCAAAAACCTCTCACCTGTTTTAAGCTTGATGTGAGAAGGAGAGACAAAGGGAAGGTATAGGAGAACAGCAGGAAGCAGTTTGACGAAAAGGAGGAATGAAGGGAGACAACAAGAGTTAGAAGTAGAGGGTAGGAGTCGAAGAGTCACAAATCTGAATAAGAGGAACTGGAGAGGACGATGTAAAGTTAGAGGAGGAGGGGCAAGAGGTAGAAGTCGGAGGATGAGGAGGTGGTTATTAGTATGAAGGAGGAAGTGGGATGAGTACTTGGAGGAGGGCACAAAAGAAGAGGAGGACAAGGCGGCACATGAGGGCGAAAGACAAGGAGAAGGGAAGGTTAAGGAGGTGAAGGACAAGGAGTAGGGTACCAGTGCAGCGCTGTTGCTTTCCCAGCGGCTTGCCAATTAGGACACTTTCTTCTATAAATACTCCAGGCTCTGCTATGTGGGTCACACCTCTCCCTCTCCTCCTTCCGTCCATCCATCCATCCATCCCTTCCTCCTCCTCCTTGCTTTCCATCCATCTGTCTGTCCATCTCCACCGAGGCTCTGCACGCTTGTCTGACAGCTGGTGGTGGGGAAACATGGGGATGATGGTGGGGGGAAGAGGACAGGCAGGGGGCTGGAGTTGGTTTTGGGGTCCACTTTAAGTGACTTTTAAAAATGTTTCTAAAAGTTTTTAAGTTAGTTTGGCGAGAAGAAGGTTACAACACATTTTCTCTCTAAAAATTCCAAAGGAGGCACATTTCTAAGAAGTTTATTAAAAAGCTATTTAAGGACATTCTCGTTGGCCTTTCAGAGCTGAACAGCATTTTCACATCCCTTTTGTTGGGTAAAAGGTAGAAGCAGCAACCATGCCAAAAATGTACCCAGTCTGATAAATAATCCCTGACACAGATAAGACATAGATTGATTGGTGCTCTGGTATCATTTACACTGGCGTGGCCTCAGAAACAGTGGTTTGCCAGTTTCGGACTGGAAGACTGAGAGTCTGCTATTTGTTTTGAATTGACTGTACTTGGCCCAGATGAACCACTGATCTCGCAGAGCTCCCTCTCCTGCTGTGCGTCACCGTGGCAACCAAAATATCTGTGTAGCGTTTGAGTCATCAATTGGAGGATTGGAGTATACTCCATCAGCTGATCCCTTGTCTTCTACTCTTCATCATATTTTTTTTTAACTTATACAGTCTGATGATGACATTTCAATGACAGTGCATTTCAAATGTACGTAGACCCTTTCACTTTGTTCATATTTTATTCTGATATATTATTTAAATCCATTTTCCTTTGTTTCCAGTAAAATAAAGCAAAATAGCATCCTAAGAGTTTTATTAAAAGAGAAAAACTGAAATGTCATCTTGATTTAAATATTGAAATTTTTAATGCAGGCCAAACCTGAAGGAGCCTTTGAAACATGACAACCAGTTGGTCTTTAAATGCAGCTGCCAAAAGTGTATTTCAGGTTGGATAGCTACACACAGTAAACATTTTATGTATAATGCCGTCTAACATTGCTGTGCCACATCCTTAATTGTATATGACTGTGACAATTTGCACAAATTGACCTTCTGTCCCTCCTCTGAGCGCCACTTTTATGGATTGCCAGCTGTAACATTGCTGCAACACACTGACTATTGCACTCTTTTCTTTTGGTCTCATGTATTCCCCACTGATGTGGTAATCAAAGCCGATTCTACCGCTGCACTCACTCTAAGTCACTCTGACTAACAGTGTCAGCTAAATTACTGAAATGACAATGTAAAGTGTAGATGATGACACGTTCTGACAGATGGAAATGATGCAACACTTGTTTATAAGCATCCCCTGCTTCACACTCACTTCATCATACACATTCCCACCTGTATGCTTCCCAGTTAACTGTAAGCTCCTGCTAATGATCCCTGAGCAGCTTTACTGGAACAGCTGGATTTCTTGCTCAAGTGTGCATCAGTTAGGAGACAAATTATCTGGACATTTTTACCAACCTAAAAATGTCCAGATCGCCGCTACATTGAATCTCATTCTCATAATGTTTTTACTGTCTCTTGTTTAGGAAGCCTGAGATAATGAGTTTAGTGAGATGGCCCAGAACGCTCTGTGAAACAGCAGCCGTTTGTTGACGAGGGCTCCCAATATCCTCAGCGCAATCTGTCCACCCTGAACAGCTAGAGTTATTAAAGGGAGGCCTAGGTCCAAAAGCCTAAATCAAAGATATGAGCCTCATACCTAATCTCAAAAATGGGCACCCATCGAAATGAAACCTATTCACAGTCAGGATTTATATGAACATTTTTCTGACCTGCCATTTTTACAGATAAGATCTGGTTAAGTTTGGTTTGGGAAACATCACTAATATGTTCAAAAGCACCCACATTTACCAGGAGTTGGAAGAAAACATCTGTCCCAGAACTCTTAGTACACCCCCAAGAAGCCACTACAATCTCTGTCATCATATCCTATCATATTCTAGTTTATTGGGGTCAACACTGTGTCAGATTAGCCAATCATCTGTCCAGGCGTTCAGTCTTGAAGTCTTGAATTACTTGGCTGAAAGACAGGACAGACTAGAGGTTGGAGTGTAGCCAATCATAGCGGGCCATTTTTTTGTGACTTGTGTGACATAAATATGTATGTGATGGGTGCAAGGCCTGACTTCACCAATCTATCTAACAGACAAGGCATATTAATGATTTTAATCAGAAGAGAGACTCAGAGCCTCTGCTGACTGACCTGTTGTTAGAGCTACCGAGGGAAGCCTGAGAGAGGAGACATAGAACAACAATGAGAGGGATTTTGGACATTTAAAACCACAAATATCTTCTCGACATTACATAAAACACAGGAAAGGTGTAAAATATAGACCCTTTAAGACATCACGATGCATCCCTGGTGCTCAGTTGTCTTCAGCTAGGACCTAACACCTGCTGCCACAAAACTAATTCAAGATATGTTCACAAAACAGTGCAGTACATCAGTGGTTTCTGAACGTGTCTTATTAGTGTGGATTCAGCCTTTAAACTGCTTCTATCAAACCAATTTTAGAGTGTAAAGGGATGCAGTAGCTTGCTAATGGAGATGGCTCAAATCCATCTCTGTAATAAATGTCATAATTTGTGATCACTACCACTATTTACACCATTTGTGGCAACTAAAACAGTAGTTGACATTGAACAATATTAAACAACGGATGGATGTTGTCATTCATTTTGAATTCTTTACACTCTTTTCCCCATCATCAGTCCTCCTCTCTCTCACTGTTTACCCAAGGGTCTTTTCGATCTCTCTCCCCGAGTCTCTCGCTCTTGCTCTCTGAGCCACCCCCCACCCCCACCTACCACTGCTCTCTGGGTGAATTTGTACATGTGGTTATGTAAGGGCGAGCAGTCAGCCTTCCTCCTGCAGCAGTTGTACTATCAGCCGCAACCACAGAGAGAGAGAGAGGGAGAGAGGCGACAGAGCCACCACCCCAGTCCTCCACTACAGCATAATATAGAGGACAGGGCTTACAGGTTACCTTGATGATGTATCCATCGAAACCAAGGAGCATCTTAAAACCGATTGCCTGAATTATAACAGTGATCCATGTGTTAGCATGTCTAACATCTGAGGGAATCTGAATGGATCATAGCAGTGGTGTAGGATCAGCTCTGATCACATGCAAATTCAGAGTGGGGAAAAAAATATTTTAGGAAATCAGTAGCTGATGGGAAAAAATTATGCTATTAAATGACTTCTTCTTTGTGATTCACCAATAATAAAATGTTTAAGAAATGATTATCTTCTCTCTAATGATATATTGTGAGTGCAGCGAGTGAAAATAGGACCCTCAGTTATTCATACAGTATAAATTAGTCTTTGAGGCATATAAACTAATTATTTTTTGGAGTTTGTTTTTATGGATTTATATTCATTATTATTATATTGCTGCTCTTGACCATGGTTGCTTGTTAATTGATATCGCTTCACACTGGTGCCAGTGTTTGTGTTTTAACTCTGTTAGGGGCTTTTGGAGTCAGTCACATTGCGGATCAAGTCTAATTTTGCTCAGGTCCCCTTCAGGGTCTTTTTCTTTTAAAAAGTAATTTATGCATGCGGTGTTGGGGTAGACTTTGTGCCGGTTCAATTTTGAAAGTGGTCCAACATTTTGAGCAAGGAGACCTCTACTTTACTTCACTCATCATCACATCATCATTCTTAGGGTATAGAGAAATTGACACTTGAGAATTATTTAGTATAATATCTGTCCTGGTGTGAAGTGGAGCATTTGAGAATTGCCACTTGCAACTTTTACAAAAATATGCATGTTTTGAGTTATAAATTCTCAAAGACATTTTTATATTGGACAATTTTACAAAAAGAGCCCACTGATCATTGATAATGCTATCAATTACGACCTAGAGCTCGTTTTGTTTTTTTTTTTTGCTTTTTTTTTTTGTTTGTTTTTTTTTTTGTAAGGTGACACCTAGTGGCAACAGTAATCATCAAGGAAGAAGTTTGGTTATGTAGCATAAAGAGCCAAAAAATCATCTTTGGGGAGGCTGTGTCAATAAGACACAGATACCACAACCAAATTCTTACTCATTACCACAACAACAGAAATCTTAATTCAACCCAAACACGTGTGTTTTCTAAAACTTTGTACCAAGTGTTTTTTTTTTTGCCCAAAACCAACGTCATTAAGACCCCATAGCTGCAAGGTTGTTATTTCAACAGTCCACTATGCCATGTCAGTACACACCACATATATTGTAACTATGACAACCAGAGTCCAATGCACCTGCTGCTGTGATTCAGGAGACACTCCTATGGTTAGTGTTAGATGAAGGAGAGGTTGGTTTCATGACACACTCAGAGAAAGATCCCCCTCCTGATATAACAGCAACAATGATTAGTTAGTGTTCTTTCCAATGATATTGCACCAAAAAATGCAAACATTTTAAGAGATTCACTAATTCTGACTAATAACTATTTAATCCACTTGCTTTCAAACTTAATGGGAAATGAGTGTATGTTTTGGCTTTACACCTCAGGAGGTGCAACCATCTGTGTGTGATTGCTGTGTTTGTCGAAATGTTAAAAAAGGGAGTTTTGACTTGGATGGCATGTGTGTGCCGAATAAATTTGCGATTCTATAGCAACAGCATGCTGAGTGAGTGGAATAGGAAGCTGTGTGTATGTAACACACAGAGTGCAAGTGTGTGTTTTTGTATGTGTCAATATATAGGGGTGTGTGTGAGAGAGAGAGGGAGAGAAAGAGAGAGAGCAAGTGTGTGGGGTGTCTATGTGCGTTGTCACGCATGGACCCCCTGAATGGGATTAGATGTGGCCAACAGCTCAGCTCGGGCCCTAAGTGGCTTTAACAATGCACAGGCATACACATGTGTGCATCTCACTGATGTAATGGATTCTCTAGACCTTTACCAAAACTGTGCATAAATGTTAACAGAATCAATCATGAGAGAGTCATTTCAGTTTTAGTCATTGTAATGACAACACAATGACAACAATATTTGTTCTTAGTATTTCGTTGTTTGCTCATAAGTAATATTGTCTGATTGTTCTAGATTTTGCTAGTTTTTGTCTTAATATTTTATTTCATTTAGCCATACTGTGGGCACCAAAGTTTGATTTGTATTTCTGAAATGGGAAGTCCAAAATTTAGTGATTGAGGCAGAGCTAACACAGTTAATCCTGTAAGAAGTGTGGAGACAATGCATCATGTCTTATAAAATAAAACAAATTTGAGGTAAAGCAATGAAATGTATGGAATTGAATATATACTACAAACTACCTTGTCCATGTAGTTGTTCATTTATATAAGAGATCTATTTATGTTTTTCCTAACCCACAAACAGGTCTTCAAAATAAGTGAGGATCAGGCAAACAATGTCCTCATTCATAAGGTTTAAGCTTTGGTTCTCATATAGATAGAAAAACAAGAACACATACACACACAGAGTCCTGATTTGCTCTGAACACTGAAGTGGAAGCAGCACGCAGTCTTGCTGTTGCTATAATTAGATGGCTGGATCCTCGTACATAATGCTAATACTCCGAATCGGGATGCTAGGAGACATGTGACGTCACCCACTAATGACATCATCTGACTTGCTGATGTCACGCGGCTATTTTTGGGGAGCCAAGTTGTGACATGAAGGCATATCACGATTTACATGAGTAATACGGTGGCAGGCGGCACTGGCAGCTTTAATACGCAAACACACATGCACTCACACAGGCACGTGCAAACACACATCTGTCTGTGTGGTGGTGGTGTGTGTGTGTGTGTGTGTGGTTGTGGGGTTTCATGCTTGGAGTTTTCTTATTCCCCTTAAATAAGATCTCTTCATTTTCTAAAAACAACTCTGCCGGTGAACATGTTTGATAATCTTGTATGGACGGACACACAGACACACACACACACACACACACACACACGTATACACACGCTATTAGTTATTCCCCTGTAGCTGTTTTGCCCAGTTCCCACTGCCAGGTTCTTTGCTGCTGGGTTCTCCCACGTGGGCGAAATGTGTGTGCGTGCATGTGTTTGTGTGCGAGCTGTAAGTTAGATGAGCGTATGTGTGTGTGTGTGTGAGAGAGAGAGAGAGTGAAAGAGCAAGCAAATCATTCCTGCGTGGGTAGTGTACAGTGTGTATGGGAAACACCCCACTTTGGAGCGGGAGAGAGAGCAAGTGAGGGGGCGGGAGGCTGATCGATGAGTGTGTTCACTTTGTTGCTTGTTGAGCTAGTCTGTACAAAGTAATGGGGGGTGTGGGGGTGTGGGTGGGGGGGGGGGGGTTGCCGCACTTTACTGTAGTTTGTGTGTATACAAGTCAGTGTGTGTAGATAGGTGTGTATAGGGGTGTGTGTGTGTGTGTGTGTGTGAACCCAGGGTGCTCCCATGGTGGTGTCCACCCCCACCTCTATAATTCAGCCACAATTACTGGGCTCTCCTCTGCTGCAGCTAATGAAACCATACGTCAGCCAGAGAGACACTCTCACACACTGCACACACACAGTACAGTACGAACACACTCTGCTGCAGCAGAACTAACCAAGCAGTGGGAGAAATGAAGGAAAGGTGAGAGTGTAAAAAGAGAATGAAAAACAGGAGGTTTTTAGAGAAGGAGGATAATTGTCTCAGTTCGTGCAGTCGTGATATAAAACCTCCCCAACTCTCTCATTTAAAATAGCATCACTGAACTAATAACCATGTACGATCCAACGGGGAAACATAGAAACAATATTACAAATCATGTACATGCTGATGAGAAGGAGACGTGTGACCTTTCCTGGGTGTGTCCTTGATGCCCAACATAAACTGACTGTGTAGGATATAGTATGTGGCCTGAGATAAAAGACCGATGTTTGATCAACTGTTGATCCCGTCACTAGTGACACCTGCCAACTGCTTTGAAATTTCATAATTATCTCTTAACACAATAATATCAATCACACTATTAAACCTAACTGAGTTAATCTGGAGTGGAGTAGTAACATTTTAGGGAAACATCATAACCGAGGCAGTAAAAGCTTGATTGAATAGTTATGAGTTGAGGGGAAGTGCCATACCTGTGCTCACAGGCTCCGAGGTTACGCTGCAGGCAACCCAAAAGCTGGTGTGCTGGGTTATCAAAAATTCAACTACTCACTGGGGCAGCAGTGAAGATGAAAATACCCCATGGAGACGGTGAGGGCTGTGATTGGCTGCCTGTCCCCCCACCCTCCCTTCGTGTTTCTGTCACCAGTAGAGTTTGACAAGAGTGAAGACAACATGAAACTGAACACTTTCTGACTCTCTATAATCTCTGCTCTGTATGAATGAATGAATGAATGAATGAATGAATGAATGAAGGAACCATATTCAGAAATGAGATACCAATGTAACACCAGGTCAACAAGTAACTAGGGAATATAAGTGTGATATGATGTGTTATAAGTCATGTAGTGAAAATGGCATCAACAGATGAATCAGACCCTCGACGATTGAACAGCAGTGTCTCTCTCTCTCTGTCTCTCATTAACCCCTTGTGTCAATGATGAATCCAGCTCAGGTCTGAAAATCTAATTAATCAGTTACCACTATCACTGCTTGAGAAACACACACCCGGCTAATTGTTTTGACCCTTACATATGGCAGGGGTGGTGACACCCATCAGTTAGTACATCTGTGGAAATAATTGGAGAAACTCCCTCAGCTGTAAGAGGTCAAAATGTGCGAAGACTAGTTTAAAGTCTAGTTCCCGGAGAACAACAAAAAGTCAATCAAGAGTCTCCTGGCCATGTGCAGGATAGGTGCGGTGTGTCCTCCTCGAACAGCCAAGAGACTGGATGTGTCAGCCGCATTCATTTGGAGCCCTCAATTTGGGACAGGCCACGAAGCTGTGGTGTGACAAGGAACGAAAACACTCTGGAAATTGATTTTAATTGGATGCAAAATTAGAACCACCCACGAGTGCAGGATGAGTCATCAAACCTCCAAAACTGATTTGATTGTAATCAAATTTGATTGTAATCAAATTAGTTTTACAGAAAGAGATAACAAGAGACAAATGAACAGTCAACACATGGATGTGTATGGAAAATTACATAAGTTTTTCATTTCATGGAGTCTTTAACTGGAGATGCTACAAGAAACTATAAACTCGCAGTTGCAAAGCCTCAGGACAGAGAAAGACTGAAATAAAACGTCAAGGGGTCAGTTGATTTATTTTTGCCATAGTCTGGTATCAGAGTTGATGTTTGTGAAAAGTTTGACTTGGCAAGATGCTGTTTGGGTGTGATGGATGATGTGTGTAGCATGGTGTGATGAGGCAAGGATGGCCTGGAGTGCACGGAGATCATCTCACAAGCAGAAAAGTCAGAGGTTCAGTCCCCAGTGCAGCCTGAAGTGTCCTCAAACCAAGCAAACTGAAGACATACTGCAGACATGATCTCCACACACACTGCTGCTGCTGCTGCTGCTGCTGGAGCTCATTCACTCTCAACTCACCTCTTTCTCTGTCTCTGCGCTGTGATGCGCTTGGTGGCAGGGTGCGCCTGGAGGCCGGCGCATTTGGTTAAAATTCCTTCCTTTTAAACTCCCTGCCTTCTGCTTAGAGCGAAAGTGCAGGGAGGGAAAGAGAGAGAGGGAAAGAGAGAGCGTCAGAGATCGCTCGCGGCAAAGCAGCTTCACAGAGAAGTGAAGGCCTGCAGTCTTCTCGCTTCTCCTCTTGTCTCGTCTTCTTTTCCCTCCTGTTTTCACTTCCTTTTCCCCCTTTTATCCCACTATCCCTCTTGTATTTAGTCAATTTCAGCTTCCTATCACATTTGCTTTTTATGCATTGTCCTGCATTTGTATCACTTCTTTAAATCCTGACATCCAGGCTCGTTCTTGCCTCGACATCATCTCATTGAACAATTCTTCAATCGATGTTTTTGAAAAAGTGAAATATGTTCTCAGGCATCTCTATCCATATTGAATACACTATTTGATAGAAAATGATCATACTTGTTTCTTCCACATCTGAGATATACTCCAAAACATGTAATGACATTTGCCGAAATGTTAAGCTTGTGCTTTAAGCTGAATGAGAGGCATGAATGCAGACCAGGAGGATGTAGTTTTGGTTTATTCTCAACAGTGCAGCAAAAACAGGTGAACTGGGGGGTGGAGAGGGGTTGGACGAGGCTGGCTCTGTGTAGGCAAAGGAGTAGGGGTGCAGTGCAGGTGAATGCAGGGCTGGGTGCAGCGGCAGGGTGGCAGGGCAGACGATGAGGTTGAGAACAGATATCAGGCACATGCAAAGACAGAGTGTAAATGCAACTAAGATATCACAAAATACAGACAAGCCACATGTTAGCATGAAGGGTCAAAGATGAACTGGTGAGGTGTGTCGTGACAGGCCAGGCTCTCATCCTGGAGGAGCTGATGAGCTGATGCAGAGCAGGTGTGCAGCTGTTCCAGGTGCAGATCCTCAGACTAAATGCATTTACTTTCAGTGTTTACATGACAAACACATTTTAACCGCTCTACGTAAGTCTTTCAGTCAAGTTCTTACATGGCACAGTCTCAGAAATGAATTGTTACCACGGCTGCTTAGTTTACAAAATGTATAAACTGTTATTTGTGTCATTTATTGAAGACTAACAGGTTTTTGTTTTCAAGTTCCTGGAAGCTCAAAAAAAAAGTTGAATCATGAGTTTTCAACCAGCAACTTTGATTTAAACATAAGCTTGTGTACTGTCTTTAGCTTATCGTCACGTATTTCACTGATATATGTGCACATTGTTTCATATTGTGTTTCCAATGTAAAGTGCAGATGTTGCGTTCACTCAACATGTGTAATAACAGTAGCTGAAGCAGTTTGAGCTTAGCAGACATTCAATAAAAATGAGATTTGAGAAGACAACCTCGCTGCCATATATTATGTGGCGTCTGTGGTCGTATGTGTGTATCTGTGTTTGTGTGTCTCTTAACATTGTAAAGAATCTCCGCCAGCAGTAGCGTGTTCACCCCCAGTATGTGGTTAATCAACTGTAGTACAGGTGTACGCATGTGTGTGTGTGTGTGTGTGACAGGAGGCATTTCCGCTTACTCTGGGAAAAAAAGATAAGTGTGTGTGCGTGCATGCTTGCGTGCGTGTGTGTGTCTATAGTATCTGGTTGGCATGAGGGACTTTCCACCTTGAAGAAAATTTGCCCTGACAGCACATGTCAATGAAGAAGAGGAGATGGGGTTAAAACAAATAGAATGGAGGAGGAGGTGGAGGAGGAGGAGGGGAGGCTTGGTGCAGTGCCAACTCTGAGGTCACCTTAATATTTGATCTGCTTCAGTGAATGGAGCCATCACAGTGCAGCTATACGAGAGAGAGAGAGAGAGAGAGAGAGAGAGAAATACATGGACGGAGAGAAGAAATTAAGGAAGAAAGGGGGAAGGAAAAGGAGATGGAGAGTCGTCACGAAACAAGATCAAGGACAAGCTTGAGCGACACGCCCTTTCTCCGTTTAACAGCCATCTTTAGGCGCCCTTGAGCAAGGCAATAAAAGCTCCTTCTGATTTATTACAACCTTATTTTGGTCGTTTTAACCCTCGTCTCTACTGGTCAGGAGCACGTTGATACTTGTTGTTTTGACTGCCAGTGTTCCCTGACCTGATCAGATGCCTTTTTATTGGTTTGTGTTCTTCAATCTCACCAATAAAGTTAGTGAATCAAAGACAAAATTACAAATAAACAACTCCTGGAAACTGCAGACGACTGAAAAAGAAAATTACCACAAAGTTGTTTCTCCTTAAAACTGATGTGTGACGTTCAGATTTTCATCAGCTGAACATGGACAACTATATTATTCAGTTGAGTGATACAGACAGAAAGCAGTCGAACTGACCAGTATGGAGACCTGTTCCACAGGGTAAGTGCATGGCTTCAGTGTTGGACAAGACATCATGGTGTGTTAATTAAACAACACATCAGCTTTGATAACGTACTTGTCCCTTTGTGTCCTTGTGGTGAGTCCTTTGAGGACTGTGGTGTCTAAGCAGAATTAAGCAGAAAACCAATCTGGGGCATGAAAACTGCCAAAAGTTCAGGAATGTGACATTGGCCGGCATCACGCCGAATCAAGCTCCGTGACACAGAGGCAGCGCCATGACAACCCTGAAGCCAATCAGCCAATCAGCCACGCAGAGGGCAAGCAGTCGGACAGCTGATGGACAGACCGATAGGAGAGGGAAAGAGGACAGAGACAGATGGAGGAGAGTTTTAGAGAGATGGAGAGATGGAGCGATAGAGCGGTGGAGAGGCAGCTGATAGAGGAGGACACACACGTCGTCCGTCGGAGGAGAGATCATCAGGACAGATACAAAATGAGGGACAAGTCTTTTGCCTTGAATATATAATAATAATATAAAAGGCACAGAGTAATAAAGTAGAGCACTCAGAGATCCTCCTCCTGCCGTTCATTTGTTTCAGTCTAATTCCTGCTGAAGCCGTAGTAACATCCCAGCATAATGCTTGAGACAGGCTTTCAGAACTGCTCCCTGTCGAGCTGTTCAAGTGCTGGTGTCACGCTGAGAGTCAGCTGTCAACCGGCAACAACCAGCCATTAAAGTTCACATTATACTTTTCAAAAACACTCTTTCTCTCTCGCCGACTGTCGACCAGCCGACTGTCCGTCCTCTGGGGTGATACAGCTCACAATGACAAGGAAGAAGTTTCCAAAACAGCCTCTGTAAGGACATTTTCTGGTTACGGTGCCACATCTGCTGCTGTGATTTAAACTGTAACAAGGTCCTTCATCCATATGACCCATGTCATGCTATTTGTCATTGTTTGCTTTTACAGATTAAAAAAAATATCAACAGCTTTTCTCCTGATGTCTTTCAGCACTAGACAACAGCCCTTAAACACCTGTGGTGACAATGACAACTATATGTGTGTGTGTGTGTGTGTGTGTGTGTGTGTACGCAGGCGCTGTCCGAGCCTCCAGTATCTTCCCCATCCTGAGTGTGATCCTGCTCTTCATGGGGGGGCTGTGCATCGCCGCCAGCGAGTTTTACAAGTCACGCCACAACATCATCCTCAGCGCTGGCATCCTCTTCGTCTCCGCAGGTACGAAGAACACCTGAGCTTCATGATTTCATCAGGGTTTTGATTTCACTTCTTTATCGTCACTAAGGAGGATAGTTTGAACAGATTTTAGGAAACTTTGGAGAAAGTTTGTCAGCCCAACACACACATAAAAAAGACCAAACCCAAACAAATACAGCAATGAATGAGTTGGTGGTTTCACACACAACCTGAGTGGGTCTAAGCTCAGTGTGTCAAACAATCCTGTTCGGTCATTTGTGGTTTTATAACATGTTTCTGTCTTTGTATGAGTCGTATTGTTAGATCAAATTATAAGTCAGGATCTTCTCTGTTGTGATGCCGAAGTCTTTTCAATACTTTACTTACTTCGAAGTTTTACATTTGTTTTTAATGATCCAGAACTGGTCAGAGGAAGTCAAAGTACATACATTTAAGTGATAGACTCATTCAGTGTGTATCTGTCTAATCTTATAAGAAACACAGAGAGAACACACTCTTGAGACACCAATAAAGAGGTGAAGTGAATCCTGGTGGAGCCACAGCAGCGAAGCGTCTGAAAACAGACACAGAGATGAGTAGCAGCTGAAACGTCCTGTCTGACCACCAGGTGACATGTTTCATGGCCTTTGACATGTGTGTAGCGTACAACAGACGCCGACGGGGACAAAGATAGCGCAGGTTGCCGTTTTGCCAGGGCAATTTTATTTATTTATTTTTTTCATGTGTGTGTGTGTGTGTTTTGTGCGTGTGCATACATGTGTGTGTTAGTACTCTGGTTCTAGGCCATGGCCTACTGCGCTGCACTAGATAACTAGTTCCCCTCCAAGTCAAAAGTGAGAGATGCAGTTCTCTCTGTTTCACTCTCTCACTCTCTCTTTCCCACTGTCTGTGTCTGTCTCTCTCGCCCTGTTGCTAGGCTAAGAGGAGGCCACTGGGATTACACTCTAAAAATAAGGTGTCCCTGATACTCTTCTGCTCTGATCCATCTCAATCAGGCCCTCACAGTCCTCACACCTCCGTCTCTTTATGCATTATTGTTATTATCACCAATTTATATCTGCATATTTATCTGTCCGCCTGTCCTCACACGTGTGTCTGTGTGTGTTTTCACGGATGCACACAACCAAAGGCAAGAGGCACAGATGATCAAAATAAAGGAGAGGAAAGGTGAGACAGAAGACATTGACAGGAGGATGTGGATTTGAGCGGTGATGGCAGTGGGAGAGAGATAAAGAGGATATTCAAATAGAATTCAAGAAACCAGTGTAAGAGTGAATCTGCCCCAGTTTGGATCTCCAGAAGGGGAAGGAGGATCTAGGGGAGGTCAGGGAGAACAAGAAATCTGTGTGGTCTGTTCACAACCACTGATTCTTCTCACATTTATACCGCGGACACACAGATCTAATAGGTCGCTGCTTTATCAGAGGCAGATTTCAGTTCTTCAGTCACCCTCATCGATCATCTGTCTTCATCTTCTCCGTGACCGACGTCTATTCAGCCACTCGGCTCAGCAGACGACAGAAACGACTGAAATGTGAACAAATGGTTTAAAAATAATGAATTTTGTTTTTCTGCTCAACAGCTTCGCCACAAAAGGTTGAATGGACAAACACACACACACACACACACACACCATGGGGAGTAATTTGGGGATTCAATGTGAACTTGTGGACGATGTGGGATTAGGCTAAAATTAGCTCAGTGCGCTAAGTCAAAGTCGACCCAACATGAGGTTTAAAGAGGAGAAAACCAACAAATTCACATTAAAGCAAACTGATTCATTGTCAGAGGCTACATGCAGCCCTTTCATTTGATTCATAACAGCTGAAGCACCCAGAAGGACCGAAGTGGTAAAGGTCGATCCTAAAATTGTTGTGTCCTGTTTGTGATTGTGATGATCTTGACAGCACTCGGTCGATGAATAAAGCAGATTATTTCAGCTGTGTCGTCTTCGGTTGTTGAATGTGTGGGTTTATTTGAGCATCAGTTTGGCTGCATTTTTATCTTTTATCTAATCTCCCTCCGTCTTTTCTTGTCCCAGGCCTGAGCAACATCATAGGAATCATTGTGTACATATCAGCCAACGCTGGGGACCCTTCCAAGAGTGACTCCAAGAAGAACAGCTACTCCTATGGCTGGTCCTTCTACTTCGGTGCCCTCTCCTTCATCATGGCCGAAATGGTGGGCGTGCTGGCCGTGCACATGTTCATCGACCGCCATCGGGAGTTGCGTGTGGGGGCGCGAGCCGCTGACTACCTCCAAGGTGCGGCCATCACGCGCATCCCGAGCTACCGCTACCGCTATCGACGCCGCTCACGCTCTTCATCCCGCTCCACCGATCCCTCGCACTCCCGCGAGGCATCGCCGGTGGGCCTGAAGGCCTTCGGGACGCTGCCGTCCACCGAGCTGTCCATGTACACGCTGCCCAAGGGCCAATCAGGCACCCCGACAGCCACCTATAACTCCACGGAGAGGGACCACAACTTCCTGCAGGTCCACAACTGCATCCAGAAGGACCTGAAAGACTCAGGCGGCCACAGCAACACCGCCAACCGACGCACCACACCTGTATGAAACTGACAGAGCGCCCTCGGACACTTAAAAAAAAAAACAGAGGGAATTTTGGGGGGAGGCGGCAAAAAGACAGATCACGGTGTAAGGAAATGGAACGAGGAAGAGAAAAGGGGGGCTTGACGGAGTGAGGGGGTTAGGCAACAGGAGGGAAAGGTCTGAGCGCTCCACAGCACCTCAGATGATCAGAGTTTAAAAAAAAGAAACAGAAAAAAATGCATAAAAAAAGAAACATGCATGATTTTCCCATCTACCATTGTTTAACGAGTTTTGAACATGTTTATAAAGATTTGAGAGGGGGGATGGGGAAAGAGGAGTTGGGAGGAGGGGTGGCCGGTGGTTGTCTGTCTCGGGGCTGTGGAACCATGGCGTGGTGGTGGGCTCGGCCAGACTGCCCGTTTAAAGAAGTGAACTTTATATTTTTTACTCTTCCTCAGTCTGATGAAAAGGGGCGTAGTTTGCCCTTCGGCCCCGCCTATGATCCCGCCCTCGCACTACCAACCCACAAGCCCCCCCCAGCACACACACACACCCTAACCTCTCTTACAACCCACTCCTTTCTTTAGTTGCTGTATCTTCTTGATTTCATTCTTTATTCGCATTAATACTGTGAACCATTGCGGTGTGGTATTTTAGCAGGGAGCAATTCAGGCCGCAAAAAAAAAAAAGTCAAAAAAAAGAAAAAAAAACACATAAGTTAATATATGTATTGATTATATATAAATATATGAATATATATGTTAATAAATCATGACTAGACTTCCCTGGTGCAAAAATATCAACAAGAGGAATAAAAAAAAAAAGAAAAAGAAAACAAAGTAACTTACAAGTGAAACTAAATCAAGTCGTCATGGAAACCAAACCAAGACGGAGGATTCATCATGACTGGCTCCTCTGACAGGCGAAAGGCATCAGCCTACTTGACAAACTGATACTGGTTAGTATTAGACACATTATCACATTCTTTTACAATGACAAAAAAAAAAAAAAAAAAAAAATCTTTTGGCCTTCCGCCGAAACCTTGGCAGCCATCTTTGTTTAGGGTCAAACTAGAGGTGAAAACTTGACCCCACTTCTTTTTTTTCTTCTTCTTCTATTTTTTTTTTTTTTTTCCTTTTTCCTTGCTCCAAAAAAGGGGCGGAGTGAAGGGAGAACTCTAGGTAATGGAGATCTCTCTGCAAACTTGAAGATGACTGTGGACTATGAAAACGTCACTACTGCCAAAGACACAAAGTAGTGTGCGTGAGAGAACAATGGCTACCAGCGAGGTGAAGCTAAGTGACTCCAAAAAATTAAGAATTTACATGCATGCTAATCAAAAATCATCTGATCTGCTTTTAAGTAACCTATGTTTTGAACAATTGAACAATGATACCATGTAAGGGCAGTGGGAGTGACAAAGTAGAAATTAATATTACAGTACTGTGTCTATTTCAATTTTTCTTTCTCTTTTTTGAGTGGTTAATTTGGGGGCGGGGCTTCATTACGCTTGAAACAAAAAGAACAAACTTTGGAGAACGTATCAAGGCTTTTTTTTTTTTTTTTTTTTTAAACAGAAGATCTTGCCTTTTGATTTTATGTTATTTTCTCGGTTCCTTTGAACTCTCACACAGCCTTAGTCTCTTTTTCTTTGTCTCATTTTTCTTGTTCTTTGGTTTTTGCGTTGTGTTGTTGTAAATGAGAATTTAAAAAAAGCGTAATGTCTTTCAAGGTGCCAAAACTGAATGATTCTGAACTTGGATGCATCAATCCTGATGACGAATAAAAATTGAACCCCCCGTAGGGAACAGAACAAATCACTGTTGTATCGTGTCTGGTTCAAGAACGCAAGTTTAGCATGGAAAAACAGAGAAAGACCAGAGAAAGAGAGAGAGAGACAGTAGCTGGGTTTCCATTAAAGTGTATCACAAAATTTTACCAATTTTTTGAAATTTGCAAAGAGAAAATGCAAATTTAAGTTGGAGTGACATACAAGTTATGTGACTTAAATCTGAATCTCATTATTTATTCACTAAATCTGTTTCCATTGCACTCTTTTGCTTTTACTCTTTGATACACGCCAACATTTCCACCTCTTCCAAGTATGAAAACTTATTCTAATTTTCTGTGTTTTCATGCAGGTATTTCTTTGCGCAAATCAATCGAATGCCCATAAAAATAGGCTGATGGAAACCCAGCAAGTGTCAGAGTCATGTTGGTCATTTTAAGGGTAAAGTCTCTTGCTTAAGACCCACTCAGTGTGGTGCAACTCCAAGCAAAGGTCTCCTCTTATTTTGTTTGTTTGGAAGCTCAATTACGTTTTGCCAAAAATAACATAATGCAGAGCTAAGGCGGGTTTTTGTTTATAAGTTTGCATGGGATACGGTCTTCATTGTAGTGCTGGGATCTCTGTCTGTGAATGCTGGAGTCTTCTGATTGGTCAAAGTCGCTGTCATGACTTTGAAGCTTGTAAGTGTTGAAGCTGCCACAGCGACAAACAAGATTTGATGCAGGCAAAGCTGCAGAATGTGTTTTAACCAAGTGGCTTTCTCGCTAAAGATGAAAATGCACACAGCTAAAATTCATTTTGCAGACTAGCTAGCACATTAGAGCTAGTTAGCTATAGTGCAATCAAGTTTAAATGATATAAGGCGCAGGTTTGTGACTTCACTGTAATACATGGCACAGCTTACAACCTCATCATACACACATAAGGACTCTGGTCTCTGTTGGTATAGCATAACACGCCTCAGGTTGCAAACACTGTGTATCATAATGTGTAATTGGGATCTGTTTATATATTTTAAACTGTTTTTAATCCATTGGTAGATTTTTTTTGGTCTTCCTTTAATTTACTCCATCATCTACACATTCACTCTGTCACATCCTTGTTCACTCATTCATTCAACAACTCACTCACACTGTTCTGCCCCTCTTCCTGTCATTCACCCACTCATTCACTCCCTCCTCCATCAGTTGTAGAATAAATGTCAAATTCTTCAACATCAGCCTCAATGTCCTGCTGCATGATAGTCTCTCTCTGTATGATCCCTCTCTTTCTCCTTCTCTCCCTCTATCCTTCTTTCCCTTCCTCTCTCTCTCTCTTTCTCTCTCTCCTCCCCTGGTGCGATGATCAAAGTGGCTGGCATGTCTCTCTGCAGTACTGCTGTGATCACTGAAGAGAGCCGAGCGAGTGAGGGAGGGAGGAGAGAGAGAGAAAAGGGAGTGGAGGGAGAAGTTGTTCAGCCTGATTTGACTCGAGCAGCACTACACTGCCCCCCTCTGGTGTGGAGGTACATGATGATTTTCTCCCTATCAGTTGTCAAACACGATGACCTCACCGAAGTGCATTAATCTATTTCTGCGTTGTAAATACAGTGAAGGGTAAAATTCAGTTGAGTTTTTCATTTGGAGAGATAGAGACTGAGCTTTGTTAATGATCAGATGAGGGCAGGATTGTTACTGCTGGAATAATTAACAGCATTTATCAGTTTATGAATGAGGGAAACAAAAAAACTATCGTAAGGTGACTAATTACATTTCCATTTTAATGATGCATTACCATTAGCCTGTCTGGGCCAATCAGAGCTCCTGCTGCTCACACAGCTTTCCAGTTTCAAACACGAGCTGTGAGATGTGATACGACAGGTAAACGATTAAGACTGAACACAGATGGAATAACAAAGAACCATTTAAAAGCATTCAGCAAAAAGACACAATAAGGAGAACTGCTGCTTTTGTTTTGGATGGGAGGAGCTGCTAGACAACCTGTGGTGAGGAGCCGGCAGGAAGTTACTGCTCTGGCCAAGAAATGGTCTGGCACATAACCCTCCATGAAACGGCCCGCTGTTGTGTTTGCACCTTGGTTTTTATACAGATTAAACAAATCAAATATGATATGTTAATTAATAAGCTTTAGAGGTCCTGTTTTAATATTTCATCAAATTAACTTTGGACAGAGCCAGGCTGTTTCTCCTTGTTTCTGGTCTTCATGCTGAGCTAAGCTAACTGGCTGAAGGACGATAAAGATGTTGAGCTATAACCACACAAATGTAGTTGTGATTTGATTTAGTATATAGTCACCTATACCTCAGGAACGGATGGTGGGATTTGTTGCCAACAAACTGTGGCAGAGACAGATAGAGCTCACAGACATAATTTTTTACCTACAGCATCTACAGGGGACCTGATGTCCTTTAAAATGTGAATGCAAATTGCTTTTTTGGAGTTGCTATGGGACTTTTTTTTTTCTTACAGGAATACAGGATGTCACGTTTTTTTCCTGAGACAGCAGAGAACAATGTAATGAAACGTTTGTGTCGTTATGCAGGTGAGCTTGGAGGCATTGTGGCTGATTTTTGTCACGCTGCAGTTCAGACAGGAGGGTAGCAGATTTGGGGGAACAGCTGCTGTGTCCTCGCTCACCTGCAATTAGCAAGCTTTTTAGGTCACGGACAGTTCGGGGCTATGGAACAAGCCATGCTTAGATACACACACCTACACACACACACACACACACACACACACATAGAGCGAGAGAGAGACCTGGGTTTATGTCAGTTCACTTTAAATTCAGCCAAATGAGCACATTAATATGAGTTGTATATAATTTGGTGTGTCAGATTGAGGAGATAAGAGAGGAGGTCGACAGACAGACAGACGGACAGAGAGCTGATCTGCAGGAACAGAGTGTGAGACTCAGAAAAACAGCAAAGTGTAGGTGTAAGACATGAGCTGCAACTCTTTGCCCTGTGCTCGTGCTGTGTCATGAATACAAAACTCTGTGTTACTGTTTGTTTGGCTGAGGAGCACTGCAGTGAAATATCGCCGAAATAAAGCCCTGATCTCCCAGGGCGGACTAAGACCTTGCACAGATATGATGTGTAGAGCAGCACAAACAGGTGCACTGGGGCCCAATCACAGTCGGCTCGGTAACGGAGTCACCAAAACATGCTTCATGCATTTTTATATGATGTAAATGAAAAAGAGCACAGAGAGCATAATTAGTAAAAATCTGAGCATATGGTTGCATGACATTTCCAGGTAATCCAAGTGTGAATAAATTAGGTTTCATCCAAATGTAGTCATTAGTAGGTAAGGTTTACTCGGCTCTTCGCTACTTGAGTAGATTTTTAATGCGGCAGCTCAGGCTCTGACTGCAGTTCAACACATTAATCCAGTTGTGTGGGGCTCATGTTGTATTGAGCGATATGCCCATATTTTTAATTTATTTATTATAAAGCAGCTCAGGATTTTATATTGAAACTGTAAAATATCAAAGTATATATTCAGAAATTGAGCCTTAAAGCCAGCTGTCAGGACTTCTGTAACTCTGTGATGTCACAACGAAGCAGTCACCATTCACAGCCATGTCCATGCACTGGGAGCAAGTGCTTGTTTTTTTTTATTTTTTTGGTGGATTGGTGTCTTTATTCTGTGTTGGTGCAGGAAACAGTGCACGTGAGGAACCCTCTAGCTTTAACATGTATCAGATATTGAATTATCCCATAGTAGCTTAGCTGACAAAGCTAAGCTAAAGGCTAAAGGCAAAGAACATGATTCCTTGTGTGAATTGTCAACTCCCTGCCTGAAAATTGCAACAACTCTAACCTAAACTGGAAGCACGGTGTGGACATTTGTGTGGATTTAAGTTGAAAGAATAAAGGGAGGGAGGGATCTTGATTTGCTGGCAGTCGTTCTTAGACCTCGTTATATGCAGAGGGAGCCATTCAACTCTTCTATAATGGACACTGCCCTTGACAGAAGGCTTGAATGCACCAACTGACTACATTAACGTCTGTGTGGACACTGTGAAAACAGAAAGGACTGCAGCCTACGCTTTTCCAAACAAACTGTATCACCAGTAACATCAAGACCTCTCCTCAGCCAGAAGGAACAGAGACAGGGAGAAGCTCAGTTGTGTGCAACAGGAGCTGAAGAGGAGATAAAAGGAGGAGTACATAAGAAAAGGTAGAGAGGAAGCTGCAGTACAGCAGCACCAGAGAGGTGTGGCTGACAGAAAAGGTTGGATGCAGCCTCACCTGCTCTCTCCTCCACTGCCTCAGTTGCAGCTTCTCCTCCAGCATCTTCCTCCACAACCTGACTCTACAGCTGCAGCTCCCTCCACACTGGGGCCACTTCACCTGAACAAGCCACACAGAGCGGTCGTGGCAATGGTACACCGCCACACGCTTCACGTGAACAAGCCTCAGTCATACACACTCAGTACAGAGACCGGGCTGGAGCACTGCCATGAGTTGATGACATAAGGACCTAAAAAAAAAAAAAAATCATAATCATTATCCGTGATCCTGTGCCTCCCTAATGCACAGCCTTCACTTCTGACTTTTTTATTTGTGATGTTTAAGTGACCAGATGTACTGGGGGGCGGGGCATTGCACAAGAAACCAGTGAGTGTCTATGAGCTTTATGTAGACAGAGGTGTGTAAAAAAGGAGCAGCGGCTAAATCAGACATAATTACTATTTATAAAACAGCTGCAACGAGAAAACGGCCCGTGCAGAACTTCAAGCTCTGGGCCACATCTCTTAGAGCTCAAGAGGCTGCAGCTCTGCAAGAAGCACCAGGCCTGGCGAAGGTCTGTGCAGCCTTTCCAGAGGATCCCCAACTTCAGTCTACTAACAGAGATAGTCCCGGTCCTGTGGGAGACATTTGATGATAATTAGCTGTGTATATCTAAGCTAATAAGATGCTTTAAGGATATAACCTTGGTGCACCACTCAGAAATAGATTGTGGAAATGATGGAGCAAGATTAACAGCTGAAACTTTGTCTTTTTAAGAGCACTTAAAAATAAAAAGTTGGATAAAAGCATAGTGTACCTCTGCCGTATGGCTGCTCAAAAGCACATTGTTAAAGAGCATGGCAGTACTACAGCAGCTCTGTGCCCACTGGGGCCGTGCATGATAAAATACATGCACTTATGCTTTAAATAAAAGCGCCCACCTAATGGCACATGTAAGCATTAATATGTAATGCATTACCAGTTTTAAAATATTCTTTAGTGGTCTGCTGAATACTGCAAAAAAGACTCATCACGCATTAATTACAGCACAGTACAGGACAAGTCTTGACTTCTCCTACTTCTCCAAAGTGAATCCGACCAAACTGTGACTGTCAAAAAACAAAAAGATAAATCATAAATCAAACCTCTATCACCAGCTGCAGAGCTCGTCTTCACAGTGACCTCTTTTGCCCTCTCTTGTGGCTAAAAGGTGAACAGCACTTGTTCCTAATATGCCGCACGTCTGCACATGTTTTGAATACTAATCATCAAAAGTGATTGACGACAGCATTTAGACGGAGTGAGAATAATAATATAATAAGAGTGCCACAGAAATAGACCAGGCCTGACAGTTTTTTCTGGTGATATCAGACCACCCTGTTTCAATATCTGTGGAAATGAAGAAGTCTCTCCCAAAGCAATAAGCAACAGCCCACACTGCTTCCTGTGATGTTATTAAGTGATATTCCCAAGGCTTGATGCTCTGTTTCAAATGAATCGAAGACAGACTGTTGGATACAGCTGAAGTGAGCTCAGAGTGATTTTCCAGGGATAATCAAGAGCTTGTGTTACACCTTTTTTTGTCTGTATGACTACTTATTTACATTACAAGCTCAGCTCCAGCTCAGCACTGAAGGAAATCACTGGAGTTGGCAACGGCACGCACATTAACACACATTTATATGCTCGTCGTTGGGCACAAATAAAGAGCACAGATGTAAAATCTACATACTGGTACACACAACAAAGCTCTGTAATGTGACAATACTGCTATTATTTGGACTTTGTGTCCATATGCCTGGAAATAAAAAGGGAGAAAACAATATGCAGACACTGTCACACATCCACACACATTACAAACAACACAACAACAATCAGGACAGAAAGAATGAGAACAGGATCCTAATTGCTATAATTATGATCACCCACTCAAGGAGTACAAAAACACTGTGCTGCAATAACAATTACAAGTTGTTA
Source organism: Caranx ignobilis (assembly GCA_021432705.1). Lineage (NCBI taxonomy): Eukaryota > Metazoa > Chordata > Actinopteri > Carangiformes > Carangidae > Caranx > Caranx ignobilis. The sequence goes on from MU269982.1 coordinate 2,141,386, forward strand.
AATACAGATTTTGTTAAGAAGCTCATTACGAATCAGTTTTCATTTCACAAGAAAACAAGTTGTCCAATAAGTTCCTTTATGTGCTGTCTAATAATAACCCCATATGTTCTGGAAGAAGAAACTGGCACGCTGCATCCACTGCATCCTCAACAGGACAACAGAGGCTGTCTCATCATCATTACAAGCACAGTCACTGTCAATGTGGCGCATAATGAGATTTAAAAAACAAAAAAGAAAACATCATTGTGTCTGACTTGAACTAGCGCGCCCCCGTTTTTGAATGGTGGCAGCTGGTCTGAGAGGCAGAGGGAGAGAACAAGGACGTGGCTTTGACCTGGTTTGAAAGGGAGACCGCTGATTAAAACGGTGATTACTGGTTGTTAGCGCTGAAGCAGGGCCACCACTGAACCGATGTGAGCGGGGCTGCAGCTGGGGGAGTTAACACCAACGAGAGAGAGAGAGACAGAGAGAGGATGAGAGACAGAAAGTGAGAAGGACGATTTTTAAAAGAGCAACAAACCCAGGGAGGAACTCATAAAGGCAGAGAGAAGAAGAGAGAAGTGAGACAAGGGACAGAGTGAGAAAGAGACACGAGGAGGAGGATGAGGACAAGATCATCCTGACATTGAGATAAAAAGAAAATATTCAAAAGGGGAGGGGGAGGAGATAATAAATAACCGCGATTTTAAACCTGAGTCCCAGCTGAAATCAGGGGAAAGATATCTAGGCAGAGAGAGAGAGAGGAGAGGAGAGGAGAGGAGAGGAGAGGAGGTACACACCCGACTTCTTCCTCCACACTGAGCTCACCGAGTCTCATTGTGTTGTGTTTTGACCCGACCATCAGTGTGAAAGCAAACCTCACTATCTGTGCACAGAGGGGACGAGGCGATAAGAGAAAACACGACCAACCGCTGTCAAAGAAAAACAACTTTATTCATCGGTGTATAAAAACATTCTGAACAAGAGAACACAGGGTTTCTGTGGATTGTCTCACATCCCCCCACATGTATTATCTGTAACGCTTATTAAATTCTCCTGCTGTCCTGCTGGTGAAAAGTCTGTGTGTGTGTGTGTGTGTGGGAGTGGGTCTAGCCTGGATTTAGGTTCTGGATGGTCTCCCGTCGCTCTTGATACAGAGAGTGGAAGGACCGGGCTAAACTGAGGAGCAGTGCATCGCGGTTCTCCATCTCCCTCTGTGAGACACAAACGTGGACAAATATCACTGGTCTGTACTCAAACACACAGAGACAGGTGTTATGCTGCTTTGGTTAACGTCCACTATCTCCCCACTGAGCCAAAGTAGGACACTGTACAGTGTGATGCACTCACAGCTGATGTCTCATAGTACTCCAACCCCTGGCTCTGGGCCCACTCCTGGGCCACGGACGTCTGCACCTCCCTTCTTGTGGACAGGTCTGACTTGTTGCCCACCAGGACTCCTGAAACACACACAGTGTTGAAACAGTAAACGGTCATTATATTTTTAAATGAAGAACACCACAATTTATTCATTTCATTACAAAAAAGTGATTACTTTTTAATATTTAACATATCAATTTGGATAATGTTGCTGTTTTTGTTTGTCTCAAACATCATTATCTGTTTCCAGATCAAAATCCAGTCTAATCCAGTCAGTAGATATTACATGACTCACACAACACATGAAAATCCTTCATATAATCGATCACAGAGGTGATTAGTTATCTGACAGTGTGCTGATGGACCACTAATACTGTGACATTTAGGGGCGTGTCACCTGGAACGTGGAGACCCCGGCAGTGTGCACGGACTCTCTCTATCCAGCGGCTGCAGTTGGCAAAAGACTGCTCACTGGTCAGGTCGAACACCAGACAGAGCAGTGACGGTTCACCCCACTGTGGGAGAGGATGGAGAAGAGGCGACAGGTTGGTTCAGGTGACGTGACATCAGCTCACTTTCTACTTCTGTGTTGGTGGGGACTGCGGAGCAGTAGACGGTGGATTTTACTAGTTTCATGCAAATGGAGAAAATCTCACCATTTTCTCGCAGGCTTCCACTAATGTCTCCTTCCCTGCAGAGTCTATTATGTAGAGCTCCTGGAGGGGAAAGCAGAGGAGAGGAGGGAAGGAGAGAGGTGTTATACATGGAGATTTAGTCAAATTACATGCTTTTAAACTTCCTATTTTCTTTGGCAAGACTGTTAATGTTCTTCCCACAATGCTGCCCTATTGCTTACTGAATACAGATGAGAAACTAACAATGTTATACGACTGGGACGATTCCCACACTGAGTGATGGACTCCCAATTCTCACCAGCCCACCTCCTGTGATATAGTGTGGATTGTAGAGAAATAAAGAAGCTTAAAATGGCTGGTTGTCTGGTAAAGTGTCTGCAGGCGAGCGACGTTCAGCATAACTCAGCCTGGACTCAACGTGGCTGCTGCTGCTGGGAGCGCTGGGAGCGGCGTTGGAGGTTTCGGAGGAGGAGCGAGCGACTGGACTCACCACGCTGTCACTGGTCTCTGGGATGTTGACACATTTCATCAGCAGCTCCACTCCGGTTGTCTGAAGAACAAACACCAACCAAGACGTTAATTAGGATCCTATTATGTGATGTAAAGATACAGACCTTCATTCAGCTTTAGGCAGCGTCTTAAAATACACGCTCCTAAAATAAAACATCTGTCATTTGTTGGTGTTTGTTTTTTTTATGATTTGATCACATTATGGATGTACCTGTTAAGAGGAGAGGAGAGGAGAGGAGGAAGAGAAGAGAGTGCTTGTCACAGAGTCACCACTCCACAGACCAACACAACAAACTGTCTGCTGTGATTTATCGTTAATGTCAAAACATGAGCGTCTCTAATTAGCAGCTTGGCTCGGCCTGAAAGCAAAAACTCTCCGTCCTGACGTTCGAATCCTGACCAAACCCTCTCTCTCCTGTGTCTCCATTTCTCTGGGTCTTATTGCTCTTAATGTCTCAATAAAGACAAATGCCTGAAGGGAGGGGACAGTCAGCTCAGTTTAAGACTAACAGTGATACAACCCCTCCACCCCCACCCCGCCCCTCGAGTCCATCAGCAGTATTCACTTGCTTTGGCTCTTTAGCTGCTCCACCATATTGACCAGGCAGCTGATAACTTTGTGTGTGTGTGCTGTTTGGTGCAGGACAGGCACAGGCACAACAACAGTGATGAGAGTGATCACCATGGAGTTACATGATCAGCTGTTAATATAGAGTACTGATTGCAGCCTTTACCATAACAAACCTCAAACCACCAGTGACCACAGACGCTGTCCTCCTTTCTATTTTTGCGTGTGTTGTACAGTGGAGACGGCAGATTGTTTTTGTCAGAAGAGTACAATATCTGGATATCAAAAGGAGCATGCAGAGGCTGGAGGCATACGGCAAGGAGTTGAGATTTTTGAGGGAATTAATAAAGGGCAAATAGAGGAGGCAGGATGCAGGCAGGAGAGCGGGAGGAGGAGGAGGATATAATGAATGTGGTCTTGTCACAGATGCACCGTCTTCACAGGCTGCGAGATCTGAAGCGGTGCTAAGTGGACGGGATGGTTGCAGGCTGCCTTTTGCCACTCTGCGTCCGCCGGTATGAGATCAGTGGTGACCTTGAAGAAGCAAGTGGAGGTTTCTTCACATCAGCACCAAACTCTAAATTGATCTGATCTCCTGTGCTCACACTTAACCGAGCGTGTCAAATGCCAGAGACTAAAAAAAAAAAACCCTGAAAAAACACACACTTTTCACACTCGCTGCCTCTGCGAATTACAAACACACACGCACACACACTTCAGACCAACATTTACCAGATCCTCACAGAAACAGTTTGTAACAAGAATCCAATGGTATACACACACACACACACACACACACACACACACTCACTCACTCACTCACTCACTCACAGATGCTGCAGCGGTCCCACTTCGGAGCGGTCTAATGAGCTGGTGTGATGCATAGGAAGCCTCTCGCTGGAATGTCAATGAGGGCCTATTAGTAACAAATAAGCCTGGAATATTGCTAACGGGCCGTCTGACATTTTCAAAGGAGGACGTGAGCAGAATGGCCGACGGCCCCGGCTACCCTTCAAAATCAAAAGTTGAAGAACATCGGGGATGACTTAGGTGTCTGCGCAAGGAGGAGCTCCTTACAGACACAGCCAGACCAGGTCCTCCTTCTTCTTCTTTCCACATTAGTCACAATGGTGAGGACGGGACAGTGAAATCCGCCCTGATACATTTACCACAGCAGTGCACCTCACAGTCATGAGCGGAAGACGATGTGTTCACATAATGTTGCTCAGCAGGTGGAGTGGCGACGATGGGTTCAGAGGGTTCATCCTCTTGACACAAGAAACTTTCATGTCAATTTGCCATTTCGTTATCTTTATTTTCTTGTGCAGAAGTTTTATGACAAGAATAAACCACCAACATCCACAGTAAACTTCACTGAGAAGAGTTCAGGGTCAAGACTGCAGTATGGACATCACCACCAAACTGAGTCTGACAATGTGTTTTATTGTGGAAACAACTAAAAACCCTTGCTTCCTATCATTGCCCTTATCAATACCATTATAGAAACAGTTTTAAATAATGGCACAGTATAAAAATGACAGAGCCCGGCCTCAGAGTCCTGAAAACTCCTCTTTAAATGAGGCACTTGGCATCAAGTGAGCAAGTTAAAAATATTTCAACTAATATAAAGCGAGCAGGGCTTCAAATAGGTGTTTTACCAGTTGCATAGCAACAGCAGAAACCGTGACCAGCACTTTCCCATGGGCATTTCTTTCAGTGCATCCAGTTAATGGAGCCGTGTCTGGTGGACACGGGCCCTTGATCTACAGGTGCACAGCGCTAACTTGCATCTCTCCCCACCTACTGTCAATATGGCATCCCTTTTTCTTCTTCTCCTTTTTGAGTTGCATTGATTTTTTTTTTGTAAAACAGTGTCATGTGGTTTGTAGTTTGTGTTTTTGTAATGAGCAACACAGATGTGTTAAAGCTTGGCTTGAGTTGAGCAGGCACATAGCACGTCAGTGCGAATTAAAAATGCAGCACTTATTGCAGCCCCTATCTACTCTGCTAATACTCCACTGGTTCGACGCACGCACGGACACACGCACTGCATCACAAGCGAGGGGGTGAGGTGGGTGTAGGTTTAGGTCTGGGCTGCACGGAGGAGCAGAGCACTGTTGTTGTGCACTTGTTAAGTACCTGTGCTGGTGGCTTTCCAGAACCCTGCTGTATTAATTATCGACGTTCCTGTCACCTCAGAAACCCCCGATACTGCTGACACTGTAAGAGCCGAACAAACACACACACACACACACACACACATACTTGGCTTTTGTTCATTATTTCACTCACCAACCTGTTCTATACCTTAACCATTTGTTGTGAGGCTTTATAGTAAACTCAGTAAAGGTACCAAACCAGAGAATGTGCGCAGGCTGCTCGAGTGCACGTGTATTGATTATCACAGGTGAACGCATCCCCCTGCATGTGCGGTGCATGCGTTTAGACCGCAGCCTCTGAAACATTGACAGAGGGAATCAGTGAGCAGCCATGACCCCATATATCACAGAGTGAGGTTAATGACACGGTTCCCTCCCTCATGCAGATTAGCATAAATAATGTAGATTAGCCTACTCTGCATCAGCATTAATTGGTACATTATGCTGTCTTGCACTTCAGTGATTCCTGGGGTAGATTTAAGAGACCTCTGCGGGACCTTGAAAAGCTTGCAAGGAGCTCCACTAAGGCAACTACATACAGTGTGATCATAAGTCTGGATGATTTACAGCCGATGCATAATTACATTTTGAGTAAAGTAAAAGTATTGACCTCAGGCAAATGACCTGAAACTAAATTAGATCTGTCAATTATCGCCTTACTTCTAAAATTATTGAGTGCATTGCAGTTATGTGACTACACATGATTAACTGAGTAACCTTGCTCCTCAACTACTTTATTAATTGTTAACTGCACTGTTTGTATCTGTAAGCATGTCAGGAGGCAGGTAAGATCTCTACAGGTACAATATGAGCTCTCTGCTGGTCACCTGTAAATGTAAGTACGCAGACTAAACCAGCAGACCTCTGAGTATCAGACAGGACTGAACAGCTGAATACTGAATAAATAGCACATGGTTTGGCGTCATCCCAACATGGCCCCGCTGCCTTTTCTGGACTGGCAGTTATCCAGAATAAAATTTCACAAGTTCCTTCTTCATGTCCAGTTGAAAACCTCAGTGACCCTCCGTGAATGTAAAAATATGACCCTGTGGTCAGTCTCAAGCCATGCAGCAGAGCATGGCCTAATCCCTAAATCCTTCAACAGTGTATTGGAAACTGCATGTCCCTGCATTACATTACATCAGGGAACAAACCAGGGATCTCTTATTGATGCATGTGTGTGCGTGTGTGTGTGTGTGTGTGTGTGCTCTCACCATGCTGTAGGTCTTCTGGAAGAGGGTACCATCACTGTGGAACATGTGGGACAAGGCACTTTTCCCCACTGCAGCATCTCCTATACACACACCCATAAACAGAGGAGGGGGGGGGGGGGGGGGGGGGGGGGGGGTCAGGCATGTTGTGTGGTTCATAATTTCTGAGTTTTTCATCATCCATCTTTCTTAAACTGTCCACGTTGGTATAGGCGAAGTTTAAAGCTGTTATTGCTAAATTATCCAGCGAACATCGGCCCCATGTACCAGCATCTGTTTTGCTGTCAAATATCTACAGATACCAGAAGTACAACATCTGAGGGGCACCGAACAAAGGAGAGCAAGTGAACTGCTGTAAACTGGCTGTTCGTTTATATCTGCTCTTTTAAGATAAGCTACATTGACCGGACCGCGGTGAGTTTAGCAGTAGGTTGGTTAGCTTTAGCCGTCGTACCGATAGCACCCCGCCCGGACGGTCTAAGTTCAGAAAACCTTACCGACGAGCAGACACCTCGCCCTCAGCTTCACCATGACAGCGGGTAACTTGACGGTGCTGTATCTAAACTCTCTTGTGTCATTAGCGAATAATAAAAAAAAGAGCCCTATTTACTGTTTTACGTGTTTATAAATCTCTAATATATTCTTCTGTGTGCCTCGGCAACATGGATACAACGCGTCTCTTAGCAACCAGCCAAGGATGAGTTTCATTGGTTCTGCCAGCAAGCACGTACAGCGCGCTGCTGGACGTTTATTGGCTGGTTGTGAAGACGTAAAAAAGAGAATCGTGGGTTATTTTTCCCTTGTGTGTGACTGTCAGGCGGGTTTTCGTCCAACTGCTGATAGGATTTCTGTATTAAAACTCCAACTGCGGCTCTAGAACAAATAAAATCGTGGTGACGGTGAAGTTGTCCTGGTCAGGTGCAGTAATATCTTGATAATATGGGCCGGTAATTTCAAAAGCAAAGCCCTGGAAGGCCACTAGAGGGCAGAATTACTTGCCATAACATCACACATTACTTATTATTGACATGGGCTTATTATTTTTATGGCGTTTTAACGATATTATATGGCTTCTACATCTATATCCGAAATAGTACATTGAGTTTCAGACATAAATCAATGACCTCAGTTATTACTGTGCCACTTTAAAAACAGCAATCTTTACTAATCAGCCTCGGGCATCTTAGTTATATAACTTTGCTTTAGTTATTGTCCTTTTCTAGATGAATCAACTACGTTTCCTCGTCTCCTTCTCTTGTCTGCTCTTTGTTTATGGTGGGGGGTGGGGGTGGCAGAAAGGAGCACTGACAGGGAAAGCGCGTGACTCCTTATGGCAAACCTGTGAGCACACAAGCGCGCGCCATTTTTACAAACACGTACGCGTGCTCGCTGTGTGGGTTTACGAGTGTGTTTTGGACCGGCAGGCAGGCAGGCAGGCAGGCAGGCAGGCGCACACAGTCCGAGGCGTGACAACGAAGGCGCGTTCACGTGGTCGCCACCGGCTCCTGCGCTGAGAGAACATCATCAAAACACTGGCATCCGGCAGCTTCCTGTGCCCGTCCGGACATCGAGGAGGAGGAGGACAACAGGGAATTTAGAGGTTAAATTAAAAACAACAACAACAGGAAAGCGCAGGGGAGGCTGAGCGCCCAGGAGCCGAGGAGAGACGTGCACCCATCCTTGCAGCAGCAGCAGCAGCAGCAGTAGCAGTACAGGTAGCAGTGACAGGAGGCAGACTCGGGGATTTTCCGTGTCGGTTACCCGGTGCTCTACACACCCTGTAGCCCTACCTTTGCACCAGCAGCAGGAGAGGGAGAGGAGGCTGTCCAGAGAGGAGGAGGACCATGGAGGGGATGCAGGCATACGGAGCAGGGAAAGCCGGAGGAGCCTTCGACCCCGTCACCTTCTTCCAGCAGCCTCAGACCATTCTCCGCATAGTGTCTTGGGTGAGTGACCGCTCTGTTTTCTTACTTCTGGGCAACAGTGGCTGCATTTAATGACTTTATTACTTCTGCATGTGAAAATAGATTTGGATTATATTCTTTTTTTTTTAATTTTCTTTAAAGGCCCCAGAAAGGCTTCACATCAAAACCTCAATCTTTATTTAAAATACAACATTATCTTCTTCAATATGCACGTCAATGTTACATTTGTTTATTTTCTGCTGCTCAGTAGTGACTTTTCTGATTGTGAGTTGAAGCAGGCCTGGAAACGGTCCTCATCAGTAAATTACTGCTCTGAGTTTACTGAGATGTTTTCTAGTGGGTAAAGTGAGAGCTCGGAGTCGCTTCATGGCAAATAATGTCATGGATGGGTAAAAACTAACCTTCATCTGTTTCCCATGGGAGGGGGGAAGACAGAGCAACAGTTGGCGACCACTGTCAGGAAGTGTAGTAAAGAAGTGGAAACAGCTCACACTGAAGTCTGAGTGAATGGCTTCAACCTGCTTTTTTTGTGTTTTTGTACCTAACATCACATTCATTTAGGACAAAGGAATACAAAGCTATGGTTAAAGGTACAGATCTACAGGCCACTAATAGAGACGTACAAGGCGAAGAATCTGAGCCACTCCTCTCCTCTGTTGCTGTTGTTTGAACTGTATATCCTTAGTGATGCTGAAAGTTCATTACTTTGGCAAAATATCATAAAAGTCAGTTTGCCTGAGAGTTGCAGAGGAAGCCTGCACCATGATGGCATTCAGTCACATGATATCCACCAACATTTTATTTGCAAAAATGTACAATTTTTTATTTATCATACTTTTAAACCAGCTTGACATGGAGCGGTACTATCAGGTAACAGTATCAGGTGATGGTGACTGAAGATCGCTGGCTGCAGGTTGGTTGTTTCTCCACAGGGACTGTGTGAAGTTGCCCCTTTAAGTTAGCTGGTGTCTGTGAAATTCACTTAGAAAACGATAAACCTCAGGTTCTCTTAAAGCCACTGAACACAGTGGATAGTTGGTATGTTAGTTAGTATGTTGTGTAGGTTGAAGTGTGAAATAATAAAGGAAGGCCGCCCGCTCATGTCCAAGCACTTTATACAGCAGAAAGTCATAGCTGGGATTATTTCTTATTTATAGGAGTGTGTCTGTGCCTTGTGTCCTGAAATAACATCAAGTGCTGGTTGGAAACACGGACTCACAAGGATCTGATTTGACACTGGTTCCTGACTCACCCACTTATGAAGACTAGTGATCAGTGCAGCGAACATTTGTTTCATTGTTGTAACTGTAGTGGCTCTGTATACATCCAGCTGATTCTACCTGACACGTTAAAACCTTAAAACAATGAACTGCATCATTCAAACCTAAACCACATGAAAGCAGCAGAGTGTGAATAGTTTGTGAGCGTGTTAACCCCTGAGCTGTGGAGCAGTGGGAAGTGCAGGTCATGTGACAACGTGGTCATCCTGACCAGTGGATACAACCAGCAGTGATTAAATCCAGTAGATGCACTCAATCTGATTGTCTCAGAGAGAAAACTGATAATGCACAGCCTATCAACTGTTTAGTTCAGTGCTCCCTCTGGGTCGGCAGTATGAGAAACAGAAACTCTGATCCATCGCTTAGCAAATCCTTTTCTGCGTTTTCATCAGGCTCATCATCATAACATTTCATCCTTGAAGTACATTGGCATTGAACCTGTGAACCTGCCACCCAGGGGAGGTGACATCAACTTCCTGCTCCTTACGAGGGAAGCTTTTTGGATTTCCACCTTGGATACAGTGGCTCCGGGGGCCTCATGAATCATTTGATATTAGACCCTTCCTGTAAATAGTGCATTGTCCCTTTTATATGTGTCTGTATTTTTGCCAGGGTGTCTGTTTGTCCTGGTATATTTAAGCTTTAAGCATTTATAGACTTCTTATATATTCTCTTCTCTTATGTACATTTGACTGAGTGTACTTACACTTGTACTCTATATTGTACCTTATATTTGACATTCGTATTTGGATTGAGGTTTTCCTTCCTCCCTAATGTTCTTTCTGATCTTCCCGTCTGTTTTTAGGGTGCAGTTGTTTGTTGTATCCACATTTGTATATTTTGTATGATATTTATTGGGCTTAATTGTTTGACTAATTAGTTGGACAGGTCTGAGCCTCAGGGCCTCCATATGGCTGTAATGCACTCCACCTGGAGCACATTGCCTTGAGTCCACCTATATCTGGTTCAGGTGTGGCCAGCCAATCAGATTCATGGTGTGACATTCCACTTCCTGTATAGATCCAAACGTTGACCTTCTGTTAACAAATCTTTTGGGAGCATTTACCGGGGTGCAAACATGTTTTTCTTCCTCTTTCACCTTATTTTGCTTCTTGTTTTGCACCTGGACTCACACACTGGATGTGCATGCACTATTCTACCCATCAAGTGCCAGTCATGTGACCATGCAGTGAACCGTGAAAGACCTCACGGTCGTGTGAGCAGCAGATGTAGATTTCTGACGTTGTGTTACTGCCATTTGACTTGATTATTTTGTGAAATGTTTGTGTTTAGATAATTATATATCAAGTCTGACACTGGAGAAGCTGAAACCAGCTAATGTTTGGTGTATTTTCTTGATTAATGGCTTAAATGGCCTTGATCATGATGAAAAGAGTTGTTGATTGATTTATTATCGAGTGACTAATTGATTAATCAACAGATACTTTCACCTCTGTTACACAACAGAGTTGATTAAAGGTCTGATCCCAGACGTGCACACAAAACAACGTACGGAGTGTTTTGATGGGGCCCTCGTCAGATGCCCTGCCCCTCAGGTGTCGCCAGAGCAACACCAGGTCTCCATAGTAACAGCCACAGCCCGAGTTGTGATGTTTTGTGTGATGGTGCTAATATCCAGTCTGGTGTGGACTGTGGGGGAGGAAACTATCAGCACTCTAAACATTTGGTGATGGGGGACATCAAATATGTGTGTGTGTGTGTGTGTGTGTGTGTGTAGTTTCTGAATGGTGGCAGAGCCCCCCCCCTTACACACACACAAACACACACCTCCACTTTTCTCCCCCTCTATCACCCACTTCTTAGTGAGGAGGGCTGTATGTGGAGGTGCTAATGAGTATGTGTGTGTGTGCATGATTCAGCCTCAGGGAGTCAGTCCAGTGTGTGTGTGATGGTGCACGGAGGAGAGAGAAGGAGTGAACACAGTGACAGATGGGAGGAGAGCACCTCGTGTGTTAATGATCATTTTCTAAATGAGAAAAAGAAGGAATAAAAAAAAAAGAATTTCACTTCTTTATTGAATCAGACCGAACGTTGTCAGGTCGACTTGATGAGCTGATGTGACACATTCTTGCCTCTGGTTCTGCTTTTGATCTGTATTTGAAAGAGAATAACTTCTGAAGCTCAGGTCTCTTCTTCTTCTTCTTCTTCTTCTTCTTCTTCTTCTTCTATTTTTGCTTCAAGCATAGTTTCTTCAGTGATGCTGCTGTTTAAGGATCGAGGTTAATACCTGGGCAACATCTATCAAATCATTGTGCACTTAATTGTGGTGTTTTTAGTTGCTTGGCTCTTCTTCAAAAGAAAAACAAAAGCACTTTTACCTCCTGGTGTCAACATGCCCAAAGCGGCGTTGCTTCCTTCTCGCCGGATGAATGTACAGATCAAAGTTCAGCGTTTAGCTCTAATTCAGAAAGGAAAGTGATATTTGCAGCGTGTGTGTATGTTTTTCTTTGAAAGAGTAAGAAGGTTAAAGCAAACATTTGCTCACTGACTGTGTCACTACTCTGAGAGATTATAAGATTTGCCTGAAGTCTAAAGTTGATCAGATTATTCTTTCCTTTCACAACTTTTTAACACTGTCTGGAGCATAAGTGAAACCTCTAAGCAGATTTATAGAAAACTGTACGAGTAACAGTTGAAGCCACTGAAGAAAGGTACCGCTCTGCTGAAACGAGCTTATGTAAGTAACGTAGGTTAATGCTTTAAATTTAGCCGGGATGACGATGATCAGCATCTCAGAGGTCAAGAGAGTTTGTAATTGGTGAGTAACTAGTTCGTATTAGCAACACAAACACTGCACATTCTGTCATCTACGTGTAAAACAGAAACACACACAGACGCAGCGTGTTAGTGCCTGGACGTCAGAATCCACACACACTTTGCAGACTATTTTAAGAGCTGCGGCCTGCAGGCTGCATGTTTGCATTGTAATATGCAGTCATGTCGTGAGCACATCCTGCCTTAACTCAATAAGCCTTAAACATTTACAAATGAGCTCAGCTGGCTGCTAAATAGGATTATTTACATGTTGGCATTTGGCTGCACAGTGCCAGTGTGGCTCGCTCAACTCTTCACTGATTGGTCTACATCCTGCAGTAGTGATTGATTGATTGTGGTCTTGTTTTGTGGTAAATTTCACCATGATCACACACTTACATGTGAATATGAAAATAAAGCATGGGCTCACATATACGTCTTCTTGCCTTCCAGTCTTAACAGCTGTTTAACCTACCAGTCTTAAAGAAACGGTACAAATTCATCATCAAACTTCAGTCATTTACTCACCAAGAGCTCTCTCCTTGTCTCCACCACGTCTGGACTTCGCCTGCTAACCAGCTAGCCTCCTCCGGTGTCATCAGTTTCCCACAGTGACTTACTGTTACAGTCTTTTATTGGAATATAAATGTCACAAAAATAATTGTAAATGTCACAAAGAGGTGTCCCCCTGCAGCTCCAGAGCACATGTGGGCAGCACAGGATTTTGGAGGCTGGGGTTTGTGTGAGCGATGCTGTGTAGATGGAAGATGCTTCAGATATCAGTCACTAAAGGAGCATGTTACAGATTCGTTAGTAGAGACAGGTGGATGCAGCAAGCACCCCATTGACTACGCCACCATGTTTTAACTCCCTAATTATCTCTGTAACTGTCTCTGTTCAAATGCATGATGCACTGTTCAAGGTCTTTTGATGCCGACTGGCTAAGCTACACCCAGCACAATGGAAAGGTTGCACAGTTACACAGCGGGCCAAGAGGTAACGGATCAAACAGCCTGCAATGCAGGTGTGGCAAATGGATTTTGCATTCAGACAATAGGACCTGCACTCAGTGTACAATGATGGAAAGAGTGAAGAAAGGTTGGATGAAGATGCAGTGCACTTCACTTCAAAACCTTTAGAAAAACCAATCGCAGCAGGATATGAGAAAAATGTTGTCGCCTTGTGTTTCATACATATAGAATTGATTAGAGTTCAGATGCAGGCAACACACAGCTGCACAGTTTGCAAAATGGCCAGATGTGATATGAAGAATGTGCAAAAGGTCATGTCCACATAAGTGGATGAGTTGTTGAACTTGTTGGCTCAGTTCTTTTTCACACAGAAAACATCTCAGTGTCAGCCATGTAAGGAGCAAGGAGCTAGCTAGCTGTTAGCCTCTGTTGATTTCCTACTTCTGGCTTCAGAAGTAGAAACAAACAGTTCGGTTTCATTTGCGAGCGGGCTGAAGCTGGCCGGGCTCATGCCGTCTCAGGTGAGGCAGAGCATGGGTCTGGGGAAGGTGGATTCACCTCCGGCTTCCAAGAGTCGTGACCAACGGACGTAGATCAAAACACCTCTGAATGTAGTTGGATAGACGTCAGACGTGTGGTAGTGTAATGTATTTTTGCAGGAGTGATGGCGTTTGAGGAACTGCCATGTTACATGTCACTTCTCTGACGTCATCGCATTAAGCCCGCCTTTGTAAAAAAAACCTGTTTATGATTGGTTCCCCAGTTTTCAGGGAATTGGAGGTCGGCTTCAATGGCTTCTTCTCCAGACAGTGAAATCGTTCTCCCAGGTTTAGGCCTCAGAAGACTCTCGGTGCAGTTGTACGATTCCTATATATTAAAAAAATACGGTACGGTGAAATCGCATGCTCCTCATGCATAATGGACCTGTCGTACCAGTCAAGAAAACATGCATAAGTAACTGAATGAGCACCAGTCCAGATTGCCGTCCTGCTCCCACTTGATTCTGTTACGCTCGGCTTTACAAGATTGAGGAACCGTCTGTTTCCTTAGAGTGATACAACCCTGTTTTCTGGGCAGCTCATCGGACCATGTTCTCACTCACTCCCCTCAATTTCAGATGGAGAGGGACGATAAATCCAACCAAAAAAAAAAAAAAAATGAAGAGGGAGAGAGAGGGAGGCACACTGAGGAGAGCAGAGTGTGTGTGAATGAGTGTGTGGGCTGAGCAGAACACAGTGTAGATGTGCGGATACGAGCGTCGCTGTGATTATGTCTGTCTGTGGCGTTGTGTAACCTTGCTGCTGCAGTGGCTCTCCTTGAATTGTACTTTGACAAGGTCTCCTCTCCTCTCTCTATCACTCTCTCTCTCATTACATGAGCAGCTGCTGCCATGGTGACAGCAGCAATCAGGTATCCCCAGTCCAGGCCAACACGCCACAGCAGACAATAAGCCCACACACACACACACACACAGACACACACACACCCTAACACACATACACCGTATATAATACCCTGCAGCATTGATCCTGTATTATTGAGCTGTTAACCTGCAGCGAACATCAGTTTTCTCTGTCACGTCTGCCTCTGTTCACAAGCACTTTGCTGATCATTCACTGACTGTCATTTTTTTTGGTGTTGATTGCTCCTGACAGCAGATCAAAAACAAATCTTAGAAAATCAGTACGGTTGTCCGTGACGCCAGAGCAGATCAGGTTCCTGTCATCTGTCAGTGATGAATCTATGTAATATAATGCTGTGCCAGAGCTGGTACCGTCCTCTTGTGTTGTTGTTGTGGATGATATCAATATAATACCCAGAGTGACTTCAGTGAGCAACCAAAGCTTGTGATCTTGTGTATAATCTGACGTCATTATGAGGAAGTGTGGAGTTTAAGATCAGTGATCAAAAAGGATTAGGGCTCAAGAGTATTTATTTTTTACACATCTTTGTTTTTTTGGTTGTTGTACTATAGTTTTACATAAGAAAAGAAAGAGACTTGTGGAGGTTGGCTCAAGTGCTCACTGGAAGGCTGGTGCTTTTCCGACATCAGAGCAGCCTTCACTTAACACAGGAATTGATCAGGTGGGCAGAGGGATGAAATCAAGCAGAATGAACTTCTCTCTCAAGCTATCTCTTTTCATTTCACATCGCCCTTCTGTCACTTCTTGTTAGCACAAAATAAGTGTGGTGCCATAAACCCCCCCCAGGAGAGTTGTGCTGTTATCCCCATTTAAACCACTATCGGGTCTGGTGTATGATGCACCTATTGTTTCCCACGACATGCTGATGTCTTGTCAACACAGGCTGACGTGGGCAGACTTGTCAGGGTAGGCCTACACCCATGCACTATTTCCCAGCACCAACAGATGCCAGGTTTCCAGGGCACGGCAGCTACGGGTCCAGCTAATGCACCTTGACCACTTCATCTATCAATATAATGAGTCTTGCGTGTGCATTCGACTTTCCTTGATGCATGCGGCCGCTCTGTTCTGGACTCAACTTAAAGCACCTGATCTGAACATTACATGTGTGAACTAAAATGCAGGAGTCATTCAGATTTACCTTTGTCAAAGGAAATTATACCAATTTTCAAATATTTTTGGTGGTTGGTAAAACCAGTAGATTTATATAAAGAGGAGTTATGCTACATTTTTACCTGAATTAAACAGCTTCAGAGTGATTGTGATGGTTAAATGATGTGTAGCAGGGAGAATGGAGGCTCTCTGTCTTCCACCTAGCGTCTAACGCTGAAAACTAACCTTGCAAGATCAGAGCCTCCAACCCGGCTTCCCAGCTCTCGTCTCGACGGCACCACAACACAAACCACGCCCCATAATCCGTAATGGGCAAGACAACAAACGCAAATATACACATCGTAAAACGTATAACGTTATCCACCGCTCCATGGATTTCCTTCTTGCCAGCCTCATTGAAAACAAATGCACATGGCCGGGGTGTGGACCAGCCTTGCATAGTTCCCCTTTAAACTAGCTAGTAGTGTTTGCTATTAGCCAACTTACTCTTACTAGTAGCCAACTTTAGCCATAACAAGCTGTTTACTAAAGAGTCTAAAAAACATGACAATTAAGCTTCAGTTTTATTCCCAACTCCTTTATTTTCCCTCATTTCTGTCACTTCTTTCCTTGTATTGAATTTAGCAGTTAGCAGTTAGCCTGCCAGACTGTCTCATCATTTTCCGATACCGAGTCACTGCAGCACTGCTCAGACAGCACATTATGACTTTTCGCTTTGTTAACGCAACATTGGTTGAAGCTCTTGGGGAGACAGTTCAATTCAATGTTGAGACCTTAAAGGAGTTTATGAAGTGCGATCACAGTAAGCGTCTAAAAAAAAATCTGTCAACTTGCTTCCTAAATTTGAAGGTGAAAATCTCACCAATGTAAATCAGGTGATGAATCAATAAAGAGATAGACCACCTCAATATAGCTGTATGTTGTTTTTGTTTTTTTTCCATGGATGGCATTTCACTTATTGTTCGATTGTGGGCACAGTAATGAAGGCTGCACTCACAAAGGCCGGGACAAAATGCAATGCCAGGCCACACTCTGCCGTGTGCCTCCGTGTGTGTGTGTGGCTATTTCTAATACAGACTTTGTGTGAGGTACAGTGTGAATACCAGGGTGATATGAGGCCCGGCTCAATTGTCTGGCCTCCACAATGGAGCCAAAAAGGCTTTTCATCGAGCACAACAGCAGCTCTAAATCATTCACAATGAGCCAGACTGGACTGATATGATTTCGTCCTACCTGGTGGCTGACATGGCTGTTAGCCCATGCCTGTGTGTGTGTGTGTTGCATGTATCAGATTTAAAACGTAGAGAAAGTCGGGGAAGGTTTAGATGCAAGAGAAAAAGAAGCAGAAATAGAAATGAAACAGCAAACGAGAGAAAGGGAGGTTCTGGAGGAAGCACATTCATTCACGCATACATGCACACATTTTCACAAGCATAAATACACACACAGTTCTGGTAATCATGCACGCAGTTTCACAAGCATGCACACACATAAAAACACACACACAGTTCTAGGTCTGGCAATCGGCGTCCTTAATGTGCAATTTGTATGTGACCCTCTGATGGTCACAAGATCAGGAGCCCACGTGGTGTTCTTCACAGTGCCTGCTTTCATCACCTCCACCAGCCTTGTGATCTGTCTACGGATCAGAGGGGTGAGGGAGCGCACACACACTCACACACACACACACACACACACACACACACACCTAAAGAAGTCTTATATATCGACAGAAAACCAGTTTAAAAAAAGAGAGGGTGAGGGTGGGAGTTAAGGAGAGTCATGTATGAAAGTGAATCACATGCTCAACTCTTCATGGCGCTGGAGCAAGTGAGGAATGTTTACAGGTGCAGCGAGTTCAAGCGTCCGCCACATTTAGTTTCTTTCAGTGCTGTTGTGTATTAAGTGTATTCACGTGAATACAAAGACAGTTACACCTCGCGATATGCGGTAGATGTGCGTGTGAAGGACACGGCTGGATTCGTGCTGGCAACCGAAGAAGAAGCTCAGTAATTCAATCTCACCCCCCGCCCACCACCACCACCACCACCACCACCCACCGTCAACATGTGACAGCAAATATAATTCTGACCCTAAAAACAATGTGTGTTTTCAAACCCAGTAAAAAAAACAAAAAAACAATCCTTACTTCGAGTAAGGGTATTTGTGTGTTTGGTGTTTGTGTGACAAGAGCAGGTAGAGAAAAAGAAAAGAGCACTATACTGTAGAGAGAGAGGGGGAGGGGGGGGGAGTCCCTGGTGGTGGGTTTTTATTTCCCAGTGGAGCTTCTCAGACGAGGATGTGAAAACCAAACTGTGTCACACCACTAAAAACTAGCAGCCCTGCAGGTCCTGCTGTCCTTGTTACAGACGCTAACAAACCACAGTGAGGGACACACATCCACATGTTCCAGCTGCCACTGTGTCTGCAGAATAAAACACTTTACTTGACTCTCTGCTAATTGGCTTAATGGCTGAACTACAACAGGCAAATGTCTTAGTTTGGCTGATTCATCATTTTAGCTCCAAAGCAAATTAGCATGACGCTAACTAAAGAACCAGATATGGTTGCTTTGAATGATACTGATGAGCTCATAGAAACAGAAGCACTGGCCTCTGCCTTCAAAATAAAAGTTTCAAATCTCATCATAGTGGTCCTGTTAACAACTCTAAGGTGTTAGCGTTGATTAGCGTTAACATTTCCTGACGCCTGTTGTGGTGTTGTGGTGATCTTCTCACAGCCGTTACACCAAACATACATTTATTGTTGCGTTAGACAAATGTTAAAGGAAGCAGTTCAACACGGATTAAAAAAAAATCAGGCTGCAGTTATTTTTGAATCATGATTATAGTGTGATTTTTTTTATATTTTATATTTCACATTTTGCCAATACGGACAAATTACAGTGTATATAACAGCGATTAGGTTATTGCACTTGCAAAAACTTCAATAGTATTTATATTAATCATTCAGCTTTAAGTTGAAAAATTCAACAATTAAAAATAATACGATGATCCATAAAGTTATATGCAACATTAAAAATGCATCTCTGCTGTAAAACTGTAAACAATAGATAATGAGTGTGTGTGTGTGTGTGTGTTTGCTTTAGTCTTCTCATTCATATAAGAAACAGACAAGAGGTAATAAACCCTATTTAAAACAAAGATAGCTTTGCTCCAAATGGTCTCTGAAGTGAATCTGTGTGAGTTCATTATTCTCCATATTTGGTTGGGGGGTTTGGGTCCAGGTCCAGGGAGTCCAGCAGCGAATGGAGAATATAAGTTTAGATCTTGTGATCAGCACATTTGTAAATGTTGAGATGTGTTTTCAGGTCACACACCGTCATGCATAGCTACAACAATATGTAATATATATGACGTATACTGTGAGTCTGTGATAAAGGAAATATAAACTGAGAAGACAGAGGTGTTTTCTAAAGAGGGGAGAGAAGAACTACAGTCTATGAGTGTATAGCCTAGTGTGTTTAGGTTTAGGTGTATATCATGAGCTCTAACATCCCACCGACATCATGTGATTGAGTGTGTGTGTGTGTGTGTGTGTGTGTGTGAGAGAGCCTGTGTTCATGCATGTGTGTGTGTGACTTTGTGTTTTCTGACCCGAATCTTAAAGTAAGTCAGGCATGTGAAGCAGTGGACAAACTGTGCATGTGTTTGAGCTGTATATGGTTGAATGTGTGTGTGTGTGTGTGTGTGTGTGTGTGTGTGTGTGTGTGTGTGTGTGTGTGTGTTGGAGCGCACTCATTTTTCTCAAGAACACTCGTGGGCAGAGGCAGGGCCTGTAACGAGAGGAGATGGGAGAAGACGGGAGGGAGAGAGAAAGAGAGGGAGAGGGAGGGAGGGAGCGATGATGCAGCCGGTCTAAAAATAGCACCGCCTCCATACCCCTTCTGCCCCCAATGCTTCCCTCCGTTCATCCCTGCATCTCTTCATCATCTTCCCCTTCAATGGAAAAGAGCACAGGTAGATGACGGAGGGAGCTGAGGTGTTACTATCCTCCTACACACACCCTTCATGAGGCTGTAGACGGACCAGAGAGACAGAGAGTGGACAGAGGGAGGGACGGAGGGACGGAGGGAGGGAGAGTGAAGGAAGCAGCGAGGTTGGGCTGCCTGCTAACACACTGTTCCAGTATGTCATCAAGATCCAGGCTCCAAATGCCAACTCGTGATTCCTCTGTCCAGGCTGCACAGAGACAAAGGTCTCCACTCAGCGTGTGTCCTTAAACTGGGAATTTGAAAAAAATAAAAAAAAGACCACATATTACTTTATACACGGCAACTGATTACATGATTACCTGATTATGTTGTAAGATTTACAGCAGACAGAGCTGACTTTCTGAGGCATGGTGTACGTAACAACAGTCCACCAGTGACCCGACCCCCCCTCAAAAAACAGCCACATGAAGACACTTCTACTAAAAATAACAAAAGGTTTATTCAACATGACTGTGAAATGATCAAGACACAAACAAGAGAAGAAACAAAAACCCAGGCTGAGAGGCAGGCGAGCCCAGCAGTCCCCACGTTAATCGCCTCTGACTCCTAATGCTGGCACCAGGGTTTTTAACCCCCTCACTCCCAGGCCAGGTGGGTCTGATGGAGCCTGGGTGGAGCTGTAGGGAAAACAAAGGCAGAGCGCTTCCTGCCAGAACACTGCTCCACATCAAGAAAACATAGAGCAAATAACTGAGATCTTGTCTCATACTTCTTGTCCTGCTTCTGTTCTCTTAAAGAGGATCTAATAAAGTTAACCACCACTCTATTGATTGCTTTCTCGTGGGCTTCGTTAAAAACAAATGCACATGGCCAGGAGGAGGATTAGCAAAGCAGTGGAGGAGCGACCGGACCGGACAGAGTTCCCCTTTAAGCACTTTGTGTTACGTTTAGTCTCAAAGATCAATCACGGGTTGGATCATGGTTTTTCCTCATTTGCAATAATGTAAAAAATCCACACAAATATAAATTTAAAAGTCCAAAAGGTCCCTGAAATTGTTTGAGATAATTGCAGAACAAATCAGTCTGATTGATTGACCTGACCCAAGTATAAAACGATGATCATGTGATAACTTGATCATAAGTAATGAGACTTTAAGTTGAGAAAAGTATTCACTACAATCAATAAAACTGATAAGAGAAGAAAAGAAGAAGAAAAAAACTCAACATTAGTTACAGTGTCTCTTTGTTCTGTCAGAGGAGGGATTACAACCACACATACTGGTGTTAACTGGGCCAGAACTGGGATAAAATGAGGGCAATGGGGAATTCCTTCAAAGAGAAGCACAATTACAAAGCACAGTGACTTGAATTTCAAGTCTCACACACACACACAGTTGAATCTATTGAATCTCAAAATCTCTAACTTGAAATAAAGTCTGCTGCGAGTACATTTAACAGAGCGTGCCTCGGCTGCCACTTCAGATGTCGAGCTGTCTGTGTGTCAGTAATGAAAAGGGCGTGGATCTGATGAGAGAGTGAGGAGCAGACAGTGGAAAGAAACCGAGGGGTTTGAAAACAGATAAAGAAAGAAAGAGTTGAAAAAAAAAAAAAAAGAAGCAGTGGTGTAATCCCCGTCCTGACTGACATGCTCGATTCTGCCTGTCTCTGCCCGGCCCGGTCGCCGCGGCCTTCGTGGTCTGGGCTGTCAGTGGAAGTATAGTCTATTGTGTGCTCTCCCTTTGTGTCACTGTCATTTATTACACAAATACAGACACAACAGCTGGGCAAACTACCCACAAACCCCAAGGTCCACTCCTATAGCTCTTAGCTCTCTCTCAAGCACACACACACACACACACATATCGAGAATCCATCACTCACCACAGCAGCAGAATTGACTGCAGACAAACATAAACACACTCAGCCTCGGTCCATATCCAGACAGAACCGGCTCCCAGGAGGTTTGGCGTGAGGGTTTGTCAGTCGGATGGAGTTGTCTGATCTGCTGTTATCAATTGAAGTAGAAAGCAGACTGCTACACTGCACTGCAGGCTGGAATACTAACACTGTGTGAGTGTGTGTGTGTGTGTGTGGTCTCATATTTATGACCTCGGAGAGGGGAAAGCAGAGGAGAGAGATGGGATTAGATGGTATCTTAGTAACATGCTCCTGTTATTGACTCCATTTTGTAGCCCTTTGTGTCTCCGCTCCTCCAGACACCACCAGACAGGAGAGGAGGAGAAAAGACAAGAGAAAGACAGAGGAGGAGAGCGGAGATGAACGAGTGAGTGATCAGGGTTCAAGATTCACGATTTGAGATTCTCTTTATGGTCATTCTGCAAAATCCTCAGAGATGCAAAGTAAAGCATGGATAAAAACACAGATAAAACAGAAACAGGATGCAAAGAAGCACTTACACTTAACTCACACGAACTCACACTTGCACATATCTATGTATTTACCCATACATTTATACCTATATATAAACTAAAAGATAAAAAAGAGTAATTTATTGCACTTAATTAAGCAATTACCACCAAAACTGTTCAAAGTCATTGAAATCCTCAGTTTTCAAGTGAAATGTGGAACAAAATGTCTCAAGTTACTTATCAGCACAGGTAACAGATTATTGTCACACATACGCAGGTGGACATGCTTTGATTTTCTGATAACAGTTTTTGTCCTGATCTTATCCCGATCACCACAAAGTTTAGGAGGTGTCAAGGCCAAGAGTATCATCATCAAAAACTAAGTGAGGATTTTCATACCTTTGATCAGAACCAGGCTGTTTCCCTGTGTTTCCTGTCTTTATGCCATGCTAAGCTAAGATGCTACTGGCTGTAGCCTTTTATTGATCAGACAAGGAGGTTGATGAGCGTGGCATCTGTATTCTCTTCCAACTCTCGGCAAGTGTGTTTCCTAAAACGTTGAGCTTCTCCTAAAAGACACATTGTTCAATAATGATGTTCAATATAATATAATGATATTCTCCTGAGGCTGCATGTTGCTTTTGCATCGCAGATTTCACCAGAAAGTTGTTGTTGACATCCAAACTCATATGGCATTCAGAGATATTATGAAATTCACCTGCAGGAGAGGTGTCTCAAATGTTAGTGGAGGTCATCAGTGTTGAAAAAAGTTCAATATTTATTTTAAAAACTGATTAATAGCAAAAAAAAAAGTCAAGTAGAGAGATTGGTAAAAGGTATTTGGGTCTTAATTTTGACTGTTTATTTGATAGGAAACATCCACCACATTTACACCTGCAGCATCTGGACAGTGTGACCAGCTGAAATGCAGATATAGATGCAGTAACAGAAACAGGCTAGTCAAACTATTGATGATTTCTCCACCTGGGAAACACACTTTATTACCATAAAATCCTCACCAAACATATGTGTGATTCACATCACTGTGGGCTCTGTCATAGTAAACTGCAGAAATGCAAATTTCTCCACAGCCAAATTCCAGAGGAAACCCAGAGGCACATTGGCCCAAAAAAAAAAAAAAAACATGAGGCATTATTCATGAAAGTGGCCTGCAGGGTTGTCGTGACATTATGAGCTGAGAGTGTCACACTGCAGCGTTTTCTTATTCATAAATTACACAGTCAGTCTAAATATACCATCAGACGACAGCAGGTGGTTTTCTTTTGGGCTGTGAAGGAGCTTTTATGAATTATTACAAACCGTGGAAGTGGAGGAGCAAGTGAGGTGATGGTGAACAGAAAACACCTTGACCCATTCTTTTACTATAGACATGAAAGCAGAAGAATCGTCAGTGGGATCATAGCAAGTATGCTTTTTAAAACTATAACTATACATTTTGGACTGAAGATGCTGGAGTTGCCTTTTTCCATCAGTTGTGCACTTTTTTTTCTGATGGTTCTTATTGTCAGACTGTGAAATCACATGAATGTCTAAATCTTTATTGACAGCTGTCTTGTCACCTGATTTATCAACACTCAACACACACTAGAGTCATGTTTTGTAGCCCAAGTCTCCCCCCAAGAGCGCCAAGGACAATGTGGCCTTGGGCTCAGTCCATGCACTTGAGCCTCCGCACTGGCCCCAATCCCCCCAAGAGATCCATGGACAGTGTGGCCTTGGGCTCAGTCCATGCACTTGAGCCTCTGCACTGGCCCCAGTCCCCCCGAGAGCGCCGAGGAGAGTGTAGCCTTGGGCTCGGCCCACACACTTGGGCCTCGCACCGGCCGCAGTCTACCAGAAAGTGCTGCGGACAGTGTGGCCTTGGGTTCGGCCCGCATGTGCAGGCCTCCGCAAAATGCACTATCCCCTACCGAATCAATACAGGATGCTCAATCTATTCTAATAATACACTACATTTCCTCAGTGTCCTCTTGCAGGCTCTGAAGGTATTTTGCCTTTTGTTCTTATTTACAAAACAATAGAAAAATAAATGATGAATGAATGAATTGTGTTTCCAGGTCGTGTTGGTTTTTAAAGTAAATATAATGGAAGACAGTTTTCTTCTTTCAGATTTGTGTAAATTTGTCTTTCTCCTCTCACAATCTCATCTCTTCTCCTCTTCTCTGCAGCTCTTCTCCATCGTGATCTTTGGCTGCATCGCCAATGAGGGCTACATCAACCGCCCCAGTGAGGTGGAGGAGTACTGCATCTTCAACCACAACCAGAATGCCTGTAACTATGGCGTCTTCATGGGATCCATGGCCTTCATCTGCTGCATGGCCTTCCTGGCTCTAGATGTCTACTTCCCTCAGATCAGCAGCGTCAAAGACCGCAAGAAGGCTGTGCTGGCTGATATCGGAGTGTCGGGTAAATATCATCTTATTT
Source organism: Caranx ignobilis (assembly GCA_021432705.1). Lineage (NCBI taxonomy): Eukaryota > Metazoa > Chordata > Actinopteri > Carangiformes > Carangidae > Caranx > Caranx ignobilis. Next base: position 2,166,085 of record MU269982.1, read on the forward strand.
ACACACTTTAATCAACGTATCATGGTTGTTTTCTCTTAGTTTTTTAAACTTATCTGTTTCTTTTTTGATTCAGGCAAAGAATAGACAAATACAGTTTGTAAGATGTTGCATCCTACTGTATAATACCCAAATAAACATTATTAAAACAACACAATAAAGGCACGGCAAGTGTATATTTTGTACTCAGACTGAAATATATATGATTATAAGTAAGATATTGTATAAGTAAGACTAGACAGGCTGAGAAGATGGAGGCATGAATGGGGGTGTAAGCACGGCGTGTGCTGGGGAATTGATTCTAATGAGCCAGAGACTAAATAAGTTCCAGTTTCATAATGTTTTCAAAACAGATCAGCAAAGTGCCGAATAGCTCGTGAGGAAATCACACTTATGAGATCATAAAACAAAACGAGTGCAAGGCAGCGATCACGCGTCCCACCCACGCAATTCCCCAGGTTCCAGTAGCAACCGAAGACTTTGCTGCAGGACTCGCAGTAACAACAAAACAGCAGTCTCTCTAATTTATTACTTAGTGAGCCGCACAAGATTCAGGTTAGTGCTGGCATGGGGCATGAGACCAAATAAAAGTCAAGTAAAACCAGCTGAAACCAACTGGAAGTAAACTACACTGTAACTTTCTCAGGCTTTAATGAAGTTGCACGGAGCAGAGCTGTCAATTGAAAGCATTATGGAACTGGAACTTAAACACTGAAGCAGGCTGGACCAGGCCATTTCCCAGGCATTACAGCTCGAATTACATGTAGATAAACAAACACATATAATTCATATGATAGAGCAACATTTAGGAGGTTATATTACAGCAGCTCCAGGTAGAATAGGCTTCAATCTGATCCTCAGCAGGAGGTGGAAACATGAGCTGATCCACAAAAAAACAACAAACAAACTACTGCCTCCTCTATCAGTCACAAATATGGTGAGTCGAGAGAGGCACCATCAGTTTTATCCTTCTTATACCGCCTTAATAACACACTGACACCTGTAATGTGCATGTAGGCTGCTGTTTAAATACCTTCAATAGTGTAATCTACACTTCTTGCTGTACACCGTGCTATCTGCTGGGCGAGGTGAATCCACAAGTACAACAACAACATGAACTCACCATTCATCAAAGGTCAAGGTCACTGTGACCTCACAAAACAGATTTCTGACCTCTCAAATGTGATATCTCAAGACTGTGTAGCAGAATATAATGACAAAGTGATAATATTTTATGTCCAATACGTCCCAAAGGTCACCTTCACTGTGGCATCATCATGTTTTGCAGAAGCACTTGAGGCCATTATTCTGCGCTCTAACCACAGAAGCAAAGATTTTGACCATATTTCTTGCAGTTTCACGGGAACCTCTAGTTTATTGCCTTATTCCTGTACACCAGCCAATAGATGCACTCTCCTCAGAGGAAATGTGAGCAAGCTTTTCAATCTATGAAAAAATGACACACTGAATAGTTGGGCTATCATCAGTTATGAAAGCAGGGCAGGTTTGAGAGGGATAATAAGGAAGAGGAGTACACTCACAAGGCTCTGACACATTGTGCTTTGTGCCTCCTACAGTGACTTCCTCTCTTTCTCTGCTGCGTCGCCACTGCAGTGAACTCAGATATGATGACAAGACAGTCGAGTGTTGAGTCGGTTAATGAAGCCGTTCCTGTCATAGACAGGATCCTCTCTGTCTCTTCTCCTCACTCATACACCTGCTCTCTATCTCCAACCATGTCTGTGTTATAAGACACGCTGTACCTCACTTAGGAGAGCGAGGGAACAACTGCTACACGTGTCCCAGTCGGACCTGAATGTTTCTGATTAAGCTTTCTCCTTCCTCACTGTCACACCTGCAGTGGGTAATGGTTTCCACCGCTGGCTGAGAGGATAAAAGCAGATTTGGTTCGAGGGGCTAATCCTTGTTGTTTTTGTTTAGAAATCACCCTAGACCTCCATCTATGGAAGTGTTCAGGCTTTTGCTCCTTCAATGTTACTCCAAGGTGCAGCCCAAAATCAGTACCTGGCAGACAGCTTCACATTTAATATAGTGTACTGCACTCTTTAACCTTTGACCCTTTTATCTACACATATATACTAATGACCCCTAAAACTGGTGCCAGTTAAAGAACTGGGAAGTTTTTAATGATGCTGGCATCTGTTTTATAGGAAGCTGGACACCCCCAACATTTAGCCATCCAACAACTCTCTCTCTCTCTCTCTCTCTCTCTCTCCAGCGTTCTGGTCCTTCATGTGGTTTGTTGGTTTCTGCTTCTTGGCCAACCAGTGGCAGGTGACCAACCACGACGACAACCCGCTTCGGGAGGGAGGCGATGCCGCCCGGGCAGCCATCACCTTCTCCTTCTTCTCAATCTTCACCTGGGTAAGACCTTCATCAGACACCTCGTTAGTGTACAGTGTAACTCAGTATGACATAACAACTTTCTCTGAAGTTTGGTGCAGTGCTGTGGACGATCCAGGAAGGGAACCAATACATAAACCTGTGGTTGACTTTCCCATGCTCCCTTGCTTGTTTCAGTGTAGTCATTAACCCTTAGCACCCACTGGCCCATCAGGGACCTGGCGGGCCCAGCATTAATTACATGAATACATATTTAAGGTTTATGATTAACTGCTGTTGTGTCATTGTTTTTTTGGTGAATACGTGGATGTGTGTGGACATATTCACACATCCACGTGTTTGTGTGCACGTGGACTCATCAGTGTGTGGATGTTGTTCCAACAGGGCGCCCAGACTCTCTTCTCTATGGAGAAGTTAAAGAACGTGTCATTCGAAGAGGAATACATCAAGCTGTTCCCCCTCAGCCTCATCAACCTTTTGTTTGACACTGCTCTTTCTGCTCCCTTAAGCCCCCCACCCTCACCCACCCCGTCCCTCCTGCAGCTCATCCTACACACTCTCTAAATGTGGTTGCACTTGTTTAAAGGGCGCCCATAGTCAACAACTAATAACTACTGCTGGAGATGTGAGTTCATTTGTAAGCCAGCAGTAAGACGGACAGTTGTACCAGAACTGTTGCCAGTGAGATGTTGACTCAGCCACATTATAATGATAATGTCTGTGCACAGGTGGGTTGATTTAAGAGTTGGTCAATACTGATGACTCAACAATTACTCTGCCAAATGCTGAGATTTGCCTTAAACACCCACTTAAATTGCTGTAATCCTTACAGTCCCCAGTCCTTCTAACCAAACCCTGATAACACTATTTATGTTTTTAAAAGAAAAGAGAAAAAGAAGTCAAGAAGGATCAATAAAATCAGGATGCTGATTGTTTGAATGTTTGGTTCCTAAGAAGAAAGAAGTAACTTCATATCCAAAGCTCAGCAGCTCAGTAGTTTGTTGTTGAGGACGTAATGTGTGTGATGTACACACACACACACACATACACACACACAGTCACACACACACACTGACCAACTGTATCTTCACCACCAAACCTGAAGCCTTTAAAAAAGCACAGTCAATTAACAGGACAGGCAACCACTTCATTCTTCACCACTGACATGAGCATGAAGTTTTCCACAACAAGTTGACTATCAAGGAGAGAAGGTTTTCTTTTTCTCTTTCTTTTTTTTTTTTATTATTATTATTCTGTGTAACAATTAGTTTAGATACCTTGTGATTTGTCTGATTTTTGTCATGAATTTTTGTACATTTGCTAAAAGTGCGCTGCATAAACCAGGGTTGTAAAGGTTATGTGTTTTGGAATAAGCTTCATAACAAATAGATGGACATTTTAGGAAATGTATTTATCCACATTTGGTCAGATGTCTGAGGTCAGCACCACTTCCACGTCTTTACATTTAATATGGAGCTGGTTTGCTTAACTTAGTATCAGAGATTAGTAGAGTAAAGGGTTAAAGGTCACAGTTAGCAGGCTGAGGCTGTCTGTTTTTGTTTTTTCTTTATGCTAAGCTAAGATAGCATTGCTGCTAGCTCTAGTTTTATTTTTCAAATTTGAAGTATCTAATTTAACTCTCTTTCCAAAATTATTAAAAAATATATTTCCTAAAGTGTCCACATTCTCCCTGAGATTGGCTTCCTCGGTATTGGCTGGGTGTTGTCAAAACAATCCAACTATGACATGGTTTTATTGCAGATTGAGTGGGTTTTTTTATGGTTATAGGAAACTGTGCGTGCTAATGAGCCATAAATCATTTTTTTATCCATATTAACAAAAGCATCTGAAATATTCAGGGCACAGTCTGTAACATACGATCATGTGATGGGACCCAAAGCAAATCAGTGATATGGAACTCATCAGGCGAGACACAACAGTGAATAAAACTTCCTCCTGGTCAAACTTCCCACAACTGTGAGCTTTAAATCAACATGGACTGTCTTTGTGGTTTTTGTCCGTGTGTACTCGATATCTGGCTTCTGCAGCCTGTCGTCTTGAAACGTCTCTAATTGTTGTCTTCAGTGAGATCTGTGGTGTTTTATAGGGGTCCCAGCTGTTTAATAATGCACAGACACTTGGTTTAAATGCACACTTACGTACCACTGTGGACTGGGGTGCTGTGGGGGGTTGGGGGGTTGTGTCTCAAAGTCGATCAACAGCCTGTTTTGCACCTCTGCCTGAAGAACTAACCTGACTCACTCTGACTGTCTAATATGCTTCACAAGCTTCTCAGCCAACTAATTATTGTTTCCTTGTCTCTCTTTGTTCTCTCTCTTCTCCCACCCCCCCTTCCCGCTTTAACACCGCTGCATCTCTGCTTCAACATTTATCTTCGCACCTTTCAATCGCCATCTCTGCACCCTTCTATTTGTCGCCTTCTTGTCCTTCGCTGTCTGCTGCGATTGCCTATCGAAGGCGGGCCAGTCCTTCCTGGCCTTCCAGAGGTACAAGCTGGGGGCTGACTCAGCCCTCTTCTCCCAGGAATACATGGACCCCAGTCAGGATGCAGCTGGAGCCCCTACACCTCCTTCGGTGGGGATGACCTGGAGAGCCCTGGCGGAGGAGGAGGAGGGGGCCAGGCCAACAGCGATGGGGCCTTTGATGGCACCGGAGGCTACCAGCGTCAGGACTACTGAGGTGTTTCGGGATAGATAGATATGTAGTGGGGAGGATCTGGACGATGTTGCCCAAAGTTTCTAATTTAGAGCAGTATTTATTGTTTACGATATAGAAGAGATCCAATGCTAAGTTAGCCTGACCCAGTACCAGTAGGTTTTTTTGACCGAGTGTTACATAAAAGTTCAAGTTATAACTTCAAACTCTTACAAAGGTACTGTTAGGCATGTGTGAAAACATGTGCCTTTCAACACTGCACAGAATAGAAGTTCACATACTTTACTTTGGGTAAAGCGTAATATTAAAAATAACACCAACACCACCTGGGCTCAGAACAGTTTATTATTATAATGCCGGGTTTGACCCAGTTATATTTAGGTTGTACAGGCGAGGATTCATCCATTTAGCCGAGGCCCCTTCAGTCAGTGTGACCTGTAGTGATCAAGGGGAAAGCCGGTCAATTTCAATCCTATAGGTATCAGAACAAAGTACAGAATTTGTCTCTAGGTCAGAAACGTTGGGCAACTTCAGATTGTGGGGGGGTGGGGGGGGTTAGGACAGGTGAACGTAAAACGAGGGTGTGAGAGCTCAGTCATGTGTGAGTCTGCAGGTGTAGGACGACTGTGGGAAAGGGGGTTTTGCAGAAATGGTCACACTGTAGCAGATCAATGCTCGTGACCACATTGCCTTCATCTTCTGAGGTCTGCTGTCAGTCAGCAAAATGACTGCGATCAGTGTTAGTTCAGAAACACCCTCAAACACACACAAACACACACATGCAAGCACAGGTCCACGGTGTATTGATTTCAAACAGATACAAGACGAGTTTCTGCTGACAAAACTCCTCAGAGGTGCATTACAGGAAATAGAAGTGTGTCTGTGTGTGTGTTACAAAGTATCCTCTGTTGTTTTGTTTTAAATTAAAGCGTGGATGTTTAGTGTTTTCTTGTTTCCCTGAAGAACCCGGCTTTTTCTTTCCTCGACTGTTGCCTTAGTGCTGACTGCCAAGCAAAGCCCCAACAAACACAGGGCAACATAACCCAACACGTACACGATCACAGTTCTCCTTCGGCATCTTTAGGGTAAAAGTACAGCCAACTGAATTTTGTCTTGTTTTTGTCCTAAACCACATAGAAACACTCAATAAAACCAGACATTCGACACCATTATAGAGCATTATAAATGACACTAATCAGCAGGCATATGGAAAAAACTTTACACTGACAGACTGCAGGTTATTTATCTTTTGTGTTCTCCACCTTATATTTCAGCAAATCTACAGATGAGGCAACCATGAACATCCTGAGTATTTATGAACACGCATTGCTCCATTTTCTCAAAGAATGAAGTATATCCATCTCTATAAATATATGTAAATCTATAATTCAGTATATTATAGTGTTTAACAAAAAGAATATGCTTTATTTTAGGGCATTATGCTAGTTCTCTATAAAAAAAAAAAAAGAAAAGAAAAGAAAAGACAACAGAAAGAAAATCTATGGTCTTTTGAGTGTTATTGTGATATGATATATGGTGAGGTCCTCCATGCCTCATCCTTTGTGTTGCTTTCAGGGTAAGGAGATGCTTTTATTTTGGGATAATAATACTAACTATAAAAAAAATACTGCAACAAAAAAAAAAAATGTGACCAAATTATTTAAGTATATATACGTATATATATACTTTCTAATGTACAACAGTGTAGACTTAGAAATGTGTGACGTTCCTCTGTGAAATCTGTTGAAAAGGTAAGATTTAAGAAAAAGATTGTGTACAAATGTTTGTTTTTGATGTGTTTGATTTTAACCGACAAAAATAAAGAAAAAACTGATATAAAGATACAAAGTCTGGTGTGGGATTGTTTTTTTTTTTAAGCTGCAGTTGTTTGTGATTTGATTAACCTGCTGACATGCAAGACTACACTTGTTGACTGTGACAATGTGGCCTTGGACTCGGTCCACACCCGTGGGCCTTCACACTGGCCCATGCAGTTGCCCCGAGAGTGTTGAGGACTGTGTGGCCTTGGACTCGGTCCAAACCCGTGGGCCTTCACACTGGCGCATGCAGTTGCCCCGAGAGCGCTGAGGACTGTGTGGCCTCGAGCTTGGCCCACTTCCGTTATTACACAGGCATAATACTGTAATTACACAGGAATTACCTCAAACATGATTTCGCATGATGAATAAAGTGATAATAATACTGGATCATCCTCTATTGAAAAATAAAATGCACTGTCCCTTACTGAATCAATAGAGGACGCTCATCCTACTCTCATGCTGCACTATGTTTTCATAGGCCTGGACAATGACATAGAAACAAGAAAACCAGGGGCCGGGAATAGCCTTGTTCAACAGTTTTACCTGTAAGGCTGAATTGTTTGTCCAAGATTTTTTTTTTTGACAGCATTCATCAAATTTAGACACTAAATAGCAGAAATACTGAAGATCATGTGCTCTTAGGTCCAGCACTAATCAGAGCAGCTGCAGTCAGACACAGAAAGATGGTATACGTCTCCCTCACTTGGCAAGACTGGTAACTGCACTCAGATCACATGAATGCTCAGGTTTTACTTGGTGAGCTCTAAGGTGAGTGAGGGACACGGGATTCAGTGTAAACCATAAACACAGGCCATTTCTTCATACTGCCTCATCTGCCACTTCAATACAAATTCAAAGCTGCGGTGAAGTTTAACTCGATCAAAAAGCTGACACTTAAACTGCAGAATTTTGTTCACCAGAAACTGTAGTTATCAATTTCCTAATAAGCTTTTAAAAATATTTATCTTTAACAGTGGGTTTATTTTACTTAACTGAAATTAATTTACCAGTATTACATTACTGAATATTTATTATCTTAAAATCAAAACAGACACCTCAGAAGAGAAAAAGAAATGACATTTGTATATACAATCTTGGGTGATGACTGGTGATGCATCAGCAACATGCAGTTGCAGTTGTAGTTCATAATAGACCCGTATGGAGGTGGTATTGTCAAAATAATCCATCATGGAAAACCCGGAAGTTTTTTTTTTTTTTTTTTAATTATTGTTCGTTATTTTAATTGTAGTTAAAATATATATATATTTAAGAACTACTTGAATTGTCTTATGTAGAAACTATACCGGGAGCCTCTAACATTTCTTAAAGGTAGTATGGAAAACATGAGTACATGTAGGCTACAGGTGACGCGTTAAAGTGCTGTCAGGATTTTAGATAAACGTAAGTAAACAAGACAGATACGTAAATCTGACGGGAAAAGGCGTCAGGAGAAAACATGGGAGCATTAAATCCTTGTCATCACTTTATATAAAAACAATAAAGTTAATTATTAAGGAATGAAGAGGACAAAAAAAGGTAAAATGTTCCCCAGTGTCATTTAGTCATGACGAATTGTCCCTGAACGCAACGACTCCCGTCAACATGGCGGCTCAGCGGAGGAATGTCATGCAGAGCGTAAGTGAAACCTCAACTATTTCTTACTTTCACTAACATGTAAAGTCACTGTTGATTGATTACTGGTTTGTGTTGTGATCTCCTTTGTCTTGCTCAGTGGTCCTCTGTGTTGTTGTCGTCGTCGCTGTTTGTTGTTTCCTGTGTTCAGTGATGCTACTGCTAGCTAATTTAGTTGAGTTTATGAAGAGGTTTGCTAACAGTTTAGCTAGCTAGCCCAGGTGTAATCTCAAAATAATGGGATTTGTAAGTGTCCACTGTCTAATGCGGCAGCTACAACTAAAGGGTGTGACCGATATCCATATATCTGTCACATAGTTTGTTGAAATTAGCAGGAAAAACCAGACTCGGCTAACTCTGCAGTTTGTAAACAAACACGGTGAACAAGTGACATGTCGGTGACATGTCAAAGACTGGCTGTTCACGGTTTCGTTCACACGTTTATCCTGATTAACTGATTCCACCGGAAACCTTGCTATCTGATTGTTATTATAGTGTAAGTCGTCTGATAGGTCCTGTGCCATGTCCGACTGAGATCTATGTTTTATTAGCTTCACTCACGTGGCGTCCTTTCCCTGGTCAAGCAGGATTTGATTAGACAGCGATTATTAGGGTGAGGTTAGATCATTGATACTTTACTGTTACATAAAATTGCTTGTAAAACAGTTTGCTGATTGTCTGAAGGAGTTCACTGAGCTACAATACATGTCTTTTTCTTCTTATATCTTCATTGTAAAATAACAAGAGGACCTTATTCCCATTTTACCCTTTTGACCCGGGCAGCATCAGAGCTGGACAGATGACCTGCCACTGTGCCAGATGTGTGGGGTTGGCACAGCCCCCAACTGTGTATACAGCCCTGATGGGAAAGGAACTCAGGGTCATCCCAATGAGGATGGACACCTCAGGCTCAGGTGAGAATGAAGTAAAAATGCTTCACAAGCCTCACGTGACAGCTGCAGGTTGGGATACTTCAGTGAGGGATCTGGTTTCACACATGTCAATACATGTAGTTAACAGTACAAAATCAGGTCATAGATTATCTGATTATGATCAATGAGCACAAACAGATAAATATGTTCAACAGATTTGTGGTGTTGCTCGTCTAATGATGCGTCAATAAATCACTTTGCTCCACAAGACTGTCACACAATCAGTTCATTCTCGTATGAGATGCCTGGACTGACATATTTAGTCATGTTACGGCATGAAGGAGAGTCAGCCAAACACTTCAACTGCAGAAAGGAGATGCACTAAATGTGCATGTCTCTGTGTTGCTGAGACAATCCGTCCACCTCACAGGTGTGGCATATCAAGATGCTCATTAGACAGGAGGATTATTGCACAGGTGTGCCACAATGAAAGGCCGCTCTAAAATGTGCAGTTTCATCACACAGCACAATGCCACAGATGGCACAAGTTTTGAGGGAGCGTGCGATTGAATGTTCGTTTCTCCAGGCAGACAGAGCCTCATGTGTGTTTCTTCATGTCCACCGTGCAGAAGCGAGTACGGCTGCTTCCTGTATGGGGTTTTCAACGGTTACGACGGCAGCAGAGTGGCCAGCTTTGCCTCCCAGTGTCTCACAGCCGAACTGCTGCTAGGACAACTCACCTCCACACACACGGACAGCGACATCCGCAGGATCCTCACTCAGGTCTGCAACCTTTTTGTTACGTCTTAATTAAAGTCGTGACTCGTGAAATAAGGTTGGAAATTTGATATCCGTTAGAATAATCAGAAGAAAATAGGAATAAATGCCAATTCGAATAAAACTGCATCATGTAAACCCGACTGGAAAAGTTTAATACAAACGGGCTCATTCGGAAAGAAATTTCTTTCTGAACAGGATGGGTGGTTCATGCCGGTCGACTTTCAGATCAAGATCCATGTAAACGGTTAGTCTGATCAAAGTAGTAGTCCTACTGCGCACGTGTGTCCACTGGCTTCTGGTTTTGGGAGGTGGGAGGGGCTCAAAATGAACCGTGGCTGTTCTGTGATGATCCTGCTGTAGCCCACCTCCTCACATAGATCTCAGGAGAAGTATAAACTGCTTTGCCTGCAGCTTAATTAAAGAGAAAACCAGAAACAAAAGTAACATTTGCAGCACAGGACATAGGTCCATTTTGATCAGAGGATAGGCAACGGGCACGTACGAGAGAGAAGGTAAGCACGGGGAGGGGGCGAGCGTTGACAGCGTTTGTTTACAGAAGGAAAAGCTTCTTCTACTACTCTCTTCTACAGTGTCGTTGTGTGTACAGTATAGTGCTGGTTTTGATGGTTTGTTATGTGCTTTACATGTAACAGGAACAACCAGAGCTGTACAGTGTTGTTTAAAAGCTTTAATGTGTTTGTGATGGTTGGCTGCAGAACAGTAGAACTGAATCACATTCATGATCTCACCTGGTCAGGTAAAGAGGGAACACATCCTAATTAGCCCCCACTCCATGATCCTCCACCCACACCCCACCTGCTCTGTTGGTTATTAATTATCTAACAAGAGCAATACTTACCTGTCTATGTTATTAATGATGGTGCGTGTGTGTTTTTCTTGTTGCAGGCCTTCGACGCGGTGGAGAAGAGCTACTTCAAGACGATAGACGACGCTCTGGCGGAGAAGGCCCACCTGTCCAACTACGTCCTACCACACAACGAGGTAGTATGATGCTGCACCACACGTGAGGTTCTCCAAGAGCAATATTTGAAGAACAGGGTGTTGTTCAGCTCAGTGGTAGAGCAGGCACCCCATATGCAGAGGTCACAGTGACCCCCGGTTCGATTCCACCAGTTTGCTGCATGTCATTCTCTCCTCTCTCTGTTTCCACATTTCCTGTTTCTTTGCACTTGTCCTATCAATTAAAAAAGGCCTAACAGCCCCTAGAAATACTTAAAAAAAAAACAACAACAAAAAAAAAAAAACAAGGAGTTTTTTGTTGGTCTCCATAGCAACGGCAGACACGACCAGGAATCAGTGTGTGAGCTGATGTGCAGCCATCGGAGAATGAGGCTTGTTATGTTCTAATTGGTCTCATCAGCTCGTTTCATTAGATAAGCCCGTCTCAGTTTCCCTCTCTGTGGATCCAGCTCCCCCACGCCCCACACACACCAGTTATCTCCCCTGCTTGGTATAGCATTATACCCAGTTCTGATACTCTGCAAGGTGTGGGCGTTTTTCTGAGATGATATTAGTCACTTTTTTTTTGTTGCTGTGAGATGTTTCACTGGGAACATGCAGAGTCGTAATCTCCTTTTGTCTGTTCTCACAGCTTTTTTTTTTCTTATTTGCTTATCTGGGATTTTTCATGCTCACTATCTCTGGTGTTCTTCCTTCATCTCTTATCCTTTTTCATCTCACCTCCTGCCTGTATCCTTTTTTCCGTCTTTTTTCTGTGTCCTCTTTTCCTCTTGTTTCTGCTTGCCTTTCATCTCAATTTGTGTGTTTCTCAATGCTCAGTGCTCTTTCCTTTCACATACCCTCTTTTATTCATTGTCTCATTTCCTCATTTTCCTCCTTCAATCTGCCTTTTCTTGTTTTTATATATATATTTTTTTAATTTGATTGTCTGGAAGGACAGCAGGTGTCCATCAACGTGTAATGTCTGTCAGTTGCACACAGGAAATATAAATGTAAACAAACATACACACATGTCCTCCTCATCTCCTTCCCTTTCCCCTGTCTCTTCCTCCCTCCTTCCTTCCCATCGTCCTTCTTCCACTCACTCACATACATTTTCTTTCCTTCTTTTCCCGGTCACCTCAAACCTGATCCCGGCTGTTCAGAACGTGTCATTCCACCAGAATCAGAAGGTGCAGGAGCGTCTGAAGGAGCTGGAGCAGGAGGTGTCAGGAGGAGCAACAGCTGTGGTGGCGCTGATCCTCAACAACAAGCTCTACATCGCCAATGTTGGTACGAACACACACAGACCTGGGTTGTGCTCATACCCACAGTCGTACTTTGATAAAGCAGCCAAAGCAGTTAAGTATATTGATACATCATCTAATCAGTGGTGATTGACGACACACTCAGCCTCAACACAACAGTCGCTTTAGTATCAGCTCTGCACCAGTAGATGTCAGGCTTCAGATAGATTTGGTTTTGTGAGTTTGCTCTCTCCTCAGAGTCAGACCCCGGCTTCAAGTATTGAAACACTGAAACAAAATACATGCAGGCTCGACCACAAAGTCAATGTCAGGTCACCCCCCCCCCCCCCCCCCCCACGGTGGCGTGTTCACACAATGCAGAATATCAGTTCACAGTTGGAGATAAAGAACTTATTTGACACACACCTGTGTTATTTCCAGCAGGAAAGTCTGTTGCTTCAGACCAGAGGGGGACTGCTGTGTTGTCTCACATCTCACTTGGCAGCAAAATTTAGGATTTCTGCTTTTTTTTTTTTAGTTTTGTTTTTGTACCTCCTTCAATTATAATATGCTCATTATTAAAACAGTCCTTATGTAACCAGCGGAAACACAGAGGGAACCAATCTGCTGTAGCTTCATCATGTCATTTCAGTTTCTAACCACAACAAGACAAAAGAAGCTGTGAAAATCAGACTCAGCAGACACCACAGTGGGGAATGCACAAATATTACAGCTGCTTAGTGACAGGGTTTTTTCCACTGATGCCAAATCATTGTTGTTTTTTCTGATATTTGGAGAATCCTTTGATACGGGTTTAGTAAATGCCAAGCCTGGAAACCCTCTTTATGAAACCCTCTTTCACTCCCATTCTCATTTTCCTTCTCTACCGAGAGGATGCTGGTGCTATTTATAGCAACTATGTAAGTTAAAGCAAGATGCACTGCATCCGCTTCAGGCGGACAGCGTTTGGTTTGCTCAGGTGTGTCTCTTGCATATTTCATATCCTGAAGCTTCAAGCAGGAGTTGTTCAGTTAAAAAATGATTGGTTTTCAACATAATAAAATAAAACAAGAGGACTGACAGATCTCCTACATAATGATATAATGTACATCCACGCCTCCCATTGGTGCACACACACAGCATACCCAAGCCTACACACACACACACACAGATACAAAAATTCAGTTCAGTACATTTCAGTTTGTTCACATAAGACTTTTTTTTCCACCCCTTCAACTGTTACACTGTTAACTTGAAGGATTTCAGTTCTTCATTATTTTCAGTGAGTCATCTCTTTTTTTTTTTCCAACCATTTTAGGACTCTCAATTTTCAAACTACACATTTTCTGTGTAACTCTACCGCTTCTACTAACTGCTCAACAGTTCAGACATTTTCTCAACCGTTTCATGTAACTCAACCTCCCTCTGCATTAGCAGCATAGCTGAAGCAGTGTTGAAGTCAGTTCCCGACTGTTGTTCCAACTCTTCAGCAGGATTTTCAACATTTTCTGCCTTCTTAACATTTTTACTGCTTTTAGGCTTTCTACCTCTGCAGCATTTTCTTCAGTAAAAGCATTTTTTGTTTTTAGTATGAACGGTGAAGGCACTTTGAGCTTGTCAGGGTCTGAGCATCTGATTAGCTCTGTCTGTACAATATGTGACTTCTGACCTTAAGGTCATAGGTTTCATTCCCACGTTGACAGAGATCACACCCCAGCAGCGCTTCACCACTGGCACTCTCAAAACTTTCTGCGAGGAGGATTTGGACTAGAGTTATAAATAGTTTCCTGTAAAACTTGTATTGTCCAGATCCACTTACAGATAGGACCAGCAGCGGTTAAACAACAACAATGCTCACTGTGCTGTCAGGCACTTGGTATCTTGCTCAAGGCCACTTCAGCAGGGTGGATACCCACTGACGCTGGGCCATTTGGTGAGGTCATGTAAGTGCTTGGCTGCTGCTCCATGTTTATATCTTTAGAGCATTTTGGTGTTATTAGGGAAAAGCTGCTTGTGGTTGATCAGCCAAACTAACAAAGACAACTTTGGGTGAAGTGGTGCAGGATCATAGGGGTTTTACCACCATTGCTGCCAGGCTTCCACTTAGTGTTGGTGGTTTTGTAGGTTTTTTTTTAACTGCAGCTGTCTCCTCTCCAAAACAAACACACCAGGTGTTTGAAACAATGAATAAAGCAGTTTCACAGTTAAAGGTTTAAGGTTTTGCCACCGCTGTGGCGGAAGGCCTGCTGAGAGCTGAGATGTTTGCTAACCAATCGAATCTCTGATAACGTATGATCCAGATGTTCAGGAGTTTTGTGGGCTTGCCTGACACTTGCTTGGCTTTTTCTCTGAGAACTGAAGATCCAGATGTTGGATGAATAAAATCCTTCATCTGGTTAAAATATATACTTGAACACGACTTAGGTGAATCTGAAAAAAATGTGCCTTAGAACTGGAGTCACACCGCGGATATGATGTCATTGATGGGCAAACAAATGAAATGGACCATTACATCATTAAAATCATGTCTTTCTCTTTAACTCAACAAAATCTAAAACAAATGTTTGGTCATTTTGAGACATTTTAATGTGGTGCATTTAACTTTATGTATATGTAACTTAAATGATTGTTTGTAAGATCCTAGTGAACACAGTGAAGGACCACCAAGTGGAGGACTGTTAAAATGTTAAACCAGCACTGTTTATACACAGCTCAGGCACAATAAAATTCCCCAAATGGGTCATTGCACAGCCAAGTGTCTAGTGTCTAGACGGTATGTTAAACAAAGCAGCCAAATATTTTTTTTGTGGTCATGCTCTCCTGCTCACACAAACACACACACACGTTGAATACGTGGTTGCAAAATGATCTCATGGCCAGATAACACAAAAGGAATAAGTGATTTTACGTGGTTTTAAACGGAAAACGGTGGGTCTTACACAGAAACCAACAAACGCCCTGCCAGCAGACACATGTTGTACACAACTGTGGAGAAGGTTTGATTCCATAGACCCCCCCCCCCCAGGTCGTGTCGTCGCTGGCCCTCAGACAGATGTCAGCGTCATACAGATGCTCTTGATTCAGAGCATTCCTACAATGTTGGTCATTATTTGTTTGAATAGCTGCCAAAATCAGGCTCCCTGCAAACAAACACCTGGAGGGGCAGTAACAATGACAGCTTTTTCTGAGCGTGTGTGTGTGTGTGTGTGGGCACCTTGAGCTGCTGAACAGAGAAGCATATGTGATGATTTACTGCAGCAACCTGCGGGCCATGTTATGTTAGATCCTTGACTTTGAGGAAATTCAAATGAAACTGTGGCACACACACCCACACACACACACACGCACCAACCCGAGGAGCCACAGTCATTTCGTAGTCTCTCTTTTAAGAATCATCAAAGTTGCACATAAAGCATCAGAGGCCAGCTGCTGTAGATGAGGCTTGTTTCATATAACTGGGCACTGTGTTATTCTTCCTCTGCTGCAGCACTCATTATAAACCACCGTGGTTCACCTGGACTTTTTCCTAAATAACCTCAGTGTAATGTTGAATTTCTTTTTTTTCATCTTTGATTCTATAGCAGCTGAGGAAAAATAGCCCCTCACTCACTTTCTCTCTCTAGGATTTCATTTTCTTTTGTCCTCAACGACAAGGCGTGGAGCTCAAATAAGGGGAGGGGGCGTTTGTAGTAATTAGTAGTGGGTAGAAAGGAGGACTGTTCCCCCCACTGGCCCGTTGTGGGAGGGGTCAGGAGTTCATAGTTGACAGAACATGGATCCCAGGGAGGTTTAAATGTAAGAGTAAGCGTGCTCTAAAAAAGCGTGTGTTGATGTGAAATATATTTGACAGTTAAGGTCGTATGACCCATAATTTGATATGCAGGGGAGTGGGAGTGGGTGGGTGGGGGGTGGGGCAGCAGCCAAGGATATATGAACAATACAGCGGTTGATGTGTTGGCTGATTTGTACCTTAACAACTTTATTTTTGTGAACATGATAGTCAGGTTTAATAAATGGCTCAGTGGAGTGTTTTGGAAAATGTAAGTCAGTTTGAAACACTGAAAAGACCGAGTGAAGCTGCAGAGCACGGAGGCACATGGGGTCCCCTGCAGATTCACTACACTGTGGCCGGTTTGGACGACCTTGTGTGCAGATAAGATTAGCTGCACAAGAGGCTCTGGGCATTATCAGAGCTTACAATTGAGGCGCTGGTGGTCCGGTCTGGTGGTCTGGCGTCAGGCTCCTGCTCTGTGTAAATTAATCGCTGGTCGGTCCGTGGTCATCTCAATGTGTGAGGCAGTGGAGTCACCACCCTGTATTTCATATGTAGCTTTTTCCTTTTTTTAAGGACCAGAGCATCTTCGGTGATTAATTGGCTGAGGATTGATTGGGTGTGTGAGTCACCTCAGAGCAACGACAGCTTGATTTTGTGACTCCATCATGGATCTTTTGAAATAAACAGATAAAATGTCTTGTGGGTTGAAGATGATGAATGAACGTTGTTATGTTTTTTACTATACATATATGTTATATAACAGGTAATTTAGTCCAATAAGCACTAAAAACTAAACACAGACTTGAAGGTTTAATCTGGCTCAAAGCAGACTGGTATGGTATTAGTTGCACCTGTAAATCTCCTCCAATGATAAAGGTGAACTTGTACAAGCACTTCATAAATAGACATTTCTGCATCACAGACTGCAGTTGTGTTGCTGATATACTGGTGAAGTACAGGAAGTGTTCTCAACATTATATTTTCTGCCTCTCTCTGGTTCCAGGGACCAACAGGGCGCTGCTGTGTAAGTCCAGCAGCGACGGCCAGAACCAGGTTCTCCAGATCGGCCGACCGCACAGTACTGACAATGAGGACGAGCTGCAGAGGCTGGCCGCTCTGGGTAAGACATGGAAATGACAAAATGGGACAAATAGTTCCACCACATTTAGTTTGGTTTTAACAGCTATGAAATCGTTATATACGTCTACTGCTCCGTGTGTGTAGAGTATGTGACCTATAATTAAACGAACAGACCTGTTCAGAGTTTCATGTCTGCTGTGGTGACAGACACCACTCCCACCAGAAAAAACAACAACATGTGCAGTGCTGCAGCATGAAGTGTGGTACAAGTCTAGAAAATATAGGCTGACATGATCAGACGACCTGAGTGAGTATGTGACATTAATATGATATCTCCTAACAGCATGCAACTAGATAATCCTAGTAGCCTTTTCATTGCACAGCAGCAGATTCAGTGAAACAGAGCCACACAGACACACGCACACTTGGAGTCATCTATTCAGGGCGGACAGCCGGACTAATGGGCCCGTAATGAGGCTTGTATGTGTATGGAACAGAAAATACATATACATTGTGATTAGCTTTTGCAGAAGAAGCATTTGGTGCTGTGAGGGCACCTGCAATAAATATCAGAGGGACTTTACATTAACTGAGCGGCACTGTTTCCCAGCGGTTCCCACCACGCCATTTAGATGATGAGGTGCTGCTCTGTCTCTCTTTGTTCTGTCTCGCTGCCTCTCTCTGTCTCTGCCAGTCGGGAGGCTCATAATTGTTCTGTTGTCCAGGCTCTTCTCTGAATGATTTAAATGAAATGGCAGTCATTCCATTAACCCAGCTGAAGGTGACCTCTCCCCTGTTTTCATCTACCACCCCACCCCCACCCCCACCCCACACTCAAACACACTCTCCCACCCCTGGCCTCTTCTCATTGCTCTTGTCTTATTGCTTTCATTCCTCTCTCTCCTCTCTCAGGTGTGGACTCAGCCCGTGTGAGGCAGGCGGGACAGATAGCGGGCCAGAGCAGCACCAGGAGGCTCGGAGACTACAGGGTCAAATTCAACTACAATGAAATCGACCTGCTCAGGTGAAGAGCCACAATTCACCCCCCTTGGTTGATCTACTTTTGTCTTTTCCTTCTCTGTCTGAGGTATCGAGAAGACAGACAGATGAAACAGAAGTCTTATATATACTGGATGCCTACCCGTAGTTGTTCATGTTATTTTACCCTTTAAAGCTTAATAATGTCAAATGTTGCCAAAAAATGGAATAGCCCCTTTAACCTACTCTTGACCAAAACTGAAAGTCAATAAATAAAAGGAAAAAAAAGAAATAAACAACTACATCAATTTCAGATGTAGGTCACCAGTTTACTGTTCAAGTAAACGCAGCGAAAACACACAGTTTATACTTTTCAGTCACATTCTGCTTTGATTTATTTTTAAACTGTGTGATCTTCCTTCAGATATCATCATATCAGCCAAGGTTTTTGTTTTTTTCAGTTCGTTAGCTACAGGAGCAGTCAGCCTGCCTCACTCCCCTCCAGGCAAGAAAGGAATTCTTTTATCCCCCCCCCCGCGCGCACACACACACACACACACACACCCAAATGTTGCACTATTCCTTTAAGAGCCATGCTTCAAGGGGAAACTGGGGCAGCTCATTAAATATTTTGAAGTCAAATCCTATTTTTTTCTTCCTCTGCTCTTTCTCAGTGGTTGTACAGTGCAGTACCTGGGCAGTGGAGGCTGTATCATCAGATCTGACTCTGCTTCAGCTCTCACTTTTTCTTTCTTTCCTTCCTTCTTTCTTTTTTTTTATTTTTTTTATTTTAAACCACGGTTGAACCTCTTGAAATTCCATGATCCAGGGGCAACCCCGACCCCCCCACCCCCACCCCTGCACTCATTTCCTGTTCCTGTCCGCCATCCAGGCCAAAGTGAATCAGGCTCACATTGTCTATGAGTCATTTCGATTATGATCCCAAATATAATGCGTTGCAGGATCGTTGCAGGATTTCCTCCATCAGAGAGAGTGTGCAGGAAGTTCGATGTGGTCCAAGTAGAAGCTGTTGTTTGGATCTATGAGATTATCTAGATTTATTTATTTACAGCTCTCTCTCTCTCTCTCTCTGTTTGATATTCATTTATCTCCTCATATATCTCTCTCCTCCTGTCCTCCTCCTCCTCCTCCTCTACCATCAGTGCGGCCAAGACAAGGCCAATCATTTCGGAGCCAGAGATTCATGGCAGCCAGTCTCTGGACGGTGTAACAGGCTTCTTGTTGCTCATGTCAGAAGGTCTAATCAATGCCCTTGAATCCGCCCACGGCCCCGAACAGGCCAATCAGGTTCGTGCATTCATCCTGATCATTTCTTCTCTCTCCCCGAACCATTTTTCCCTTCACTTGTTTTTCTGCTTTCTTTTTTTTTTTTTTTAAATCTGTTAAATCTGTTGATCTTCTTTCATTTGAAATCCACCCACGCTTCTTTCTTTCTTACCTCCTTCCTTCCTGTGCTTCTTGTCATCGCCTCCTACCCAGACATTCATCTTCCTCTCACTTTTCCCGCCTCTTCTGTTTTCGTAGCCTCTTTAGTCTAAGTGTCAGTTTTATCTTTTTATTTCCCTAACTTGTTGTGTTGTCTCTCCTTTCCTTATTCTTCTCATTTTCAAATATTTCTTTTCATCCTCTTCACTGTCCTTACTTTTTCAACAACTCTAACATCAATAAAGCTGTTGTCTGACTCCCAGCCTCCTCTGCTGTCTGTCACTGTAGGAAATCGTTGCCATGGTAGCAGCAGAGCTGGCCCAGCAGACCAGTCTGGAGGCAGTGGCTCAGTCGGTGGTGGAGCGCGTCAAGCGGCTGCACCACGACGTCTACGTGTCCGGCCGTCAGAGGGCAACCTACTGTTCTCGGCACGAGGACATGACCCTGCTCATCCGTACGCTCAACATGCCTCTGGCCGATGGAGCGCTCACACCCACACAGGGTAGGAGAAGGGCATTCTGGGATTAGTTTGCATTTCACACACACACAGCCAAATCCAGGGACAGACGTCTGCACTATTCTACACCACTGAGGCCGATGTTATGACTTTGAGTGATGTGAAAAATGTTTTATTCATACTCGTATTGTATGTTGAAAAATTCTACTTTATTTCATTGGTTTCAAAAACTGGCTTCTGGCTTCTTTAAAATCAACTCATGTCCCTTTGTCAAAGGTCACATGTGTTAATGAGCTGTCGGCCAAAAGTAACTAACTTGTCAGACTTTTAAATCACATCTTACTGACTGTCAGTCATCAGAGTGATCGCTGATGCATCATGCCTGCGTTTGTAGACGATATTTGACTTGTGTTGCTGGTATTTGTGGGATAGATAGATAGATAGATAGATAGATAGATAGATAGATAGATAGATAGATAAACTTAATGATAAATTCAATTTGCCCTGCCATAATGTCACATCAGTTACCCACTAACCCCCTGAGTGCCACTAGCCAATTAAATTGGTTATTGGCAGTTTGACGGGGTGACAATAGGACAATCTGGCTGTGGACAAGAAAAAAAGAAAACAAACAAACCAACAAAAGAAGACCTTTCCAACCTTCCCATGTTGAGAACCATTCATCCCACCTTCATCTAGAAATTCAAGGAAATAATAATAACTAGAAAAAGCATTTCCAAAAGGAAGATGTGTGTGAATGCTGAACGCTGAAGGCGGCTGAATGCCATTGCTGAAGCAATGCTGAAAAATATAACTTGCAACCTGAGAGATGAATGTCTTTGAAAGGGCTTGACATTCTTGTTAGACAACTTAGTTATAGGTCACATACCAGACCGCAGGTACAGGACGGTATAGATGTCCTCACTGGCATCACCTGATCGTGTCAGTTGGAGGTGAGTGATAGACATAAATCCTGCCTGTCATAAGGCAGGTTTCAGTGTTTAACTTATAATTGTGATAATCACCAACACTGGCTTCTGCCACCCTTCATGCTGCAGCAATCGTTGAAGTAGCACAAAGTACAAAGGAGTAGTTTGAGGCTATAGAAAGGCTTGTGACTTGTGTTAGACTTTGTGTTATAAGAATCATGAGCAGAAGAAGAACCTCCACCGTCTGAATGCTGGTCTAATATCTTCAGCTGTTACTGTACTTCAGTTTGTTAGATGTTTAATCAGTATTTCAGCAAATATGAGCATCAGACTGGACTCAGAATCAGCAGATATCCAGTGTTACATGGCTGAAACATCTTGAAGTTTAGGAAATTCAAAATTCATATTAGTGTTATATTATTTTTAGGTTTGGTTTCTTGTGGATAAAAATGAGTTACACTGGATAAAGCTGCACTTCAAAAGAAATCTTAATATAATACCAAGGTTTATCCCGGCCTGAGCTGCCAGCCTTTAGAAAACCACATCAAAGAATTTAGAGGTGAAGCCAAAAATATCATATTGAGCCAAAATAACAAGGTGCAGAAAGTCCCAGTTCATTTCAATGCTGAACACTGGTTTCACTCTGAGTTTCTTGATGATAGTAGTTATAAAAAAGTAAAAAAAACATTGTTAAATCACAGACATGTTAATTTCAAAACAACTGAACAACAGCAGCTATTTGTTTCCTTCCTCTCCCCCCAGGCGGTCGCATCTACCCAGTGTCTGTGCCCTACTCCAACAGCCAGAGCACCAGTAAGACCAGTGTCACCCTCTCACTGGTCATGCCCTCCCAGAGCACCCTCACCAATGGAACCAACACTGCCTCCACATTAGAGGAAGGCACCCCCACACCAGGGTAAGCTTGCTTTATCTCCCCTCTCATCCCGTCCCCTTCCCTTGCTCACGAGGGGGTAAGCTTGATTTTTACTCCTTTATATATGTATATATATATTTTTCTGTTTGCTATCCTCTCGCGCCGCTCTTGTTTTTCATTTTTTGTTTTACCTCATATTTGTTGTGCCATTTTCATTTTCACCCCGTCGTCTCCGGCTTCCTGCTCTATATGTTTTCTGTGTTTTCTCCGACTCGGCACTTCCCTCCCTGCTGCTGAGTTTATTTTCAGTGTATTTTTTTTCCAACTCCTTCATCCCTCCCTCGTTATATTTGTTTTAGGTAAGCTTGATTTTCGCTCCCCCGTGTCCCTCCGCTGCCTCGCTTATTGATGTGTGAGTGTCGTTTTCACCTCCCCACTGTTTCAGAGTCTCAGGACGGGGTTCTTTTCACAGTGTACTGTATAAGAAGAAGATTGATCAAGTACAGCTGCACCAATGTTACAATACTGAACGTTCCCATGAGAATTTGCTGTGTAACAAACAGAAGTGTCAGTGTAGTACATGTAAATAAAAAACATCCCCCTCCTGTGTGATCAGTTCATCACAGAGCATCTGTGATGAACTGATCACACAGCAGCTCATTTGTGCTTTTTTCAAGGTAGTAATGATTTTACAATTTGTCGGACAGTAACTGCTGATGGTACTGTCCTTACAGGCCTTAAAATGGAATGAGTGGATGAAAGTACTTTTTTTTTAATAATAATTATACATATAATTATATTATAGTTCCCATTTTTAATATTAAAGAGACCAGCCTTCATAATGTCAGCACCCTGTTGACCTGCCGCCACCCTCTCTCTCACTGTGCTGTGTATTGATAAACCCATGACTCTGTCCATGGTGCTGAAGCATCACACAGATTCACACAAACTCCTCATCTGATGAGAAACTGTCTATTTAGCAAATAAAAAAGTTCTCTCAGGACATTTTCATAGACAGATTGTACAATGTCCTGAAGCAGTGAAGTGGCTGTTGTTTGACTTGTGTTGTTGTTTAGTGAATTTTCACCACCAGGAAGTGACTAGTGTTCAGGTTGTTTGTGTTTGGGCTGATTCACTCAGTGACTTTCTGGTTTCCTGTAAATTACATGGACCAGAGAAAACACAGGAAAAACAGTGATTTCTGTCAGTCAGGACATCATCTTGAAACATCCTGTCTTTGTCTTCACTTTTGCACCATTGAACAGATTTTAAATAAGATGAACTTTGTTCTTCTAACTCATCTTCATTGCTCTCACAACAAAGCATGAGTGATTCGCTGAGCATCCTTGTGTCTGTTTTGTCCTGCTTGAAAAGACCTGTAGCGTGTAACATGATAGAAACGTATGAATGGAGCTGCAGCTGCTTGTTTGCCGGCCGCATGTGCTTCGCTTCCTCTCTGGCAACGGCGGTGAGGATTCCTCTCACTGTCTCCACTCCACGCTGTTCCTGTCTCTCGCTCACTGTCTGACTGACTCACATCTATATAATATTTCTCTTCCTCATGGTCCCCGACTTGCCAATATCCATCCCGTGTCTCCTTCTCCGTCCTCGCCTCTTCCTTTTTTTGCCGCTCCTTCTTCAGCACGTTTCGCCCCACCACCTGCCAAACCTCCGTCGACATCCTGCAGCCCATAATTGAACTCCCTTTTTCCTCTCTCTCGCCCCTCCCATCACTCCCCCTCTCCACCTCCCTCTTCTCCATCTCCACCAACCCCCCTCCTCCCCGTCCTCTCCACATCTCCACCTCTCTCCTTTGTCTGTCTACCCCCGACATCGACCCCTTCCTCCCCCCTTATGCACCCACTTCTATCCCAACCCTCATACCTGTGTCCTCCCCGTCCTCCGCCCTCCCCATCCACCCACCTTTCTCCACCTCCACCACCACCTCCTCCTCTTCCTCCACTTCTGCTCTTCCCAGCAGTCAGAGCCCAACAGCCACACTCCAGTCCACCAACACCCAGACGCAGAGCTCCAGCTCCAGCTCGGGGGACGGCAGCCTGTTCCGCCAGAGAGGCAGTCAGGCAGCGCAGCCCGATGAGACGGGCCGGGTCCCGCCCTACGTGGACTTCAGTCAGTTTTACCGCCTGTGGGGGAGTGACCACAGTGACGGCCAGAGCACCCAGGGAGGACTGGGACCACAGTGACCAGGAGGAGGAGGAGGAGGAGGAGGGTGCATGGATTGTGGAGGGAGGGAGAGAGATTTTTAAGAGGTGGTTGGGCTGACCCATGAAATGCTATTAATGTATCATAAACTAAAAATAAGTGACCTAAGGGTGCATGGGGGGGAGTGCATAGAGGGAAGGACGAGGTGGAGGCGTGTGGGGCGGGGGGGTTCAATTCAAGGTCTTCTTATCAAAGAACTGTGAAGCCAGTGTTGAAGGAAACGGTGTCATGTCACACCACTGAACGATCTGTGCTCTTCCGTTAGCGCTGCCGGTCGTGAGTGATCGTGAAAACATGTAATCCAGCTTGTAGCCGTTTTTTTCCATCAGCTGTAAAAAAAAAATACGTATCTGCAAACAAGAATCTCGTCGACCTGAGAGTTTGTGGAGCTGCGAAAAATGATGTACTGTAAGGCCTTAAAATGGGATGAATGGATGAACGTACTTTTTTTTTTTTTTTTTTTGTAACTAAATATATATCATCCGAATAATCAAATATCAACTCTCTGGCCATCTGTTCATATTAACACTGACAGACTTGGATCGTGTCTTGCCTGAAATATTTCAACTTGATGTCTTGACAGGGACAGGCAGCGTGTTCAGTTTTGTTTTGGAAACACCCACTGAATGCCTCAAGTTAATTCAACCAGCGAACAGGTCATGATCTCCTGCTCTCCTACTGCACAGCCAACATACATAATTTCCTCTGCGTGCATTAGTGTTGTTATTCAATTCGACCAAGAAACTGGGACATACAGAAGCACTTACACAGTACAAACTCTTTGATTAGCTACTGCAAATAAATGACAGCAATAAACCTGGGATTTAAAATAAAAGCCTCGAGGATAAAAGCTAAAAGTCGAGAGAAGAGTTTAAAAAATGTTAATTTGTGGTCATATCGTCCACGAATGATGTCCATTGAAAGCTGTCCATGTATGTTTAATGAAGTTTCACTTGAAAGCTAAACTCTAAATTTCAATGTTGAAATACAACAGAAAAGTTCACTTGTCATGAAGTGACATGAGTCTGATTCTGACAGCTACAACTCTGAATCTGAAGGTTTTCAGGCATCAGCAACAAGAGATTAGCAGGACGAGCTGCTGCGTGTATCATGAGGAGACGGTGAGAAGTGCCGTGGCTGCAGCGTGGAGTCCTTGACTGTGAGTCCTGCTTGGCTCCTCTCAACATGACAAGGAAGAGGGATGGAGGAGGATTGCTCTGACACCTCGGCAGCATGCCGTTGATGGATGGTGGAGAACGGAGACTTGAACGCCAGCAGACTGTGTTCATAACGCAGTCAAGTAAAAATATAATCGCCCATCATGTGGGGTTGGGGCGAGGGTGTGGAGGGTCCGCAGGAGGAGCCGAGCGTTTGTTGGAGCAAATAGAGCCATCCATCAAAGTCGAGCTGAGCCGTCACTCTTTGGCTTTCCTATCTGATGCTGTGCTGCCATGATTTTCAGAACCACCACGGCAGAAATCAAACGAAGTCCGCACACCAGGAACTGCTCCTGGGTGCATTTAGTGGTTTATCACCACATGTATGAGACGTTTGGGGCACCTGCCCTTCATCAGACCTCAACCAGTTAGGAGACACACCTCCACACACACACACAGACACTGGATCACCTGACAAGTCATGTGCTTAAGTGCGGAAACCAATGTTGCAGAAAAAATGCATCTTAGAAAAACAACATCCAGATGTTACACACAACACATTTTAAAACAAAGGCTTGTATGGGAAATGGGGAAATATACCTGTAGAGTAAAAAATATTGGTACCTTTTCAGAACTGGATTTTTCAAGCATGTGATGCTCCTTTTAATTTGTATTTTAACTCACCTGTAACAATTAATTGCTGGCAATTTAGGAATCACACTTGCAACCAGTTATTTTGTCCAGTTCATTTCTGTGTGTCAAATGTCAGATTTCACTTTTTTCCTCTGTTTTTTTTGTTGTGTTGTTCCATTGTAAACCAAAGAAATATACTTCTATGACACATGCATAAACATGCAGTGTGCAAGTGCATGGTGCTCTGTAGTGCGATATCTGAGCCTCCCCCACCACTGACAGGAGGGTAGTGATACCTGTGTCTCTCCTCAGTGACAAACGTAGGGGAAAAAGTTCCAGCTGTTGGACCCTCGACATCATATTGCATTGCCTGCTTTTGGCTCATGCGTTCATCTGTGGGAATAATAATAATAATAGAAAAATATATTTCTATTAAAACTTTGTTTCTTTCAATGAACCCAAGTGCAGCCAGTCAACATCGTACCCACTCCTCTTTCCACATTCCCTTCCTCCTGGAATTTGCCAGATAATTTCATTCCCTAAATTAACTTCACACTGTTGCAAAACCCTAATTGGCTTAATCGGGGTAGTGATTAGAAACACACATAAAAAAAAAAAAAAGAAAAGTAGTAAGTGGAAGAAAAATCATTTCACATTAAACTCTCAAATTGGCAGTCGGAGCTGTGTGAGAGCTGTGTAGTATCAAAGCTGACACGGGCCATGTTGTTAATTGCTCATATTAGGGGTAATTGGTGTTTTCCTCCTACTTAGGCCATGACCCATTTCTTGAAAAGTGGGTTCAATTAACTTTTATTGCTCCTTGTAGAAAATGGAGGGAAATAAAAAGTCGGAGGTGAACGATGGGAGGTTGAACCGAGCTGCAGCCGACCTGTAGTCTGTGTTTGTCTTCTTGCGCACATACGTGTAAAAATGATGCCCTGGATCAAGAAGTGCATGCTACTCTGTATATGCTGTGATTGATTTACTTTAAGTTTATTTCGGTCATATACAATATAAATAACTAACGTTGACCATTTGTGTGGATAAACAACCAACAACACGTCATCATATATGATGACACTCAGTCGGATAGACACTTAGCCACAAAGAAAAGGAAATACAGTCTGAATGAAGCACTGGAGCGTCGGCCCTACTACTCCTCGCAGCATAGCCCATCCCCTCCATCGGGTATGGGCCCGATGCTCCAGTGCTTCTAGGCCCGATGCTCCAGTGCTACCCATACCCGATGGAGGGTATGGGTAAATGCAGTCTAGGTGAAGCACTGGAGCGTCGGGCTCCAGTGCTTCACCTAGACTGCATTTCCTTTTCTTTGCTGTTAAGTGTGTCCACCATTTCTCTTGGCTTGACGGCGTTCAGTCGCTATGTTTTATACAAGCCTGCAGTGCAACACACCCAACTTCACCTGCACTCATTCATTGGCTGGGGAAAACACACCGATCCCTTTTGTATCTATATTTAGTCTATATTTTGTGTTT
This sequence comes from Caranx ignobilis, assembly GCA_021432705.1. NCBI lineage: Eukaryota > Metazoa > Chordata > Actinopteri > Carangiformes > Carangidae > Caranx > Caranx ignobilis. The sequence continues at coordinate 2,193,481 of MU269982.1, forward strand.
GTATTTTTAGGAAAATCCTACAGACTCTAGCTTTAAATTATATATCTCTATATATATATATATCTATATATCTATATTAATTTAGATCACTGTCGAATACTTCGCTGCATGAGGTCAGTCTGCTGTTGGGGGAGTAGATAAACAATAGTGTCTTATGCTCATGTAAAGTGTATTCTAGAAACGCTCTGTGTGCTGAGGATGGCCTCCTGTGTTGTTATGATGGATGGTCTCGGAGCGAGCTCGATGTGAGGCAGAGTGGCCTTGTGGATGTTGACAGCCCCTGGGCGCTGTCCAGGCCTGAAGATTCAATACATGTTTTATATATAAATAACATGGCTTCAGTCTCAATTTACAAAGTGCATATGCAAAGTGACACTAAACCAAAAAAAGAGAAGACGATGTATATTATTCATGTGACGCACGGCTCGGTGGCAGTTACAAAACCACACAAAAGTCAACGTTAGACTGGGCTTCTGAGATTTGAAAGAGAAATGATGTCTGCCAACTGACTCCAGTTCAGATTTAGTTATCAGGAAATCAGGGCCTAAATTGGGTTAAAGGAAGAGTCTGGCATTTTGGGAAACTGGCCTGTTTGCTTTCTGTTTGAGAGGGAGACAAGAAGTCACCTTAAAAAGCAACAGCTTGGGCACTTTTTCAAACTGGACTCTGTTTCTTGAAGCCTCTCGTACTTCTTGCACCAGTTGTTTATGTTTTGGACTAAACAAAGAAGATGAATCATTTCCATTAGACCTGGTCAGCAGACTTCATTACCTTTTAAGGAGCTATTGCTATTTCTACTTAGGCAACATTAGCATTAAACAGCTGTTAACTTTAGCATCAGTTTAGCGTCAAACTTCATTCCCTCACTCAACGACATCACAGCAGTAATTGTAACTACACATCACATCTTTACCTCCACTGAAGTTAACATGCTAACTAGCTAGCCGTAGCCTGTCACTGCAGCCTCCAGTCTGCCATAAGGGTGTGGCACTGTTGCACTAGGTCATTGTTACTGAGTTTTTTTTAACCTCTTCCTTAAAAAGACGTCAATGGCCTAAGCTTGTAAAAACCTATGACGGAGCAGGGCTGGTTGTTTCCTCATTCCCCTGCCCACTCATTTCATACTTTTTACAGAGGCAGGCACAAGTTTGCGAAACTACTGGCCAAACAAGGATTTCAGAGAGAGTTAAATAACTGGACATGCAGCATGTTTTTATTCTTGTAGCTGATGCCTCATATATCTGGACTGGTGCACAGCATTTTAGACCCTGATCTGAACTGTTTTATACGTAACAGCTTGATCGTTAACTGTAATCGTTGCTGTCTAATGAATAAAGCAGATGCAAAAGATACTAAACTAGCTCCATAAACGTCATACTTGCATAAACAATGTGTAGGTAAATCAACTTGACACATCTGCAAATTTTGGCAGATGTGCAGTTTGCTTAGAGGAAACTCTGGTGGAAGTCAGATGCAATGATGAGGCTGCTGATTCTTTGACTCCAACAGCATTACAGTGTTAAACCTAATTTCTTATTACAAACAAACCTCTAAACTGACTGTTTGTTTCAGCTGCTCCATCAGATGGCATTGTGGAGCTGTAGATTTCCAGATCAGTCGCAGGGAGAAGAGATGATCTTCACATAACAGCCTGTGCCCTCAGGGTCAAGACAATATGTTTTTATTGTTCCTTAAGAAAAGACAACTGTTCTGTAACCTAAGCCTGTCAAGGAAGATAACACCCAGGAAACAAAAAATGTTGTGCAAGGCACCAGCCGCATTGCTCTCATAAAAGACACCAAAAAGGTGAAGGAAAATAGAAGCAAACAGGATCAACCTGTTGATGTATGGGTGTGTTGAAAATGTTCATGGACAACAGTACAGACTCTATGTTCAGCCCACTCACACACACACACACACACACACACACACACACTCACACACACACAGACCTGATTCCTGTCACTGTTAATTGCAGAGCGTGTCAGTGTCACCTGTTTTCCTGGACCTGTGGACTGTGGCTGCAGTAGATGGACGACAGAGGAAAACAGTAGAGAGGAATTACTCTGAGAGGTAAATACAAAAACACTCATTTGAAGTCAGAGTTTGTTATCACACATAGGTGTGACAAGTGTGATCTTCTCGTCTCTATAAATTCTTGCTGTAAGTGAAATGACGTCCAGTTTTATCTTTGAGGATAAACGTGAATGAACTTTTTTTCACTTGTTTATAAAGGCAGAGACAAACCAAAGCAAAATGTCATACAACTTTTTACAGAGAAAGATCCTAAAATATACTCTTATCATTCATTAATCAATTATCATCCATTAATATCTAAAGAAATTACAAATGCAAATGAACAAGTGTCTCAAACACTAGTGTCTGTCCGCTCTTGGAAATCCTCTTCAGTTCAACAGCACTCAGGGAGATTTGGGTTAAATGAGAAGATCAGTAACATCTGTATGCTGGACTCTTACAGCTGTTAACATGAACACAGGAAACAGCTTAGAAGAGCCGTTTATGATTGTTTTCTCTATTTGAGGCATTTATGCTAAGCTAAGCTAACAGTCTGTGTCTTCAGCTTCGTAGTATCAGTTCTCATCTACCTCTGCAACAAAAAATAGTAAATGTCCTTTACTTACCATTCAGTTTGGACGGAGATCTACTGTTGTGTTTAGACCACAGATCTGACACAGTGTGTTTGGCCATGTGTTGACTCCATTTGTCCTTTTGTCTCCAAGACAAGAACAAAACCATAGATCACTGAGCCTTTAGCCGCACGTCCTCTTCCTTGTCCCTCTAACCTTGAGTGCAGTCTGAACCACCAAATCCAGCTCCGCATTTCTGTCTGTCAGAGTGGAATTTTATCTGAGGAGGGGGTGTTCGGTGGTCGCGGATGTGAAATCTGTAGCCAACGGTAACGGGTTCGGTTTGTCCGGACTCAGATCAAAGTCCTGTGTAACCCTCATATCTTCCAGTGCTATCTGAGAAGGCTCTTTCTGTGAATACTTCACATTCTGCATTTGGAGGTATTTCTGTCTGTGTGTGTGTGTCTGTGTGTGTGTGTGTGTGTGTGTCTGTGTGTGTGTGTGTGTGTGTGCAAGCACTGATAGATCTTGGAAAATGAGATCCATGTTGAGAGCCTGCAGAATTTTCCATTTCCATTTCTTGATCTGCGACACATGAGCATGTAGGACTTTTTTTTTTTTTGGTGACGTCTCTTCAGTGGCTGATCTTTAAAGTACTGTGACAGTTTCAGGTTTTCTCCGGCTCATATCGACCCTTGTTAAGAGATGTGTAATTGTTCCCAGTGTGAATTGAGTACAGGTGGCAACGTGTTTCTCTGCTCGTCAGAAATCAAAACATCACCTAATTTTTTTACCCAACTTTTAGAAAAAAAACAAACAATAAAAGCATTAGTGCCTGGTGGTGGTGCTGTTGAGGAGGAGGTGATTTGACACCATGACAAAGACCTTCTAGTTGGAAACCGGTTGTTGCTTGTTCAGTCACAGTAGCCGTGTGGAGTCCTACTGATGTGACTTGAAAAACCTGGAAGTTGGCAATGCTCATCGTCCATGCAAATGAGCAGATTGAATTTTCTGTCTTGTAAAGGAGCTGGTTTGTTTAGACATAAACTTGTCTGGTCTTCTGCTCCCTGGTGTGTGTCCTGACAGATCGCTCCTGGCTGTCCCAAAAACAAGGTTAAAGCAGGGAGGCCTTCGCCGTTGTGGCCCCCAGACTCTGGAACAAGCTGCCCCTCCAGATTAGATTGGCCCCTACCCTGCCTGTTTTTAAACCCAGTTGTTTTCCCTGGCCTTTGCAGTCTCTGTGTGAGAGCAGGTTGCTTTGTGGTCTGGAGTTTGTGTTCTTATTGTTGTACAGCACTTTGGTCAACGCTGCTGTTTTTAAATGCAGAGTTGTGATCAGTGACGGATCGATATCAGAATTCAAAACTTCATCTGGTTTAATGTGTGAAGCTCATCACCTTGTTTTTCTTGGTTGGAGGGCAGTGTTTGTTGTCCTCTCCAGAATTTCATTTTTGTGCCCGACCAGGTGCGTGTGTGTTTCACACACACACACACACAGAGGGAGGGCGTCAGCAAAACCTGTGAGAGTGAGAGTCTTTTTTTTCATTCTTCAAATCTTGCTCTAGATTTGATGAGGCTGTGTGTGTATTATTAACACTCCCATCATAACCCGGCTTCGTGAGATGGTCTCCTGCTGTCGGCGAACCTCTGCCACATCTTGATGATGCTGACGGGCTGATATCAATATTTGATAAAAAGAAGAAGCAGCATGAGATGAAGGTTTCTACACCTCCCACCCCATACCTGCTGTCTTCTCACCACAGGGAGAGCCAATGGAGGGGGGTGTAAGGTTGAAGATCTCAGGCTGATGTGAGACATGAAGGACGTTACACTGCTGGAGGGGCCCAGTATCCAGTTGGCTTTATTGTACAGCTATCAGGCTATGAGGCGTTCAGTTTCACTGACGTACTGCATGAACACTGTGGCTAAAGAGGAAGTAGGTCATATTCCATTTTAAGTCTGAGCTGTGTTACACCTGCTAAATAATGAGCACCTGGACGTCTTGTTCACATGAGTGAGGGACCCCCCCCCCCAGGCCTGAAAAAGTGACCTCCTGCTGTAACCTGATAATTAGTTTTTAGAGCTATTTTTTCTATTTTAGTCAGAAATTTTATCCTGGAACAACAGGACGATGTGGGGCCCCGGCTCCATTCATCACCTGCTCCTCCTCTGAAAGAAGATAGCACTTGGTTAAATATGGAAAAAGGTCAAATTTATTTACATGGTGCAGAGCCTCACAAAGGTTATGCTGCGAAACAAATGAGTGGTAGACGCAACAGCTGTAGCATCAATACTGTGCAAATTATAACAAACATTTCCCTGGACAACATTTGCAAACACTAAGTTTGTCTCCACACATGGTCAAAGAGCTGGAGGTCTTCTCAGGCCAGTGCGTCTGAGAGGCGGAGGAGGGCCTTCTGAGGTGATCCAGCTCGCAGACGTGATGTGATTACTGAGGCAGTGCGTTGAGGTTTCTGGTGCCTGCTTATGAGTTCCTATCAGTCAGCCGTTCAGCCATGACAGTCAGAAGTCAGTATGGGTTTGCAAACAACCACCTAAAGGCTGCGAGTAACTCTATGCAGCCTTGCATGTGTCTAGCACCGAGGAGAGGCTTCATCGAGCTTTCGTGGGGGGCCACTCGGCCATATTGCCCAGATTGGTGGAGGGCTGCAGCAATGATCTCTGGATATATATATATGTGTGTGTGTGTGTGTGTAAGGCAACAGTCATCTTCACACTCTTTAAACTTTATATTAATGTGTCCTCTGGCGCCATCATTTGGGCAAATGTCACGTTCACTTTGACCCACTGTGGTAAATGTCGCCAAGTGGCACTTGTCTCTGCAACTCTTTTGTTTTGTTGTGTTTTGTTGTGTTTTTGTTTTGCTGGCACGAGGCAGTGAATAGACGCTGCAGCCAGCTGCCTGCCTCGTGCTCTCCTCTGGTCACAGCCCGTTAAGTTTCTGCAGAAGTTGCATTGAGTTGGATAAATATAGAGGCAGCGGCTCACACTTCTCACTACTACCACACACAGGAGAAGCAGCACTGACACTGATATCACTCCTATAACAGCACGAGCCTGTGCACAAGTTCACCACCACACTCCTTCACTCATATTTCCTCCGTTATATCTCCCTCCTCCTCCTCCTCCTCCATAACGTGCGCCCCCCTCGTCCAGCGCTGATAAGCAGCATAACGGGGAGGAGCTCTCTTCTCGCGGGGCTCCTCCTTCCAGCCCCTTCGTTTTCTCTCGCTTGCCCCCCCCACCAACACACACACACACACACACACACACACGCTCGCTCATCTCCACCTCCTCCTCCACCTCGCCGCCGCCTCCTCCTCCTCCTGTGCTGCTTGCAGCCCGATCGAGAGGGAAAGATGATAGAAAAGAAGTAACGGAGGAGAAGAAGAGGAGCTGGAGGGGGGGTCCTATTTTCTTACGAGCGGAAAAGGCGTCACACCGGGCGGAGAGCGCAGCAGCAGCAGCAGCAGCAGCAGCCGCACGGAGGGGCTGAGGAGAGGGAGACGCATCACGGGGAGAGAGGTGGAAAAGACGGAGGTAGGAGGCGACAGCGGCTCGTAAACACGACGGAAAACGGCGAATAGGACGGCAGACAGCGGCGATCACCCCCCACCGCCAACCCCCGCGTCCCTCCTCATCTCTCCATCTCCATCCTTTTCTCTGCACGGCTCGCTCCCCCCTTTTTTTGCGCATCAAAATCAGCTCGGCGTTTTTGTTGTTGTTGTTGTTGTTTTGTGATGTAGCCTCGCTCTGTGTGTGAAACCTTTGTTGGACTGAAACCAGCGCTTTATTCTGCCTTTGGTGGAATAAACATCAGAGGCAGGAGATAAAGAGACGAGGAGGCTGACTGACTGACTGACTGAGCCATCACCGCCACCGACAGGATCCAGCCGTGTCTGAGCCACAGGGTCCGGCTCGGGACGATCATCGGCGCATCGGATCCGGCGGATAAAAGCGGAGAGGAGAGGAGAAGAGGAGGAGGAGGAGGAGGAGGAGGGGGGAGAGAGAGGGAGAGAGAAGGAAGGAAAACACTGCGAGATGACTGTAGAGTAAACCCCTGCTGAAGACGGAGAGAGACCCGTGGCCCCCCTCCCCGGTTATCACCGAGTCTCCACCACCACCACCACCAATGCGATGGCATAGCGGCTTCTGCAGCAACACTAGCAGACTAGACTCAGACCAGCAGGGCTCCCATCCACCATGAACCTCTGAAATATCCGACACGGGCACAGATGGGTAAGAGGAGATGCTGTGTGTGTGTGTGTGTGTGTGTGTGTGTGTGTTTTATTTTAAATTCCGGGATATGGAGGTTGGGGAGGGAGGAAGGGAGGAAGGGAGGGGGAGCAGGGAGGCTTGTGACGTGAGGACTCTTATACAGTGTAAAACTGCAATGTAAGGAGGTGAAGCTGTGTGTGTGTGTGTGTGCGCGTGCGTGCGTGTGTGATGATGATGATGATGATGATGATGATGTGGTGTTGATGAAGTTGCTCCTCCAAAGCAGATGGGTAGAAATGAACAGATGGCCTTTTGCTACTGGTCAGGCGGGAGAGATATTAAGGATAAAGTGTGTGTGTGTGTGTGTGTGTGTGTGTGAGTGTGTGTGTGTGTGTGTGTGGCTTATGTCTTCTCATATGATCCTCTTCTTCTGTTCTGCTGTGTCTTTGGATGTGAATTTATGAGACTCTTCCTGGACCGATGTATGTGAGCAGCTAGGTTGACTCTGGGGTCAAGAGGTCATGGGTGGGGAGACAAAATGACCACAAGCAGATTGAGAGAAAACTGCACAGTGATCACAAAGAGGTTCAACCTGACCTCCACAAAGATGCATCATGTCTATAAGGAGACACAATAGGACGAAACCCATTGTGTCATAATGTGTCCATGACCTGGACAGTCGAGGGGTGGGGGTGGGGGGTGGTGGTTTAGGCCCAAAGCTCATTCAAAAGAATTCAAGTTTTCAAGTTTCCAAGTCGGCTCAGTGGATTCATGTTGCACTGAGGCTGCCAGGGTTTGTTTTTTTCCCTCCGCTGAATCTGTATTACACATCACTTTCAGATGTCTGCTGATGACACTTCTTCTAACGCACACCATCACACGCTCAGCCCACCTCTCTCCCTATGAACACCTGAACTGATAGTAGCAGCGTTCAGCCTCGTGTCACCGCTGTACGTCACCTCGCTGCGTCTGAATCCCTGAGCCTGTGCCAGAAGGCGACTGTCTCCTTCTGTACACGCAGCGACTCGGAGCCTCGCTGACAAAACCCATTTTCATCTCCAGACCCAAAGACAGCACCATCGCCTGCTTGAATCCATTTCTAATTTCCCACGAGAGGAGTGTGTGTGTATGTGGGGTGGGGCGGAGGTCTGCTGGGCCTGGTGCTCAGGGGTCAGGTATTGATCCAGGGCCCCAGATGGGTTTGAGTATATGAGGGCCTTGAGTAAGCTGATCCTTGATAGGCAGTTAAGTGCAAATGTAGAGCAAATGAATGAGGGGGCGGCAGTGGTGGCTTTAACCTCGAGTCTGTGGAGAGAAACGGATGAAGCTTGTGAGTGTGTGTGTGTGTGGTGAAACACACACCAGGTGTTAAAAAAAAAAAAAAAAAACAGCTCTGGATGTGGACGGTAAACATGAGCCCTCTTTCTCTTATTTCCCTCTGACATGTTGCCCTTGAGCAAGGCAATTAATCAGGAATAACTCCATTAGAGCGGCTCAGTGGCGCAACAGTAACAGACTGTAGCTGTACCTGGCAGCTCCCAGGTGTGAACGTGTGAAGCAGGGCAGCACTGATGAGCATGCTCAGTGTCCTCCCCCCAGGGACGGAGGCAGGTTCATAAAAGATGCTCGTTGGCTTGAGTAATTGTTTTGTGAGTCTGGAGGTTGTTCCAGCGGAGATGTGTGATGTGTTGGTTTGATGGTGAGAGGTGAATACTTGGTGAATACTTGCCTGACCATCGAAACAGCACCTTCTGCTTAGTGCTGCATTTTTCTCAGGCGCTGAACTGCAGCGTATTCCTTCGCATGCACACCCACACATGCTGTATCACAACCACAGCTGCAGGTCACAATCAGTGAATCAGAACGAGCTAAACTTCATTTTTGTTTTGATGGGTAGATGATTTTCGCTTCCTTTTAATCCACGTGTGGTGGATGTGTGTTGATCAGATAAACTGTTAGGATGGAGAAGGTTTAGATACAGAGGTGGAGGAACTTAAAGGACAAGAGACAGAGAGAGTGAGCTGACTGGAGGGATGGCAGGATGTTATCCAGTCATCTGTCTGAAATAGTGTGTGTGTGTGTGTTTGTGTGTGTGTGTGTGTGTGTGTGACTCCAGAGACCCACCTGAGCCACACAGCTGAAGCTCGCTTCCTTTGCCAGATTTGATTAACAACACACTCCTGTGATTTCTTTTCTTCCTCTCTCTCAATTTCATCTTCAATTTGCTTTATTGCCAAGACACACACATACATCTGTGATGCAAAAAAAACAACCACAGAAGAAAGGAGGGGACAGGATGATGCAGTGATTGGTTAACTGTCAGCGTAGCAGAGTCAGCAGCGCGTTGGTTTGGCGCGTAGCAAAAACAAAACTTACACCTATGAGCATGTGTGAAGCTCAGCCGTTAACACGTTCATTGATCTGTCCAAAACATACACTTCACTTTATGGAGAGTCTGTTACCAAAGTGTTTCATAGCCATAAACATCCAGTATCTAGATGCATCAGATTCATGATAACTTTTAGCATTAGTCAGAAATCATAAGTCTCATTCATTGACAAACAGCTGCATGTGAATGAGCCTCACTTTCACTCCCACTGTTTGTTATAAATGAATCAGTTACATTAAAAAAAACACACAGTCTCAGACACAGAGGAGAAAAATGAGAGTGTGAGACGAGATATTCTGATTAGTCAATATTAAAATAGTTGTGAACAGTTTACATAATGCTGAAGAAACACTGAGCTCACACACATAATTGTCTCCCTTTCCGGACTTGTAATCGCTGTGTAAAGACCAGACTTATAATGGTCATGATGAGCGAAGCTCAGTGGATCTGTCCATGTTAAATGTTAAATTACATGTCTCGCTACTTCACTGTGACTTTGGTAATGAGTCGTGCACATTCTGCGTTGACTTTCTTACTGTTTAAAAGTCGTCTCTTCAGTTTTTGTGTTTGGGCTGCTCGTCCCAAATAGTCAAACTGTTCCTTTAAAGGGGAACTATGCAAGTCCGGTCGCTTTTCCGTTGTTTTGCTAACCCCTCCCAGTGAGAAGGCAATCCATGGAGCGGTGGATAACATTATATATCATATACGTGTTACCATGTGTATATTTGTGTTGTCTTATCTTAAACAAGAGATTACGGGTTACATGTTATGGTGCCGCCGAGACGAGATGTGGGACACCGGGTCGGAGGCTCTGATCTTCTGAGGTTGGTTTTCGGCCCAAGAGACGCTAGGTGGAAGGCAGAGAGCCTCCATTTTCCCTGTAACAAGTCATTTAACCATCACATTAACGCCTTGAACTTCATAAAGGTAAAAATCTTGCATAGTCTTCCTGTTTAAGTTTAGATCCAGCTTCACATTATTATCTGTCGTCGGTCTCTTTCCTGGCGGCAGCAGGTAACAAACTCATTCTCTGTCGTTCCTTCATAAGAGAAGAGGAGGCTTTTCATCATCAGCAGGCAGCAGGGTCAGCGTGTCCCAGAGACTGGAGCTGTTTTAAGACTTTTTTTTGTCACCCGCAAAAGAGAATTTAAATGTTGTGGTTTCTTCTCGCATTTTTTCAAGCATGAGAAGTCAGCAAATACCTTGTCAAAATACGTTGCCGTGGAAATGATTCATGTGGTGGGAAACAGATGTGCTGGTAAAACTGTTAATGCGTCTCTTCATACCACACTTATCTCATTAATAAAGTGCCACATGCAGCTCGATACCTCCGATGTTTTCTTCCGTGCAACGTTCTCTCTCTCTCTGTCTCTCTGTCTCTCTCTCTATGTCTCTCTCTCTCTATCTGTCTCTCTTCCACACACCCATTCTTTCTCTCTCTCTTCTCTTCACTCAGCTCTTTCATTTATGGCGCTCCCTCTTTTCACTGCCTGCGACTCAAGTTGCAAGGCCGAAACAAATGGCTTTGCTGGCACACACACAGACACACACACACACATAGACACACACACACACACACACACACACACACACATGGATGGGCTGTCAGTTAATATTGCCAGAAGAGATCTCGGTATACGCAGAGATCAGCAGCCTCTTCCTCTTCGACAGCATCCTGTTTGGTCGACTCCTCCTGTGGAAAAGAAATCAGATGTTAGCGGTGAGTCAGCCAACAGTCACACTTCTGGTAACCATGGCGCACTAATTTCAAACTTTTCTGGCCACTCTCGAATCGAGAATGCTTTGTAAATTTGCCGACTTGAGAACTTTTTGGGTTTTTTTGGTCATTGGAAACATTGGGTTTAACAAATAGAGGCCTCTGTCTGTCTGTCTCTCTGTCTGTTTCTGTCTGTCTGTCTGTTTCTGTCTGTCTCTTCCAACTCAAACGTATTGCACTTTCTAAGAAGTGAGATTGCAAGTCTGCAGGAAATCACTACAATCTGCAGGCTTGTTGTTCTAAGCAGATGGACACGGACATCTGATATCCTGCAGCGTGTGAACTCCAGTGAAGGATGACGGCAAGAGAGCACAGAAGGCACTCGTGCAGCCAAAGTAAATCGTCCTTTTATCGAATGAAGGCAGATAACCTGAGAATCACTGGCTTTTGTTTACACGCTGACTCTGGAGAGTAACAAAGAAAGTTTTTAGTCAGGGAGTAAAAACATGATTTATGTTCGTCTCTCACAACCTGTGACTGTAAATAAAGATGGACGAAGCCCCTCTGATGTCACCTGTAGGTTTCTGAGGAGCTGCTCTGCCATAAAAACCTCCAGCTGATCGAACATGGCCGAAGAGTAGGGAGCACAAAAACAGTCACACCCTCAATGATGCAGGACTTTGAGCCTTAATGACATTCAAACCAGTGAGTGCAGTTGTCATGAAAGAGGAAATGAGCTGTACTGACCATAACTGTCTTTATGCCAGGATAGAAACGTTGATTATAGCTGCTGAACAACCAGACATTTTAACATAGGAGTCTATGGGGACTGACACAGTGGTGCAGCCAGATTCAGTCGGCTGTTTGAAGAAGTGCAGTTTTTTTGTTTCGCTTCTTCTGTGTTGCCTTCAGTTGCCTACAACCTCAGCTGGATCATTTTGCACAGTGATGTTTTTGTTTAGTTAAAATTGTGACTCAGCTGAAGTGAAGAGTTCAGCTCTCATTATCACAGGCAGAGTTGCTGAAGTCGAAGTTTGCTGTAGTGCTGTAGTCCCTGACTTCGCCTTGTTTGCAATGCATTGTGGTCCTGTTCCACACTGCATTTACTACCTGATGACTCTGGAACAACCAACAAGCTACTGTGTGACCTGCATCTGCCTGAGGTACCTGCAGAGTGAAAGCCAACCACAGCATAAGAGCAGGAGTCGGAATTAAAACACTTTTTCCGACAGTCGTGGTGAACACAGCAAACAAATTAAAACAAAGTAAACTAAAGCTCTTTTTATGTCTAGAACTTCAAACATGGACTCACTCAAGATAAGAGCTCTGTGCTGTGCTGTGGTGAAGTGCAGAACCTTTTCAAAATAAAAGAAAATCCACTGTTTTGACTAAAAGCTGCTTCAAAGTAAAGAAATGCAGCAAAGTCAGATCTGCAATATTTATAAGTGTAGCAGAGTAAAAGTCGCGCGTCTTCCCTTCTGGCAGATTTCATAGAAATGAAATGTAACAGATGTCGTCTGCAGCTTTTACAATGGGGCGAAGCTGCAGCCTCCTGACAGCAACTTAAAGCAGTTTGCTCACAAGATGCACTTTTTTTTTCTCAGTCTTATAATGAATGTCCTACAGGCTCCTGGATGATGCTGAGATTGTGGCCTGAAGCGCAGCTGCTGTAGAGCAGCACAAATCCATCCTGGCCTTTTTTTTGTTGTTGTTGAGGAGTCAGCAGGAGCAGCAGAATAATCTTTCAATAAGAAAATGTGTAGGTTGAGCGACTCTCACTCACCTGTGTCTCCACGCTGCGAGATGCTGTAGCTGGAGAAATTTAGAGCAGAGGTTCTGAGTGGAGCTGGATGATGTCGGAGGCGTGTTTGTCCCAGCAAGCGAGTGTTATAACTTCCTGCCCGGGGGTGGTGTTAATAAGCTCTTTCTTTTCACTGGAAGTCAAGTCAGTGGGACAAAGGGATGTTTTCACTGCAAAAAAAATCCTGGTGAGCGCTAAAGTAGTTACATGACATGGCTCAGCAGAGAGAGAGGAAATGTGCAGCAACAAGAGACGTGGAAAAAGATCAATTTTTGACTCTTTTCTTCTCAGATATCCTCTTTTTTTAACTTCTGTGCGCTTCATTATCTGTCGTTTTTTCCACTGACCTGGATCGTACAGAAGAACCAGTCTGTGTGCATCATTACATCTCAGTGTGTGTGTGTGTGTGTGTGCAGCCAGGGTCGTCCCAGGCTCCAGGATGTCCAAACGGCGCCATGCTAACCTCCACCAACAGGTTCTGTACAGCTGAGCACAGCCTGCTGCTGCTGCTGCTGCTGCTGCTGCTGCTGGGGGGAATTAATCTGTGCTCCACCTCTGATCTGGCATCTGTAGATACACACTCACATGCACGCTCCTGGACACACACACGCTGCCAGGCTCCTGGTTGTGCTCATGCTGTTCCTGGAGAGAGAGAGCGAATCAGACACACCCACACATCTCTTTCCTGTCTTCAATCTCTCTCAGACATTTGTGTCGTGCAGTGTGAGTGGATACGTTCACTTGACTCCGTCAGCCCTTCAGTCAAGTTCCTCCATTTTTCCTCGTCCTCTGCCTACACATCTCATGCACAGCACAGATACCTGCATCAATATCCACCAAACGCACTGCTGCAGATCCCATGTTGCGTTCAAAGACTGAACAACACATGACGATGGAGCAGGTAGAAAGAAGACGAAAGGAAAAGAGGTTTTGAGAATCTCAGATTTCCTGGGTTGTCGCCCCCACTCGCCTCGGGGTTCTGCGTTCAGAGCCCTCATTAGTCGGTCGGAGGCGTTTGATAGCTCCGAGTTTTCCCCGTCACACCAACCTGCTGTCGCCCCCGACAAGCTGCAGAGATAAAAATATCGTCTGTGAGCTCAGCAACATGAAAGGTAGCACTCTGCTGCTCCACTTTGACTCTGAACACTCACATGTATCCACAGGGCTGTGAAGCACATTAAATAACTGTTAGGCCTACCCCAGGTTTGTTTTGTTTTATTTTTTTGCAGGGGGGGAGGGGGCTAATGCACAGATAATGTAATGGCATGTCGTGACGGTGAGAGAGTCTCTGTTAACTTCCCCCGCAGCAGCACATATTTACCCCACACACATCAGGAAACAGGAAACTTCAGTCATTAATTTCACTTTTTGATTGACGGCTTGATGACAGGCGGAGCTGATGAAAGAGATTCTGATGTGAGGCGACACGGTGCGTCACAGCCGGGGCGCTTTACAGATATTTATAGTTTGTCATCTGCACAGACAGGAGCTTTATTCTCTACATGCATTCATTTTGTATGGAATGGAAAGCTGAGAGGCGTTTTTCTCTGTATTAAATAAGATGTGTAATAGTTGAATATTGGAAGGACGTTGAAAGTTTACATGATACTAAAGAAATGTTGAACCCTGAGTCGAGGTCACATCTTCTGAACTAAGGCTTTTTTTTTATATATACAATGTTCAAGGACTGTCTGAACCACAGTTTATTTTCCATTTAACCATTTTCTCTTCATGTGCAAAGTCTCACAAAAATCCACATGTAAACTAAATTGTGCATGTTTTCATATTGTAATCTAAAGTTCACTTACTGTTGTTTAATCACATCTCACGAATGCACACGTGAAATTACAGTTTCCAATTTCCAGTCAAATGCATTAGTAGCACCACTCAACAAGGCTTTCCCAGAGGCCTCTGCAGTCTCAGCATAGGACCTCCTTTATCCTCGTGCTCTCATTGTAATTATGATAATGATAATAAAGCTGTTGTTGTTTGCAGACTGAAGGCTGGTTGTCAGAGACAGGATCAGGTGAGGTAGACAGGACAGGGACAGGACAAGGACTTCAACCCTGCAGTAAGAACTGGACCCTGACACCTCAGTGATCATCATCTCCCGGCTCATAAAGATTACGGCCGGAGTCGTTTCAGATACAAACTTCTTCCTCCATTAAAAAGGAGCTGGTACAGGTGCCCACGGCCTCATCTCACCTGCTGCTCGACATAAAGCTGCGACCGCTGGTTCACACACCTGAGGAAAAAACATCACACTGAGAGATCCACTCAGAGACTCTGAGATACATCACATATACAGACTGTCTGTCAGGGGGGAGAGGGAGTGGGGAGGTGGGGGGCAGACATTGTGCTGATGACGTATGGATTGCAACTCTGGAAGGTCAAATTGGTGTGGTGTGTCTGGGCCTGATGTGGGGGGGTGGGGTGGGGGTGAGAGGTGAGGTGCTCGCCACACACCAGTATCACAAACCTAATCCTTCCTCCCTCCCATGTCTCTCTCCTTCCTCTCTCTCCCTCCCCCCTCATGCTGTTTGGAGGGTTCTCCCCTTTTCTAAATATGGCAGTTTCTCCCCCAACACCTCCTCCTCCTCCTCCACCTCCACCTCCTCCCCTCTTCTACCACACACACGCACTCTGTTGTGTTCTTGTCAGACGGCCAGTTGGAGTTCACCACCGGGCCAGAATAGAAGTTGTGTGTCCTTGAGGATGTCTCGCTCTCTTGCTCCCGCTCTCCCTCTCTCCCTCTTCACTACCCTTCTTCCTCCCGTCTCTCACCCCCTTTTTCCCTTCTTGTTCGCCTCAGTGTCACCTTACAGTCACGTCCTGCCATGGAGACCTCAGGAGACCCACCTAAGCGGGTAGAAAAGAAAAAAAAAATGGCGCTGACCTGTGTTCGACCCAGCTTGTGTTTATTGAGGCTACAGTGCTGGAACCCACCAATTTATACAGAGTGTGTGTGTGTGTGTGTGTGTGTGTGTGGTGTCAGTTGGAAATGTACCACGAGTCAGGCCCGGGTCAGGGATGAATATGCAGATATTTCTTTGTTTGTTAAGTCTGTGTGGTGCAGCAGCAGATGGTTTGTGTTTGTGCTTCTACACAAGAAAATCTTTACCAAACCAGAACTCTGCTCATTTCTACCCATGTAGAGTTAAAAACAGGAAACACACATTGTTTGAATTAATCTGTTTTAACCCTTACAACACAAATCAGCCTCTGAGGTCATCCAGTAGGGACAGATGTGCACAGATGTGTCCTAGATACTGTCTAATAACTTTTATTTATTCTTTCGTATCAAAGTTATTTAAGTTAATTTTCTCTCTGCATTGACGCAGTCATGCTAAAAGGAGATGCTACATGCTACAGTGTTAGCTACATTAGCTTGATGCTGCTTCACTCTGCAGGTCTGTGAAGAGGTGTAGACTCGAAGCTGACTCTCTGACCTGAAACTCAAAATGGTGATTGCAAAAGAAATGTTTTATAATATCAATATATTGATTGTAGAAACTGACCTAAAAACTCAGAAATGCCACTTCTGTCTCGCTTCTTCTTCCTCTGTATATTTTATGAAGTATATCCATGAAGCCCTCCCCCAGGGGGGCCAAGTGCGTTGCCTACGTTTTAAACATTTCTCACATTTTACACAGACCTCGTCTTCTTCTTCTTCTTCTTCTTCTTCTCACCCACCATCCTGAGGGGGAAAAAAGAAACATCATGCCCACTTGCATTTTCCTCCCTTTGCTTTCATACGCAGTCACGAGTCTCGTATTTGCTTTGGTTTCTGTCTGAACACAACGTGAGACGAGCCTGTCCTGTCAACACCGTGTGTTGACGATCTGCGCTGACATTCCTCTGTGTTTAGACATGGATATATACAGATGTACTGCGCGGCCTTTAGATATAGCCAATGATTTAATTTTTCATAGAATTGCATAGTGACTCATAAGATTTATCATTTTCTGACTGCAGTCTCAGTGTGGTGTTTTGTATAGGACCCACACATTATGTGGCTGTGATGTAAGTCTGTAAATAAGAACACTAAAAACAACCAGGGTTCAAAGAGTCAGCGAAGCCTTGGTTACTGCCGTCGTCAGAACTGATGACACTGGTGAATTTGTAGAAAGAGGAAGCAGAAGGAGGGAGAGGTCAGCGTGGCATCGAAGCACCAAGCCGAAGTCATTTCCCCTTTTTGTGTGTGCGTGTGTGTGCGTTTTTAATATGCGACCACTGTGTCCCAGTGCGACTCACTTTTGACACACTTGTGTTTTATTGCCTCCTGCGTCGCCTCTGCCACATCCCATAATGAGTCTGCACTGCCTGAAAATAGCCGCCTTGCTCCGAGCACAAACACGACGACACACCGCTGCGTTATGAACTCATCAAATCCCCAAATTTGGTGTGAAAAAAAAACAAAAAACAAAGAAGAACTTCAGCTTTTTCTGTGTTTTTTTTTCCCTTTCCTTTTTTTCTGGAGAGCGTCGGCGCACGGTGTCAGAGCTGGACAGAGGGAGGATTTGTGAGAAAGAGATTATTGTCATTTCTCCAACATGAAGCCTTTCATAACGTTGCACATGTGCGAGAGGTGAGCAGAAAAAAAGAGGAAGAGAATAATCTGTAACGATCAGTGAAGGCCAAGGTAAAAGATAAGAGACAGGCGAAGGAGGAAGGAGGAGGTTTGGAGGCGTGGAAGTGATTCATGTTAAACGACAACAAAAGGCGTTTTTATAAGAACGACAGTGACACACACTGTCATCGCATTACTGCTCGTTGGGGCTATTCAGAGACGCTTGCGTCAGTGAGGAGTTTGTCACTGGTGGAGCGAGGGAGGTGAGACGCTAACAAAGGTGGTGGGAGAGGGGGAGGGAGAGCGAGGGTGGTCGTCCAACTGTTTGTCTGCTGACGGACGAGTGGAGAGTGAGAGAGAGACAGAGAGAGAGAGAGAGAGAGAGAGAGAGGAAGGGGAAAGACATTTTCATCAGGATTATCCTGCAGCAGAGAATCTCATCTGGGAAAGTGGCCCAGCGCCTGCTGAACACACACACACACGCGCATGCATACACGCACGCACACATGCATGCATACACACACACACACGCGCACACACACACACACACACACACACACACAGCCTCTGGAGGCTGGAGGAGCTGTGCCTCCCCTCAGGTTGCCCAGGAAAGCCCCTCTTTTAGCTGCTTGCTACACTGTGGTCCTTCCTGAAAGACCCTGCTGCTGGATCTTAATATATAATGCTGTGAATGTGTGTGTGTGTGTGTGTTTCATCCTTCTGTTCTCCTTGTTGAATCTCAGTGGATTTCCTGCCACTTGATTACGGTGTTTATTCACGGTATCTCCCCAAACTCCTCGTGCCCAGCAGCAGCAGCAGCAGCAGCAGTCAGGAGGAAGAGGCCTTGATATCTGTGCGGTGCTTTGTATTCCTCAGCTGAGGATCCGAGGCTAAAACAACGTGCATGCACACAAGGCAGGAGTTCTCTGGTGCCAAAAAGTTTAGTCTATTTCCACAGATAATTGATCAGATGAGAAATGGGATCAATGTTTGGCAAGAGCTCTGAACGGTTGGTCAGTTTCAGCTCCTCTGGTGTGAAGACGCTGCTTTTCTTCGTTGGTGTTGTTGTTTTTTATCTCTGTGAGTGTGAGCGCTGGACTGTTGGGGTCAGATGAAACAGGTGTTTCCTTGGGCTCTGGGACTTTATGAGAAGCATTTTTCACCATTATCTTATATTTTTTAAGGGCATTTTCTGCATTCTTTGCACAGTGTAGAGTGGATCGCAGACAGGAAATGAGAGGAGAGATTCATTGTTTATATTACTGCAGGGCAGCGTCTTAATCCCCCGGGCCAGCACCATGCCCCATTTTCTGTTCTACACCATTAATCAGTTGTTTATTAGAAAACGCACATCTGCATTAGATTATTTTGAAAAAAGCCACAAACAGACCCAGTTCCCATGATCCACCCCCCCCCCCACACACACACACACACCAGTAATGAACTGTATGGATATGAACACCTCCGTCAGCACCGGCGCTCAGTACACCTGTTTGTTTCCTCATGAACTTTGTATTTCTAGCAGCCACTGTCGTATCAGTGAACCGGTGTTATCAGACTTAACTGCTGCTATAGAAATAAATTACACTGACTACCATAACTGCCATGTTTCCTCAGATAGTATCCAGGGCCTCTGTTTACACAGCTGCCCAGGATACCTGGTCCTTATTGAGAGAGGCCTTTACGTCTGCGTCTCTACACATCAGTGACCAAGCTCATCGTTCAGTAGCTCAACTTCATCTTCCTCAAGTGCTGCTTGGCACCTTGGCTCCCATTCAAGTCAACCAGAACATTTCCACAGCATGTGCTGCAGTCCGTCTCTGGTGCTGACCGGGCTCCGGACACGGCGCAGAGACCTGCCGTCCGGCAGTGCAAGGCTGTCCTCTTTTGACCCAGCCTGTCTTTGGGGCCGGCCTTTATTTGTTCATGTAAACAATGCCCCTGGCCATTATACGAGACCTGGCTGTTAATTGAATACTGGCTATTATTAGAGGAAATACAGAACAACACACTCAGAGCTGGTTCAATATGTTTTGTGTTTTCTAGTATAAAACAGTGATTAAACCACCTTGTTTTTGGTTTTCATTAACTCCACAGGACTTGAAATCCCTCAGATATTCAGTCCTCTTCAACCCAGACAATAGCAGCCAAACACAGGCGGCTCAGTCATACTCTGGGTGGCACTTCAGCTCGTGCCTAAAGACCATGAATTTTTCAGTAAACTGCTGCAGAATGGAGGTGTTGAGCTCTGTTACTGTGTCAGAGTTGTCCCATCTGAATTTGATAGGAGGGGAATATTCCCCTCTGTGATTGGGCGGCGGGGGAGCGGGGGGGCGGGGGGGTGGCGGCGGTGTGAGACACTTCTGACTGGGTTCGAGTTTGTTCACCCTCGTGAAGCTGCATGGATCTCCTGGGTCTCACACACACACACATTTCCTTCATTGTGTGGGGTGTGTTTATGAATGGCTTCAAGCTAGTATGTGATTAGGGAATATAGTGAACTAGCAGGAGTGTGGCAGGATGTGCTTATCAACACACACACACACACACACACACACACACACACACACACCAGGAGTCAGATACGTTTCGTGCAGACTGTGGGTTGGACTTTGATTATTTTAGTGAATCTAACATATTCTGTAATGATCCAGCTGTGGTTGTACGTCCAGTCGTGGATTAACTGTCTGAGAGGAAGCCATGACGCCGTGGTGTAGGCGGCAGAGGTGATGTGGGATACACCGCCAGAGAGGGATTCACACCCTCTCCCAAACACTAATGCTCTTAGAGCGGGTGACCTGTGGCCGCGCGAGTGTGGGTTAATCTGAGTTTCCCGTCATCACAGCTGCACATGCAGAAAGCAGGAAATATGAAAATACTCCGGTTTTATACAGAGAGAGAGAGAAGGCGGTGGCTTTGTTAGCGCATTAGCACGTCTCCACTGTGGCATGCTGGGAGAGCGTTGAGTGTGTGTCTGCTTAGCTGCAGGAGATCAGGATCGAGCTCAGAGGATCAATATTTATTAAGACATTATTAATACTCTGTTGTAGTAAAGATTTTTCATTTATACTCATAATTAAGTCATTAAACACTTTGACCATGAAATCGGTTTGAAAGATTCACATTGTTAAACTCTTTTGTTATAATTCTGTTTGTTCTTTGTATCAAAATGAATTTTTTTGCCGTGAATTGATTTTGTGATATTTTACTGTCGATGATATTTTTACAGCTCCTGAAAATCGCATCCCCTCCTCCCGTTCGTAGTAATCACCTGGGGCTTGGATTTGATTTAGTGCATACGGCAAGTGTCTGTGTGTGTGTGTGTGTGTGTGTGTGTGTGTGTGTGTGTGTGTGTGTGTGTGTGTGTGTGTGCGCGCGCGCGCATGTGTTCGTGAGCATGAGGAGTGAAAGGATGATGCATTTTAATAAGGAGGGTGTGATTAGGGAATATTCATCACATCACACCTCACTGTTGCCTCATGGCATCATCTTGTTACCCACACGGCTGTGTGTTTGTTATACACAGATATCTTGGGCCTTTGACACACACACACACACACATACACACATACACACACACAGGTCCTGGTGTAGAGCAGCTGGCTGCAGGGTCAACACAGTATCTCATGAGGTCACAGACTCAGCTCCCACCATATTCGATAAGATTATCCACCTGCTACTGACTGACCGTGACCTCTGACCTCTAATCAATATCTCAAGGAGATATATCTCTGATAGCTGTTGTTGGTTGTTTTTCTTGACCAAAAATCGTATTTTTTGCAACATTTCTTGTTCTGAACCAACCTTGAATTGTTGGAACTGAAATGTATTTGGCTCACACACATTTTCTTTTCTCTTTTTTTTAAGATTTTGAAATTTGACAAAGTTTGGAGACGATCGATATGTTTTGGAATTAATTATTTTGGAAGCTAAAACTTTTATTCCTAAGGGGTGTAAATGCAGGAGTGTGGACATGGACAAAACGTGATGTTATTATTAAAGCACAAACGGATTCAACAGTCACTAATGTGGCTCTGAAACCTCTGACTCGTCAATACTTTCAGCTCACTTTCTGAAGAGAGGACGTAAATACAGTCCGACTCTCAGTGGCTGTGTTATTTTGGCATGAAATGTATTGAGGTTGAGTTTGAATTAGAAGCAGATGTTCAACATTTGGTGATAAACGCAAAGCTGGGAACAAATTGCATAAAACTATAGGCTGATTATTGTTTTTTTTTTAATTATAATTATCAGATCAGGAACATTCCCCATAAATTAGGACTGTATTGTAAACATGTGATTGTCAGTCACCACATATCTTCTGTGGGTTTTAAGCCTCTGTGTGTGTTGCCAGCATAACAATAAGCCCCCGCATAAGAGCCGTTGCACACCTCACTGCAGTCGAACACTAAACACACACACAGTGCTGCTTGACTGTTTCACTTCACTGGTGTGTTCATTGTTCTGTAAAGGTTGCGTAAGGGGACACTGATCCCATCGCCACTGCTTCTCTGTCGTAGATACCTGAAAGACAATGAGCAGCTTGAATAGGTGTGACCTGGGGGGCGGGGGGCACAGGTATTATCTAGCAGGAGCTAAATGAAGCAGGACTGTAAAGAAAGGTCACATGAGAGATCAGGTGTGTTTGGGACTTTTTGTGCCATCTGTGTGTTTTTTTTTTTTTTTTTTTGTCGAGTCGAGGTCACGCTCTGTAAACATGAGTCACCTGACATTTATTCACTCTGAGATAACAGGTTCAGCTGGACACACCTTGTATTCATCCTCAGGAACACAAGACACCGTTTTTTTAGATCAGTTACGTCTTTAAACCATACAAGAGTGTACACGCATGAAGAAAAGACGCAGCTCCGGGCGACTGCTGTGCGTCCATCTTACCTCACTGAGGCGTATTTAAAACGACAAAGTATCTGCAGATTGTGTCAGTGTGTCACACGTCAATTGATGGTGTGTTTTGATGAGTGTTAGATGATATCTGTGAGAGATACAAACATGGGAATTAATACAACCCGGTCAGAGTACCTGTGTAAATATGATCATAAGTCAGATCCAAACACAAGAAGTCCATATGAGCTCATCTATTTGTGTGAGCTACCCTCACAAAACGACTCCACCTGTGGAAGAAAATGCCTTTTATTGGTTCAAACTTTCACCATAGGTCATGTGAAGATGTTGAAGAACCCACGGTGGGAGCTGCAGGGAGCTCGCGCTGGAAATATACAAACAGTTACGACTCAACGTGTCAACCTGCGAGCTGCGACCTTCTGCAAATGTTTGTTCAGTCGTTCTAATCAGTCAAATGCCAAGCTGCGTATTCACTTAAAGTCTATTCTGTGACATTCCTGTCCCTGCTGACAGGATGTGTAACATGTATTCATCCTGTCGTCATGGAGATTGCAGCTCTAACACTGAAGATAGATGTGTTTTGGTATTTGTAGCGTGTCCTTAAAGTTATTCTAATGGGTATTAATATATAAGATTATCCATCACTGATGAGCTTTAAAGGGGCCATTAGGTCGCCCTGCGTGACCTGAACATGTAGCATGATGAATAGATTTTACAAAGTATGTTGCAGTTCGCTGGCGTTACATGATAAGAGCCTGTAGTTGTTATTATTATTATTCACAGGCTGACACGGCAGCCTGTCATCACATTTACTCATGATGGTATTACATCAACGTAATGACAATTCAAAGATGGCTTTATTGAGGATTATGTGTGTGTGTGTGTGTGTGTGTGTGTGTGTGACTCAGGATGTGTGTTTGACTCATGGATACACAGACACTCACACATTCCCACCTCATCAGGAGCTGTGATACAGCACTATTCTGGAGACAGGAGGTGGTACAGAGTTGAATGGGCTTCATTGTGCTCCAGCAGCACTGTCTTGGAGACAGGCTGGCGAGCCCGCACAAGTACACACACACACACACACACATACACACATGTTTTCGTAGGTCACTTTTGGGGACAATACCCCAGACTTTACCTTTGTCCCAGTTTTTGTCTGTCTCCTCGTTTGTGGGTGCGTTTTTTGTCTCCAAGTGGACAAAACTGTCCCCAGTCTGAAATGTGTCCCCACATGAAACAGAAACACACACACATGTATATGTAGTATCCTGTTCCCGGCTTGACCCCACACACACATACTACCCCTCCCTCTGTCTGTCTCTGTCTTTGTCTCTCTCTCTGTCTCTCTCTGTCTCTGGCACTGTAGAAGAATCGACACCAGTCTTGTTCTCCAATAATCTCTCCACACATGAACACTATTTGTCCACACCAGCTTCTGCTTGAATCTAAAACTCATTATACATGTCTGCCCACACACTGTGGTCTTTTGTTGCAGCCATGTTAGAAATCTGGTTCCCAGATATTGTGCAAAACTGCGTCACAGACACAAACATGAGCTGTCCTGATTTTTTACCCCCCCCCCCTCTCTTTTTGAGCATAGCATCTTTTTCTTTCATTTTCAGTATTGGTTGATCTACCACTTTGGTCCAGACTTAGTTTATCTAAGATATCTGGTTTATAATGCTCATTAACACATGCTAAGATGGTAAGAATTGTCTACAAACGGCATGTTAGCATTGTCAAAATTAGCATGTTAGCATACCAATGTTAGCATTTTACTCGCCTCCTACAGAGACGCTGGCATGCCCCTGGAGTCTGAGTCATGAGGATAATGGCATGAACAGTTGTATCACATGCTCATAAAAAATGTTCCTCTGTGTTATTGTTCAACCTATCAAAGGTCACCCATGTCCTTTTGTTGACATTTTAGCTTTGTTTGCATATTGAATGGCCTTTGTTTTTGCTGAGTCACTCATAACTCGTATTACACACATGCTTGTTTAATAGCGATGTAACTGTAGTACGTGCCTCTCTGGTTTGATATGCCAACAACATAACAGGTCAACCTCGAAAGCTTTTGGCGGTGTCACAGTGGCTTGTCACGGTCGGTGTTCTGTAGTTCAGTTTGACTGGACTTGAACACTCACTGAAATCTCCTGTTGAGGTTTTTGTTTTGTTTTGTAGTTGTGTTGATTACATTTTATTTTTTACATTTTTTCATTTTCGTTTTCCATCCAAGATGGGGAACAGCTCTAGTAGAACAACAGACATGCTAACTCATTAGCAACAGCATGATGGATTGTGTTTAAAGTTGGTTGAAACAAGCTAATGACTTCCTGCTGCATATTTATAAAGTAAAACCTACAGGGAGATTGATTGCTGCAGATTTCCCATAATGCTCAGTGAGGGGTCAAAAGGTGATTTGGCAACAGGACTTGATGTTTTTGTTTGTTTTTTCTAGCCGACCATCTGCTAATGTTTGAGAGCCTTCATTTTTATGACCCATAATCCTCTGTTTATGGACATTGTTTTCTAAAGCTTAAACTAAAAAGATGAATTGATTGAACCACCCTACAAGACTAGACAGTGAGTAACTGAACACCACTGTACCAAACATAATGAAGCTGAGATATTACAAAAATTACACAGAGGGCTGACACACACACACACACACACACACTGTGTTGGCTGTCTGGTGTGTGTGCACACATGCTGTTAGATCTGTCTTCTCTCTCGCACACACAGATGCTCTGACACTTCTCTATCAGCTCCACACACAGAAAACACAAGCTTCCTCCTCTCCTTGCATTCTCGCACCGAAGAGATGAATCAGCAGATGACGGTGATGATATGTGACACATAGCGAAACGTGACATGAATATGTAGCAGCCAGCAGGAGATAAAAAGCCTGCAGATAGGTAGAGGAGTTCATGCTGACTGTAGCGAGACAAACAAACGACACAGCGTTCACATCAGAAACTTCTGCGTGGTTTGGGAGAGCATGAGCGGTGTGACGTCACTTCCTCTTACATTAAGGCCTTTGATTTTCATGCACAGTGCTGCTGGCAACCACCGCCACAAACAAACAGATACACAAGTTCTTGTTTACCTTGAGCATGAACAAGCAAAATTGTTCTGCACTTGCACAGTTATACATGTCCGTCTGGGCTAAAGTTAAAAAAAAAAAAAAAAAAAAGGGAGCTGACATAGAGAGAGGCAGACTTTTCTCAGGTTGCTCAAATCTAATTTCCCTGTCAGGCTATAGACGCCGGTGGGGAATCTCCTCCTCACACAGAGTGACTAATCAGAAATTTAGAGTTAAAGAAACAGCCCCTCCAGTGTCCTTGGACTCTGGTTGTGTGTGCAACTTTACTGGCTCGGCATGAAGTGCATTTATGATATTATTGTTTTATTTTACAAGGAATTATATGACTGGTGTGATCCAGTTTGCCAGTGAAAGTCAACATTGTGTGACTGATGGCGGATGATTGGAAATTGTTTTGCAAAAATGCCACGTGCAAAAGATCTGACTTTATGATCAAGTGTTGAAGCAGTTTTTACAGATTAAAGCTCGGAAAGCGAGGGAGAGCTGATTGAGTGGCAGGATTATGAGGTCATGAGTGTTGCTTAAGGGCACTGCAGTGATTCCAGTTATAAACAGAGACATAGTTAACCATTTCCCCCCTTTGAAGATTTAAGGTCATTTGTCAGATCGTCTATTGTTTTATTGTACACACAGACACAGACACACAGAAACACACAGTGGCACAAAGTTTTGTCTCATTTTCTCATTTCAGGTCACCTCCTACCTCTCTACCTATTTTTGTCTCCCTCTCTCAGACTGACTCTTGCTCAATGTCACGCTGCCTCTCTGCAGGGCTGCTACCATTAATGCCAATCTGCCGTCACAGTGTTTTTCATCACAGCGTTGGGTTTGTGGTTGAGGAAAAGCTCCATTAATACACACAAATGCTACAATAATAAGAGTCGGTTCATTTGTCGTGTTGTCCTGTGAACTGTCACTAACACATATTATAAATACATGTTTTTTTCCCCAGTAGCAAGAACTTAAAGTGGTACAAAAGAAATGCCAGTTATGCTGCATATACATACACTGAATGCATGGTTACCAAGCAACACAAAAGGGAAAAAAAACTGCAGTTCTTCGATTGGCCACTTGAGGCAGGCTCCAAAAGCCAGTCAGTTCCCCTTTTTTTCCCTACATTCATTTTGAAGGCTTAAAGCTCTGCGTAATTGAGGGCGTGGTCACTTTGAGTGACAGGTGGGTGGGTGTATGTTTACTACAAATCGTGATGACTCCACACAGGGCAAAGCTCTTTACCTATTTCTTGGATTAGACAGGAGTTAGTTAGTAAGCAGAGGTGGACGCTGCCAAGATGGCAGCAGCAGAGCAGCCCACTCTGAGCTCTTCTGACCAGAGGCTACGTCCATAATGATTTAAACAGTCTGCAGCTTTATATAGTCGCATCCCTGAGACCAAAACAGAAAACCCTGGTATGTTATTATTTCATGTATTGAGTTTTATCTACAACATATTTGCAGGATTTCAGTAGTTTTTTTTTTTAAATGTCTCCCATTTTTTCCCACAAGCAGCTTTTTTTTAACTTCCTCTTGCTCTTATGACTCAGCCTGAGGGCTTACTTAAAGACAATGTGTGCAGTACTTTTCTTTTTCACCAGCCGAGCTTCCCTGCAGTGTTTTTATGGCAGAGGCAGCCCCCCATTAAAAAATGAAAACATCTAGAGAAATGAAACTTTAAAATTCAGTGGGAAAGAGGAGCTGCTAAATCACACAGTGAGATGTCAGATATTTAATATGTGTGCCGATTGTTTGGGCCATCAGTCACAAACTAAAAGAAGCATGAGTTAAGATGTGTAAAGATCTGGGTGGCCCTCCACCTCCGCTGTGCAGTTCACTGTGGAAACCCTGCCAATAACAACTTTAAGAGAAAAAACAGCTCTTTTCTATTGAATGAGACATTTTTATACTGAGAAATCAGGCTTGGTGTGAAGCAGGAAGTGTGTGTGTGTGTGCTCGTACCGATGTGTGTGCATATTTTGAACGTCGATAATTCCCGCTGAAAGGCTCATTGACAAGGCATGAAGCTCCCCCCCCCAGCCTGCTCTGTACACCCCTCACTGTTTTCAGCCTCATAAAGCAGCATTTCACCAGAAAACAGAGCGGCTTGTTTGCACGTCTCCACTTTATCTATCGGAGCATATACAGCTGTGTTTGTGTTCAGACTGCACAGATGGACAACGACGACTCCTCCGCCATCATCAGTTAATTCAGAAAATTCATCATCCTGTTGCTGGCTCAAGACTTCTCTTTGTCCTTGAATATGGAAACTTCATTTGCAGTGAATCAAAAAAGTACAACAACAACGACAAGGCCCGCATGCATGCATGAATGGGGCATATTAAAAGCAATGACAGTGGGGGAGGCCCTCTCACCACCTAACCAACCTGTGAAGAGTGCAAGTTGCTGTAGGCTGAAAACTCATCATGTTAGCAATGACCTCATGTCACCCGCACTGAGTCACATCCCGTCCCCTGCATTGTCCCTCCTCCACTCCCACTAATTGCTCTCATTAAAGAAATCCACCTTCTTCCTCTTCCCCCCTTGCTCGCCTTAAACCAAGTCCTCTCCAACATGGTCCCTTTCCAAAGGTCACAGGAATTTGTTTGTGCTGTGTTGCCGGGGAGCAGGAGCAGCTTTGCCTCCCTGCTCTTCTTCGTCTTCGTCTTCTTCTTACAGACGGCTGAGTTAAACAGAAGTGATCCAGGAAATGAAGCTTATTCTGTTCCCAACGGCAAAAAAAGTAAAATGTAAGCAATGCAAAGAGCAGGAAATTGAATGAGCAGTGAAGTGGAGGGCGGCTGGTGCATTTCTGTGGTGAAGCTTTGCAGCAACTTTAGGGTTTGGAGCAGAGTCAGTGTGGTTCAGAGTCAGGGTTCACAACCAGTGTACGATCAATGTGTTTGTTTTTAAAGCTCCCATATTATATGAAAATATTATATATTGATTATGAAGCAGGGCGAGGCTTTCTGTGAAGGTATCAAAGCCTCAGTCTGCAGAAAAAATGCTCACAGCCTGTACTCAGGAACTGGGCCTTGACAAAGCAGCAGCCTCTTCCCACCTGTTCCCACCGTCCATTCCTGCAGGATTTAGTTTCTCCTTGGCGTCTTTGACCTGAAATCTGCTAGATCTTAATGCAGCGTCTCAGAAAACAGTCAGCCAATCAGAAACAGAGGCAAAGTCAACGAAAAACAGTAGCACAACAAACACTCTGTAAATTGTTTTGTTGGCGTTGGCGCAGAGACGATTTGTCCACGGCATCAATTAAGAGTGTGTAATATGGTTTTTTGAACGTCTGTACTGAGAAAAGGCTAAAGCTGAAAAAATTCATTCTCTCCAGTGTTTTATTGACACATGAGTGACGGATTGCATCTGACGGCAATATTACTGCTCAAGCCTGCGGTCAGACAGAAAGAAACTCATTTCACATTTTTTCATCTTTAAACAGCTGCATGTGTGATGTCTGCAGACTCACACTCACAATGAAGCTGTTATCAGTGTTTTCTGTTCTCTGTTTTCATGGCTAAATATAATCTGTTGCATTTTAAACAGCCTGTAAAACACCATGTCTCTGCAGTTGTGTCACAGTTCGACACTTTTAAATAGCATGTTGACCCTTTGAACGTCATCTGTAGTATCTGATGCTATATTAGTTGCACATCATGGTGCAGGAGTCGTTAGCTCACTGAGTGAACCCAGTGTTGTCGCTCAGAGTCCAGTTCCAGCTGCAACAGACCCGAATGCAAAGCAGCATTTCAAGGGAATACGAAATGCAAAATACTCGTCGGAGAATATATCACATCAAAGCCATTCATATCAGCAGCGATGTGAACATGCAAAGCCACGATATTTACAAGCCAAAGTTTTGTGCTGCACTTTTTATTTACAGTACAAGTGGTTAAAGACATGGTAATTGTGGGGTGTGTGTGTGTGTGTGTGTGTGTGTTTGTGTGATTGAGGAGTAGGTGACAGATGTTGGGACTTGTTAGACTTCATTTCTTGATGAGAATCATACAGTGTTGTATATGTGCATGTCTGCACAGCTGTGTAATGGTGTCTTCTTCCCCCGTCTGTGTTTGTGTTTATTTTCATCACTTGTTTGTCTTTGCGTGTTGTCATTTGTCTGTCATGCCGCACCGCCTAATAGCAGGGGTTAGGTGCTAGCTGAGTGTCGCGCTCGCCCACCGCTCACGTTATTAACAGGTTGTCTTCCAGGCTTTAATGAGCTGCCAGTCGCCTCCCTCGCTCCACAAATCAACAGACAGCAGCACAGTGGCTCCGTGGAGCAGGTGCTCATCAGCTAATTTTGTAAAGATTTTTCTGTGGTGAAAAAAGAAAAACTAATCTGGAATTTGGTCCAGTTAGCGCTGGTCTGCCTTCACTTGCAGCAACAAAAAGGTGGCAGGAAGTTACCAGAGGCAGGCAGGTCAGTGGAGAGCTCTGTGGCTCACAGTCAAGTGTGAAACACCTGATGTATACCCGACTGCTGTGACCATCAGTTCTGTTTGTTTTTCTTCCAGAGGAGACGCTTGATTGAGTTGTCAACTTCCTATTCAAGCTCATGGACTCTTATTTATTGTTTATTGTACTGCACCGAAACACAAAGGCACATTTCTCTTGTGAGGAAAACCTACTTGACGCTGAAGCTGATTCTGGTTCAGATCTACCAAACCGACCACTAACGTGCTCGTACAAGCAGTCACAGTATCTTTCTGAGCCTCTCTCTCTCTCTCTCTCTCTCTCTCTCTCTCTCTCTCTCTCTCTCTCTCTCTCTCTCTCTCTCTCTCTCTCTCTCTCTCTCTCTCTCTCTCTCTCTCTCTCTCTCTCTCTCTCTCTCTCTCTCTCTCTCTCTCTCTCTCTCTCTCTCTCTCTCTCTCTCTCTCTGTATTGATGCATTTATTCCAAACCTGGTACTTTGTTCTCAGGATCGTACATTATATTATCTTCACTTGTTATTGACGAGGGAGTAAAAACAACGTCCGAGCTGCTGAGATCATGAGCAATTAATCGTTTTCTTTACAATTAAATCGCCTTGTTTTAAATGGTTGATGGTTGTGACTTGGCCTTTGTGCAGGTGCAGCTCTGGTGCTGAGAAACTCTTTGGCTGCAGTCATTTTCAAAATCAGTCACAGACGTCCTGACAGCTTGTTGTAAGGCTCAGTTTCTGAATACAGGCCGTGTGCGTCCCACCGAGGCTTTGATACTGACACAGTATTACATAGAACCTAGAGCTGATCGATAATCAAAAGACGTGGAAATCTCAATGTACACAACATGAAAGTTTTATGTTTAGAAAGAAAGCGGTGAACATTTGCTGGTGTCAGCCTCTCAGGTGTAGATTTCCTGCTTTAGTTTTTCTGATCTGTGGTTTTTCTGCTGTTCTTCCTCAAACCCAACAATAAAACAGTGTATCAGACTTGAATATGGATATTTTTCAGTTTGATCAAGGAAATAATCAAGTATCAGAGATATGATTTCAGCTACTTGTTGTTTTTTAATCCTTGATGATTATCGTGCCGCTCGGTGATGCACTTCTTGCAGGAAATTATGGTGCTGTAATCTTCTTCTCGTTGGGACTGTTGCCGGTTGGGTCGATGTCTTTCACCATTTTTGCGCATGAAAAATATCATCTAACAATCATCTGTCCTCCTGTCATGCCGGAGCTGTCATCAGCCTCATTTGCCTTTGGTGTCGTTGGTGCGCGTGGCATCATGCAAAGTTTGATTGTGGAGATAAAGGATGAGCTGAAACAAATGACAGTTGCAGCACATTTGTATATTCCCCTGAGTCTCTGAAACCACAGTGCTCTGCAGACACGTCGTGGACCACTGTGTTTCATATCATGTGAGAATCATCAGCTGCTGTTTGATGCAGCTTTGAGGAGAATTTGCATTTTTAAGTGTTTCAAGATTAAAAAGCCAAGTAACAGGAAACAGTCGCAGACACTGTTGTTACTATTAACCACTGCATTCGTCAACGTTTGATTTGTGGATATTCACACATCTTCCGCTCAGATGTTTACAGGATGTGGTGCTGCTGTGGCTCAAGAGACTAATTATGAACCCCATCACATCACACACACACACACACACACACCTCTGCTCTTCTTCCTCCATTAAAGCAAGAAAACGACACTGGAAATGAAGTTGGATTATTTACATTTTTCTTTTTAATCTTCCACTTGCCTCCAATCAGCCGAAGCCTCAAGTGGCTCATCAAGCTGCTCTGACCCGTCTGCTCTGCTTTTGATTTTAGAGAATCTACAAAAATAAAGCACCAGCTGAGCAGATGCAAAAAAAAAAAAAAAAAAGAAAGAATGAATATAGACATGATTGTTAGTATGAAGCCTCGTTATCAAGCATCGCTTTTGTTTGTTTTCCCAGAACCAGCCCTCAGAGACCGTCACTCTCACCTCTGAGTCCATTAAGACAACCGATAAGGAGTTTGCCCGGTGGCCATGGATGGTGTGATATGATAGAAAGCTCTAACCAAACGGACCTTGATGTGGCCCTGCTACTCTTCAGATATGAGCACGAACCAAACTGCTGCTGGGAGTCGGAGCCGGTCGAGCTCAAGCAAAGTCGCTTCAGTGTGTCATGGCGCTTTTTATAGACCGGACTGTAAACTCAGGCTAAGAATAAACCAGGTGCCTGGAGGCCGTTTGGCTGGTTGTTTACACACGAACCGAGTTTGACACTTTACTGCACCGTGCCTATTGACATCTGACAGAAAACATTTCACCGCTTATTCACGCCTACACATGCACGCCCACGCCTGGAGTTTGTCTGCCACTGATCGCTGCTCCTCACTCTGAAATTCAGGTGTTTTTTTGTAAAAACAAACAAATAAAAAAATCAAACTCAAAGTGGAAATGTAACAACACAGCAGCCTGATGATGATGTCAGGTTCGTTACAATCATCATTTTCATTCAAACAATGTGTAGCTGCGCCTCCGAGCTGCTCCACGAACACCTACCTCACTTATCTGTCCAAGGCCATTTGTAGTTCTTCATCGTCTTGTCTCCTGCGGTGATTTTTCATAATAACAATAATGAATAATGCATCATGCTGATGTGCCGAAAGGCTTCGCAGAAGAGCTCTGAGCGTTGAAGGCAGCCGCAGAAAGCAAGGAGCACCGTCTGAATCGGAGCAGCGCTGCGAGCTTTCAAATGTCAGCAAACTTTCTCCCCTTTTTCTCTCTGTGAAGGCCCAAGATGACAAAGGAGGTGAAAAGCAGGTAGAGAGGGTTTTTTTTCTTTCTGATTTTTAAAAGCCTGAAGCCGAGAGGAAGATGGAGACAGGAAGGAAAAAAAAAAAGACTGAGGGAGAAACAGGAGGAGAAAACGAAAATGACAATGAGGTGTCAGCAAAGAGAAGATTGGAAGTGGTGACAATAGGTATGGTGTGTGTGTGTGTGTGTGTGTGTGTGTGTGTGTGTGTGTGGAGATTAGCATGAGCACTAGCTAGGGTGAGGGAGCACATCAAACAGCCCAGGGTTATTTACCCAGCCCTCAGAGGGATCGGACATGCGAGCACGCCACCGCCTCCTCCTCTCTAGCTCTACTTGTCCTGCTGACAAGTAGCTCAGGGTGCCTGACATTTCTCTTTTCAGTTTTTTTTTCTTCTTCTTCTTTCTCTCTCTCTCTCTCCCTCTCTCTCTCTCTCTCTCTCTCTCTCTCTCACCCTTTCCCCCCACATTTTCTTTTTCTTCTTCATTCCTGACCTTTCCATACAGCTCTCAGAGTGCAGGTGGGGCCTGTGCTGTAGAAAAGGGGTAGGAGGGAGGGAGCGATAAGAGCACTCAAGATGCAAGTCGGTCAAGGTGGACGCCACGGAAACACAGCAGCAGCAGCAGCAGCAGCAGCAGCAGCAGCAGCCCACATCACGTATTTATCATTCACACAGTGGTTGGTGCTGTTGAATGGTCCACACTCTGTGCAGCCAGATTACAGAAACACATTTTCACATCTTGCTCTGCAGTTTGTTCTGAAATAAGTCCGTTTGTGGCGCTCACATTATAATACCATCACAGACTTTGAACGGTTTTCAGAGGGACTATTTTTGGCAGAAACTAGTTCCACTCAAAAAAAAAGTGGATTATCCAGAGTCAGGAGGGATTTTGTTTCTGGAAAGGCATGTTGCTTTTCAGTGTTTCTTTTTTTCTCTGTTATTATTGGTATTTTTTAAGCTGCACCAGTGGATGTTTTTACATCAGTGATGAATCAAAGAGTGAAATGTGACAGACCGACAGAAATGATCACATGACTCTGCAGGTCAAGTCCACAGCATAGAAACATCTCTTCATAGTGCTCTCATTTAAATACTTGGAAGTTCAAAAGAAATCAACCCTGGACCTTTATTGGAGGGTTTTTTTTATTATATTTGCAAGTAAAGGTCAATGAAGTGACCATCTATGGTTCTTCACCCTTCGAAGTGTGATGTGTACAGTACATATAAAGGAACTATGCAGGATTTTTACCTTAATTAAACGGCTTCAGAGTGATTGTGATGGTTATATAAATGATCTGTAACTTGTTACAGGGAGACTGGAGGCTTTCCGTCTTCCAAGTAGTGTGTCTTGTCCCAAAAACCAACCTTGCAAGATCAGTGTCCGTGTCCAAGATCAGTGTCCCCGTGTCCCAGCTCTCACAAACGCACCCCGTTTACGACAGATAAAACTACACAAATATACACGTCGTAACATCGTATATGATATATAACGTTATCCACCGCTCTACTGATTGCTTTCTCGCCAGCTTCATTGAAAACAAATGCACAGGGCATGGAGGAGGAGGGTTAGCAAAGAGGAGAAGGAGGAGAGGAGAAGCGACCGAACTTGCATAGTTCCTCTTCAAAGCATAGAAATGTGTTAAAACATTTATTCTGAACTTGAGTACTCAGCTTAAACTTAAGTAACTTATTTGATCTGTCAAAAGTAAGTTACTGAATGTGGCTACTTGCTCGATGAAGGGTTAAAGATGTCGACTTTACAAAGCCACAGACAGAGACAGCAGCCAGCTGGGAAACACAGCGGAGCGTTCAGCAGCTCAAGAAGCAGATATTTGTTTATCAGGACCAGAGACGGGACAACGTGTGTTTGCTCAGTCAAATTTTTATATGTGTTATTCAACAGTAGCCCCTGTCCATCCTGGCAGTGTGTGTGTTTGTGTGCATTACAGTGGAGCTGTAACAATCTAACCTAGTTCACACAACACCTGAGAGCGGAGGAGTTGGCTGTGTTTGCTGACAGATTTTCAAAATAAAAGACATTTTATCCAAGGAGTATTTCAAAGATCAGTGGAGTTATAGTATTAATAAAGTAAAGTATTAATATTTGTGTTTTAGCTGTAATAATACTCAATTTAAGATACTCAGGCACAGTACTCAGGTAAATGTACTTTGTTACCTCCGCCCCTGTAAATGTGGAGGATGGAGCACAGACGAGCCAAAACCATGACGACCACGTGTTTGCTGACAGTGTAAAAGGAGATAAAGCCACAGCAATCTAACAGGGTGGGAACCAGGGTGTTTTCACAATTGTTCCACTTAGAAGTTTTTTTTTCTGCAACTGAATAAAACCAGTTTCACCTCCTGTTGTTGTGGAGAGATCTCAGACCCAGACGCCGACATCTGCAGCCATGGCAGACGGTATGATTTACATTGTTAGATACCACGAAAAGGAAGTGGGAGAGGTGCTATGTGTAATCTGAGTTTGACTAGACAGACTGCAGCCAGCCGCTCGGACCTCTGTGTCAGCCAAGAGAGTGGTGGTTTCTCTGGCGTTGAGGTGTCTCACCCTCCACCTGCAGAGCGCTGGACTTTATCTTTACATCTGCTTATCTTTCTCTCACAGTTTCTGCACATGCATCGTGCTTTTATCCCCAAAATAGTGCACAGAATCTTACTTTTGCTTTTCCTGGCAGTGTGTATACAGATGATAATTCACCCCTGAATGTACCGTTCAGATACAGTAATTATCTGCCTCTCTCTCTCTGTCACACACACCCCCTCACACACACCCCCTCTCGCTGCAGCAGCCTTTTGGGTTATTACATAACAGCACTGAGGTCAAGGACAGCAGCGTTCATTTTTTTTTTTTTTTTTTTTACTCTGCTCAGTTCTGCAAATTAACTAAAGCTCTTCACCCAAACACACAAAACAACAACAACAACGATAGCACACAGCTGTGCTCAGGTCAGTCTGAGCTGCTGCTGCTGCAGCTGCACGCGGCTCGACACCCAGAGGAGGTGAAATCAAGTGAAAGCTGTGAATCCCGAGTCTGTTTTTGATGGATGGATGGATGGATGGATGGATGGATGGATGGATGGATGGATGGATGGACGGACGTACGTCACCGGCTGCTTTGAATGAGAGGCTCCTATGGCAACACTGCAGGAAGCAGATCTGGGGCTTCATCTTAAGTGGCACTTTAACGACAACGCTGCAGAGAGTGATATTGCAAAGATCTTTTTTTTCCCCACCATTTCATAAAACCGACGCAGCTCCCACAATGCTAAGAGCTGTGTGAAGGGTGTGTGTGTTGTCAAACACACACACACACACACCGTCACTCCGTGTTTGTGGATTTACTTTAATAGCATTTCCTCCCACCTCTGTGTCTCAGGTCCACACAGAGCCTCGACTGAAAAACACTGAAGGAGGTTATTCAACAGGAAATAGGTCGGCGGTCAGCGCTTTTCCAAACCTTTTCAGATCCAATGTTGATCCTCCGATATTAAAAACAGAGCTGACGCCTCATGGTGTGTTGCTGTTGCTATTGGAAGTAGCACAAATGTATGTGGCCCAGAGCTGGTTCTCAAGCAGATGTCTTTAAAGTGACGCATCCATTTTTATCCTGCGACCGGTCACGGGGAGTTTAGAGGAGGATTTCGAAGCCACAGGGGAGTCATGGATCGTGGAGGAGTGAAGTTCGGTTTTTAACAAGTTATATTTCCTGACATTTTTATTTGCTTTCCATCTGCTTTACTTCACCGTGCTCTTCTGTTCTGTTCTGCTGCTGCTGCTAAAATTAACTTCCTAAATGTCAAGTCTGAACGTGAGAGAGAGGGTGTGGTGTGCAGGCCCGCAGTGTTATGGTGATAACAGTAACGCACACAAAGAACCACAGAGCTCTCTTGTTCACTCACACACACTTTACACACGCACACATGCACACACACACACACTCTACTTCACAAATGCTCAAAGTCATAGCCAACAGCTCTGAATTCCCAGCGTGCACCGTGCCTCCTGAACTGTGCCTGTAGCAGATAAGTGAGCCGTGGAGTGCAGAGTCGAGCCTTGTGATCGCACAGTTGTTGGCACCGTCCGGGCCGCGGCCTCAGCTTCAGCCTCGTCCACGGCCCCAGCTACCCCCCACACACACACAAATGTGCCATGCCAGGCCCAATCGGACGTCTCCTCTCTCTCTTTCGCTCTCTCTCTCTCTCACACACACACACATGCAGCAGCGACCGATCTGTCACAAGCCTTGGAAAGAAAAAAAGGAAAACACTTTCCTCAGGCAGGAAAAGAGCTGTTCAGAGAGAGAGAGGGAGAGGGGGGGCAGCTGGAAAAGGGTTGAGTGAAGGCCCCACTGTGCCTGTGTCTGAACGTGTTTTTTTTTGGGGAGGGGGGTTATGTAAGGCGAGGTATGTGGTTGTGGTATGAGTCAACAAATGGGTCAGCTGGCTCTTTGCAGCTTGGACACTCAGATTTACAGCTGAGAGTGTTTTACCTCGAGGAATAATAATGATAATGATAATAATAATAATCCCCCCCCCCCATAAAAAAAGACTTAAGTCTCAACTGATTAAATTGCAATTACAAAGACAGTTTGTGAAGAATGTTAATCAGCAGCATGTGTCAGCTTTTTCTTTATTTGATATACTTGTACTTTTTTCAAGCTGCGCACGGCAACGGAAAAAGTTCAAAGAGACCTGCGACTAAATTACAGGTGCAGAGACGGAGCCAGAGCCGAGATGAAAATCTTAAGAAAACTTGGCTGAAAGGACGAGCTCCTTGATTTTCTAAATTTCAAACAAACCAAAGCCTGAAACTGAACAGACCCCCCCCCCCCAAAAAAAGAGTCTGGATTTGAATTTACTCTTTTTCTTTCTTTCTTTTTTAAATCTGCTATTTAAAGCCAAAGAGTCTTCAACATGTTGCCAACTCTTTAATTTCTCTGTCTTAAGGCCACATTAAGTCTAATTATTCCTCTGCATGGTCGACAATCAGGCGATGTTACAGGAATGGGTGTTTCCCCTGTGCCACGATAATGGACCCATTAAAAAACAGAACACTTGAACAAGTTCAGACTTTCATCCTTTAATTGGACCCACTGGTGTTTTTATCACTTATTTTATCCGAGGTTTTCTTTCCTTTACTCCACAGTCACTCAACACTCGTGTTTTTTCTGCCTTTGACCTCCACAGCTTGATATCACCCCAGCCTTTTTTCTTTTTCCTCGTTTGCTATGAATAAAGGTGGACATTGATTTGGCAGGGACGTGCGAGACAGACATCTGCCTGCCGAGTCGAGCATCAGCTTCACACTCGCTTTCACTTTCAGCAGAAACCCTCCTCGTTTTCCCTCATTTCACACACGGCTGAGCTTCTCACACAGCTTCTCTCGAGTTCAGATGTCCTCAGGAAAAAAGAAATCCTCATTAAGACAGAAAAGTAGTAATGAAGTACATGAAATATTCACCTGCGCCTGTTTGCTACGGCTCAAATGTGAGGTGGCTTAGAGATCCCCTTTGTTGCTTTTTGGCTAAAAAGTCGAAATATAAATGAGATGCTTCCAGCATACGGAGGATATCTGTGTATTTGTTGATGCTCACTCCAGTGATGTTGCCACTGTAAAACTTATAAATAGCTCCTTTTAAGCTAATTCGGTGCCATGTCTGACTCCACTGACACTAAACACTCAGTGTGTTTGGCTTTTGTTTGGAGGTTGCGATCGCTGCTGTTGTTGCTGTTTGTTCCCTAACAAATACAATTTCCCAGGAAACTCAGAATGGAAACAAACTGAATCACTAACATGAATTAAATGTTGAACTGCTGCTCCGTCGTAAAGAGAGAGTGAGAGAGAGAGAGAGCTCTGATTGAAAGGGTTTGTATGAGACGTGTATCCGGAGGACGAATGCTGCAGATGACCTACATTCAGACTCATATCTCACCTCTCTCACACTCCCTGTGCTGCCCTCTCATGCAAGCACAGATCCAGTGTGAACTCTTTTTTTTTTTTTTTTTTTGTCTGGAGAGCACGGAGGGAGACCGGTGGCAGGTGCCAAGTGCTTTCAGGGCCCTTCGACTGCTCGTCTTCTTTTTTCTCCACCCTTCCTTCCTTTTACTATACTGTCACTCTGTGTGTGTGTTTACATGGTCACATTGCAACTGTCAGATAAACCCCCTGTAGAGATGTCTTACTCACATGAAGGTTGTAATTGCAGAAGCAGAACTTGATTAACCCAGCTGGGTTACTCCTCTTCCTCTTGGCACCTATACACATTAGTGATAAAAATATATCATTGCCAGCAGCTCGCAGTTTGTTTGCTTTTTTTTAACAGTGTAGATAACGTGTGCTGAGATGTTGTTTCATCAACCAGTGAACAAAGCCCCAAATAAGTTTGTCTGTTCTGTGCCACAAACCAGCCGTCACCATCAGTGATATCAGCTGGTTGTGGCTCGTCATAGACACGTGTTTTTTTACAAAGCTGGAATCAACAAATGTTTGATTGTTTTGATTGAAACCTAAATGTTTCATGTCTGGACAAGTTCAGCCTTTATGACACAGGTTGTACTGCACGCTTTTATTTAAGGTGCAGTTTATCTGTGTTTTTTGAATCTTGTCTTCGTGTTTGTGTCACTGGTAGTCATTTAATTTCCTGTTCGGTTGAGTGCGTGAGCTCTGCAGCGTCCTAACACGACGTCTCAGTCGCAGCTGTTTCTATCACACTGGTTTTCAGTTGAAAACACTCCCCCCGTCTTGTGCGGTGGAGTGCACAGGTGTGTGCGTGCTTTTCTTCCCCCTGGGTGTGTCTCTCAAAGATTGACAGTGATTGTGTAAACAGCGTCATATCTTGAGTAAATACAAGAAGGAGAAATAGAGCACAAGTCTGTGATAAGAGTCTGAATTCACTCTTTGCACCACACCTTCATCTTCTAAGACATTTGGGTGAGTGAATATCTTCATTATAGAAAACAGATCATTCAGAATCAAAGAAGGGGTCGACACTTGATCTAAACTCTACCTGTACATGTCTCACATGTTACATCTCTGTCAGTTTCTGGCTCTTTCTTCACTCAGTGCTTCCACTCATCCTCCTCCCTCTCACATCTACTCTCACACATCCTTAAGCTGCACCAGTGTTCGCACCGACACTCCTCTTCTGTCTCGCTCTCTCTGTCCTTTTTGCCCTCTCATATCTCCCTCTGGCTGTTTCCCTTTTCTTTTTCTTTTTTCTTTTGATTTTCACTCTCCACATTCCTCCCTCTAATCACTGTCTATCCTCTCTCTCCCCTCCCTCTGATCACACTTTCTCCTCGAGTGCCTCTGTCGACCTGTAATTAAAAACAGTTGCAGAGGCCGAATGAGCTGCGTTCAAGTGTAATGTGGGACTCCTGCTGTCCTCCCTCCCCCCTCCCCCCATCATTCCTGCAGAATACATTACCAGCATCAATATGCCTATTTGCTTTACTCCCCAACTCCTTGTGAATGTGTTGTTGTCAATTTCATGAATGCGTGTTTTTTAGACACTACTCCTCGGCATTGAATATCCTGTTATGCGTAACACAGCAACAATACTGGACACAATGGCTCCATTCTCCAGGTCCATCAGTCCTGATTCCACGCGTTCAGCAATTACCGCCTGGCTCGTAGACTAATGCAAAGACCATAAGGCTTAACCAGAGCCAAAATGGACCCTTTCTAATGGTTCCTATCTTCCTGTTTCCGCAATAACAATAGTGCCTGTGCGCACAATGGGAATGTGTCAGCACATCTCTGGTTTGGTCTGGTTTTTTTTGGGTGTTGGCCTACTTTATCTAATCCCAGCGTGTGTGTGTGTGTGTGTGTGTGTGTGTGTTCGCCTGTAATTTTTTTGAGAGGAGCTCCGGTGGTTTACAAGTGAACCATTGTGACCGGAGCATCGGTGACGATGACGAGGAGTAAGACTGGTGGCCTGACCTTGACGATAAACGGGATTGTTTAGCTGGCTGCTGTGTTTTGTTTTGGGTTTTTTTGTGAAATGCAAATACTTTCAACATGAGGTGATGTAGCAGATTGAATTAGTCATGGGTGGGGTGGCATTAAAAAAAACAAACAGAAAAAAACAGATGAAAGGATCCGGCAAGTACGAGCAGGTGTGCTCCACACAAAGGACATGCACTTGTATGGACAGACAGAGAATCAGCAGTTAACTCCTGCAGCACAGACACAGATCCACTGCAGAGACACAGAGACAAAACTAATGACTTCAATTAGTTCAGGGCACAAATAGAGGAGGTCGTCCTCGCAGCAAACAGTTCTCAGTCTGAGTGGAGGAAGAGAGGAGGACGGGAAGGTTGGGGAAAAAAAAAACACAGAGTGAATTGGTGTTTTCATCCTGTCTTGAAAATAATGACACACCTGGGGAAAGCATGGCAACAAGGAAGAGAACACAACAAACGGAGGCATGAGTCAGCTACGACCAGCGCTAACAAGCTAACGGTGTAGCCGAGACATAGTCGCTGCCCTTTAAAAGTGAGTGGGCGTGGCCAAAAGTAGACGATGGATGAATGATGAATGACTAAAAAGGAGTGAATCACTGCAGCAATGATCGCTGTGTTCATTAGTCAAGCTGCGAGCTGATGGACAACAGTGTGCAGGGGGATTGTTGGAAATGTGGAATATGGACGTCGAAGCGTTTTCCCACAGACCACAGATGTGTCGCTGGCTGACGTTCAGTCAACATGGGTGGAGAGTGTGGAAGCAGATCAGCTTCTCAGGATAGAAAATACTGTAGAAACTCAGATCAGAGCCAAAGAGAAACAGAGGATGATGATGAGGGAGGAGGAGGAGGAGGAGGAGGTTTTTCCTTCACAGTTCAGTCAAACTGTGGTTGTAGCTTGACGAAGCCATTTGATTGGACGACTGTTCTTGCCCCAGTTTATGAGCAGAGGAGGGTGTGGATCGATTTTATTGACCGACGTCTGTCAGTCGATGATTTATGTCGCATCAAACTATCGACACACAAGTTAGTGGTTAGTGGCACGTCAAGACGTGAAAACATGGACAAGTTTACAGCTCTGGATGTTTTATATGTGCTGTAAAATGCAAAGTATAAAGTCAAAGCCTGGGACAGGAAGTGTGGAGCATGCAGAGAGAGAGAGGGCCGAGGCAGCTTGGTGTCCAACGGCATCCAGTTTAGTACAGTTTCAGTCGGACTCACATGTTACTGTAAAAACTGGCTTTAGTCGCAGCCTTCATGAACTCTTTCGTCCTCAGTCCACTTTCCTTTTCCCTCAAACATAACACATCAGTTGCCAAGTTTTCAATCAGGAGCGGCTTCATCAAATATGTAACAAATCTTACATAAGACCTCTATTAGCTGACAAGGCAGCACAGGTGAATTATGGGAACTTTAGTGTTGAAGCACATTTCAAATTGAAAACACAGGTAAAATTAGATTTTTACTCTGCAGCTCATTCGTGTGTCGCTGCAGCCACATCGTACGGCCTTCATCTGCAGGTGGAGTTTGTTCAGCTCAGTTTGAACTTAAAGGTTTTAAATTATTAAGAGTCAAAGTTTTTAATCATCTTTACTGAGTCTGAGCGAGTAAACAGTCCATTAGTTTTCAAGTCTGAGCAGCTGAAAGACAAAACTTTGTGTTTATTGATCCACAAGTAAAAGTCTTTTATTAAATGTGAATAGGCCAGTGATTGAAACAGTGAAGTATTGACTGATTGACTGATCATAACAACAAGACCTGGAATAAAATGCTTTTTTATTTCTGCTACAGTTTGTTTTCTAATCATTTTGTCAGATGAAAATGAAGGCACATTAATACGATTAATATAAAACTGCACCTGGACGACACAGCACCTGCACTGACGACCACAGTTACAACTAATGTTCCTGCAGCTGACGATGACAGGGCTGCATGAGAGGTCATGAAGCGCTCTGCAAAAATGAGAAACTGTTGCAGTCGGCAGGAATGTGTGACGGGCTGAGAGCAGGAGGAGGAGGAGGAGGAGGAGGAGGATGGTGTCATTACACTGCAGTGACAGAATAATACATTCAAAAAATGATAATAAATACTACTAATAACTGTTAGCTGAGAGGTGGTGGGGATCTGAGCCCCAGTGAGCTGCTGGTGTCAGAGCGTTTCAGCTGACAGAGAGAGAGAGAGAGAGAAAGTTGGATTGAAAAGAAAAGGAAGGAAGGATGTGAACGGAGAGAACAGCTGAATCAGCCTCAACGGAGAAAGAGAAAGTGAGAGAGAGAGAGAGTTCAGCTGAGCGAGGCTTTATTGTCCCTGAGCTACGCTGACTGTGCAGTTTTTACAAACAAATATATACATGTACAAAATCAAAACAGAGACCACCACCACTACTACTACTACTACTGCTGCTGCTGCTGCTGCTGCTGCTGCTGCTGCTGCTGCTCCGTGTGCACTATGTAAACTGACATTAGACAAACTGCTGCTGCTGATATCAATATCAACATAATCTAATATCAATATAATCACTTCTAATCGTAATTAATTAGTTAATCATAATCAATGATAAGAGCATGTGTTTGGTTTCGCAGATTATTTCTATCAAAGGTGTGTTAAACCAGGTGGAGACTGTGTTTCCTGGCTCTGGTGGAGCTTTGTCAAAGTGTGGGAGTCTTAACCAAGAAGTTGCATTATGGGAAGTGTAGGATCCAGTGTTGCTGAAGCGTGACCTGTAAAACAAGGGGAACAGATATCAGGCTGTTTACAACCTCTCTCACTCTAATCCCCCAGTGTCACAACGTCTGTATTTACTGTTATATACTGTGTGTTAATGTGGACCTCAGCACATCCAGATGTTTCTGAGGGTCCAGATAAAACCCCCCCCCCCCCCCCCCCCAGGCAGGAAGAGATGGTTTCACATGTTGTTGATCTCCATATATTTCATGATAAATGGAAAAAATGATGTGAATTATTTGCATTTGTTAAGAAAAATCCTGAATAGTGTTGTTTTGTGACAGACAGAGGGACGAGAGGACGAACAGCTCATGGGCAAGACTCAAAGCTGAGTCATCACTGCACGTCAAACTTAATTATAACAGATTTTACTCACAAACATGCTGCTTTACATAATGCATTAACATTTAGGAATGAGTAATACAACATAGGACACTTAAAAAAAAAGTTAAATGATGTGATTTCAGATGAAATGTTGAAAATGAACAAAAGATGATGGGGATGGTTCAGGATTTAAGTGACATTAATGTTATGTCTTATATCACATGTTTGTGTTCGTTCACGTCTTCATCCGGTGAAACGTTTGTCTGGGCTCCTGCTGCAGCTGCTGCTGCTGCTCAGCCTCTGGAGAAGGAGCGGTGGATGGGGATGGACAGATTGGGAGAGACAATGAAATGTACCGTGGAACACTTGTCTCCACCGTCGGTGCAGAGAGAGAACAGGGGGGTGGGGTGGGGGGTTGGGGGGGGGGGCGACAGAGAGACCTCACGGACCGCTACCGAGCTGAATTATAGATGAGGCCGGAGGAATGGAGGCACTCTGGCTGGCTTTTCCCATCCTCCCACCTCGATCCATGCTCTCACACACACACACACACACACACACACACACAGGCACACACATACACACACACTAAATCACGCTTACTACACCCAAACAATATTCTTTGCACGCACCACGTCTCTAAGAGGCAGCACACATTCCCACTGCAGCTCCAGCTCTCCACATCTCATGTTCACCTAAACCCTGGTTCTGTCCTAACATACAGCTTCCTGCACACACACACACACACACACACACACACACACACACAGGCACACACTTTGTGAGGCCCTCACCATGTCTGCATTATTGAAACCCATTTAGCACACTGGCTTTCTCCTGACATCTGACTCACCAAGCCAGTGACCCATGAGCCCAGAAAAAGAAGAGCTTGAATTCCCCGAATCCGCCATAAAAGAGACAAGAGAAGAAGAAGAAGTGTTGCATTCTGAGAACTTGGGAAACTTGGGAAACCCCGCTATTTATATAGGTCTGAGAGGAAAAAGTCTCACAATCTACTCATATCTGATGTTTACATGCAGTGCAACCACACCAAAAAATGTCCCCTGAAGCAAACCCTTAGGCAAATAAGAGTCTGTGGCGCTGATCCAAAAACAGTCCAGTACAGTTAGTGAGAATGTGATC
This sequence comes from Caranx ignobilis, assembly GCA_021432705.1. Lineage (NCBI taxonomy): Eukaryota > Metazoa > Chordata > Actinopteri > Carangiformes > Carangidae > Caranx > Caranx ignobilis. The sequence goes on from MU269982.1 coordinate 2,238,155, forward strand.
TGCCTTAGCAGGTGTGGTGTGATTTAAAAGAAGCCAGGCATGAGTGGCAGGCAGCCAAACACAGCGAGAGAAAGACACTAATGGACTGACATTAAGGACGTGAAAGAAACTAAGCAACAGAATTTGTTTTTTTTGTTTGTTTTTTTCTCTCATTGGTATGAAGACGCTGCCATGTTTTGATATTCAATCCCATGTTAAACGCCCCCATGGGATCTAGTTACAGCTTCATAACAGGACATAGTAAAAACTGCCTAGGCATACTCCAGTCCACTTACAGAAGCTTTTATCCCACAAATCAATCACAACAACAACAGCAACAATGAGAAAAGGAGCTAGCTGACGAGCATTTTGGTCAGTGCGGTGGCTCAAGTGTCACAGTGTCACAGGTCAGTGTCAGGTCACATGAAGCACTCTGGCCTGGAGAGGTTGAGTGGCATCCGTCCAAAAGCAGCAGATCAACGCATCAGTTCTGTTCACAAACAGCTTACCACCATTTTAATCCATACCAATCAAATGTGGCAGAAACGGATGCACATGCGTGACGCCGGGGACACAGGAGGGCAAGCAAACCTTTTCCAGCACTGATGAGCAGCCATTACTGGGCTTTCTGTATCCACAAGGAAGTATCAGTGCAGAGATTCATGTCTCTGCACCTTGTATCTGTTGGCTCGTTGACAGAACCTTGCATAGTTAAAGTTTAACCCGACCTGATTCAACGTTGGTCGGACGGGGAAACAGGTGTAAGGAAGGTTAAAAAACCAAAGAAACAATGAAGGGAAACTTCTTCTCTTCAGTGGAATAAACAGCACAGCAGGGTGTATATACACTGTGTTTACAGTGTGTGTGTTTATGTTTTTACAGCAGGAAGGGAGAGACGCGAATGAGGAAGTGGAGTTTCATCCTCTCACTGTCTGCCAACAGTGGGAACCACCTGTAAGATGGTTTAAGCTGAACTGGGAGTAAAAAGCAGGAACAAGTGGGGAAAGTGTGGCTGCTGGTGATTTTAGTCCTTCTAAAAAAAACTTTATACTTTCATTTTGAACCTCCTCTGCCTCCAGAGGAAGCTGCAGCCTGATGCTGAACATTTAATGTGAAAATGTAAGTTGTTGTTGTGGTTGTTTTCTTCATATTTGCAGTTTAATGCCAGTGGTTGTTTATCAACCAGAAAAGCCTTCAAAGAAACAAAGTGTGGATCGACGTGTTAATAGGATTCGTTAGATTGTCGTCCAAATGCTCGTGGCTGCAGCTGCTGATTATTTAGATGATGGATTAGTCAATTAACTGTATTTTTGTGTTTTGGAGGGAAATAACGAGGCCTTTAAATGGATTATTTCTGTCTGACCAGTGGTCAAACAAAAGGGATTACTACAGAATAAATACAAGAGCAGACTTTTATTCTCGCACCTGCTTCCACCTGACTCCTTCTGTGCTGCTGGTTTTGGATTACAGAGTGACTTATTCTGTTTCTGACCCTCACTGTGTTGATGGATCTGAGTCCTCACATCCTTCTCCCCCCTTTGTGTTCATGTCAACCCATGAATCATCCCTGACCCCCACCACATGATGCTGATACTTCCTCCACCTCTCTGTAATTTCCACTTGGTTCTTGTTTTGGCTCTGTGACTCACAACATAAATGGCGGCCTGGTGAAGACAAGCTGGGGAAGTGCAGGGACACAGTTCACTTTAGGAGTCTGTGGCTGATTTGTTCTGCTGCGCTCACATTGCAATTAAGTGAGTTTTGTTTTGTTTTGCTTTTGTGCAGAAAAAAAAAAAACTCTTTTCTCCGAGAGAGTTCAGGGCGCCTCGGTTAAAAGGATGTTTTTGATTGGGCTGCAGCTTGTGATTGTTCGGTTGGAAGTTGTTCTCACTAACTTGCTGCACCCAAGGTACTTTGTTTTGTTTGGAGTCCCCCCCCCGGGTGCCTGTTAGGTGAGATCAACACAGTGGTCAGAGACTGTGGGCGAGGCTGTGGAGGCAGAGAGACACTTTGTAGTCCTGATGAGACGATACCAGCCAAAGTCTTTTCCCATGTGGAAAGATGTTTGTGAGTTTTCTTTGCGCTAAAGAAGAAAAGGGGATTTAGTTGAGAGCATCCTCACACACACATCCTCACACACACACACACACACACACACACAGAGTGCAGAGCTTTACTGGAGTTCTTATAAAACAAAAGCCTTTAAGCACTTTGGAGAGGTAGTGCATCATTTATCATTCCACCTATGAAACAGTTTAGCTGATGTGGCAAACTTTTTCAGAGCCACAAACTGCAAAGTGTGAGATTGTGTGTGCTGAGGTGTGTCTGCCTGTGTGTGTGTGTGTGTGTGTGTGTGTGTGAATGTTTGTATGTGTGCACACAATAGAGCTGCACAGGTTTTTTTATTTCCTTTTATGGACTGGCTCAAGGCCAAATATCGAACCTCACCTTCGTTGGTACAGTTACATCTGTGTGTGATTTCACTGGTCATGCAATGCATACAGTATATCACGGTGCAGGTGTAGGTGCAGCAGCTCAGCGGTGTCCTGAATCCCTCTGGTCGCTTCTGGAAGGAAAAGCCTGCGGCAGGTTGATGAGTTGAACAATAAAGTTGAACACTTTAAGAGAGTTAAATAATATAACAGGTAACATGGTAACCAAGCTCACTTCAGGAACGTCTGCTGAGCTGTGCCTATATATGTGACGCCAGATATTTACACACTTGTAGTTGTATTGTATGTATTGTTTTTAGATAAAGAGCCTTGAAAAGACAGGAAACAAACTGACTGACCACGCAGGGGGACGTTAAGTCGTCTGCAGGTTCAGGCTCGCTGTTCCTATTTTTAACGATCCCCATTCAACCCAATATCGACCACTTTTTATAGTGTTGTAGATATATTTGTCTACATCTAATGTTTGTTCCTAAATAGTTTCCTGCTGCAAGACCTGACTGCTCACTGCTTTTGGTTTCTAAATGAGATGGGCAAAATACAATAAAATGAAAATGCAGAGCAAAGTAGCTGCACAAACGTTTTACATTTCTACTGCTACACTTGATTTCACTGGCTCTTTAAAGCTCAAAACCAAAAGTGGTACCTACATTATTAACTCCTTCTGTGTATTTACCCCAATAGACCACTTCACTGTGTCCTCCCACTGCTGCCATGACAACAGACAGACCAACCAATCCCCCCCAGCTGCCTGCTCCTCTGTTTGGCCTGTCAGCCCCAAATACTGAGACCGACTTAGTAACTTGTGAATTGGTTCAACAGGTCAGCAGTGGCAGCACACACACACACACACACACGTACACACAGATGAAATTAGGAGCGGTTAACTGGCAGAGCCCATCCCCCTGGCACGTACGCTCCCGGAGGTTGTTTATCACTGAGACCGGCCCCCAGTGTCTCCAAACTAAATGTTTGGGCTGTGTTCTTCAACCAGCGGCTCCTGCTTTTCTAACCCTCTCCGGGGGGTTTGAAAAACTTTTGGAAAAAAACAGAAAAACCTCCCACGGACAGAGATAGAGAGAGTGGTGGGGGGTTATTTTTATTCTGAGGGAGGCGAAATCTACAAGTAATACCAAGATAAACAAACTGTGATGTGGGGCAGGAGAGCAGCCATCTCTCTGCTCCCCATCTCCTCTGATACCTTTCAGTTGTGTAAACACAGGAACTTAAGTCGCCCTGAATTAACACACAAAAGCAGATTTCAGAAAAATTTCCTTTTCCCTTGATTCAACACATTCCAGTCCTGAACACGCACCAAGCTTTGTCTTCCCTCCCTTATTGGCCGAATCTTGGAAGCGCCTTCATCAGACACGTACTGTATGTCCCACACAGAGATGGTGGAGGAATGTGAAGTTAGATTACAATGATTACAATGTGACGAAGAAATATGAACTTTTATATCCGGAATAAGATAACATAAATATATGAAAAGGTCAGGGGGTCAGGGGACTGAGTGTTATCATCTGGTGGTCAACCTCCACCACACCACCCCACACACAAATACACACACACACACACACTGGAGCAGGTCATATCACCTAGAAGTAAAGACAAAATGATCATTTATAACGTATGATTAATAAATACAGTGATTATTCATGTAAGAATAAAGCTGGTTTGACTGGTTTTCATCATCTTCCATTATAATAAAGCTCATTCTGTTTGAGCTGAACTGCTGGTTGGATAAAATGATTAATGTGAATGACCTCTTGTTTAGACAGCCATGTGATGTGATGCTGCCCCTCTGTCAGATATTCAATAGACAGTTATTTAATCTGATTATCACGGGCAGCACCATTGAGCCTGTAAAAACAGCTGGATCATGACTCTACCAAAAAAAAAAAAAAAAAAAAACTACCATGATTAAGTGATAGTGATGTCATCAGACAGAAAACCTCCGTTTATAAACCTGGCCCACAAGTTTGAAGTCAAATGATGATGTTGTTTTTACTTATGAGAAAAATGTTTGTGAAGCCTGGATAGTCTCGGCCCGGATCCCTCGGCTGCATGCATGCATCCTGCAGTTTGACATAAACCTGCAGAGCCGGGAGGAGGTCACGCTTGCCTCCGCACCTGTGTTACTCTTCACCTTCAGAGAGAGAGGTATGTGTGAGATCCTGTCAGCTATTTGACCTTTAAAAACTCCCTCATGTGCGTTATCTGACAGGCAGCATCGCAGGCCAGAGGAGGGGTTGCAACAGTCGACTGGTGACATGAGCGCACTGGAGTAATTTCTACAATCATGCCTTGGCTTAGAAGCACCTGGGCACCAGGGTACTTGAAGCTCCGGCTGAAAACACCCACACGATGTCAGCAGTTTCTCTGTTTGTAAGTGCTTTTGTATTTGGATTGGTGGTAGGTTGGGCTGGATTAGAGATGGGGTAACTAGTCCTGGTTGATTTAGTGGTGAATTTCCCACCTTTTCTAAACCTCTCCTGTGATTCCTCTCTCTATTCTTTTTTATTTTCCAATCATTCCAATCAGGAGCTATTAAAAATGTTGATCAATACTTCATGGTAGCAGACACACAGACGTCAAGGAAGTAGCTATCAGGCAGCAGGTCAACAAGATACACAACTAGGAAGAGAAGCACAATCATGAGCAGGTGATCTGAAGATTAAACTCATTTCTTCACCTTTTTTTATGATCAATCGATTCCCTCAAGTTGTTACTGAGATTTGACGTGCACAGTGACAAAACTGTGGTTTTGTGGGGTCACACTGACCTTTGACCTTTGACTAGTAAAATCTAATCTGATTCATCCATGTTCAAGTTCAAGTGCACATTTGTGTCAAATTTGAAGAGGTCACCTCAAAATACTGCATGTACAATGTCAAAACCACATTTTGTGAAGTCACCATAATGTTGACCTTTTGACCTCAAGCCACCAAAGTCTAATCTAGTGATTGTTGGTGCAAAAGTCCTGTAAAGGTCGTATAGTATAACATATATAAACTCTGTTGTCAGATTTACATGAGTCTGCCTTGGTGAAACTTCACTGATGCTTCAGATGTCGCTGCCACAAGGAGTCGTAGGTTTGTGGAGATGGTCTGTTGTCTGCTGTTGAGGTGATGAAGCGGTGAATGACCTTAAAGTTTGGCTGAAGGCCACAGTGTTAAGCTGTGATTGGGATCATGGCGAGAATGAGCCAGCATTAGAAAAAGCACTACATGTGGAGATGTTCTTTCTGACTCAACTTTTGCACAGCTTCATTTTTACAAAGTGTTATTATTCACTCTGGCAGCGCAGCAGCCTCTTCTGATGTCTGCATCATTATGACAATCCCAGCTCTGGTTTTAAAGGTAGAGTCTGAGATTTGCTAGTTGCTGTTTGTTTCAAACTGGGCCCCTCCTTTTGGGCTCAACTGTGCACACCTCCCGCCCCCAGCAGCAGCAGCAGCAGCAGCAGCAGGGGCAGTTGTCAGGACTGGAAAGAAAAAGAAATACAGTTCAGCCTCAAGGGATATGCTTGCTTCGAGCAGGAGGGTCATCGCGAGGGTACTAGCGGCGCTGCACTAGCACCCGCTAGCTCGTCGCTACCACTTGTGGTGGCTAGCAGGGCCAGCAGGGCTGTAGCCCAACTTCACCTGTGCTCTGTCACTGGCTGGAGAGAAAACACCGACTTCTGCCCAGAAAGTAGAAGTCCATAGGTGATGATCAAGCAGAATTTCTTTTGTATACGTCTATGTTTAGTTTTTTGTCAAAGTTTTAATCAAAGTGCTTTGGTTGCTTTAGTCCTCTGTGGATGTGTCCACCATTCACCTAGACCTTGTGTCTCAGCTGCTGCCAATGAAACAGCTGCTTAATTCTCCCACTGCAGTCAGTTGTGTAGAAAAATATCAGATCTTTTTTTTTTCCTTTGAACTATTGATCCAGTTGTTCTTCTTTTTTGGCATCAGAGCTGTCTGGTCTGGATGTAATTTCATTTATCATTTACGGACAGGCACGTATAGTCATTACGGGTTCACCACATATTTCCATGACTTATCTGATTCAGTTACACCCGACCATAAAATAGAGCAGTGTAATTTTGAATACTCTGCCTCTCACGCTGTACCTCAGCTGCGTGTCGCTCTCTGCAGATCAACCTTTATCTCTTTTATCATCCAGGGTGGTTTGGGAAGATTTCTTTGTGTTCGCACGCTCATGTTCATGCAAATGTTTCCCATGTCTCAGGGGCTGCACAGTGCACTGAGCCGAGCCACAGAGCCCGATTGAAAACCAGAATGTTTCTATAAGGTCACGCTGATAAATGTTGAGCTGCCTCTCTAGAATCTCCTTTGTTCTGTTTCCTGGATCTCCAAGTCTTTCCTGTCCTTTATGACCTTGTCGTCCCATGTTTCATTTTTAATCAACAACACTGAAAGACTTTACAAGAAGAAAGTTTATTGACAACATAAAATTGGAGCTTTTGGATCTAGCTCGCTGTTTGGCCTCTGCTTCCTGTTATTATACCAAGATAAACTCACAAGTTCTGGCTTTGGTTTCATATTTACATCACTATTACTCAAATCTAATGAGGTCATCTTGTAAATTTCCAAACTATTCTTTTGATTAACGTAGCGTTGCTCATGTTTGTTTCCAGATAAAACTAAAAAAGAACATTTTGATGGTTGTCCTCAGTTTTCACCTTGAAGGACGACCTACAAAGGTTGCAGCATCCAGAATCTGTCCTTAACTATCCCCGAACATCATTAAATTTTTTTTTTTTTTTTTTTTTTTTGTCGGGGGGGGGCTCCTTGTTACTGTTTCCCTCTGTTCTTTTTTTGTGTCAGAGTAGAAAGAGAGATGAGTCTTTTATTCACCCCTCACCTCCTCCTCTTTGTCTTCTGTGGTGAGCTGCGTGGGACACAAGAGGAGCTGGAGTGAAGGAGTGAAGGAGTGAACGTGAAGGGGAATTAGAGATGACAGATGATAGTGTGGAGCTGAGAGAATTGCAGAGAGGATGTGACAGTGGGAGATGAGGTGGCACGGCGCTCCAGTAATACACCACACACCACCAGCCTCCACCTCATCTCCCTTTTTCTCCCTCTGACCTCTTCTCTCTCATCCTCGCCTATCGTCTCGTCTCCTCTCTTCCATCTATGATTGTGTTCACATCAGCGGAGGTATTCTGTGTGCGGGTGTGTGTGAGTGAGTGTGAGCTTCATTTATATTCTGAAATGGCAGAACAGCATCTCAGCGAGTAGATGGAGTAGCACAATACAACACGTCTCTATCTGAAAATGGTTTCTTACCTCGGCTGTGAGTGCAGCGTTAGCGCCTGTTGACTGGAGACGAGGAGAGTGTCGTTCTGGTTACTTCTACATCTGAAATCTCCACTAACGCCTTATTATTTTAGATTGCTTTGTCGTTTCCCCAGTGAGATTTGGGGGAAAGCAGGGCTCTTATTCTGGTGACAGATTTCAAACTAAGCCTCCCAAACATTTCCCGTCAAGGTCCGAGCACTTGTGATGAGAGTTTTATTCCAGCACAGCTTTAAATTTCACTCTGCCAAAGACTTAAAGGTCCCATATTGTACTGAGGTAGATTTTTTTTTTTTTGCTTTTGATTATGAAGCAGCTGTGAAAGTGTCAAAGCCTTATGCACACAGAAACACACCCAGCCTGTATTCAGAAACTGAGCCTTAAAACGACCTACTTGGACCTTTGTAACTTTGTGATGTCACAACATTGCACCGCCCCAGCAATAGGCCCCACCCACCTTGCAGGATTTGAGTGTTTACCTGAAATCTGATCTCTACAACTTCACACTTGTTTTATTTGATGAACATTTAGACAGACTGCAGATTGTCTTTCTGTTCAGGAGCTCCAAAAGTTCAGCTGCTTATGAGCCGTTATTGTTTGTGTGCATTCAGAGGCAGGTGTGAATACAGATGGACATTAAACAATCCATGCATTTTTCTATTACTAAAGTGACAAACTTACAAACTGCAGCTCTTCTCTCATACATTGGGAGCTTGTTGTGTGAGTGACATGTTTGTACAGATCCTCCAGACTCCAAGACAAGCCAAATTATTATGAGTTCAAAATACATCATTTAAAAAGCTGCAGCGTTTTAACACTGAATATCTTTCTTTATTTCCACTTGAGATAAGACTTCACTTGAGATAAGGCCACCGATGCGCTGCCTCTGCCTCATCTTTATCTAATGCATCCGCCACAGCACAACTGATGGTGTCGGAGCTGACACAGTGTATGGTCTCTTTTTCAAAATAAAAGAAACTCAATTCCTCTGACTAAAAGCTGCACTTCAAAGTAAAGAGTCCTTCACAGGGAAGCAGCCGAGTCAAAAGCACAATATTTGTCTTTTAAGTGTCGTGGTGTAAAAGTCATGTGTTTCCCCCCCCCAAAAAAAAGAAACCACTACTCGTGCAAAGTACAGATCCTCCAGTGAATGCATGTGGTTTGCTGTTGAACATCTTATCTCTGCTCAGCTGTTCACATGGAGCTCTTTGGGCCTGTGGACAAGTTTCACAACAACCTGTCAAACCCACACATGAATGTATGAATGTTTCCTCCCCACAGAGGCCTCACTCCTCCGCCCGGCCTCCTCTCATCTCTTACTTTCACATTCACTCTCATGCCTCATTCATCCTGCTCCTCCTCCGTCTTCCACTGAGCTACATCTCTCCATCACATCTCTTTCTGAACGTCTCCTCCTCCCCGATCTTCACTTGGATCTCTGCCCCCACCCCCCACCCCCATTGCCCTCCTCTCCTCTCTCCTCCTCTGTCTTTGCCTTTTTGCATTGCTGCTGGGAGGTCACAGCCAGAGTTGTTTTCCCCCCTCTGTGTTTTGTTTTTGATTAACGTGTTCAGACGTCCAACATTTGTGAAGCGAGAGTGCAAGAATAAATCTCATCGTGAGCACAGAGCGTACTCGTTCCTTGACCGCCTACTGACCCACACTTTGCTAAAAAGGAAATCCCACTCAAAAGCCAAGGCAGATGCTCATATTCAGACGCTTTAAGTCCACTTATACGCTTTATTTCAATCCCTTTTTTATTGTGGCCGAGAGAAAACGAAGATGAAAGAGCATCGGGGCAGATGTGTACAAACGGGACCAGATTAGGATTATCTGTTATCCCACAGTGTCACGTTTATATATTCTTTTTTTTTTTCTTTTTTTTTTGGAAAAATCATGGTCATGCCTCAGTATTCAGCGCATCTTCTGTCATTTTTCTCATCTCAGTGCACATTTAGCAAGAGTCCAGTATGAATCACAGCCGGCGGAGATTTCCCGTCTCCTCCCTGTATACATGCCTCCGTCTCGTCCTCTTCCCTGTATCTTCCTTAATAAAAACCTACAGGATGGAAATTGAATCAAATCATTTAATCAGCACGATCATCAGAATAAATTATATTCACTTCGCTGGGCAGAGCCGGGGCCGTAGCGCAGCCTCTGAAACAGGCCTTTGATTGTCAGTGCGGCTAATTATGCTTGTAGGGGAGCTGCAGAGGGAGGGGTGGGGTGTTGGGTGTTGGGTGTGGGGTGTGTGTGTGTGTGTGTGTGGGGGGGGCTGCACAGTCCGGTGAGCTCTGTTGGTTTGTCACCAAGAGCGTCCCCTTTTATGTCGCACATAGTCATTTCACATCACGTCATGACTCGTACAAACATGTTGATATTTTAAGGATTTTGTTTTACTTTTTATTTTTTCCTCCGAAGTCGTTGAACTGGAAATCCAGGCTCGTGTCCAATAATATGTTATCGAATAACGCTAATTTTCTTATCTATGTACAAAGAAGAAGAAGAAGAAGCCTGTTTACCTCAGGTTCTCTGTGTCTGAAAAGTCAACTAACATCTTCATAGTCCTCCCCTTGTTTTGCTCTTTACAAGGCGAAAACAACAGACAGTGACCGTCACTGAACTGAAGAGTGAAATGCAGGTTTTGGTGACTCTGTTTACTTGAGGCTGTTTTTATTAGTCAGACTCATGTTTTGTCATTTCTCTCCCTCCCCCACCCGCCCCCTCTCTTATCTGTTTCTAGGATGAAAATGCGGCGGCACAGGGTGTTCTTGCTGTGCACGGTGGGCCTGTGCGTCATCTCCTTCCTCCACTACTACAAGGCCCTCCACTATGTCTCCCTGCTGCATGAGCTCTCCCCTCCGAACCCCAACATCAAGTCTTTCATCATGGTCACCGGCTTCTTCTGGAGGGAGAAGGGCGTGGCTGCGACCCCACTCAGCCCCGCCTCCCCCGAAGAAGCCCCTCCCCTCCCCGGTCTCCGCCAATCAGACACCAAAGCTAGAGGTGTGCCGGGCGCAGCGGGAGGTGGAGGGGATGGAGAAGGTGGAGGTGAAGGAGGAGGAGGAGGAGGAGGAGGGGGGATGGCCCCCGGGATTCAGCAGATTGTGGCTGGAGGTCCTGGGATTGTTGGCATGGCAGGGCTGGAGATAAGGCTGAGGGAGGAACCAGTAGCACCAGACCCCGGGGAGAAACCAGAGGAGAACCAGCGGGGAGACTCTCTGAATGAGGTGAGATGGGTGAACTTTTACTGTGAACATGTGCAGTGTGATACAGCATAAAGGAATAGCCCTTACCTCCACATCTATCCAGTCCATTGTTGACTGCTTTAGTTCCTACTATGCTGATGGGATTATAGAGTTTCATCCCTGGGGTGTCACTGCACTGGACACAAGGCCTCACAAAGTTTCAAGCCCAGATCAGGGTGATGGTTTTGATCTGTGTAGAGGAATCACCTCCACCAGTGTCAGCTCTTCATTGACAAGATTTGTAAAATAGAAATTTTACAAGGAGCATTTGTCGTTGCTTATTTAACATTTCTTTTCAAACTGTAAATTTCTTTTCAAAGTTGATTTCCATGCAGATATGGATCATCAATAGGCAGCATCTTAATACTTCTGAAGGACAAGGATAGTAACATTTGGGACCATTGACTACTGACAACAGCTGATGGAGACATTTTGGTTTAGGTTTTAAACTGTGTTGTTACAAGTGACAAAAAAAAATCCAATCTGCCAAAACACTGACATTTTGCTTGTAAGAAAACCCACCGTCTGCAAAATGTCAGTTCCCCCACTGATGTGTTTTGACGTCAACTCTAAAACTTAACATGTGTTGTGTGTTACATTAGAGTCATTGCAGTGCGACGTCTCTCTAATGTTGCACTGATGTTTGGTGCCAGTCGAGTAATTAAAGGCACATTGTCTGAATGGATTTCAGGATGACAGACTTGAAATTGACAAATTATCAACTGATCAATGCTGATCAATATCAAAATCATCAAAATAATTAAAGTATGCATTTCCCCTCCAATGTACCTTTGGCTGTTTTAAGGTTTTGTCAAGGATTGAGTCACCATGGTGACCATCCTCTTGTCATATGGTGTTATTTAAGTGTTTTTGTTTTGTTTTGTTTTTTCATTAAATGAGTCTTTGATGTACAGGAAGTCGACTCCCACATGGGTCTAACACAGTGTGTGTGTGTGAGGCTTGTTTACTGTCGTTCTTCTTGCTACTGTAAAAAAAAAAAAAGAAAGAAGCAGATCTTTCAGGAATTGATCATCTCACAGTCGTTAATATATCATCATTATATCTGTTTGTTCATAAAAATCTTTGATCTTCAGATTTTGTTTTGGTTGGGTTAGAGTTAGACGAGTAAAACAAACAAAAAAAATGGAAAGTACTAAGTGGTGACCTCCTTGTGGAAAGATATTTTTCTAACACTCCTGTGGTAATTTAATGTGATATTACCTCATACATAATTTATCCTTCGTCATTCTCCACTGTTGCTTTATTTTAACCACATCATTTTATTACTCTTTCACCTTGTCTTTTGTCACTCTACTCCGTAACACACAGTAAGTGATAAAGTTCATTTTCATGAAGTTTTAAACAAGTGATTACAGAGCAGTGTCTTTGTCTCAGAGGTCACATGGCTGGATAATCATTTCCTGTCAAGATTATAACTGAGTTACTGAGGAAATAATGGCTTTTATATTGAAGTTGTAATGATAAGCTGTTACTGTTGCGGTGCGACTGCAGCAGCAGCTTGTTTTATTTCTAAACATTAGCCGCGGACTGTTTATTCGTCGTTTAATAATTCACCCACATTTTAATCTTGTTTGATGCCAAAGACGAGGTTATATAGAAACCTGCTCATGCCTGACACTGGAGCAAACACAAAGGTATTGAATCAGATAAAGCTAATAAGTCGGCCGGTCTGCGAAATGTCTAATATTCCACATTAAGTTCACACTGGTGCACTGATATACCCTTTTGTAGACAGCAGGGGATATTAAAAGCCATTAAAGTTTAAATTGTTTGCTAAATGAGCTATCTGTCTGGTCAGTAATTAGACAGTACGGTGAGCGTTTACAGAGTTATTAATCCTGTAGACCATTCAGTAAGTTCATGTACATCCTGGATATCAAGGCTTGATTTGATGTTCCTGCTTTGTGTCACATTAATTATGCAGTTACATCATCAGTGCCAGGTCTGGCTGGTGGGTGGTTTTAGGACTCCCAAACAGAGGTCTTGGGCAGACATGTTGCCCATGAACAAAATAGACAAAACTTGTGTAAGTCAAATCAAGGAGACGTGAGTGTGTCTTCTAAATTGCTTAGTCAGTCAGTGTCACACCAACTTTTCTTACATTATTACCTTTTGTATGAAACTTTACAGACGGTGCTCATTCTAAGTCGTCTTATGTATGTTCTTCTTTCCAGGAGAGAGCTGAAGACCATTTGATGCCAGGGAACTCGAGCCACCAAGCTCAACCTGCTGAGCCTGACCCCCCGGAGGGGGATCCGTTGAATGGAAAAGAGCACCGAGTGGCGTTCCTCAACAAACAATTAGCAGACCCCTTGGAAGCCATGGGAGACCTCCACACCCGCACTTATAAGCTTCAGGATGATAAAACATCTTACTTTGTCCGAACCAAAGCCGGAGCTCTTTGCTTTCGGCAGGGGACGGAAGTTGCAACCCCGAAGGAGTACTCTGGGAAATCGGGGGGAACCGCAGCCAATGGAGCTGGGGACGGAGCTCGGGCGGGGGCTGCTGGGCAACGGAAACCTCTACAAGTCCAACAGCAGCCCTCCATGGCACCGAAAGCCAAGACGAGGACCAGGGGCAATGGGAAGCGGCTAATCAAGTGTGTGTGTCGGCCGGGATGGCACGGACCTTACTGTGGGGTTCCCACCATGGTGTTCCACTCCAATCTGCCGACCAAGGAGAGGCTGACACCCAGAGAGACCCCACGGAGGGTGATCAACGCTATCAATGTTAACCACGAGTTTGACCTGCTGCACGTGCGCTTTCACGAGCTCGCCCAAGCCGTTGATCTTTTCCTTGTATGTGAATCCAACTTTACTGCCTATGGAGAGAAACGACCTCTGAGGTAAAACCCACAAATCTGCACCGATATGTGTGTGTGGAAAGGTCAAGGTGTGTTTGAGCAACATGTCTAATCCTCAGCTGAGCTTCTAGGTGGCCGTCAGCAGATGTTTTTCATTGTGTTTGACAGGACTGTGTTGTAAAATAGATAGTCAGACTTGAAGTGCAGCGAGGTGCAGTCACTCACATCCTCCTACTGTTTTAATACAGATAAGAAAATACGCAAAAGTTAAACAAAACCCCAACTTTTTCACCAAATTGTGACACTTCCTGATGCATCGAGTGCTCACTGTTTACAGCCCACAGCCTTTGTTTACAGCCAGCCTTCACGGTTTCTTGAGTATCAGTGTGCTGAATAACAATTACAATGAATTTCCTTTGAAATGCCTCGAGAGCAATTTTACAGCAGATTATCACAAGAGCAACACGACTGACTCTGCATGCAGCCTTGAAGGGAGAGATTGGTGTGTTCAATCATAGGATGTGACACTGCATAAAAGTAGCTAAATTCAGTTGCTACGCATATCAACAGGTTAATTGAGTTGTTCTTCCAGTTGGTTTGGTGAGGGCTCCTGCACCGAAAGGAATCATTTGTCAAACAAGGATCTTTGTCACCTGTTGTTCCTTATGATTTACTTCAACCACCTGCCAATATACAGTGCATAGGAGCACATCTGGGATTTATTTTTTCCCTACAGATTGAGGCAATCATTGGTTTTTCATTCTCTTTGGGAAAATCAATTAACTTTGGAGTTTTGTCATCCATAACAATAAACACCAGGTCTGGGGGGGTCAAAGTCACATTATGGTCACATGGTAGTGGAGTTTAATATGATCGCCTGCAGGTATCGTCTGTCCTGCCTTTGAAAATGCATCAGCATGTTACGGCTATAAACTGTCAATCAGTAAGCACATCCGTAAAAACCAATGGCGCGTTCATATACAGGCCGAAGCTGTGCCGCCACTGGTCAAAATCTTTAAATAAACTATTATTATTATTATGACCTTTATTTTACCAGGTTTGTCCCATTGAGATCAAAGATCTCCTTTGAAGAGAGACCTGGCCAAGAATGGCAGCTCATATAGTTATAAACACATGATCACACTGACATAGACATAAAAAATACAAATAAGAATTGAATGGCTATGCGCTGTAAAACCATGACACCGTTAGTAAATCATGCAAACTAAAAACAAATACAGATGTAATTCAAACTGGTTCCAGGAGTCTGCACCGTCACAGAATGATTCGCAATCTTGCAAAGTTTAATGTCTAACTCGTATGTTCTCTGGATATGAACCGTTGAGTTCCTGTGTCAATTGAATGTCTGTGTTTTCCCCAGTTTCTTGAGACTCCTCCTCAACGGTACGTATGACTACATACGTCATAAGATCCTGTACGTGTTCCTCGACCACTTCCCAGAGGGCGGGCGGCAGGACGGCTGGATCGCCGACGACTACTTGCGTACCTTCTTGACACGCAACGGCATGTCCAGGGTGGTGGGCGCCAGGCCGGATGACGTCTTCGTCATCAATGACGCGGATGAAATCCCAGCACACGAGGGCCTCCTCTTCCTCAAACTGTTTGATGGCTGGACGGAACCTTTCGCCATCCACATGCGCAAGGTAGCGGCAACATTTCGTCTTCTTGTAGCAGCTTTTCAAACCATTTACAAATCAACCATTGTCTTTTTATAATTCTGTTTTCCTTTCTCCGCCTCTAGTCACTCTATGGGTTTTTCTGGAAGCAGTTTGGCTCTCTAGAGGTGGTATCAGGTTGTACACTGGGGATGCTCCAGGACGTCTACGACGGCGACGGTATCAAACTGCGGCGTCGTGAATACTACACAATGCCGGGTTTCCGCAAGTACGAGAACGACACAGGCCACATCCTGGTGCAGTGGTCGGTGGGCAGCCCCTTCCACTTCGCCGGGTGGCACTGCTCCTGGTGCTTCACGCCGGAGGGGATCTACTTCAAGCTGGTGTCGGCACAGAACGGAGACTTCCCGCGTTGGGGCGACTACGAGGACAAGCGAGACCTCAACTACATCCGCAATCTGATCCGGACGGGGGGTTGGTTCGATGGCTCCGTGCAGGAATATCCTCCGGTGGACCCCAAAGAGCACATGTACGCCCCCAAGTACATGCTGGAGCACTATGACAGTTACCGCTACCTCCTGGAGAACCCTTACAGCAAAGTGTCCAGACTGAGCGAGGGCTAGGAGTACAGCTGGGCAAAACGTACATGAAAATAACTAGTCAGGCCCGACTAAGGCCTCAGCACTGAGTTAGGGGGTGGGGGTGGGGGGGCAGAATGGTACTGATGAACTACATCTCTCATTGGAGTGTTACTACATGATACTACTACGTATCTCCACCAGGCAGCACTGATGTTGCAGGGATTTAGAATCTCGTAAGAATCATTATTTCGGGGTCAAAAAAAGGGAACACTGAATCATATCCACCATGGATTTACGGAGAGGATACAACCACTGGATAAACAAAAAAATCATAGATTTCCTCATCCCTCCCTTTTTTGGGGGAGGAGCCAAGCTATGTCTTTTTTTTTTTGTTTGTTTGTTTTTTTTTGGTCACCCCACCCCCGTCCTCCCTTTCTTCACCCAATCTGATTCGACATGCCTGCTGTCAGAGAGGAACGGGGTCGCTCAGAAGAAGAAAAAACAAGGGATAATTTGCAGGCGTGTGAAACCTGTGGAGAGGAGAAAACTGGGAGTGAAGATGAGTTTTACGTTTTCTTTTCTTTTGTTTGTTTGTTTGTTTGTTTGTTTGTTCTCGTCTGTGTTTACTAAAGTTTACGAAACTGGCTGATGTTCCCGCTTCACTCTCCACCTTCAGATGTCTTCCTGTCATACTTGGTGACCTCCTTCCAGAAACAGACATACACGTCCAGATATTCTGTTTTCCTTGGGTATCAGTAGGAAATTGTTAAACGTATTTAAACACTGCTGGAGTGCCCATCGCCAAATGAAACAAGGAAAAGACTCCGTGGAGGTGTTTCAACTCATTCATGTACTCACACATCCACATGCACCTTAGACTTGTCTGTGTGTTTGTAAAAAAAAAAAACAAAAAGAAGAACAAGCAAGTGTGTGTGTGTGTGTGTGTGTGTGTGGTCTGTCTTTGTGTGATATTGTGTGGTTGTGGGGCTGTGAAGGAGCGAGAGGAAAAAGAAACTTCGAGGGTTGGGATGGGAAAAACAGCGCGATGGAGACAAGAGGCAGGAAAGAAAGGAGGATAATGAGGGAGGAAGAGAGCGGCGATGAAAAGGAGACTCTCGACATTCCCTTCCCCACAGTGTCTGCTGACGCACGAGGGGTGTTGCAGGGATGAGTGTGCAGAATATGTGTGTGTGTGTGTGTGTGTCCCCGCTCCCACCCAACTCTTAAAAAAGCCTACAGTTCACTGGCATCACTGGAGACAGAGGAAGATGAAGCTCACCGATAAGTTAAGAGACTAGTTGGGGAAAGATCAGCGATCGGTTTTGTCTCGCCGTCGATCCGGCAGCTGAAAAGACTTTGTTTCCTTGGAAACTAACGTGTGTGAAGAGAGAGAGACGGGATGGGTGTTGTTAAGATGAGTAGGTGGGTGCACATCAGGCGAGAAGCTGCAGCTCTCAGACGAGGTCAGCGCAGACTGTAGCCCCCCCCCCCCCACCCCCCCAGTTAAATATTCCTGTCTCTCCTGAGTTGTCAGTCGCCCACTCTCCTCCAGACTCTGACTTCCTCCCGGAGCCTCTTTCTTTCTCTGCTGCCGCCTCTTTTTTTTTTTTTTTGGTTGTTTGTTTCTGTCCAGTGTGTGTGTGTGTGTGTGTGTTTGTTTCCTCTTAATCCATATTAACAAGGCCTTTCACACATTCCCGTCTCCGTCATAACTTTGAGATGATTCTTCTTCTAACTCCTTTACACCTACACACACATACACACACGTCTACATTGACTCTCGCACTCCATTTTGGGTGTGTATCTGTTTCCTCTTAATCCTCACAAGAATTCCCCATTTCAACAATAGGGGTGTATTTATCTTCGCTCTGCCTCAATCTGTCTCCAGCCACCCCTCCCTGGTCCCTCTCCTGTCTCAACAGGACCGGGGCAGCCGTTACCAAGGCGATGCCTTCTCCCTGCCTACAGATCACTATCATCTCAACATTTAGGCATGAGCGCTCACACCTCCTGGCTTTTCTCCCCGCCGTCGCGGACGGCTGTCGATGTGGCTGCGTGCCCAAATCCCTGCCCTGAATTGTGTACCACCACTTGGCGAGCATATTTCCCTCTGTGGGTGTGTGTCATGTGGGCTGTGGTCAGTTGGGAGCTGGGTCACATTCTTGTCAAGGGCAAGGAAATCATAACAGCAATATTTACGGCGTTGTGGAGCAGTTGTGGAAGCTAAACATGTAGCAGAGGAGCGCTGATCAAAAGACCAGAGAACACAATGACTCTTTCTTTAAACTGCAGATCGACTGCACCGACCATCTGCTTCTGTGCACATACTGTTTACCTCAGCTTCAGTCTACATGTCGTTGTTTCAAGGTGAACACCTCCTTTAGATAAGTAACAAGTTTAGTGGAGAAAACTTGGGGAAAGGTTTGGACTGAGAGGTTTTTTTAGATGTAGCAACGATACAGAAGGTCTCCAATCCTGTTTCATTTAGCATGAAGTATCCTTGAGTAAGACCCTGAACCTCCTCACTTTCCATTCACACCACACTGTTATTGTTGTGAAGGTTCTGATTGATTGAATCAGAGAATTAGCAAAACTGGCTTTAGCTTGTGTGTGTTGTCCATTACCGCACTGGCTCTTCATGGCTGTAAGCCCATGGTGGGAAAATCAGATTAGCCAACGGGCCGCTGACAGTTGTGTCATATCTGTGCCGCTGCCTCAGTGGCAGCGTGGTCTGTGGTGGCAGCTGTTCGGGGTTTGATTCTGCTGTGGAGAGCCAAACCCTGCCGATCCGAAACCCAGAGGGGCTGCAGAGAAACAAGCTTTAAATAGGATTTGACATGAGACGGCAGAAGGGACGACAACAATACTGGATGTTTGACGTTTTGTTCCTTAATCAGATTTTCAGGGTTTTTTTTTTTTTTTGAAAAGGTAATGATAGATGATGATTGATGGAGCAAATCAGCAGGTCAGCTTGACACTGTAAACACTCAATATGTAGCCTAACTTCTGACAGCTAAAAGACATCTGATGACATGGGAATCATGGGAGTTGTTGTCTTCACCACCGTGACCGCAACAAACAAATTCGGTGTTTATAACCGTGCCTGCAGTTTCACCATCCCCAAGTGGTCACAGGGAGAGACGTCTCCAGCTGCGTCGTGTTTTCTTGGCCTTTTTTCTCTTATTCCCTGCCGACTGAGACGTCCAGTGACTATAACATCCTTTACCTGCCTAAAAAGTATCAAGGTGAAGAAAATGTATGTGGCTAAAAACCAGATAAAAGTACATTTGGAGTTCCTGGCAGTCAAACACAATGCTAAAAAAGTTACAACTTTTTATATATTGGAGATGCTGAATCATGAATTAGGGCAGTTATCCAAAATAGATGAATGTAGTAAATCACTTATCTGCTATTTTCAGGCATTTGTTGGCGAGTGGTTTTTGAGCTGTTCTAGCTAAAACACTAACACGAGTGTTTTCTGATCTCAGTAAAAAAAAAAAAAAAAAAAAAAAATCTAATTTGATTTACAAAAAAACAAACAAAAGTTGTCGACTCCCCTCTGAAACCACAGCTCTGCTTTTATGGCTGTACGTCATCTCTGAAATGTGACCGCTGAGGGTGTCGGTTCAATCCCATCAGGGGGGTGGGGGAGTGAGTTTGTGTTTAAGCTCTGCCAAGAGGCGTTTAATCAGAGTTTACTCCCAACTCTCAGCCTGCTGCATCCAGGCTGCACATCTGGTGAACAGCCATTTGCCTATGTGTGTGTGTTTGCATACCAGTGTGTATGTCATGTGTGTGTAAGTGACAGACAGTGACTCAGACCAGATAAGGGAGTCTGGTCTGCTGAAAAACAAGTCAGGGTTGCTTCACTCGGCCTGTTGCCCTGTTATCTCTATGGCAACGATCCTCTTGATGAATTCCTGAGATCCCTAACAGCCTGAGGTCATCAACCAAGATAGCCGACCAATAGGATAAGAGGTGAGGGAAAGCAGAGAGAGGGAGGATGATGATGATGATGATGATGAAGATGATGAGAGAAATGCTCACACAGCGCTGGAAACAGGATTAAACAGGAAAAAAAAAATGCAAAACTTGTTTTAACAGCTCAGTCACTTGATGTAAATGTCACAGTGCAGCAGAGCTGAGAATAGTGACACATACATGCAGCGTTCATCAAACCAACCCAACACACACACTTTTTTCTTTAACCAGCGAACAGGCAATTTGCATGAAGAGAGATGCAGGAAAAAACACCTTTTTGTTACCATAAACCAGGAATGAAACTTGAATGGAAAACATTTTTTGGACTGAGGAAAGATGGGAAAACATGAAAAGACAGATGAAAAAGAGAGAGAGAGAGATCCCTGTTTTAAACAAAGCCAACGTTTGATTAATGGCAGAGTCGAATCCAAAAAGAGACAGTTCAGAAATAATCCCTCCAGAGCCGGTCTTATTGGATGACGCGTGGTCATGACACTGGAGAGAGAGGAGGGAGGTAACAGGCTTGACCAAACAGCTTGGAGTTTTGTCTTTGATCAGAGAGGGTGGGGGGGGGGGGTGGGGGGGTGGGGGGGATCATGGCAATGAAATGAAAATCAACCAAATGAAGAGCATGGCTCATCGCCCCTGTTAAACAGGAAATCTATAAACCAGTGACAGTTCAAGTGAGAACGAGGCTGTGATGTTGAACGGTTCAGGCGGGGTTTGTACCACCTCGCTGTGCCTATAATGGATTTAAAAAGGGTTCAATATCCAGATAGGAGGTGCTACGTCTTGCTCAAGGACACTTCAGCAGATGGTGATGTGTTGTTAACCTGCTATGGTTTAGTCAGAGGACGGCGTTTAATTTGCAGCTTGTGATAGCAAAATGGAAAAGGGGAGAAATGAGACACAACATGAACTGTAAACTGATCAGAGATGTGCAAACAAAACCACATGCTTCCTCTGATTGGAACGGAGGGAATACATTAAGTGTAAATTAGAAAACTGTAGACAAGATGGAGCGATGATGCTGCTGCTGCTGCTGCTGCTGCTGCCGCTGCCGCAGACAGTGGTTTTGTGGACTCGTGTTGCTAGGATACGGCTCGTTGCCATTGTCTTTATGGTTAGCAGTATTGCCAGTGGGGAACAAACTTGCACTTGCGTTTAGAAAGTTTAGAGGTGTTGTCAAGGTGTTAAAGAAACACCTCTTAAAGACATGTGCATTGTTCTCTGCAGGTCGTCTGCTGCAGTCTGCTCAGGTTGGTTAACCGTTGGAAACCAGCCAAGCAGCCTGTTCCCTGATTTAACACAACATATGTTCGTTGCAGAAATGATCAGATTATTGAGCTGTTCAGGATTCTTGTACACGATTTATGTCCCTAAAGGCTTTAAGTGGCACTTCTTAGATATCCGGGAAAAAAAAAACTGCATCCTATATTTTCCAAAACTCAGAGCTGCTGCGTGTTTCCTCAGAGGCCCTGTACAACTGTTTTCACCTTGTTGACCTTGTAAACTGATTTTTCTGCTTAAAAAACATTGACAACTTTTTAATTTATCCCCCAAAAACTCGCCGGCTTTGAAGATCACAACAAAAAAGATCACAGCCATCAGTCTAAAATAACCATCAGTGAGCTTTGAATCTCTCATTATCGGTCCAGCCCTCCACTCAGCGCACAAACACACACACATTATCGGCACTTTTGTTGGATTCAGTCTGTGTGTGTGTGTGATCTGTACAGATGTTATTGCAGTGCTGAGTGGCCCCACCACCAGCAGCAGCAGCAGCAGTATCACCACCCATCTGTTGTGCTTGCAGAGCGGCTGACTGGCTGCCTGTCTACAGGGTTTTACATGCCTTCACGACTCCTGGCCCCCCGCCAGCTCTGTGGCTTCCACCGATTGATCTTTTCCAAGAAACATTAGCGGCAGACAGGAAATCAAGGAGAGGAGGGTGCAGGGGTGCAGAGAAAAGAGGGTCATTCCTCTGGTCATTTTCACACTATTGCTGAAGTCATTATCTTTCTTCTTGCCTTACTTGCCCACGCTGCAGGAGTCTGGAAAGTGTTGAAACCCTCAGATAAAGTGCCAATGTACCGTCCTGTTTGACCCATTATCTCGTATTCTTACATTTACAGCTGTAAACATTGTCGCAAGATCACCATGAACGCTTTAAGCTTCATTTAAAATCAAGAAATTAAGTTCTTGGAAGGAAACCGGCACACGCCTCCTGTCAGAAAAGCTGCTGTTGTTGTCGTCTCAGCTGTAAACATTGTTGTTATTCTCCGCGTTTAAGCCACAGAAAGCATTCGCATTCCGCAAGCTGAGCAATCACATTAACTCCCGACAGCTGCAACGATGTGTCACTGCTGATTGGAAAGTACTTGGTGCTAACCACAGGCATCGCCCGCAAACAAGTGCAAGTCTTTAACCTACTTTTTATTGTTGTGCTCACTTTTCTGATTCTTCCAAGCAGTATTGAAAGGGACAGTCCGACCAAACGAGAAAGACTTTCCCTTGAGTGCAACAGTATCTGGCCATGTCGTCATCACTGGTGGTGGAGGAGAAATGTTTTTTCAGCTTGCGAGCTGATCCTGAACAAAAGAGCTCAGACAAACATTACACTTCACTCTGCATATGCTGATAAGGGCCGTGTGGTGATGATGATCTGACCCTTCGAAGCATTTGTTTGGGTCCGATGGGTCTGTTTTAATGAGGGTAGTTCAGTTGTGCTGAGAAAAGCTGCTATCTTGCGTAAAAGTTGCATTGATGAAATTAAATGAGCTTGAATCCTGCAAAGAAACACGTCAAGTCGGACAGTTAAGAATATTTAACAGTGGAGACGTTTATGGTAATGATCGAAAAATTGCTCATCTGTAAACATGTCACACGTTTTGTCTGATGAACATGTTTCGTATTCAAAACAGCCAAAGTAGGAGAAGCATATGTGTGTGTGTGTGTGTGTGTGTGTGTGTGTGTGTTAGGAGTCATAACACATCTGAATGTGTTCCAGGACAGATTGTTGGCTTCAGGTTGAGCGTGGGATGGGTCTGGTCCACAAGTCCATATGTTGTGACACTGCAGATCAAAAAGATGAAAGTCAGTGTGGCACTGCACAGACAGATGGACTCAGTGACACACACACACACACACACACACACACACACACATGCACAGAAAAGTCAGGCAAGCAGACAGGCCAACACCTGGCTGTTTATCAAATGCCATCACAAACTGGAGGAAAGGGACCAGTGTTGAATTGATGTCTCTCACCATGGGGTTTTGGGTTAAACCCTGTTCCAATTATAGGTAATCAGGCCACTGAATAATAATTGGCTTCGAATCATTTGAAGTATTTCTCTGTTATGTTTAATGTTCATGTCAACAGTCACGATAAAATATCTTCAGGTACGATTTATCAAGAACTTAATGTTCATCATTTTTGGGAAACGGTACCTACCAACCAGGAAATAGTCCAGTACCATAACCCCTTGTAAAACTACTCCCAACTGTTTGTAGGTGAGTTTTACAGGTGTTAGCAGGTTGCACAACTTTAAGTCATGAGTCGTGTGTGTCAGAGGAAGTTGAGAGGGATCTGCTCGTTTAGCGCTTTAGCTTTGACGCTCTGTTAGCTGCATAACGCTCCTTTAGCTTTTTGCAGACAGTGCGCTTTTTGATCCATTGGCTTTTAGCTGTAGCTTCCTACTTGAATAAATACAAGAAAGTGAATTAGCATACTTCCTTGAGGCCTCCTTTGTAAGTAGAGCCTGTGTGTGGGAAACGCTGCCTTTGCTAATGGAGGGCGCTTTTTGATTTGTTGCGTTCACTGAGCGTTGGATTTCTGAATGACTCGTATTGATCTCCATAATGGCGTCTTCGTGGTTGGAAGGAGTGCACTGTTGCGCCACTTTCTGTCTCAGTTTACATTTCTACGATGGAGAGACACGACTCAAGTCGCACTGCCATCTAGTGGTTTGGTTAAAACAACAAATCTTTGCATGTGAGTTATTTATTGAAGATTAACGGTATTTCTTTTTTCCGAATCGACACAGTATCACGAAACATACCCAAGTGTAGGTACTACTGACGTTTCAACACCCACTGCCCAGCATCAGCACCCCACCTCGGTCCCGCCAGCCAGACTCCAACAATCCTTTGAAAATCCTTCTTCCCAGAAAAAGGGAAGCTGTTCCAGCAGCAAATCAATGCCCACAGCTCTGTAGCATCACATACAGGATGTCCACAAACTCTTTGGTCATTCACTCTGTGTTTATTCCTTCTGTTTTTGTTTTTGTTTCATGTGTGTGTGTGTTTGACTTTGTAATTCAAGCCTACCTGCAATTCTCAGAAACTTTCTGTCCCTAAGCAACGCGACCTGAACTGAGACAGAGGCAGAGAAAGAGAGGGCGAGGGGGTTTAGAGAGGGGCAAATGAAGGGGGCAAATGAAGGGGGGGGGGGCAGGGCCGGGCCTCCAGAGGGGGTTTAAATTCCCTGCAATCAGAAACAGAGACGGAGATGGAAGACTGATCCTCCTCACAATCACACACTCCCCACGTTTGTCGTCTCTGCCCCCGCTTTTCTTTTCTGCTCCTTTCTTTTTGTTTTGTTTTGTTTTGCACTTATACGTTCATGTGAAGTCAATCGATATTTGTTTTCTTCTGGGGTTTTGTTTAAAAGGTTTTAATATTGTTTTTGGTGGAAGTCTGAGAAACAGAGCGTGGGGTGGGGGGGGCAATAATAATGTGTGTCTCTGGCTCTCTGTTTTTTCTATTTAACTTTGTTTTTGTACTTCTTTTTGTAACTTTATCCACTTGGCAGCTTGATATTTAATGTCTTTTTAAGGCAGTGTGTGCAGTGTGTGCATGTGTGTGTGTGTGTGTGTGTATATGTGAATGTGTGTGTGAGCTCATAAGCGCCAGTCTCAGCCGACTGCTAGAACAGATTCCACTCCACCTCACAGATCTTTTACCTCCTTTGATGCCGTAAACAGGACTTTCATACCGAGGCCGTCCGTCGCCTTGTTTCCTCTCTCTGTGACTCTTTTGTTGTTTTGATGACGTCATCTTTTCCACATGACCTTGACAGCATCACATCACCTGTTGATCCATGGGTGATTTTGTTTTTGACTCATTTTTCTATGTTAATACATGGCAGATACACTCACAGATCACTCCGACACACATGCGCACACTAAAAACGAACACACACACACACTCACTCACACACACATAGTACAGCCTCTGTGCGTTTCTTTCTTTTTTTCTTTTTTTTTACTGTGGTGCGATTGTGGCCGTGTCCTCTGCTGGTCAAACAGTCGGACTACTGTAGCTGCTCTGTTTGTGCCCTCGCTGTTATGTGATCGCTATGAAGGCTCGCCATTGTGTGACCAAAAACCATTTTTGTCGTCGCTCAGCCACTCAGAACCAGTTTGGGCCAGAGCCCCCAACCCGAGAGGAGCCCAGGAACAAAACAGCATTAAAGGAAAGGAAAGTAAATGGCCATGTCCACCCTCACCTTCTGTTCTGTCACTGTGCTGCTTTAACACTTTTCATGTTTTATTTCCTCTGAAGAGACAAAGATGTCGAAAACACACACACAGTTGTTTTTGTTGTTTTTTTTTGAGTTGCATGCTGAGATGCAGTTGAAAATCTCTTCTGCCTGTAAAGCTACAAATTGCACCTTAATGGAGGGATGTGTTTTTGTTTGGTTTTGTTTCATGCATACTTTAACATGAATGGGGGATGTATAATATTTTTATTTTTATTTTGATATCTGTTGGGTCAACTGCTTGTATCTTAAACAGGGTTGTGATCTTTTTCTTTTCTTTTTTTTAATGTTTATGAATTGGTTTCATCATCGTTGTTTTCAGACTGGTGTTTGTTGTGGGACGGCTTCATTAAGCAGAATGTGGGAATAAGCCAGAGACCAGTGAACATGCAGAAACAGTCAGACTCTTAGACTCTGTCTAACTCAATAGGAGACCTAACTTTTATGAGCACAGGCCGCAAAATGAATATTCTCACTTGTGCAGAAAAATCTGATCATTAATTCACATGAGTCTGTTTCCTTGGTCCGGACTGAGCGGCTCTGTGATTAAGACAAGTGTGACTGCCTGGCTAATTGCTGCTGCTTAGTGAAGCCTTGTCTACAAATGCACACACACACACACACACACACACACACACACACTGGCCTGTCCTCACACAGTGACCACTAGGAGGTGTCCTGCTTGTCTTCTCACATATCACTCACAACAAAAACACTTCCTCTGCCTTCCGTCCATCTTGTCCTTGAAAAAAGGACAAATGTCTCACTGACACAAGACACCATGTTGCTCACACACACACACACACACACACACAACACACAAACACACAAACACACATATCAACAATACGGCCTTGGCAGATGACTGGCACTAGGCATGGTGCTGCCACCCGGTCTCATGTCCCCGGGGCAAAGTGCTGTCTGCAGCCAATTAACCAGCAGGGCCGGTTGCCAGGTCCATATCCATCTAATCCTCTCTACCGTCCTGCCGGGTTGCCAGATTTAGTCCTCCACTCTTTACACAGACTTTGTGGTGTTTAAAAAAAAAAAAAAAGACAAATAAAATAAGTTTTACAATGTGAGAAGGATAATGAAAGTAGGCTAGAGAACTTGGTTTGGGTGTGTTTTTTATTGGATTCAGTCCTTTTGTAACCGAGCGGCGGTTTGCAGCACTTTGACTCTGTTATTATTATTATTCTTGTTTTTTTTTTTTAAGTAAACCTAAATGAGAATGGAAAGATTAGTAGAAACCGGTCCAAACACACACACACACACCTGATTAACTCTCAGCCTCGTTCACATGTAGCCTGTAAAAAGTCCAAACCAGATGCTGTTTGTGGAGCGTGTGTGCAGAAGCTGTCAGCAGAGGACAAACGAGGGAAATTACATTTTTTCCTTTATTACTGACACAAAGGCTGCGTATGAGCATAACCCCCCCCCCCCCCCCCCCCCCCCCCCATTATATATTGTGACATTGTACACTAACACAACCTGCAACCCCCCCCCCCCCAGTCCCCTCCCCCGCCTCCCTCTGTCCCCATGCACTGATAATGATTGTATATGGTCGAATAGTTTTATTTTTTATATCATTGTTGGGGCTTCATTTCGTTTCCTGGGGTCGTTTTGTTATTTTTTTTTTTTTTTTTTTTGTGTCGTTTTGAAATGGTTTCAATGGGTCTATGTAATCGGTGTGTGAGAGTGAGTGTGTGTGTGTGTGTATATGTGGGTATGCACTGTAGCTGGGTGTATGTGTGTATGTGTGTGTGAGAGAGAGAGAGAAGAGAAAGCGACAGGGTGTGTTGTTCAGTGGCTCGGTGTTCAGCTCCCAGTGCACATCAGCCCTTTGCTTGTGTTCATCATTGTGCCAGTGTGTTCAGGTGCTCCCTCGCCTCGACATCCGTTCATCCAAATAAAAGAGAGAGAATGGGAGATAACAAGGAGGAGGAGGAGGAGGAGGAGGAAGCAGAGGGCCTTTTCCCTCAGGGGGGGAAAAAACTGCTAATGAGAAAAGATACTTTTGAAAAAAGGATATTTTTCTCCTCTTCGGGGTCACAAAGAAGAGTGTAAATTTCTAAGTTAATTGAAAATGATGAATAAAAAAACTCATTTGTTCTCTATATGAATGGCTGTATGTTAACCATGAACAAAAAGTAATGAGTTCTATGACAAAGACATATAATAAATTAATTTTAAAATTTTAACAGCGCTGTCAGTTTGTGTCTCATCTGGAGAGTGGGGTGTGTGTGTGTGTGTGTGTGTGTGTGTGTGTGTGTGTGTGTGTGTGTGCAGATGTTGTAGATTGCTGTGTTTTGCATCATCCATCCCTCATCTCACTAGAGGGCAGCACTGCAGCACACATCATTACAGCTCATTAGGATGCAGCGCTCTGCACTCTTCATATTAGTCTGATTCATTTGAGCAGCAGACGTAATGTCCAACACTGCTAATGGAAAAGGGAAGTGTTTCATTACACTGACTGCTCTGCTTTAATATAAAACATCCATGCTGCTCACTACTAGATTGCAGGTTTAGCTTTACACAGGTTAGTATATTAGTACCTCCAGGTCAGACAAACCAATAGAAAACCAATTGAAAAGCACAAACTCCCATAGTGTGTCTGTTACAGCCGTAGAGTTGCTGCATGTGTGTCTGTGCTGTCTTCCCAGGTACTGCCCCTCCTGCACCTACTGACAGAGCGCACCTGGGTCCAATCACTCATTAAGCCTTGCATAAAAGCTGGAGGCAGTGGGGCAGCGGTGCCAGTGGGCCAACAGACAGCCTTGTGTGTGTGTGACACTGTGTGTGTGTGGTTAAGCTGTGTGTTAGGCTACCTCTGGTGATCGGGAGGGAGACTGTTGTTATCATTGTGTGTGGTTGCTTCCCACATCACATCCAGTTTGGCACTGCTTCTGTCATTAAAGGTCTTTGTGTACGAACATGCAAAATATAAACTGAAGCTATGATACTGACCCCAACAGGAAGTGGTCAGTTCAGTCCTGCACAAAGGCTGGAGCCTCGGTCTGTTGATCATGATAACCAAAGTGATTTTATGTGCTGGGCTTTTTTAAGCAGTGACTTCCTGCAGTTCAGTAACCCATGGAGATGTCAGGTAATCCCCGCACCTGCCAGTTATTTTCCTGTGAAACCAACCAAACTTGATTTGCACTTTCATTTCCTTGAATCAACCACATGAGTTTTGTTTCACTATATTTAGCCTTTAGCTTTAGAGGTATGTGTATGTTTGAACCTTGGCCAAACTTCTGCTTCTACTCTGAAGCGCTGAAGATGAGCTAACCACTTGTCACAGATTCCTGGCATTACCCTTCACAATGCAAATCCCCTCCAAGCAAAAATACCCAAACTAGTGACAAGTAGGGAACCGGTGCTGTGGTTTCTTTTTTTTGAGGGGGGCTGTTAGGACGTGGGCCCTGGGGGTAGTTGCCCAATTGGTAATCTAACCTTACATTTAACAACTAAAGTTAAGTTATGGAAAATTGGCCCCAGGTGAATATTAAATGGTAATGACCTCCAGGACCACATCTGCACCAGACCACACCATATGGTCACACTTAGAGAAGCAATAACAGGGTCTGTGGAGTACAATGTAAGTACAATGTGATATAAAATAAAACCAAATAACACACTCACTAACCTATATCTATAAATGCAGCCACAGAGGTCCGTCTCTGGAAAACCAAATGAACAATAGTGTCATCTGAGGCTGAGACACCACTATGACACATCCATCTGGGAAGAGAAAGCAACTGTGTCTGAACATCCAGTTCAAGCGCCAGATCAGCCACAGTGGACCGGGGTGTAACAGCTCCCAGCCCACAGCCGCACAGACCAAGGAATGCACCGCTCGTTGTTTTTCTCAGTCTGCGGAGACAATGAGCCACAAACAACAAGGCCTTTCGATATCATGGAGACTCACATGCACCCTGTAAAAACGCTCACAGCACTCACTAGTCTGCACATTATCAAATATACATAGATGCAGGCCTGCAGTGAGATGCATGTAGAGTATATGCACGCTGACAGGAACACATGTGAGCATCAGCGCTGCATGGCAACCATGAAAAAAACATGTCATTTAATGGATAGACTGTGGTTGTGTTTATGCCCCATTAGAGCCACAGACCAAGAATAGCTGTTTTAATGTCACAGCAGCTACTCCTCTGCAGATCCTCATAAAATGTGTTGTGAATATTCATGATTGCCCGCGGCTGCTTTTTAATAATTTTGGTGACCATTAAGACGATGCCAAGGTTTCCATGACACTGGTTGTTGATTGTCATGATTTCAAAAGCCCGTCCCTCAAGTGAAGAGTCAACCTCAATATTGTCAACCTCAAGATTTCAACTTGTCATGAAACTGAAGCACGTTTAGGATGTTAAATCTCCTCCTCTCCACAGTGGGCTCTCAGTGAGATCTATGGCCATCCTGCTAATACAAAGACAATCAAAAGAAACAGAGATAGCGACACCTGTTGACCACTTAAACTCACTAGGCACAATGAGCTAAATTAACATAAAATATAAAGCATAATGCACGTACACATGCATAATGCACACAGATCAGGAACCAGTGGCCATTTCTGTGTAAGAATACAACTACACCCAGCAGTCAAGGTGTATATTACAACATCACAGCATAGCATTCCTGGACGCTGACTCGGTATCGGAAAATAACAAGTCAGGGCCGAGCAGTCCAGGGCTAGCTGGTTAGCATGCTAACTTCAGTTGGAGACCAGACGTGATAGAAATAGAAGCAAAACAAAAGAGTTGCCTTCCACCACTGGAGACACTTCTTGATGAGTAAAATAACACTAATGCTAATGTTGGCTATGTAGCAACAGCAAAGATTTACAAATGGCTTCTTCAAACTTATCCTTTTTATCCAGTCCTGTTGTATAATAGAGGACAATATAGTGCTGAATATGACCCAGAATTCCTCTTATTCAGGTTTGTGATCACAGACAGACAACTTAACAACACCAATGTTAGGTTCTCTCTGTACTTACACCCCTCTGATCAGATCCCCATTTGTACAACATGTCATGAGGTGCACATGTGTCTAAATCAAAGTCGCATTACCTTCTTTAAATCCCAGGAGCGTTTCCAGATCTGTCAAACAGTCCACTGACAGACGTCCTGATCAGTCCAGACCTATAATCCCTCATGCAGGGCTGCTTTGAACACAGAGACTCTGCTTTCGTCTTGGAGAGTAACTGTGATAACCGACAGCAAGTTACTTTGCATGTAACATTTGAATAACAGCTATCCATTATCAAAACTGCTGTTCCAGTCATTATTCACTGACTGTTACAGTATCCAGGGACAGGAGTAACCGTTGAGGTTTATTTTACTCATCCAACCATATGAAACTGTACATGTTCTGATGCACATTAGTTGTTCTATAGAATATTAATGTGAAAGTGTAATGTCTCTTTGTGTTATTGTTGTGCCTAATTGCTGCCATATTACACCTCCATCTCAGCAGCTAATCAGCGTTCAATTGAAAGGTTTTTCTCCACTTGTACAGAAATGAAGTGATGTATGGGGAACAGATAGAAAATGAAATGTACTGTGCTGCTAAATTGAATTATGAGAGGACGAAACAGCAGAGACATAATGTTCCCCACAGGAGAGATAATGGACTGACTGGTAAACCAGACAGGAGCAGCGTGTAACATAATTGTTGGATTGTACAGGGTGAATACGTTCTAATATAGCAACACAATATCTGAGAGGACACTGATGAGCAGTGAGTGTGAGTATAGTGTCTGTATCAGCAAAGAGGCCTAATGACAAAATGAATGTCTTGATATAATAACACAATGAAAAATATCAAAGAGTCCCTGAACTCATTTATCTGTATTAGGATAGCAGTTTAAGAAATAGGTGCAAACTTGATCCCAAGCTTCGAAAACAAAGTTGAAACATGACAAATATGCTCAGTGGACAGATCACAGAGTCTAATCCTTTATGCATTTCATACTCGTTTGTCTAAATTGAGAGGGAATCCAACTGACATTTGCTGTTGAATAATGGAAACGCTTTACATTTGTATGCAAAGTGAGGCACAGCGTGATTTGCAAAAACTTGTTTGTGTGTCACGTTAATGAGATGCAAATGACTTTAATTAATATCTCTGCACTGGTTGTGTTGAGTTTCAGGTGGAGCGATGGAGGTGGTTGGTACCAGACAGTTTTTAATCCCAGCACCTGGACATTTCAGGGGATTTACAGTGTTTGCTTGGCACAGGGGCTGGAGGTGAAAGTTTGAATGTATGATAACACACAAGTCACCTTACCAATATGTTGTATCATCGTAGCCTGTTTGACCAACCAGGTATCAGAGCTGGCCGCTGTTTGAGCCATGAAGCTTTACTGTGACGATGAGAAGATGGTAAAACTTAGCATTATCATTACTGATATCATTATTTTAGTTATTATTATCATTATTATTATTATTATTATTATTATTATTCATATTTTCAATTTTTTGGATCTTCTATTTTGTAAGTTTGTTGCCATGACAACAAGTACAATGATCAGAAGAGACGAAAGGAAGTTAATTAATTCATGGAGTAAAAAATGGAGAGGTATTACATTGTTATGGAGAAGGTTCATCATCCAGGATTAGGAGGTGCCCCGCTGGTTTATTTGGGAATAACTGGTAACATTTGCTGCCAATATGGTAAAAATTGCAGTTGTTTTTTTTTTTGCTTTGATGTGCAGAGTTGTTTTTGATTATTGCTCATCAGTGTGGTTTGGTGATATTTGATTGATGTTTGTGTTTGTGATTTGTGTTGCATATGTTCATTTGTTTTGTTTTGATGCTCTTCAGCTCCAGTGGTGTTAAGGCAGAGCGGTAACCATGGGAACTGGAGACT
Source organism: Caranx ignobilis (assembly GCA_021432705.1). NCBI lineage: Eukaryota > Metazoa > Chordata > Actinopteri > Carangiformes > Carangidae > Caranx > Caranx ignobilis. Next base: position 2,270,602 of record MU269982.1, read on the forward strand.
TCAATAAAACCAACAACTGAACATTTAAACTGACATTAGTGCACTAAACTATCATCTGTCTGTGGTCCACTATAGTGTTTCCTGTTTTATTCTGAAAATACCGTCCATATGTGCTGGTTTGTGATTTTACTTCCTGTCCTTGTGGGCTTTTTTTCCCACTGTTTTTCTCTTCCACCTGTGTCTCATCAGTCAATTACATCCCTTCCCTACATAGCATATTCAGTTACTACTTAAACAAATTGACAAACTGCTTGTGTGAAATCGAATTGCTGCTGCTTCTTGCTCGTTGCTGTTGGCATGGCAGCCACCCTCAGCCACAGGAAGTGGATTGCTTGTTAGTAAGCACTGTGTAAATAAGTAACCCACTCGTTTCTCCAACAATTTATGTGACTGAGGCAGCACTCGGTTTTTGTATGCATCTGTAATCTTGCAGCCAAGGGGTCATGCATGCACCGCTAGTGCAGTACTAATGATCTTCTCTCTAGACACTTATTCACTGCTGGAGGAGAGAGACAAGAAAATTTCCCATCTCTCGCTATTGCATATCTCAACCTGCTGGTCAAGCACTGGTTGCCTGCAGTGCCTTTAAAAGGGAGCTTTGCTTCTCATCTCTTAAAAAATTAAGAGTGGAAATTCAGGTACTCCACACAACATTTCCTTCCCCTCTCTCCTCCAGCACCTGTCAGTCTCCAAGGTCTGCTATCAAATTGAGCAGAGATGCCAGAAGAAGGAAAGACGATGCCCTCGGTGTGTCAGCATGATAATAACTCATATTAAACCTCCTGCTGATGGAAAACTCTGGATAACTGCAGCTGAGCTGGATGGCAGAGATTACAGGAGGCCTCAGGCTACATGGTTGGGTGTTGCTCCTGTATTGCATGGCTCTGTGTATGTGTGAAGTCAGGCTGCCTCTCAGAAGAGCATGGGGTGGGTTTAGGCTAACTGGGGCAAACCACTCTGTAATTTGCAACCTTGCAAAAAAGGAGCCCGACAGCCCATTATTTTGTGCTTGGATGTGTGTAAGTGTGAGCATGAGTAAATGAGTACCTGCAAATTTCTATGTGTATATACTGGCTGTGTGAGTGTGTGCCTTTGTTTATTGCGGATAATGCCATTGATGTGGGTGGTTCAGCCTCCTAACAGCATCACTGAGACATTTGGGCAGCAGAGACTGAGCTACTCATGCCCACAGCACAGAGCAAGCAGGCACCGGAGGACCACAGAGGCTGAGTAATAGCTGTTGAGGCAAAGCTGAACTGGAAAAGCTAAGATGGGCTACATCTGAGAGCAGTGTGGCCTCAACCCCGCCAGTGCTTATGAGTGAACACTTAACATCAATGTGTAGGAATTTAAACTAAAAATATCTGCAAGCTGTTAAATGAATGGAAAATAATGGGTTACACTGAAAATAGAAACCTGTTGGTTCTTTTTTTTTTTGGCCACATTAGTGGGAAGTCTCTGTGAGGACACTTTCTCTTGTGTTTCATCTGGGGTCCTTAGAAAACAATCCTCTTGAATATACCACTATTGGATGTTAAGAAATTCATGGTCCTCCTTTAGCCTGGTATTATTAGCACTAGTGGTTGTTTACTCACCAGTCCAGAGGAATCATTATGAGTGACTCACCAACACTTGTCTTGTCACTTTCTGATTGTGACTCACTATACCCTGAGGATGCACCACTGCAGGGCAATGATGCAACGTTGGTCAAAGCTCACCACCACCTGCTCCTGGCAAGAAATACTTGGAACTCCAGCTGGAAACAAGAGACACTTTGAAGACCCCTGAGAAACACCAGACCAAAAAACTGTGACATCGGCTTTGATGCTTTTTTTTTTTAATCAAACCATATGCAACAAATTGAAACCATGTTTAACTGTAAACATGTTGAATTCATGAGTCCAAGTGTTGCTGCAGAAAGAGAAAGCGAGGCCCATATGTAGTTATATCCATAGGCTGCATCGTTACTGCTGAAAAAGAAAGATCTATTGTTCAGTACGAACTAAGTTTGGTCTCAACACTCGTGTCTGTGTTGCTTTACTCTTACATCAGATTCACCCTCTGCTTCTTCAGTGCCTGTTGCCTCTCAGATACAAGTTACCTTCAGGCTAGATGCCATTTTCAAAGAGAAACCTAATCAAGATTAGTGACAAGAGCTGGATTGAAATAGAAGGAGCAGGACGGGGAATAATTATACTTCTCCACAAGATTTTGTGACAATTAGCTGGTGTGAGACGTCCACAGTCAAGCCGCTCATTGTGTCTGGCATTAACAAGCCCTCCTGGGAGATCATTGCTTTGCCACCCTTTTCTGGATAAAATATTCCTTTCCCAACTGTCTCTCCTCTTGTTCATCACTACCTTTCACTCCTAAAGCAACGGCTCAGGGTGACAGTCTGCTAGATGTACATCACGGTTGTAAATTGCCTTGGCCATGACAGACTTGTAGCAAACTTTGTTGCCTCTAGCCCTCGACGGTTTTTCACCAGCTGAAGCTCAATGAGCTGCCTGAAGCGGAAAAGCTGCTTACTGTAGCTCTACATGAATCTTTATTTTGCCGCTTTTCATATACAGCATGTGGATGAATGCATTCATCTCTATAAAGCTAATATAGATTCTGGCTGCGGCATGACATACGGAGTCAGTAGAAAGTAGTTTCTCTTAATCGCTGTCTGCACTGTGGTGGAGCACGGTGTTAATTCAGGCAGAGCACTGAAGTTCTGACTGACAGTATTCATGCTTCACAGTCTCCAACTAATTCATCAGGTGGCCAATAACATCAAAGCAGCTACTCTGTTTGCTGCATCAATAAAGGACGGAAATGAAAATAAACAACTGAAAATGAGGCAACTGAACAAACAGTATATTGACAAAGACATGATATGCAATTGAGACGCATGAGTTGAGGTAAGGTAAGGTAAGGTAAGGTGTAAGATAAGTTAAGGTAAGGTACTTTTTGTTGATCCTACTTATGGGACATATGCAGCATATGAAAAAACAACCAAAATATATATGAAAAGACATTCAGCACACTTTCATAGAATCGAAGTCTGATCATATTTACCTGATGCTTATGTATCAGCTTGATGGTAAACAGCCAACTCTAATCACAAGCAGGGATCATGCAGTCATCATGCAAGTCACCTCCTTCTCTGACTCTACGTCACATTTGCATGACGACATTTGTGTTCCACTCAGTTTACAAATTCACTGAGCTGAGGCATCAGGACAGAGCTACATTATTGTTACTGCATGGAAAAGAACTGGATGTTGTGATGCAGGCATTTGATCAGGATGCCTGCCTGATGCCTCCCTGTGGAGGTATTCATGTCACATCCAACTGGGAGGAGGCCTGAGGCAAAGAGGGGATTACATATCCAATCCAGCGTGGGATGCCCCAGGAAGGACACCTTTGTGCTATCTAGCTGAGCCCGCTGCCTTCATGGCCCACAGCCGGGTAGAGAATAGAAACTGGATGGACTGATTTAATTTTCTTTCTCTGAGTATGTTTCTGTGCTGACAACCTGAATAAGTGTTAAGTATTTCCACTGCAGCTTCCATTATCTTCAACATCAAAAGATTAAGAAGAAAAGGAAACTCTTTCACACAGAAGCACAATGGAGTGAATAACCGAAGCGTAGATTCACTCAGGACGATCAGATGACCTCAGGTGGGTCATTTCCAATGAGACTTTCTCTGAACAACATGTTTACACAGGATTAAGAATCAGAACCATCATCTTAGTGTTTGACAAATGAGATTCTGGTTTGATTCAACATAAATATCCTCACGAACCTACACACATGCTGCAGTGTGTAGGTAGCACACACACATGCAGATTCTGACACAGGGGATGTCTTCAAGTATCAACCAGGGAATCAGCTCACTCTTTCCCAGCTCGACACCGCATGCTGTGCAGGGAGCAGATAAGAGCTCTGACCTAGGGTGTGTGTTCAGGAGTCGGCATTTTGTTCTGTAGCCCACAGAGAGCATCAGGGCAGATCAGGGCCTAGATCAGAGGAGAAACCTTATCCATCTCCTCAAGGATCGCCCTGTCAGCTGCTCTGGCTCAGAAAACCAAACGACTAAATTAGCCTTTGATAGAAAGATAAGTCACACGCTCCTTTTTTTCCTTTTCTGACTACACATCTGCCCGAAGGAGAAACCTGTGTCCTCCAGAAAACCTTGGCCTTGTTTTCAATGCACTTTAAAAATAGGACTTTTACAGATTGTTGTTGAACAGTAGAAGCAACAGAGGTAAACAAGAACATTGTAATTTCACTGCAAATGTTACGACGAGTGCCATGACCAGACAGCACCACATGAATGTCCCTCAGGGTTGTGATTGTGCCAGCTTGAAGGCTTCACACACAAAAGTAATCTGGACTCTCACTTCAGAAGAAGTAAAAGATGCCAATTTGAGCAGATACTTTGTAATCTGATGCTGAAAGATCTGGTTAGCTGTCAATAGCGGCTCTGACTCTGGATTTGGTTATTTTGGGCAAAAAATCCAGCTTTGCTTCTCTTGAATATTTCGGCTCTCTGCAGTTTTTATGCAAGCAAACACCACCCCTGCTTTGGTTAATTACAGATATGAGGCCTTTTAGGGTGAGAGACTAAAATGAAACCTCAACATCACCAGCTCTGACGGACTGAATGAGCCTGTTTACACCATGCATGCTGAAAACAAACCGCAGCTCCTTGAAAGGCTACTTGAGGCAGTTCCCATATGCTCCCATTTTGAAATACCCAACAACTACAGCAGAAATAAAGGTGTTTAATGCCTAGTGCAAAAAGACAAACAAACTGCAGTCTCTACAGCCAGTTCCCAAATGTATGGGATTCATTTAGTATAACTCATTTAGACACACTTAGATGTTTTTAATGCTAAAGTTATGTGTAATCTAAGTGAAAGATGGATGTCGTTACGCTATACTCACCACATTTGGCTTGTTACCTTACATTGTTAACTAGCTAGTTAGATGGCGACAGCAAAACAGCTCGCTCTGAGCTTGAAAACCACTTGTCAGAAACCTACGTACATCTTCATATAGTCCAGTGTTTTACACCTGGTGATGTGAGACAGGATTGTGTTCCTCAGAAATCCATCCATTGTCATGTTCTGTGTCTTTTGGTCCCTGTTGAGTTCCTGTTTCCTGTTTCCACCATCCAACTTCACGACAGTTGAAGTAAATGTAAACAGACGGCAGATTTTGTCATTAAAAGTTTACCTTACACTCTGAACAACCCTTTCTGCCTCTGTCCTCCATTAACCGGTCTGCTCCGCTGGCTCAAGACAAGTTTTTTACCTTGTTTGCACAGAGCTGAATCTGCTTGTCTTTGCTCAACTCGTGACCTTCATCACAAGATAAAATAAAGCCGGCGGAGCGTGGAGCTGTGTCTGGCAGTGCCGTGTTCCTCATCCCCTCCCTCGGATCTGACTCACCCAGCAGGGCTCTGGCAGTGCTCTCTTAAGAGCCATTACCCAATTACTAGGTAGTGCAGCTTTTACAAGGGAAACAGAGAAGAGTGAGTGATGACGGAAAGACAAAGAGACACTGTGATGGAAAATGTGAAAAGGCGACAGTGAGAAAGCAGAAACCTGTAGTTTCAGTGACGGATTCAATTTAACTAATGTTCCAGTCATAATTGTGATTTATGTTAGTAAAACCTGAGCTACTGAATTTAAAAAGGTGGCATATTCTTGTATGACTCCGCAAAGGATCATAGCATTTGCACTGGGAACGCAGTTATAATGCATTCCCTACATGATGTATTGAGATGTCTCATGATACTTGTCAAATATTATCAACACCCAGGACCATAAACCTCTTAGCTGGAGAATCACTGTACCTTAAAATGGCGCAGTTCACTTTACATAAGAGGTTACGATGTGGCTGAGGCATCGTGGTGCTCCAGCTGCCAGTTTGGATGTTATGATCTTTTAAGGCTCTGTATGTGGACTCTGCTATTAATATCAGCTAATGCTACAACTGCTGTGTTCTCCCTCTGCCAGAGCCCCAGTGCTTTGAAGCCATAAGCAGGATGGTGTTTCAGTGATAATGAGGGAATAAAATGAACATCTGTTATTCTTCACGTTGTAAAAATATTTTTAAATCATACTTAGACGATAAACACATAATGTGCTATTGTGATTTACAGCAACTCTTGTAATAATGAATGGACTGTAAATGTTTCCAAATAATCCACCAATTAAACATTCATGGGGTCAGTACAAACTGTAGCTCTTCTATTGTGGTTCACTTTGCCGATCTGCTCAAGTCCAGACTGAAATACTGAAATACTCCAAATGAAATGTTGTATAGACATTCATGGTCTGCAGAGGAATTGATACTTTAAATTGAATGGTTATACAATTATCATGTGAGCTCACGAATCCAAGCAACAACAAAGCTTCTGCTGAGACAGTCAATTCTGTGACCAAAATGAAAGTAATGCGCCATAACTGCTAACCACTAACCCCGAGTACCCGAACATGCATGCTGCAATTTCCCCCTGGAGATCCAGCAAGCACTTCTCAGCTGACAGGGAATCAGATCTCCATGCCAGCCAGGCCTTTTTCTGCTCTCTTAAATTGAAATAGCAATAGCAGAATTTCAGATAAGTTTCCTATAAACAACAATAAGACAAGTTTTCTGCAAGAGTCTCAGTTGATCAGCTGAACAGCATGTCCGAGCTAATACAAAGTCCCACAAACAACCTCAACCCGCCGGGGGAAAATATGCCCAAGACATCACAACTCTGGACATCAACCACACGGCAAACACTCAAGAAATGACCTCAGCTATTACATGGGCATAAAAAATATGAAACATAAAAAAAATCGACACTGCAAACACACACATCTGAAGCCTTATGGACCCACACTGGACATAGGCTGCAGCAGGAGGAGGACTGCAGAGAGATTCACTGGTATAACAACACACTGAGCAGCACAACACCTGCAGGTCTGCAGAAGACATTAATACCAAAACACTAATGTCTGAACTCACGCTATGTTTCATTTTCCATAAATTACAGAGCTCATTTTTTAAAAACTGCACGCAACTTTTTTTCTGCATTTTCTGCTGCTTTGCCTTTTGCTTTGCAATCAATCTGTCTGTCATGTTCAGACATTCACTTTCTTTCTGTCTTTTCTCCAACTAGATATTTGATAAATGCTGCACTTCCACCCAACATGCCAAGAATGAATCTACACACACACACACACACACACACACATACACACACACGTCTCTGGTCATTTTGGAGCCATAACTATTATCATTATTTGCCTGACCCTGACCCTTTTGTTATCCTTCTCCTAACCCCAGCCTTCACCACTGACCCAGATATCTGTTTATTCTGGGGTCGGACCCCACATATATACAAAAACAGGGCTGCACACTGTAGCCGACTGGTATGTACACACCACCATTATAACTCTCCAGCTGTAGAAATGATGTTGCTTACTTTGGAGGGTATATGAAAGGTTAGTTGGCTCCATCTCAGCCACCCTGTCTGCTCTGCTTACACAGCAGTGGAAGGCTGCAGATCCTGAAACTGGAGATTTTAGTAGATTTATATCTTTGGGGTTTTGTGTTTTAAAGAGTTGTAATTTTGTGATTTTAAGAAACTGTCAGGATCCATGTTGTCCTCTTTGATCTGTCATACATACTTTCATTCAACTTCCACTTTCATTATTATTCTTTTCTTTCCATAAACCTCCCGTCATTTTTCTCCAACCTGTTTTCCTTTTCCCTTTCAATACACTCCTCTCTGTCAATTCCGCAAATACGCTGTGTGCCGCTGACAGATGAGTGTGGTCAGAGGTCATGTGGTTGTAATTAGGGGAGTGCTGCCTCAGAACTTGGCCCTGCTTCCTGTTTCTAATCTACGAGAAAACAGGGCCTTAGTTCAGCCAGCCCTGAAAACAGCTGTTAGCCTCAAGGCTCGGCCTCCGCACTCCTCAGCTGAAATAAAACAGTCTTTAACCTGTCTTTGTAGTCTCATAACATCTATCATAACCATCCCTCCACCACGCCAGCTCCACCCTTCAATTTCCCCTCTTGCCTGATCAATTACATAACTGAAGCAGGAATGCAGAAGGCCTCACAGTGCTCACACAAAGCTGGTATCTGCTGGATTGTAAACCTTTTTATTTCTTTACAGAGAAATGGTTTTAGTCTGTTAGTTTTGGATCACTGAAAAGCAAATGATATTATGCTTCCTCTTTTCCCTTTATCTCTACATTCATCATCCTCTGGTCTGTTTTCAACTTGTGCCTACCCTGGTTTACAGGTGGCTCTTGTTATCCAGGTTTAGTCTTGAGGAAATCCTCCAGCCTTCAGCCTCTCTGCCATATTTGTCTTTTTCCCAGTATTGCATCTTATTCGTGCGTTAGCTTTTGAGAGAACCACTGTGAAGAAGACGAGGGTGAGTCCGCTTGCAGCACAGATGCAGCTGCAGCTTCGGCCCCCGTAGCGTTGCCTCCTACCTGTCAAACAAAAAGATCCATCATCAGAATTGCTCACAGGTGAGTGTGTGGGAAGAGGAGACCGCCAACGAGCTTCTTCAGGGTTCTTCAGGGGTCAAGAGGCTCATTTCAGAGTTGGGGAGTAATTACGACAACACAGGTTGTCTCTTACCTTTATTGTTATGTAACAAGTCAACACTGGTCTGCTATGTAGAGGGAGTCAGTGTGACTGTGTGTGATGACGACCTGCTGCACCAACAACCCGCTCCTGTGGTTGTTATTGTGACAGTCTTCTTCTTCTGTCCTTTGTGGTTTTGTCCATCCCTCATTGTCTGTTCTGTATTGTCTCTCTCCCTCCCTCTGTGTGTGTGTGTGTGTGTCTGCAGATTACACCCTCCTGGTTCAGGCTCCTGCCAATTCACCTGAGCACCTGTGACTCATCAGCCAATCAACTCTACAACCTGCTGCAGTATTTAAACACCGGCTCTTGTCTCCGCGCTCGGCCAGATGGCTCAATCTCCCCCGTGGTGCTGACACTGAACTCACAAGTCTTATTTGCCTGGTTTTGCTTTCCATTTGACTAACCTTGGCTTCCCTGTGATTTTGACTCTTTTGTTTTTTTCATGCTCAACCCAATCCAGCTTCACCCAACCAAGATAAACCCCACTACTTTGGGGTCCTTTGTGCACCAACATCACCATAAGTCTAAAGTTTATAAGAAAACTGCCCTCCCTCCTGGGTTGTGTTCTGCATGTTGGGTCCAAAATGTACTAAAAAAAACAAAAACAAAAATGTGCACTGACTCTGATCCTGATTCAAGTCTCCAGTCTTTGTATGTGAACTGTCAGTCAAAAAGACTTCAGGCAGACTTCTAGAAAATAAATGGGAAAAGTCCAGGTGTGAGGAAAAGATTAGAAACATCTGTGTCCAACACTTGGAAGTGTGAACATGAAGGTTTAAATAACAACTCACACTCCACAAGACTTAACATGCTGTTATATTTAACGGTGTGTTTTCATCACTGCTCCATCTGGACACAAGAAAAACTGTTTCTTCCCCCGGGTGTAAGGACGATCAATATAAATGCTAACACCTATACCTCCTCCAATTATGCACTTAAAGTACACCACCTCAGTCTGAGTTAGTCTTTCATCATGTTTCATGTTATTGGTGTTTATTGATCTTTGGTGTGTGTTTGTTGTTTCATCCTCAGTATTTCTTTAACCATTAGTCATTATGAGATGAATTAGCTGTAAAGACGACAGATGTCAGGGTTTGGGTCCCACGTCCCATTTTTAGTTGTTTTATTTTGAAGTTCACTGTCCTGTCCTCCTGTGTGTGTCCTGTTGTGATTGCCTAATGTGTCTCACCTGTGCTAATTTCCTCACCTGTGCCCCGTTTCTCCTCGTGTATTTAACCTCAGTGTTTTCCCGCTGTCTTCACAAGACAATAGACAAACATACACGTCCACAAATTAAATCAAACCAATCAATAATAAACAGAATGTAACGAGCCCAGACAAGGAGGACAGCTCACTGTGTGAAGGGTGGAAATAACCATAGACCCGACACTTGATAGATGATCCAGCTGTGCTGATACATCTCCCAGCTGTTGCTCCTCTTTGGATGAATCTTAAAACCTACACACAGCCTCGTGCACAGAGATGCTCAGCCTGTGACTGTGTCCTACCTCTCACCTTGTTAGCCAGTGTTTTAAACTCTGCAGGGGGATAATTAGAGGTTTTATGATTTCACACCACTTGGTTGTTTGTTTTTAATGGGGCTGAGTGAATCAGCCAGTTGTTGTGTTCAACGGTCTTATAAAAGTTGAGTTAATTGAGCTGCTTTGCTGAAATGCAGCACGCAGGTATTTTTACTGGGCAACAAAGTGAGTGCAAAGTCACTCAGTTATGATTTATTCATCCTCCCATCTGGGCTTAATGAAGATTTACGTTTGTTTTTTGCACCATTCTTGACTCTACTCGTTCAATTCATGATCTTTATCTATTCACATTATTATGACTCATGTTCCCTCGCTCTTCCTCCTCCTCCTCCTCCTCCTCTTTCATCAAACAACTGAGTAAACATTGTGCTCTGACAGACCTAAGTCCGACAAACCTCAACTAGGCCAAATTAAATGCTATAAGTGAACCAAATCAACCAAGAGCTCATTTTTAACCATGAGCTCGTCTCCTGTGCACGTTGGATCAGCTTCCACTAGTCTGGGCTGATGATCCAGGAAACTGTTCTGATGTCGCGCTTTGTTTCCCGATGGAGTTTTTTTTTTTTTTTTTTTTCCTCCACACGGGGTTTAAAGTATTTATAACACTGCAGCCTGCTTTTCCTCTAGCAAAGCCTCCCTGAGGACGGCATTACAGCTAATGGGAGGGATATGGCCAAACAGATGGAGCTGGCAAACTGCACAGAGCCGTCCACTGTATCTGAAAGTTTTGGGTTTTTTTTTTTTTTTATTTTTTGGTTAAACTCAAAGGTTTCCCTCACGGGATCGAGTGGTTTCATTGTGAGCCAAGACTTAAGCTGGATGCTGTCTGATGTGGAGAAAAAGAGAAGGGAGCAAAAAAAGCTGAAGAAATGTGGTGATGTGTTTAAAGTGAAGCGACATGTTAGTGGAAGATACAGGCTCCTGATTTTCATGTGGAATTATGAAAACTTTTTTAATTTCTTTTTTTTCATCAAGTGTCTTTTTGCTGTTCACTGAAACAGAACAAAGACAGACTTGGTTCGCAAAGGAGGAAATATTGTTTACAAATGAAAAACAGAAATCCCACAACAGAACAAGAGGAAGCACAGATATGAGCTTTAAAGACAGTTATTATACAGCTATTTACACAAACTGCTCTGCAGTATGAAGTCATGATATTCCATCATTAATAATCCTAATGCATCCCTGCATTTCAGAATAAAGCACCTTTTTGTTTTGTATTAATGTTTTTTAAAATGCTGGCTTTTGATGTTGTTTAAAGGGTCAAAACACAGAACTGTTTTCTCACTTGAACTCTGCAGCCATGCAGACAGTTTGAGTTGTATCTAAAGAGATTTTTAGAGCGTCCATGTTGTTGATAGTTTTCACATTAGACTCAACATAAAATCAAAACAGTGACGTGAGTTTTCAAATGAACTGCGTCACTGTTTCTATAAAGTAACTTGTCCAATCTCCTTTCCCACTGGCCAAAAAGACCTGGGTTTGATCTCCAGCTGGTGAGCTGCATGGTCGGTCACCTCCACCACAGCGTGTCTGGTGACAGTGCAACAGAAAACAGAGATGTAAACAATGGAAAGCAGCATGGAAGCTAGTGAGGTGGTGGCCCTCGCAAAATGATCGAATGGATGGAAGCAGGCGAAAGTGGCCGAGATGGAAAAGAGTCGCTATTCGTCATCGTCACATAAATTAGTGGGTTGACCCGGGTGTAACGTTCCCACTGCAAGCCGATTGGTGGCAAGCCATTTAAAACCCATGTTGATTACAGGGTCATTTGACACGGGTTGGTGACCCTACTGTCAGAAGCCGTTTGTTAGCAAGTGTAAAGGGGCTTTTGACCAGCGGGAAAGGGGCTTTAGTTTCATATATTTGGGTTTTTGCAGGAAGAGTTATAAAGGTCAGAAGTGTTGACACCTGAGGCAGCAAGATCAGACTGTGGTTATCCACTGTGACACCATGTGTGTGTGTGTGTGTGCCACGTCAAGACGATTCAGAATGAACCATTTTTTTGGTCAGTGGAACATCTTTGGTCGTTGCCCTGCACTATTTTTATACTTAAAGTGAAACTTGGAGCTGCTGTCCATCAAAAGAGCAGAGGGTGGACCTGAGCCAACAATGCTTCTGACCCATGATCTTTGCAGAGGAGGTTTTGATAAACGTCCAAACAAGCAAACAAGATGGGACTCCACCCTCCACCACCACCACCACCACCACATCTACACTCAAGACTGAAGGACAAACAACAGAACGTCCTCTTATCAAACGGCCAACACGCAACGTCAGCCTCTGGAGGTTTTCACTGGTCCACAATGTCCGAACACACCCATGGAAAACCAAGGCAAATCAAATACGTATGAACTCATATTCAGAGCGCAGTGACATGGACCAGAAGATAGTTAGACCTGAACTACGACGATGTGCTATGAATTCATAGAAGCAAATCTTAACTTCTAGAAACTGGTGGCAAAAATGTAAAAGAATAGAAACAATGGGTCTGATTTTCAAACACTGACATTAAACTGTGACCCTTTGACATCCAATTAGACCGAGTATCATTTGAACTGGGACGTGGACTTTACCAGTCCAAGAGACTGTTGCTTGCCAGTGTTGTCAAATTTCCTGCAGCAGCTTGAACGCATCATTGTGTAACATCATTACATCAGGTTTTCTGGATCTCTTAGCTTCAGAAAATACAATTTAAACTCTCTGCACGGCTGCACACCATCAGGATAAGTGCCACTATAGCATTTATTTGTTGTTGTTGTTTTTTTAAGTGTTGTGTTGTGAACCGACCCTTTAAAGTGTTCTTCTGAGAGGCGCAGAGGAAGCGTACGACAGCAGGCTGCCCGTGTGTTAAGAGGCGTCATGGAACAAATATAGAAATGATTGCACAGACTGATGATTCCTGATAAGTGACACCACTTTTTACACAAAGTCCCTGAACTGAGAAACCCAAGAGGGAAGGAAAAAGCAGCACAGCACAGAAAGTAGGGAAAACAAAATGTCTGGCTTTGTACAATAGTGTATTTCTAGTGCAAAGGAAGTGATTCAACATTTTTTCCTAATTGTGTGCTGTGATACCTTTTTTTTCCCCCTTTTTTCTTTTCTTCTTTTTTTTATTGTTCCTTTTTGACACTGATATTTTTGGGGCAGTCCACATTTAAGAAGGCACAGTATGTTCCTCTCCAGGCTGAGAGCGATATTTCATAAAAATAAAGTAAAAGCACCAAACTTGTAAATGTCATCTAGTTAGTTCTTCTTCCTCGGCACAAAGCAGTATCCACGGCAACGAAAAAAATAAAAAAAAAAAAAAAAAAAAAGAAATATTTGACCCAGAGGTTCTGCCCCGTCACTCGCTCTGTCCTGCTCTCACTGGAAGCTCGGTGCCACCAGGTATCCATTGAAGGTGATGTAAACGTCCACGTCGTCGCTGTAGATGGCGTTCTCCCGCTCCCTCTTGTAGAGCCGGACCCACACCTCGTCGTTCAGGGCCAGGTTCAGCATGACGCTCTGACTCTGCATGATGGACCTCTCACTGGGCTGAGCGTACAGGATCACCTGCTCGTTGTTGTTGTGCATCAGGTGGAGGTAGGTCTCCTTGAAGTTCCACGTGTGGATGTTGACGTTGAAGAAGTAGATCCCCGGCACATAGCAGTAGAACTTGCCCTTGAACATGTTGAAGTGCTCGTGGAGGTTGACGAACACCGTGTCGAACACCAGCGCCTGGTAGTAGTCCACGCTGTGCAGGGACTTGCGCCGACCAACTGAGAAGGACGAGTGTGGGATCTTGCAGGAGTCTCCGGGGGCACCTGCCTGGCCTTTGCTGCCTTTAGGGCCAATGGGTCCTCTGTAGCCTGACGGGCCTTCCAGACCTGGCTTTCCAGGTGTACCTTTGTCCCCTTTGTCTCCTTTGTCACCTGAGGGGCACAAGAAGGAAAACATGAGGAGCTTTATCTGGAGACACATTTTAGCTCAGTGTTTTTTTTTTCTTTGGGGAAACTGTTGGATTCAGCGCATCGAGATAAGAGCGCCGTCTTTGTTTTTTCAACAGAGATGGAAACATCCCAGATATTAAGAGGTCATCGTAACATTTAACAAAGAGCAGCTCGCACAGAGAAAACAACAAACCCAAGACGTGATCTGAGCTCAGACCCTCCATCCTGTCATCCATACAAATCCATCCAAGCTTTTTTTTTTTTTTTTCTTTGTCTTGTTCTCGTGGCTACTGATCCACAAATTACTGCAAAACTTCCACATCAGACATTTAAAATCCTGCTTGTAAATCTGAGGGACTTTTGTTAAAGCCCTGCTCATCTTAACTGATCTCCTCTTCTTCTTCTTCTTCATCTCCTCTGAAACTGTAAACTGTACAGGATACAGGATACTGATGGTTTACAGTCTGAACCTGATTAAAACTTGAAGTAAGCCCTGACCTTTATTGACCTCTACCGAAGACCAGTTGGAACTGCAAGGACGTCAAATGTATTCCTGCCTGCACATGTTCCCTACAGGGAGAAGGTTTTAGTGCCAACACATGTTTATTAAAAAAAAAAAAAAAAAAAAAAAATGGAAGAAAGTGATGGAAAAAAACTGAATCAACACCTTTAAATGTTTAAATACAGCTTCAATCTACAGGCAATTCAACAACAAACTGATCACTGAAAACACTGGAAACGACTATTTACTTTATAATCCAGAAAGTTTAAACCAGAGCTTTTCTGAGATCACAAAACGTCATGGGTTTTCACCGACAGCAACACATTTGTAAAACAGATGCTGAGCTCAGGCCTGTGAGCACATGCAGCCATAGACCAAAGGTGATACCAGATGGAGGCTGCATGTAGGTGTCATCCAGATGTTTCCATGCAGGTGGATACTGTTACTGATCAAGACACCATGTAAATATAGTGATTGTGCCAAATGGTATCAAACTTTCCTCTGTTGCACTCACAGTTAATGATAGATCTTCAGTCTAAGTTCAGTCTGAGCATGTGTGATGCTCAAGTCTTACAGTGCAGTACAGGACAAATACAGGTTATAGGTGACTACAACTGCAGCTTAGAGGAGCCATAGTGCTGTCTGTAGCAGGGGGAGGTAGTGGTGGATGGATGGATCAATAAAACACAGAAACATGAGACAGGAGTAGTGTTGGATGAAACCAACACATCATATTGGTTCTATTATCCATGAAACAGACTGTCTTATGTTGAGGAAGTTCTGACTTCGACTCAAATCAGGCTCTTTTCCAGAAACAACCCGAGTGTTGATCTGCTGCTCAGCTGCCACCACAGTGTTACTGCTGTCTGATATTGATCCTGCGAGACTCTGAAACTTCACTGGAGAGGTAAAAGTGGTAAAAAGGTAAAGGTGGTGGAGAGAACTGTCCGAGATGTTGGTAAAAATATAAACTGCATATGATCTGGTGAGTGTGAAGGTCATAAGGTCATCATTTTCATCCTATGAACACTGACCATCCTGCAGTCTCTGTTCACACAAACCACACCTGTCAAACCCATTCACCTGATGAAGCCACCTGTGTTAATGTTGAAAATGTCAGCAGGATGTTTTGTGTACCTGTAGTTGCTCTTGTTTCTCCCTGGATTTTGAATTCATATGCAAACTGTCAACGAGCTCTGAAAATGATTAATGAGCTTATGTATATCCTCCTGTCGCCGCCGCTGACTGAAATGTCTTTGGTTAAGTGGACATTTTTGACTGTTGCTATTGTTCCCAGTACACAAAAACACCCTTTTGCTCTCAAATCAAGTGACACTGCTTATGCCCCCCCCCCCATTTTTTTTAAACTTCATCCTCATATCACCACCGAGCAGCTGTAAATCTTGAAGGGCCTGTGAGCTGAGAAAACACTCCCACGACAATAAACAGAGGCAAATAAACTGAGGAGAGGCACAGCTTATTGAAAATTGTCGGATGAAAAGTTGGTGACAGTTGGTGATTCCCACTTCCAGTTGAAGGATGGCGTGCAGAAACCTTTTCAAATCATCCCGGGAGATTCAAAACTACATGGTTTTTAAGCTTTTAAAATCCCAATACGTAAATACACACAGGTCTCTGAGGCTCGGCTGACATACATAAAGAAACCTTTGTAAGATGGCGCTGTGCCGTCTCTAAGACTTTTAGGCAGGTCACGAGTTAAGCACCTCGGGCTGGGTAAACCTCACAGGAAGGAGCCACAGCGCTGCCTTCATTCACAACCGTGACCAACACTTCCTGAAGACCAGAAGAAGTAAACAACACGGCTCATCCTCCTCCTCTCCACACATCCACAGAGACCTGTCTGGCTTTGACCAGTGTCCACAGCCCTGAGAGGAGAGAGTCACAGCAGTTTCCACAAACAGCAGCTTAAGCAGCCACCTCTGCACTCAGTGACCGTATATGGGGCTGATCGTTCATCCTGAAATCAAATAACAAGTGCACTGACACTAGTAACCCAGCTCTAGTAGAAACCTCTGTCAGCTCTTAGACACTCATACACTGAGTGTACTCATACACTAAGCTTTAAAGAGGAACTAAGTAAGATTTCTACCTTTAATTAAACAACTTCAAAACAACTGTGATGGTTAAATGACTTGTTACAGGGAGCATGGAGGCTCTCTGACTTCCATGTAGCACCTCTTGGCTGAAAACCAGTCTTGCAAGAGCAGCACCTTCGACCCAGTGTCCCAGCTCTCGTCTCACCAGCTACGCGACACAAATACACCCTGTAATCTGTAATCTCTTGTCAATGATAGATAAGACTACACAAATACACAGTACACATATGTGATACATAACTTTATTCACCACTCCATGGATTGCCTTCTCACTGTCTCGTGGTTTAGAGCCTCAGTAAAACATGAGCTCACACACATGAATGTCATAGACTTCTCATAAAATCATAAATAATACTAGGAAAAAAAACAAATTGTAATTGTAAATGCTGTAAGTCATGTCTGTGATGATTTTCAAAGAAAAATCTCCAAATGACGGAAGTAGTTTTCATGAGCTCTGTCAAGACTGTCAAAGACGTCTATTGGATAAGTGTGAACAGACGTGTGACTTGGCTGCAACCAGAGGTGAACGCTGTAGCAGAGGCAACAATCTGTGTGCGAACATATCTGCGCTGATTTAGAATAAATACTAATGTGTAAACATATATTTACTCTGCTGTTACACAGTAAAGACAGAAGCCCTGCAGGGAGGACGACTGAGACACTGGAGGAGGACGTTTACGTTACATAACAGCGGCCATCTTTGAACACAGTTCATAACCCCCATCACCTGCATATTTATATAAACCTACTATGGTTCGCATATCAGCTCACACTCATCAGATTAACACCCACTCAGTTTGTTTCCATCCATCCATCCATCCACCTGTTAATTTGTACTGAGGACGATGCCAATCACAAAATTAACAGTACAACTGGCTGAAAAATAATAAAACACTGCAGCCACCAGAGCTTAAAACCAGCATTCAAACCAACATTAGAGGCACTGCAGCAGCAGATACAATAGAACAAAGACACTGGAAAGACTGCTAAACCAACAGATGTGTTGAAATGGGAGAAATAAAATTGCTTCTCTCGAAAGTCAATACTCACTTTCCCACAGTCCACTCAGAGTGGCGCCTGCAGCCTGCACCAGCTGGGAGCCACTGACATATAAGACACGCTGACATTTTACCTTTCATGTTGTCATGTTCGACATGTTCTGCCAGGTCCAGAAATAAAATGTGATCAGTATTTAAATTGTACAACAACATGCTCAGGAATCTGAGGGTCTCTACTCATAAACATATCTCGTGACTTTCGTCATACAGGCTGCAAAGGCAACATCGCTAGCTACACTTGAGATGATGCATGTGGTGCTTTAACCGTATTCAAGCCACCCTGAGCGTCCTGAATATTTCAACGCAGTGTGAAAACATGATTTAATCCTGTGAATGCTGAGCAGAAAACGTGTGGGTGCAGAATCGCCTTTTTCCATGACTGTGGGTTCTTCTGAGAAATTTGGCAGGATGCTCTCTCCCCCCAGTTCAGATCGGCTGACGAACTGATTGCGGGTTACACTGTTTAAATTCGATAACAGTGGCTTTGTGGGGGGAAAATCCAGACACACACATTAGTGTAGACGCACACACTTGACAAGCAAACACACACAAAGCACACATGCAGTGAAAGTAGGCGTCACTGTTTTCCAGTTAGTCACCGAAATGCAGAAGAAAATGGAGTGTGTGCAGTTATATTTGTCCGTAGCTAAGTGTGTCCTTGTGTGTCGTGTGTGTGTGTGTGTGTGTGTGTGTGTGTGTGTGTGTATTTGTCCACATAAGCAGGTTCAGTGCCAGGTGAAAGCGCCTGCTGGGAACTCTCTCGCTCCACAGCTGCAAATCAGTGACACTGTTCCACTGCCTCATTTCACAGAGGAGCAACACTTGACACACAATTTCAGGAGTTGACAGGAAATTACAAAAAAAAAAAAAAAAACAGGACAAAGTGAAAGTCCTTGTCCATTAAAGCATCATGTAAAAGCTCAGGTCAACAAAAGCATGTTGTTTCTGTTTGACATGATCCCTCACTGGCTTCCCACCCGTGAACAATCAGACTTGAATGTCAAATAACAGCATGAGCTTTTCTTTTTTTTTAAAGGAGACATATTGTGTATATTTTACTGCTTTTTTTTCTAACCAATGTGTCAGTGTTGAACACACTCAGAGTAGTTCTGCATGATTTTCAGCTCCAAAAACTCCTTAGTTGTCTCATACGGATGTCAAGAAAAATCCAGATTTCAACCGCTATGCAGCCGCCTCCTGAAACGCTTTGTTTTGGCTGCTCCTCCCCCGCCCCCTGCCTTCCCCTGATTGGCTTGCTCAGCGGAGGCCCACGTGTGCTTGTTTACCTTGCGTTGTTAAATACATACCGGTCAGTTTCCGTACATATTGAACCCTGAGTCTGACCTACAGTTTTCATCTACTTTGGGGAAAGAAAACAGTTGTGATTTTCAGTATAAATGCCGGTCAGGGGAGTTGTTGGCGTGTTGTGGACAGACCCCTTGCAGTTTGGGCATTGGTCCTAATTGGACGGTAAAACCTGATGTCAGGTTTTGCACAAATCTGGCAGAGATCTCATCAGCGAGCGTTCAGAGAGACTGGAAACCATGTGAAATCTCATTGGTGGATTACGGCAGGACCTCTGTAGCTCATGTTGTGCGACTCTGCAGAGGTCCAGCATGGACATATAATATTATAACATTGTAAGGATGTCCTAACATATGGAACAGCATCATATGTCTCCTTTAATACAGCCTCGTCCAGGGAATGTGTGGCCCTAGTGGAAAATGCTGCAGAATTTCTCAGGCACCAACCTTGTCCAAGAAATTCAAATTGGACCAAAGTTCTTACAATGGAAAAGTTCATGAGTTCTTCTGTGGCGCCGTAATTGCCCTGAAACTATGTGTGTGTGTGTGTTTGTGCCTGAGAGACAAGAGAGAGAGAGGGAGGAGAGAAGATTTCGTGGTTCAGCAGTTGGACTGGTTTCTTGATGGGGGTTGATCACGGGTCAGAACAAACTTGGCGTGTCCAGTTATCAAAGGACCAGCAGATAAAACGACAAAGTGATGACACATCGCTTGGACCGCGCCGGTGAAGTTGGCCGCTACCTCTCTGATATTAGATACACATGTTCGCACAAATCCCTCTCCAGCTGTGACTGTGCAGCTCTTGGACATTAAAATCCTTGTATCTTTTAATCTCTGATGATATTTTTCTGTTTCTCTCCATTTCCCTCAGGTTCTAATACAAATTTGCGAACACAAATTAAGGTGCAATTAATCACAGAGACACACACACACACACACACACATCTTTGCAGTTGGTCTTCATCACTGTCTCCTCAATAAGCTTATACAGATTAGTCTCTGACAGGACTCACTGCAACCATATGGATATGAGTCACGTCAGTCTGTAGTTATGTAACGACGCACAAACTCGTTTGAGAATACACATCTGGTATGTATAAGATCACCTCAGCTATTTAAGGTGGTAAGGCTGTATTTTAACATAGAGCTATGTTAAGAGGAGCTTTTACATCCCTGCTTACTGTAAAAAAAAAGAAATGCAATAAATCAAATGATGAGTAAATGTATCATTATAGCAGCAGTAATTGCCACATTGACAAGTTCAGGCTCCAGAGGCTCTGCAGATTGCTTTCTTTGCCAAGTTATCAACCCAATTCCTGCTCTATTTTGGATTGTGGGTTACTTTCTTCAGCCCAGATCAACCCATTCAGATCAAGTCTCTTCAGTTCAGAATATTTGGACCCATTAAAGTCTCATCCACATGGAAACGTGTTTTCTTTTTCGTCAACACGGCATCATTTTAAGAAATGTCTGCGTACACATGAAACCACCGAAAACGACTCTAAACACTGTTGTGCATATTCAAGGCCTGTTAACGCTACCACAGAAATACACCAAAAGCAGAGAAGAGGACATGGAGCATGCTCTTAAAGCCCTGAGACCACCGCTAACAAGGTGAAGAGACAGGCTTGTTTTCTGACCTGCGTCCATGCAGAAAGTCATTGTGCTGAAAGGGTTAACCCCAACCCCTGCCTTCACCCTGATATGTTCATTTGACGGTGGAGATAGATATCCTCATGTGTTTTTTTTGTAAAATAAAGTCATGTGTTGATTTACACTTCCCATGACAGATGCTGTCAAAACTCATTTAAGTCACTGTTTCTTGGAAGTCTGCCTCTTTTAAGTAGTTCCAGGTTTTTCCTATCAGTGGACGTCTAATTTCCATCTTGAGGACAGTCTTTCTTTCTTTTTACTTTTTTTTTTTTTTTGGTCTCAGTTCCACTTCACCATCACTGCACGGTCACACTTGAGGAACTCTGTTCCATTATATCTTACATGATCATGCCTTTGATTAAGTAGTGACCTTGCCAGAAACGGGGACATCTGGAGAAAAGGCAGTGATCTGATTGAGGAAGTGCAGCTTGAAGCAGGAAGAAAGCATTTGAGGATGAATGAAGAAGAAGACACGAGACAGACAACACCTGATGAAGAAGCTAGACCTATCATGTTGGTCCATTCTGTCATTCATACCTTTGAGGATGGTCATGTTGATGACAGTACGGACCTCCGGCATCTGGTACTGGGCTGTGGCCTGTGGCGGCTCGTGTTGGTCGCAGCATCGTCTGCAGAGTCTGGAGGGAGGTCTGGAGGGGGAGGGGACACAGCAAACCAGGGGGAGGAGCAAAAGCAGCCTCAGACACACTGTCAACATGGTGGTCGCAACCTGAGGGCACAAGGAAAGAGAGTGGAAAAGTCATAAGTAGAGTTTGTGGATGTGAACGTTGAGCTGTCTTGCAGTTCTGGGGGCTGCAGCCTTTGCAGGACGCATTTGAAGGCCAATTACATTGCGGCGCCGTAACAAGGTTTGTCCCAGTTGGAAGGCTCCTCCAAATCCAGCCTTCTCCTTTGTGGCCTCCCATATCCCAAGATTCTTTGCACGCCATTATTTATTAGCCACCTAGCATGTTACCATTGGAATTTTAAGGCGGCTCTGCGCTGTGGCCATGGCAGCCCAGCTTTGCGGCCAGGTTGGAGGTGTAGCTGTCCGCTGAGCAGGACTCTGCTGGCCACATATCCCGATGCGACGGAACTGAGTGACCATCAGAATTGTAAAAAAGCCAGCACTTTCAATTGTTTAACGCTGGGACATTGATTACATTTGGATGCAATCAGGAAATGCTCCGAAGTCTAGACCGTCCCATTTACCAACATTTGACGTGGCCTCCATTGACCGCATAGGCTGTGTCCTCTGGAGGATGCAGCTCTTGAATTGGGACACAGCATTTGTCTTCTGGCACTCACAGATCTGCATGACTCTAAAACCATCCCATACCACCCAGCATTATTTTTCTATTCAGATTCTTGTTTCCTGACTTTTCCAGAGGAGCTCTCAACAAACTGAAATTAAAGTAAACACTTTAAAAAACCCCATTGAACCAAAACCAACAACTATGGGCAGATTTTGTAAGCTGGTTTATTTTTGCACATTCCTGCGGACAAGAGCCTAGATACGCTGATTATAAACAAAGTTGATTTTTGAGGGTCATCTCAAAGAGTCGGTTATCCTTGGGGAGTCGATGGAGGGCTTCAGAAATGTTTCCAGATTCACCATTTTTCACCAATGTTTTGTTATTAATGGAAGTTTTTTCTCTTTTTTTGTTTTTTTCCCAACAGCAACAGCTTGTCTCAATATACCAGAATACAGTGCAGCCAGGCCCTGATGTGGTTTGAGTAAGGGCCATGACCAAAATCCAGAAATCATGGAGATCTTCCAGTGTTCACGGACTAGTTAACCCGCTGTCATCATCTTAATACGCAGAAGTACCTCATATTTATTCTCTGGCAGTGGTTGAAAGGCTTGTGGGATATGTAGGAAATCACTAATTACACAAACAGGAATAAAAAGAAAGCTAATAAACCAAAGAAAAGTAGATTACAACACATCAGCAGTCGGTAACACACACACACTGAACCACACAGGCTGATAGTGAAGTACAGATACGTTTCCTTTAACTTTAAAGAAATTTGAGGTATGAAGGTCAAAACCAGAGGAGACGAGTTCTCATGTGGGATCCAGAGCTTTTGGATTTAGAGACAGGAGCCCCAGAGGAAGACGATACAGTCGAGGGAGTCACATGGCTTTCTATACATTCAAACACAGACACACACACACCTGGACTGAATGGGTTTGAAAATATCAGCTGTGATTCGATTCCTCCCATAGACATAAACATCCACACACATGTCCAAGGACAGAATGTGCTGCTGAACCTGTCGCCCCCTTTGAAAGGGTGTTTGTTTTGGCCTCATCACCAATTCCTTCTCTCTGAATTTCATCTCCACGTTTTTACAGTCACAAATATAAACTTGTCTGAAAGCGTTAAAGTTGGCACAGGGTGTTCTCATTTGGCTCATTCATGCTTTCTCTCTCTTTCCTCCTTCCTGTCATCCCTCCTCCTCCTCCTCCCCCACCTCTCAAGCCTCTGACTCCCACACATGTGAAATTCAATCTGGAGAAGGAAAACAACCGAGCTACGCTAACAAACAAAAAAGAAAGTAAATAAACAGGGCCGAGAAAGATGAGAGCGATAACACAGAGATCCCAGGGAGGTTTTTCTTTTCTTCTCCCACAGTGATGGATGAACACTAACAGGATCTCAGATGACAAATGGAGCGTGACTTTGAGAAAATGAAATGTCGAGATCTCTGCCTCAATATTTCACCCCGACTACTGATCATAAAATATTATTATCCTAACAGTTGTAATCTGAGGCTGCATCACTGTCGCAGGCGGGCAGGCAGATGTCAGAGGATACATTTCCAATCAACTTCCGCAACATGGTAGAAAAACTGGTGTGGATTTATCATTCTTGTCATTTACTTGATCTGTGCACCCCTGATGATTTGCAAAGAGAGTGGCTTCAATTTCCCTCCAAAGTAAATACAAAAATACAAAGTACGGCTGAAAGACTGGCACTGTGAGGAGGCTGCAGTCGCTCTTCACTGTGATTGACACACAAAATTAGATCTTGAAGCCTTCAAAGAACCACACATGCAAAGGCATTGCAACAGGGCAGGAAACCAGGCATTATACCCAGGGCCCCTAGCTGGAAGGAGGGGGGGGCCCAAGATGGCTGACATTGATCCATCTCATTGACAACATGATGTTGCCAATGGTTGAATCATCAGTGGTTTTGGGCTGTTGGAATAATTCATGGTAGGGATGTCCGATAATATCAGCCCAATATTGGCATAAAAATGTAACATCTGTCCATATTGTTATCGGTTTTTCTGTCGATAAAGAAAACCCGATAGTGAATGAAGTAGCAACGGTCTGCAACTAGTTGATTATCGCCGCCACTGCGTCCGACGCACAATAATAATCCATGCGTTCTCACCAGCAGCTGTTCTGTTGGTTCTGTTGGTGCCACAACCGAACTACACAGCTGTTAGATGATTGGTTGTTTGCCTGTAGCAGCTGATATCAGCAAAATTTCAATATCAGACATCCCTAATTAATGGTCAGTGTTTGTGGCCACTCTGGCTGTTGGTGTGGTGGAAGGCCTCCAAGGTGCCTCTTGCCTGGGGCCTCCAGAGTGTCTAGAAACGCCCCTGCTCACATGCTCCACTGCTGTACTTGTACTGTCAACAAGACACACAGGTCACTCTATTCAACCCTCTGATGACGATCAATAGTAGTATCTCCTGACCTCGGTCCTGTTGTGGTGACAATAATAAACTGTTTACGCACAGAAAACGACAGAAAAGACATCACAGTTTAAGCAGACTACATCCTGTGTTTCCATGGTTACAAGATAAACACAGTGGCTAACTTGGATGAGAGAAACGTAAACATAAGCAGCTATTTTCACATGGGAATCGCACTCGGCTCTCCCGTGTGTCTTTGACCCGTCCATCCACCACAACATCAGCCTCCTGATGCAGACTCTGTCGCTCTTTATATTACATCATCACTCTTTTCCCTTTGGGCCTGTTATGATTACAACAGCCACCAGATGTCGCCTAATAAAAACATAACGAGGCCATGGGTCATGATAACAAATGACCAGTAGACAGTTTTGTTTGTTGTCCTTTTTTTTTTTTTTTTACTGGAGGACCGTCTCTGTGATGTGGTTATTGCTGATTTTCCCAATGACTGGTTTATCATTATAGAAAATCCAACGTCACCTGAAAGCAGCACACAGGTTGGAAACGTTCAGCTGGACGACATCCTCGACTACCTGCTGTGACCAGTGGGGACTGAGACATTCATACTCTCTTGTGGATGAACCACAGCAGCGCCCCCATCAGGTCAATTTCATTTTCCCCAGTGATGGTGTTTTATGGCCACATATCTGTAATCTGTATGAGACTCACTTGTTTTTAAAACAAATGATCAAATACACCAAGTTAACAGGTTACGAAATGTCACCGTGAACATGTTAGCATGCCGGAGTTAGCCTTTAGCTCCTTTCGCAGAGCCTCACCTGGCTGCCAGCACAGCTCTACTGCAACTCTTCTTCTCATTCACAAAATGAAATCTGACTAATGTTCACTCATGTTTCTCTTCATCCATCTGTCACTGACGTTAACGAACATTAGCTACATGAGGCCTACATTTACATTAACCAGCTGCGCTCAATTAAAAAACAACAAATGCTTTAGCATGATAACCTTTGCTGATGCGCCAAGAAACATTTGGCTCAGAGCTTGATCTGCACACCGACTATTTCTAATACCAACACGCTGACACAGTGATTTATTTAACACCTGTCCAGTCTACATGTTAAGACACAACGACTGTCGGGCTTGTGATACATAAGGCTTTGTGTTATTTCTCTCATCCAGCATCAGAGATACCTGCTCCTCTTTCCAACACCTCCTGCTGCTTGCATGTGCATGTTGTGCAGAAGTATATACTGATGGTAAGAAGGAAAAAGTATTGACTTCACATGTTGGCAAACTGTGCATTGAAAATTGTGCACAAAAAGCAGATTTGACAGATCCTCATTAAATTCATCTGTTTGATCATGAACTCATTTTACCTCATCACCACGCCTCCACCATACGGACCCCCACCACCCCCACCCAACCCCTCCAGATGTGCTTGCAGGATTTGCACCATATAACAATGTTGACAGCATGATGAATAATAAACTAATGAGGTGGACAAACGCTGCTGGGGGAACCAACAGTCATGCAACAGTCAGGATGAAATCATCTCAGGAGCCACGTCTACAACAGCCCGAGCATCAGTTTGGCTCGTTGCTGCTGCTGCTGCTGCAGGAAACTATAAATTCACAACTCACACACGACAACACACAGCACTGACGAGACACGTGTCAGTGAGCCGGCGCGTGGGCGCGTGCACGGCGATATTAAGGGGGTAACTTTCTAGAAACATTTGCTGCTGAGTTGGCAACTTGTGAATAACTTCTTCAGTCGTGCACGTCTCTACAAGCACGCAAACGCGCCGCCGGGTGTTCCTCTCCTCTCCTCTCCTCTCTACTTCTTCTTCTTCTCCTCTTTTTTTTTTTAAACTTGCAGGATTGTTATGCAGAGGCGCGCGCGCGCGAGCCGGGTTGTCACAGAGAAAGTCGCTGTCACATCGTGTCAGTGTCGCTTTTCTTACCTGGTGGAGTTTCACCACAGCGGAGGAGGAAGAGCAGAGCAGAGCAGGCTGCTGGTGTCAGGCTGAGAGGAGGAACAACTGAGGAGAAACCTCTCTCTCTCTCTCTCTCTCTCTCTCTCTCTCTCTCTCTCTCTCTCTCTCACTCACACACACACACACACACACACACTCTCTCTCTCCCTCCCTCTCTCTCTGTCTTTACACAACTTACATCAAAAGTCTCTCCCCCTCACTGCCCCCCCCCCCCCACTCTTGCCTTTTTCCTCCTGTGATCATCTCCTGTACTCCCCCCCCCCCCCCCCCCACACACACACACACACACACACATCCACATCCACATCCATCTCTCTTACTTAAAACAGAGCAGACCGCTGCACCTTCATCCCAGCAGTTTTATGACACAGAGCTGTGTGCATGCGACACAGAGGAGCTGTCAACACCCAAACACCAAATTTAGGTCGACTCTCGATCTCTCCTCTCTTCTGCTCTGTCCACATTTTTTCTTTCTTTCTTTTTTCTTTAACTTCAAGAGGGAACGAGCTTTTTCCTTTTTCATCTGTCCCATGCTTTCCAAAACTCTGCAGGGCCAGAAATAACCACATTATATCATTTTCTCATAAACTCCCCACTGGACTTCTTAAATCACACAGTGGAAGCTGCTTTTATATCGCTGTCACTCACATAAACCTGTCACATCTTCTGCACTCTGCGTCTCTCTGTTGCAGTGTAAAAGCACAAGAGAAATCTGCTTGTTAAAGTTAATGTTTCGCTCAAATATCTGATGTGTAAATTCAAGGAAGAGGAGGTTGTTCTTGCCATGAATTCAGCAGCTGTGGCTCCAACATCTGGGTGTCATGAGCGCCCAGAGGAGCTGCTACCAGTGAGTCTAATCAGAGAATATTATCATCATTAAGCAAGTGGTGTGAATTATACAAACCAGCAGCACAGAGCAGTGTCTGTATGCATGTTTTAATAAGTATATGGATTGGAAAGCAAACAATATTTGACACAACGACAGCTGGGATTGGTTCACTGGTTGGAGGATGTGCAAATTCCAGGACAGCCTGAGAGGAGTGGGGGAAAAACAACAACAGTGGGATCACTGCGGTGTACTGTACAAGCTGCATGTTTGGACAACTTTAAGATTAGAGTGAGAAGGGCACAGAGGTCGCAGTAAAACAGGAAGTGCTAACGACTTCTCTGCTAATACTCCTGCTCTCAGCGGACACAGAGCAGCGCAGCATTGAATAATTATCTTTCTCTTCTCTTTAACTCGGGCTCAGGCCAAAAACCGAGCTGGGCTGTGAGGTCGCTCTGGCAAAGTGGTCGGATTTTGTTTCGTTTTGTTTCTTATCTTTAAAACCTCAAACACAACCACCAAGGAGCAGTTGTAAAATCAGGTTTTGATGCATGAAGATCAACAAACGTTCAGAGGTCTCACAGAGATGTATCGAACTATTGCACGGCATTCAAGTGTGAAGGAGGCCGGCAGGACGTTTGCAAGAAATATACAAGGATGAGATACGTCATATATTGCATTGTTATGTTTTGTTTTATGAGTCTACATCATTGACCGAATTCAAAAACTGCAAAGATGCAACCAACCTCTTTATAGTCTATTATAGTCTAAGATCAGCTGAAGGGGTGAGGGGGGGGGGTCCATGTGATAAGCAGACTGTCTGTGATCTTCTGTCTGGAACAAAGTCACCCACTGCTTTTTAGTGGCCTCGGCCTGGAGCCTGCTCTCATTGGTTGATGACCGCGATGGTTAAAACTGCATCATGTGGATCATTTGTTACCAGCTGCACTTGAGCTGCCACAGAGACGTCCTGCAGGATGGGGTCATTCAGCCTGGAAACAGCTTCTCCCTCTGTCTGTCTGTCTGCCTCATGCACTAATAGATGACATCACTGGTTATTTGTGGCAGGAGGAGCTGACCGCATTTCTGTCGTCTGTGTTTTCGAACCTCGAGACAGAAGCAGCAGGATTTTCATTCACTGTCTGTTTATTCTTAGTTAAACAGAACTTTGTATTCCTGCATTATTTACACCTCGTCTGCACCTTACTTCCACATCCCGCGCTCTCTCTCTCCAGTCTAGCAATCCATCACTTTCCAACACTTTCCTCCTTTTTTTTTTACTTTGCCTGTGTCCTGCTTGTTCTGTTTCCTGTTGGGCCTGCTCAGCTCACCGAGCAGTCAGCCAACCAACCAACCAACCAACCAGCCAGTCAGCCAGACGCCACAGAGGTGAAAAGACAAAATAGAGCAAACTCATGAAGAATAACAATGAAACCTCTGTGTGTGGTAGCAGCTTGTATTTCTGCAGTGAGTACCGAATGTCCTCACAGAGCTGGAAAGATCAGAAAAAGTAAGAAGGAAAGAAAGGAAAGAAAAACACACCCAAGGAGAGGATATTTGTCTTTGTCTGCTTCTCGCTGCTTTTATGGATTAGTGTGGAAGAAGCTGCCCTGAGGCCCATCACCATCACCAGCCTTATGATTTCTGCAAACTACCCTCTATACTGATGCAATTGCCCTCATATTATATATGCGTTTATCAGCCCTGTAGATTTGAAGGCCTACATTTATGGAAAACATTTAAAACGACACAGTATAATACGGGTTTTGAGGACTATACATTTCTGCAGTGCAGTCCAGAACTATCTGGCTCTAACTGCCAACTCCAGTCTTTAGTGGAAACAGGATTTACCACGTCATTAGCTGCCCGTCATACACAGCCCATCATTGTTAATGAGGCTGTGTTTAAAGAGCTGGATGCGTCTTAAGGGCAAAGACTAAAGCAGGATTAGGTGTAGAGCAGTGTTAAATTCAATGTTTAATTCAAGGCATGTGTGGATAGATGTGTACATGTTTGGTTGTGTACAGTTTCAGTAACTCAACACCTGTCAGTCCAACTGCAGTAGATGAAAACAGATGGTTTATATTAGATGCACACACACACACACACACACACACACATCGTTGTTTTACTGTAGTCGTGGCGTCCTGTCACTGACTCTCTGACCCTGAACTGAAATGAATTTCTGATGCTAACACAAACCTCTAAAAGTCTTAAACAGCCCTAAAAACAGCCATTAAAACTTTGTGGGGTCCAAACTTTCTGGTCCCCACAAAGCAGTGGGTCCAAGTTCAGGACCCCATGAACGTACTACAACAAACCCGCACACACACACAAATGTGATATTGATTGAAAAGACCTGTGTTTCTCATCATTGTGGAGACCGACTGAGAATGTAGCCTTGAATTTCGGGCCTGTCCACACAGAGATGGGTTTACGATATCCACAAAAGTTTTATTTCGTCATTTTGTCTACATGGAACCAGCGTGTCAGGAGCCCTTAACGTCCCAGACTGAATGACTCGACACCAGAGCGTTTTCATGTAGACAACCAAAACATGTCTTTTGTGAAACAAACAGCCCCACCGCTCTAACCTGTAACCTGAGCCACACCGCTAGATGTCACCTGACAACAACAACATTGGCGAGCTACTGTCGGGTCGCTTGGATACTGTGCCTGAAACGCATCTATTAAATCATCACAGGTGGACTGAGATGATTCCCGGTCAACACTGGTCCATATCTTCTTCTCTGTTTTTGCTGTATTACTGTGTCAGCTTTACAGTGCCACATACCAGCCTGGCGTATACTACAGCGTTTATTATCATTTTCAGTCGTGTTTATTGAAAACCTGTTAAGAACAAAACAAAAAAGACGGTTTAGCGAAAAGCTCTGTTCCCATGTGGATAAGACCTAAACTAAGTAACAATACAACTGACAAAGGCACCAGCTGTACTGACTGTGTGTTTGTGTTGAACCCAGTGGTCAAATATAGTGGAAGTTACATTCTTTCACATCTGAATTTAGCCTCCTTTGTAAAAAAAAAGAAACAGTTTCTCCTACATCATTAAAACCCCATTAGAAAAGTGTGGGCCTGTACTTAGACACTTTTATTCTCGCAGCTATTTTCTGAGCACAGAAGTTCACAAGTTCAATGCCTCATTTGTGCCGAACTGGACACTTGGGTGCAGAGAGACATAAAACCAGTTAAAGGAAGTTAAAAAATCTAATAAATACAGACAGATACATCAAATGTTAAATATAAAGTGCAGACAAAAAAAGTGAGAGAGCATGACATTAGTCTGTCGGTCTCAGCCGAGCAGGTTTATGACACTTGGGGCTGTGATTTTAACACTGCTTGTTTGAGTTTTTGCGGTCGTCTGGACCTTTGATGTGAAGGGAGCAGCTCCTGTTCTCCACGCAGCAAGGTGACCAGAGAGACACTCTGAGCTCAGGTCACTGGTCTCTCACATATAAACAGTCTCTGATTCATCTCCTCATTCACCCACATTCACCCTTAACAGCCACATGTGTGCAGCTGCACCGGTGCAGCCAGTCAGAGCCTATGCAGCTTTTTAACATCATCAGATTGGCCTCAAACAGAATCGGTTGTGCATCAGCATCAATGGCCTGATGGATACTTAATGAATTTTCATTTTCAATTATTAAAAAAACATCAAAACAATAATCAAATATTCCTTTGAAACCCCTTAAAAAGGAATAATTTTCATTCAATTCTGACACGAGCAGGATCACACAGTTCAGGGACGCAACAGCAGCTCAAAAGTCTCAAAACTCTGTGAACTTCAAATGTTTCTGGGTTTTTTTTATCCACCACTGATGATGATGATGCAAAATGACAGGAGATACTAAAACATCCGAACACAGTGCACACAGCCGGTGCTGCTTGAAAGCTGCTCAGCGCTGATTATTGAGGGAGGGATGGCTGCTATCACTCACTCTTATAGTCCTGTTGTAGCTAGGGGGCTCGTGAGTCCCCTCCTGTCTTCAAAGCAGGTATTACAGCAGACATTTTCCTAATCGAAGTTGCCTGTTTGGCATAAAACGCTCTACATTTTCATCCAACTCTGCAGTGGCTGCTCTTTACTGCTTTTGGCATCCATATGTTCAAAGTTAACCCCCTCCTTCCTCCATGTTCCCATTCTGCTCATCAGCTCCCAGCTGTACTCTGTATCAATGCATGTTTATCATTGATAGCAAGTCTAAGCAGGATCAAGGTCCTTCATAACTTGGCTGCAGATGTGACAGTCACGTCTCTGTTCATCTAAGCTGGAGTTTGTTGGGATTTACCAGTTTGGAGTAAATCAGTAAATCAACTTTATAGGAAGGGCGTGGGTGTCTTCCAAGATATAAGTTAAAGTTTTGGCTCTTCCAGTGGGCGGGGAAATGCACTCCTTCATCCTGACACCACATCTGGGCGCGCAAGGTGAATATAAGGTGGAATATTTTGGCTCATTGGAGGAATATTCATTCACAGCAATAACCCTGTTATTTATGATGTATGTGTGTGTGCACCAGCAAGGGTGAATTTAAAGATGCCATAATCAATGTCTTCATATTAAAAATGTATAGATACAAGGTGTACTGAGAAAGTTTTACTTGTAGAAATAAAGTCTGCAGTTTCATTGGTTTTGTTTTCCAGACTGCAGCTCATTCTCACCCTTTTTTCACCTCAGCATTACTCCCAGTGAAAAAGCCGTGAACATGGTGAGGCCTTCAGCAGCTTAACAACCAGACATTTCCTTCAGGATTAAGTTGGACAGCAAAACAGAGCTGAAAGGAGAGAGTCACTGAAACACACAACTGTAAAAGATGCTATTGTGTATCTGTGCAGCAAATGCTGTGTGTGCAAATAAACAGCAACTGTCTGCCAAATGATGTGAAAGCATTTTCAGCTTGAGTTGATCGAAATCCAGATTCGGTAAAACTCAAAATGTCAAAACCAGACACAGCCAGAAGGCAGCTGTCCAAAGGGAAAAGAATAAATCACAAGCTAATAAAATACAACTATTTCAGTAGATTATAGTGTACTGAAGAAAGAAGCTGCAAAAACTGATATTGTTATTGAAAACCTTAAAGGTCCTTGTTGTATAAAGTGAGATTTCCATGTCTGCTTTGATTATAGATCAGCTCTAACAGCTCTATAGAAACATATATGTATGTACTAAAGTCCACAGACAAATAAAAACTGCCTGTATACAGAAACTGAGCCGTCAGGACTTCCATAACTTTGTGATGTCACAACAAAGCAGTCAGTGGCCATGCCACAAGCCCCGCCCACCTGTGCCCACCATCCAACCTTGCATGAATTGATTTCTCTTCTTCTTTTTCTGTGTGTTTTTTTTCTGAATTTGGCTCACTCAGTAAACAGTCAGCCAATCAGAAGACAGGATCAGAGCCTCTTGTCTGATCTCACCAGAGAGGGGAAATGTAAAACTACATTTTAATGATTTTTAGTACTTCAAACTATGCCTAATTACATGTCAGCATTTTAAATACGACACTGTACTTTAATGCAAAAACAACAGTGACATAAGCTACAGATCTCAAAGGTTGATGAAACCTGATGTTCTTTAACATTGTGCCTGATGCAGCTGTGAGCCACAGAAGTAAATCCCACATGGAGAAATATTCAATATTCACACTGTAATATAAAATTTCAGAGTGATGTGAGTGCAGCTGAATGTGCCCCCCCCCCCCCCCCCCCCCCCACACACACACACACACACACACACACACGTCAAAAGTACTCACAGTTCATGTGGTACATTGTTGAATGGATATAAAACTTTCATAGCGCTGCCTGTCTCTCTGTCACAGTGTCTTTTGTTCAGTGTGTGTGTGTGTGTGTGTGTTTGTGAGTGTGTGTGTCTGTTTCTCTGCTCCTCTTTGTCTCTTAACATCTTCACCAGCGTTTTCTTTTTCTTAAGGACTTGTATCATCTCCCAGCTCTGCGTGACACCTTTGGGTCCCATCTGTCAAACCTAAACTTGGAAGAAGATGAAACAGATGGCGGGAGAGACCTAAGACTGAGCCGTGTGTGTGTGTGTGTGTGTGTGTGTGTGAGATGAATACAATCCATTCTGCAGCCTCTCTCTGACTTTGTCTCAGTGCGCATGTATCAGTGTGTGTCATGGCTGAGAGCAATGCATTTGTTGAAAGCTAAGAGGTATCTCTGTGAGCTGGAAAGCAGAGCAACAGAGGAGCACCGCATATGAGAGAATAGCTATACTTTAGGTCTGTAACTTCAATAGACACACACTTCATTTTTATTTGATTCCACTTGACTTTAAACCGACTCTCTAAAATGGCACGTTCAAAAACTAAAACACTTCTGCTGAAGCTTCTGAAGCATTTTAAGGAAGATCTTCTTACAGAGGAAAACCTGATACACACACATGAAGCCAGTTGACTTGGAGCATCACACACACACACACACACACACACCTCTGTTTATTGCATTATTATTGTCTGTTTCAATGTTCTCTTTATATTCATCTTGCCTCCCTTTGCATCAGCTCGAACTGAAATTGTATTGTTATTTATCGATTTTCACTCTGCTTTTATTGTTATTCAACCCGTTGCCCCACTGCGATCCCTGCACCTTGAACATTTTGTTTTCACAGCTAATTGTAGACATGACATACTGCGACAGACTGACATCCAGCTCCTCACTGTGTGCGCTATGATTTCTTCCTGTGTGCTTTTGTTTACTTTGCTCGTCTCTGTGACTCTGTTGGTTTTTGATCTGTCCTCTGTTTGCTTCAGTGGCTTTATTGGTTCTCATACCTCTGGTTCTCTGCAAACAGTCTCTCTTAAATTGAAGTTCAGCAGAGTCTGCAGGATCAGTGCATAAAACAAAAAGGGGGGGTGGGGGGTATCCTCCATGACCGGTCAGATGTGTCAAAGCTGCTGATCTCCTGTCAGCAGTGCCTGTTGTATCAGATCACAGCATGACATAAAGTCAATAGCAGCTTTTGACTCAGAACACAACGACAGATGAGGTATTTTGTCGTGCAGAAAGATGTTTTCCTCTGAAGTCTTAATCTTTGTAAAAATGAGTTTGCTCTCATCGGCTTCTAACAGAAATGTCTTAATCCACCTAAAATCTTTTATGTGTCATAAAACCTCCTTTACCACCTTCCACATTTCCATACAAATTACCTTCAGCTATTTGCGGCTTGGAGTTTTTAAGATCTCCCTGTCCTCATCTTTTGTGTAACACACTCTCCTTAACTAGTTTCCATTGCATTTAACACACACAGTGAGGAGAGAGAAGTGCTTTGTAGCCTCCCCCCCTCCAGTAACTCTCTGAGTTTATGAGTCGGACACATAAACCTTGAAGCAACCTTCTGACGACTGCTCAGCTAAATCTCCATTATCTCAGGCCAAATTTGGATATATACATGAAATTATAATTTTATATACTTACCTTTTTGCCCTTTCACTTCGGTTTTAATTAAAGTATGTAAGAGATAGAGGAATATACACATTGCCTCAGGAAGGTGAAACCATGCATTGCTGCCAAGTCAGTCTTCCCTGGGCGAGCAGAGGTCAGATCAGCAGGTCACGTCGAGTTACCTCTGTCATTTCTTCATGCAGTGTTTTTATTATTTAGCTACTCCACTGTGTTAAAGGTAGAGTGTGCAGGAGTTTCCTAAAAATCAAAATATAGATTTATACAACAGTAATCCTGCTAAATCATCACCTATGAGCTTCTTCTTACATGTGGTGGTGACTGTGTCTGCAGAGCCCCCACCCCCCGCCTCTCCCTGCCCAGCTGTATTTGGATGTCTCTGGGCGGGAGTCAGTGTTTTCTCTCCAGTCAGTGACAGAGTGCAGGTGAAGTTAGGCGTGCAGCATGAGGAGGCCCTGCTAGCTGCCACAAGTGCTTGTGATGAGTTAGCGGCTACTAGTGGCAGATGCTAGCCACCACCGCTCATTGTTAGCATCTGCTAGTGATGGCAGCTTTCAGTGCTACTGTTACCCGCTTCTGTGCTCACTGCAACAGCCCTCTTGCTCGTCACAGCATAGCCCTCGAGGCCCCTGTTGCTGCTGACGGCCAACACTTCACTTGGACTGTATTTGCTTTTGTTTGCTGTCCTGACAACTGCTGCTGCTGCTGCTGCTGCTGCTGTCAGGGGCTTTGTTTCTTTTGCTTATGGAGAAACAGATTCATCGCTTGTGGCCAAAACTACGACAATAACAAACAGACTTTGTATCTATGTCTTGATTTTTCTGAGGACTCACTCAACACCCCCCCACCCCACCCCCCAGTCCAGCCTCTCTCTCTCTCCCTCTTGTCTCCATCATTATACGTCTGGCATTTTCCTCCCTCCATCTCTTTCTCACTCTATTATCTTCCTCGCTCTTACAATCCAATTTTCGCCTCTTCCTCTCCTTCTGTCATCTCCTGTCGTCCCGGCTCTCCACCCCCACTTCCCTCACATCATTTAGGGCTTTTCATCTCCCGGTCATGCTGTCTATTTGATTGGAGCTTGCCTTGATGGAGTTTTTTCCTCACCCTGTGGCTTCGGGGGTCATTTTCAGTCTGTTTCATTCCCATATCCTCGTGTAATATTCCTAAACTTTCACCTTTTGTTTTTTAAAGTTTAACTTGAATGAAATCCTTGAGTCCTCTTTCCAGGGTCACCTTCTTCTGCTTCCTTCTCAGTTTTACTCTCTTTTACTCTTTTTTGTGTGCTGCTGTTTACCTTCTCCCTGTGTGCTGCTGTTTACCTTCTCCCTCTTGTGCCGGCACTATTTCTTTCTTTTCTTTTTCTGACTCATGTTTCTGTTCCCATAGCTTTTTTGTTTTGGCCTGTTTTTGTATTCCTCAGCCTCCCACTGCTGTGACCCAGTGCTCATATGTCACTCTCCTGTTCACGTTCCTATAGCCTACTTTTTCTATTTAATAGAAGGACACTTGTCAGTTTGTACTCTGCTGTCTTCACGAGTGGTGACATCATCGCTCTTCATCATCGCAAATCATTCATTTGCTCTGTCTGACTTAGCATTTTATTATGTTAACATGCTAAAAAACAACATGCTAATGGGCTGCTGGTGTGTCGAGGTCATAGACTGTAACTGAAGATAGACATAGCCTCCATGACTCTGTCAAAGTGGGCTGCTCCCGACTCAGCCAAACCCCTGGCTAATCCAAAATGGGCGAAGAGCTGAGACTCAGAGTGTCCACATCCTCAAATACACACAACCTTTAGCCTTAATCAAACCTAAATGAGTGTCTCATTAACCTCTCAATCAATCAATCCAACTTTATGTAAAGTGCTTTACATGATAATGGCTTTACATGTCATGAAGAAGGTTTTTCTGTACCGAGCTGTAACACAGACATTTGTGCCTGAAGATCAAATCATTTTCAGAGACAGATTTAGGCAGCCATTCAAAGTAGAACATCACACACACACACACACACACACACACAGGTCAATGGCTCCTTAATACTAGTGTTCAGAGAGAGATGATCCTGTGTCGGTCTGATTAGCTCTGTCTGTGTGACTCCTGATGTTAAGGTCGCAGGCCTGATTCCCACGTTGACAGAAATTGCACTGCAGCCAATGGGAAATGTTTGCCATGTGAAGTTCACTCACTAATTGATCCAAATTAGTGTGTCCAACTCCCAAACTCAGAGTCCCTTTGCTTTTCCTCCTCCACTTACTTCCTCTTTATAGTGGTAAACAGCCAGCAGTTACCATGAGCTGCAGCTCTTCAAAGCCTTGATTAAATGTTAGTTTCAGAGGGAGGAGATGTGGGTCAGGCTAATCAGTGCTCTTCATGCGTTTGAGAGAAAGAATATAATGAGGTTTCTCCATCTTCGCCCATCTCTTATTATCTCTCACTCCTTCTCTTTTGTCTGTGCTTCGCTCCTCTGATGTCTCTTTCCTCTCTCCACTTCTTTTGTTTTGCTTCTCTTGTTGCACAAATTGGGAAGAGAAAACGCTTCCCCTTAAACATAAACAAGACAAAAATAAAAATAAATAAAAACATGTTTACCTCCTTCAAATTTTCTGTCTTCCACGGCTGCACACAAACACAAACAATGCACTTTTTATGAGTCGCCCAGGCAGTGATTTTCCAGCTGCTATAGTTTAAGTTATGTATTTGATTTTTTTTTTTTTCTTTGCATGCGAGTCTGTGCTGTGGTTTGTTCATAAAAACCCACGCAGGCACTTTAAATCTCTCTGGCAAAGCTCCACTCTCTGCTCCCATGTTGTTCGTCTTTGCATTTTGATCACACGGACGTGACACACACACGTCTCTCAAGTCAAATTCAGTGGCATCATTGCCTGGGGTTTCCCAGGACCAGGCAGTAGGAGGTGGAGACAGCTTGGGCAATTTAGCTGAAGAATGGCTCACACCTGATCCCTATTAACCTGGGTATAAATACACAAGCTGTGTGGCTGTGTTTCAGGGGGGGCTGCAGTTCCTCCTTCAAAGTCTTTATGTCAAGGCTGAAAATGTCATAATAGCTTGACAAGGTTATGCCAAACCAAAGGGTTCCTCTTAATGGCTCAGAGAAACGCAGCCTTGTTTTGGATTGGTCATAGACATTAGGACGAGGCGCCAGTTCAGTCTGTACCAGCCCTGAGACTGGACCCTGCCACAG
This sequence comes from Caranx ignobilis, assembly GCA_021432705.1. NCBI lineage: Eukaryota > Metazoa > Chordata > Actinopteri > Carangiformes > Carangidae > Caranx > Caranx ignobilis. The sequence goes on from MU269982.1 coordinate 2,308,509, forward strand.
CCTGGAGAAAACTGCACTGGAGATCCCTTCCCAAAAGACTCAGGCTGATAAACCCTGATGATAAGAAGGCCTATGGTTTTACTTCACTGTCAAGGCCAAACACAAACCACTCATTCACAGAAAGGGAACAAGGGTTTCAGAGAAATCGACTATTACTCATCACATCTGAAGCAACATGCCTCCACCAACAGAGGCCTGTTTTTTTGATTTGATACTGGTCCTTTTCAGTCTGAGTGTATCTTGAATGTGAGAGCAACACATTTGTTTGCTCTCACTGATGAGGTTTCACTTTAGATTTCCTGTTTGGTTTTTTTTCGTTCTCTATCATTCAGTGGAGTTCTACAGAGCGATTCGTCCTTGAGCTTTTCCTGCAATATCACTGGCTATTGTTGCCTCATATCAGCTAACAATGCCATTTTATCTCACTCAACATTGAATCTCAACAACTGGATTTGTGCTTGACACACAAGGTCAATCTTTATCTTTGTCTTTTTCACTTTCAACAAACTCCACTGGAAATGCACAAGAGAAAAGACAGTATGAGCAGCCAAGGCTGACCAGTCACTCCTCCTCCTCCTCCTCCTACTGCGGCCTCCTTGCGGTGGTGCCAGCTTATAATCATAGCATTGAAATAAATGTATTTTGGAGTCGTAAGCTACAGCACAGACAAACATCACTCAGAAATCTTTACAAAATTAAGCCCTGTGTTTTAAGCTTTCCAGAGAAACAACACTTCTGCTGTGTTGCAGGAATGTGTGTAAGGCAAGTGAGGACAGGAGGTAGATCTCAGGTCTTTATTAGCATATATATTGTACATCGCCTGTAGGAATGGTGCGCCTCAAAGGCCCCCCCCCCCCCTTCCCTCCCTACCTCCCACCCCCAACCATCCTGTCTTTAGAAATACTTCTGTGTCTCCTTCTTCTCTTTTCGTATTTCCTGCTGGACCTCTGCAGACACTCAACACCCTCCCCCCACATCCTCCCTCTCTCCCAGTGTAACCACTTCTCCCAAGATAAATCTCGACCACAATGAAAACACACAGCCTTCAGCTGTTTAACCCATCGCTGCAAAGAAGGAGTGGAAGAGGAGCCCAGGGGAGCAGTGGAGAGACGGAGGAGGGGAATGAAGGAAGGAAAACGAAGCAGAGAAGTTTGTCCTCTTGGAGAATTATACATTTGCTAAACTCCCCGTCTGAGTCTGTTTGGACTTTGAATATGATGTGTTCACTTCCCCTGGCTGTGCGTCAGGTTCACTTCCAGTCTTGGTCTCTTGGTCTCCCTCCTTTGTGACTGTCTGCTCTGCCCTGATGTGCTACACCTGTGTTCAGTCACCCTCACCTCCCCTGTGTATTTAGTCTCTGTGCTCCCACTTGTCTTGGTTAGTCTGTCTGTTGTCACGCTCCAATATTTTTCTTCTTTTTGCCTTCGTGCTTCCTTTTTTTGTTGTTTATTTTCCTTTCTTTTCTTTTTAAGCATTCCTGTTCTTGTTTCTGTCATAAAACATTATTTTTCACCCTCCAAACCCCTTTTGTGGTTGTCAGGATTTTAGGGTCCAGTCATCCTTGACTCTTGACAATGCTCTGTTTTCCCACGAACAGAAAATTCCACAAATGCATCACATGGGGGGAAAAAAAACGACAACTACAGTACAAACTGGGAAGAAAAAGAGGGGAGAGAAATCCAGCTATTTGAAATTTATACGATAGATAAGTGAAAGAGGCAAGAAAGACAGATTTGACCTTCAGCAGCAGTAGTGGAAAAGAATACTGCAGCCAATTAAGTGATGCTTGTAAAGTGCACTTTACAGGAATTCCCTGCACAACACCACAAATCTGAAACAGAAGACTGGCAGCAACAGAAACACAGCGGTGCTACATCTCAATAGTGTGTGTGTGCAGTGGGGGGGGGGGGTCCAGTCAGCACCGAGCTGGCACAGGGTGTCACACTGTTACGCAGCGTCGGCCAGAAATGAACAGATTGTTTCTGCTGGTATTTTTGATGGTTCAATACAAATTGAGTTTGCAGCAGGGCCTCGTGTCTCCAGGAAGCAGCCACACACTCACATGACACGAACCTGAGCCTGCTCCCAGTCCCAGCAACACAGAGAAACAGTTTCACCAACCTACTGAGTCTCATGTTGTGAAGATAAGCATTAAAGCCCCCACAAGGAACGTTTAACTGGATATGCAAAAGTCTCTGGTTCCTGCTGATGTCTCTGTGAGACCTACAACAGCAAATGAGGCCATCGTTGAGAAGATAAGCTATTTCTCAATAGTGTAACTCTTTACCTTCGGGAGGCAGTGAGCAGGTCAGTCCACCAGATGGCGAACCGATGTACAGCACTCAGACAGGAGGAGACAGCACACCTGGCGAGGCTATAAATTAGCATTGAGTTGTTGCTACGCTAGCCAGTAAAAACCGAGCTCAATTTCATCGCTATATTTTCTTCATGGCTGATATTAGGACGGGATCCGCAAAGACAAACCTACTGCTTTTACCACAGGGGGCGCCAAAATCCACACAAAATGAAAAGTTCTTTGTACGGGCTTTAAGCTCAGTGCCTGTTAACCTGTGGCTATTCAAAGAGTTGTATATTGACAGGTCCGCAGAGAGGAGGACCAGCAGGCTGCTCTCTGTGCAACTTGCCTGGGTATTTTAATCATGGCGACGTCTCAGTCCTCAGACCTTCATCAGGCGAAAGGTTTTTTGCCTCTTTCCTCTGTGACCTGATTCTTTGGCCTCAGTGAAACACCGTTGGCTTGCTGCACTGTACTTTTCTTTTACTTTTCAGAAAACTGTCATAACATTTCACTGCAGATTTGTTAAATGTCTTTTCTTATTACATTTGCTATGATGAAAGAAAGAAAAAAGATGAAACCAACACTACCAGACCCAGAGCTGCCACTGCACTGAACACTGCACTTACATATCACATCCAAATGACCAAAGACTGTTTTCTGGTGCATCATCTTGTTAGCATTAATCAGTGCAGTTCATTTACCTATTGGTTGATGTTTTTCTGTTGTTCGTCATTTCAGTCTCTTTTTGATAGCACTAAATCAGAGTCTCTACCTCAGGTTCATTGTACTTTATGCAACAGTAAAGATATTCTGGTTCTGATTCACTATCTGCAGTAAAGACAGGACACCATCCTGGCGCCCCTCTCCTACGTCTGCTCCTGTTAATTAGCAGTGGTTTTTACAGACGACTGCTGCTGTTCCATCTTAAATTGCATATGTTCCCCTTCCTTTAGAAAAAGCCTTAGACTCTCTATATCTAAAGTCCAAATAATGGGACACCTTTTTCATGACATGTTAGATGGTAAATGGACTGCACTTATACAGCACTACTCTGCTCTTATCGACCTCTCCAAGCACTTTACAATGGAAGCTCCATTCACTCAGTCAGTCACACAGCACTTTACTGCTCCACATACAGCTCCTCTCTTCTTTTCAGGCTCAGTTTGCTCACACACTGACGGAGCAGCCATCACAGACAGTTTTAGGGTTAAGTATCTTGCCCGAGGACACATTTACACTCAGACTGGAGGAGCCAGGCATCAAACTCCCAACCCTCTGATCAGTAGAAGAAGACCTGCTCTTCCTCCTGAGCCACAGCCTCCGCCTACGTCCTGGGCACATTAACTTGCAATATTAGCATCTCTGCCACTGTTGTGATCACCTTTTTTATTTACTATTTAAAAATGTTTGACCTCATGTTGTGCATGTGACTAAATCAGTCGTCATGTTTGGCAAATTAGCAAACTGTTAGCATTGCACACCGTGTATCTCACTTACATTAGCTGCTTGAAACTATCAAGACTATTGATATCAGGGTTTTGTTTTGTTTTTTGACCCTGACTATTTCCTGGTATCAGATGCAAGGTGCAGCATCACGCACACTGAAACTAGATACCATCGTCAGATGTGTTTAGTGCACTGACTATCAACCACCACTGATGTCAGCAGCTTTGCTCTCTGCTCCTGACGGTCATCACTTTGTGGCTTTGCTCTGTATCCATAGAAAGCAAAAAAAATATAGGCTCTAATCACATCTATTGTATTTACAGGTTACAAGCAGCTCTTACCCATGATCCTCACCACCTGGGTAAATACTATCCAGGTGCTTGTTTTAAGTGGCCTTTTTTTTTAAGGCCGTACACTTACCATTGGAAATGCTTTATTGTAGACGTCTCCTCTAAATTTACTCAGTGGGCCCAAGGCTGTGTCACTGACAGACTCCTTCTATTCAAGTCGTATCTGCTTCTCTCTTCTGTATTCCTCTGCTCTTTTGTTCGCCTGGTGCTAAAGAAATCCTTGAAGACTGTACCAACCACTTCAACCAGAGCATGCTGTTCTTATTCCTATTGGATTATAAAGGCGATGAGTTACTTCTACACAACCTTCTACATAATTTAGCAATTAATGCAGCTTGTGCCACTTTCTCATGATTATGTTGAAGAAAAGGACAGACTCGCCCTGCGTCTTTCTTCGAGTTATGAAGACAAATGCGCTGCATCGTCGCCTGCATCCATGACGTGCACTTAGTTGTTCCATAACTGTGAAAAATTGGTCTGTAAATCCTATTGTGCATGAGGACACTGCTTACTCTACTGGCAAGGCCGGTGTTCACGGTTCAGTGGGTGCAGTGAAGATGTTTTAATCTAGTAGCCCGGAGGACAGCAAGTAAACTAGGGGATGGAGATTAAGTGGATTTCATGTTGCTGTGGACAAAGTTATTACCACACACATACACTCGCACACACCCGCACACATGCCACCGAAGCTGCATCTGACTGCCGCGTTATTGCAAAGACTGGACCGAATGTAATTTATGGTTGGACCATGTTGATGAAGACGCATGTGGCGGGTTAATCTCTGACTGTTCGTGGGCAGATGAGATTCATATTGAGGTCAATGCACTGTTTATGAAGTGGACGTTTCACAAAGAATAGCTGGGAAATTTTTTAATGGGAAGATTCATTCATTCAAACCAATTATCAGAAAAAAACACTTAAGTATGTTTGTGTACTTTGGGCCAGCTGCTGAGAGTTTGATTTGGCTGCTCAGTTAGTTGTGCAACACAAAATATGTTTCAGTGAACGAGACCTACTGGGTCGAGGTTTTGAGGTCAGAGAGGCTGTTTGGAATCGCTGAATACTTGAGGGCGTCGTAGGGTGTTTTTCATACTTGGCTTCAAAACTCGAATTGAATCTTTGGAAACGAGGTTTGCTCTCTGTGCTGATTTGAAGTTAACATCCGTGTCGTCGTCTCATCGGCTGCTACGGTTCATGCTGGGTTATAGATTTATGGCTCAGTCAAGCGATCATGATGCTACATAGCTATGTAGTGGTGAGTTCAAATGTTCTACTATACAACAACAATTATCAACAGGTCAGTTTAGTATCATGCCTATGGATACTTGGCTGAGAATTGAACCATCAACCTTGTTGATGAGGTGCTCCTCTTTACCTCCTGAGCCACAGATTCCCTTTTATATTGTTTGATACAGTATAAAAAGATCCTACTGTCTGGACTTCGCACAAAACCACTGAAGGTTGATCAGCTTTGTGTTGTGCACAGTATGGATGGAGCAGTTGATTGCACTTCATTTTCTGGATGACCTTTGTCTAAGGTTTTTGTTGTTCAGTTTGTTTGTCCATGTAGATTTTTGTGCTCAGGAGAAAAAAAACAAACACTTCACTGCTTTATACAATATCCTCTGTGACGTACAGGTTTAAGTTAACAACACTGAGAGTCAACACAGAAATGGCTCTTTGTCACGACTAACTAAAGTCAGTGTCCAATCTAATGCAATCTTGAGCTCAGCAGTGTGGTGTAAAGCCCAGCAGTGAGCAGCATCTCAAGGTAGCGCCACTGCAAGGGTAATCATCTTTGCTTTCTCTGCTGGAAAACGATGACTCGTGCAAAGTGATACTGCCACTCATCATGTGTGTGGAAAAATGCTTGTGCAGCAAAAAGCACAAATTCTTGGCTGGCTGATACTTTTCTGAGAGTTTCTCCAAACATGACATGCACTGACCCCTGTGTCTATTTGCTCATGCTGCGCTGAGGTTATCAGAGGACCTGTGGCCTAATGGACCAGGCATCAGCCTCCAACGCTGCGGGCACTGTGCTGGTTCTGGGCTGTGAAGCGTTACATAAGTGCGATGTGATGATGTGTCATATGAGAGAGGAACTGGCAAAAACCACCCCGGTCATTAATCAAGTGGTGTCTTTCATGGATAATGATGCTTGTACATTACTTCTACTTGAGGGAAACTTCCTTTTTACACAATACTGAAGCTGCTCCCAGTAAGTCACCTCATGTCCATTCATTTCCCAAACAGCTGAGTGACCAGAGGGAAAACATCTGTGGACAATCACCAGTGTCTCCAGCCAAGAAAAGTCGGTCACAGCCTGTGTTTTTTTCCCCGGTTTCAGCTGGCGATCACCTCACTCTCCATAGTTTCCCTACTGACATAATTATTCACAATCGAAGGCTTTGACTCCAGATATCCAAACCTTTCACATTATCCTCAGTTCTGCCACTTACCAGTAATAAACAAGTCAAAAACAACAGACGGAGATCGTTTCTATCTTTCACTGGAGTCAGCTGCAAGCTCTGAACTCAACATGTGAGGACTTCTTTTTTCCTTTAGTTGAATTACGGCAACTTGATTTGTGTCTGTAACAGTAGCTAGTTATGATAACAAAGCAATGACACACTGTGAAATTTGATGCAAAAAGAAAAAAGTCTCCGGCAGCTGAGTTTTATTATACTTTAGTTTCAAGTCATGTCACTCACACAGTCAAACACTGGCTGTATCTGGGGAAATATTGATCTAGATGATGACGAGGATGATGATGATGATGATGATGATGTTCCAACGTTGCATGCTTGTTTATAGTCAATGTAAATATTGAGGTCCCTGTCTAACAAGATTTGAGTAAAGACATTGTTGTGCTCTGCTGGCTGGGATAAGGTCCGCTCCATCTGTCATCCTCACTGTTTTCACAGAGAAAAGAAAAACATAAGGGCAGCAAGATGGCCGACGTCCATAATTTAATCAACATCCCACGCCAAGTCTGCTGCCCTTTTTTTTTTTTTTTCCTTCTGGCTCTCTCCTCTGCATGAGTTTTGTAACCCCCCCCCCAACTCTGCCTTGCATTTTCCTGATAAATACACCGCCTGATGACTTTGCTGATCCTCGGTAGCCAATATGCGGATGGATTGCCGATTGGTTTGACCATAACTGATTAGCTGACTGAGGAATAAGAGATTAAGGAGGCTGTGGGCCGTCGTCCCTAGCTGTAACTCAATCCAAGCCTGTATACATCTTCTGTCTGGCACACTCTCCTCTGCACTGTTACTGGCTGTCAGTCAGTGACCTGAAAACTTCTCCAAGGCTGTGTGAGGAGGGAGGAAACTCAGCTCATGATGCAGGGAAACAAAACTGAGACGCTGTCGTTTCCTTTGTATCCTCCCAGGGAAGTAATGTTTACGATCTCGCAGAGCTGATAGTGACATATATTTTACGAAAACCGTCATATTTTAAGAGGGTAAACAGACACAAGGAGCTTTTTTGTTTTTAAAGCGCTCAGGGGATGTATGTTTGTTGTCGTTTGGGAGAATATCAGATATTTTTTTTATTTTAAGAAATAAAAACATCCTACAACTTCAGCTCAGTGGCCCAGTTTAGTGCACTTGACATCTCTAAAAACCACATACAGAAGTTTTATTCTTTGTACATCTCTGTGGACTGGATTACATTTGCAGACATGAAAATGGGGCCAGCCCTTCAGCGTTTTGGATTTCATGTCTGACAATGTTTTTGTATATATTTCATCATTTTGACACATAGATCTTAACCCAGTGGCCTAATGGATAAGGCATCAGCCTCCGGAGCTGGGGATTGTGGGTTCAAGTCCCACCTGGGTTGCAAAGCATCAGATCCAAACCAAGGGAAATCACATTTGTCACAGATGGTTGTATTACTCATCAGTCACTGTTTGTGCTCAACAGCGCCCTCGGATGGTGGCTGAAGAGAAGAAAACATGTGAATTTTAAGAACCTGCAATCCTTTAATGCGATTTCATTTAATCCTGGAACTGTTTAAGAAACAAATCTCCCATTGTAGGATGTGAAATGTTGTTCACAACAGCCTTTAAAAACATTGTTCATATTCAACTGTGAAGGTCATAACAAGCATTGAACATCACTATGTGGGCAACGGCCATGATGGATGTTTTCTGTGGCCCCGGAGGCCGGTTTGAGCACCGTAGTTATGCTCCATAGAGCAGAACTGTCATTATGGTTTACAGCCTAATAAAATATCAATTACACTGAAAATGAGAACTTTCAAATATTGAAGAATCCCCCGAGGATTTGGGCTCATTTCCAGACTGAAAAAGATGAGGTGGGGGGGGGGCTAATGAGACGCAGAGGAGAACAGGGAAGATTGAGAGGAATACTAGATGGATGGATAGAAAAGTAAAGTAAGTCTGCCCTTCATTCACCAGATTCTGATCACACTTCCAAGAATAAATACCCCCCCTTCCGTCTCCGTCCCAGTTTTGTTTACGAATCACAATGACTCATGAGCTTCCAGCCAAGGGAGGGGATGCCAAAGCTCTGGCACCTGCTCCCGGTCCCTTTGAGAATATTGTTGTTGATAATAAAATCAGCTGAAAAAAAAGAAGAGAAAAATTGCCTCTCCTCCACAGACACAGTGATTCATAGACCCCCAAAAATAACTGGTTATGCTCCGAAAAGCAGCTTGTGAAAGAGAACATTAAACCTTACACCTGCAAAGCTGCAAAAACTGTCTTGTGAGATCTGGTGCCAGAGGATGAGGCATAACCTCAGCTGTAGGTTCTCCACAAGGGGGAGCTGTCAGTCAGTCAGAGACTCGTGGAGTAGATTTCAGACATGACGGCTGGAAAGTGCTTGTAATGTTGACCATTTGGTTGGTCCATAACCTTGGTACAGACTGAAGTGGCTCAGTAACTACTGGATAAATAACCATGACTGTTCATTTATTCATTGTCCCCAGATGTGCCTCTGACCTATCTGACCTATTGACCCCTTCGCCTTTCCTCTACCTGTAAAATCATCTTTTTTCCTATCCCCCATAGATTTCTTAACATCTACTCTTTTTTTTTATGGCACAAAAATTTCTTGCATATATTCATGGTTCCCAGATGATGCATCATATCAAGGATGGAGATCCCTGACTTGTGCTCTGGTGCCACCATGTTGATATTTGTCACCTTTAGATGGATTATTGTGGCATTTGATTATCCTCAGTTTTCAGCTGCATGTTCATGCTAAAACAGAGCTGAGATGAGGAGTGTAGTATTTTCAACATGTTAGCAGGCTAGCATTAGCATTTAGCTCAGAGTACCCCCTGTATGTACCTATAGCCGCAGAGAACTGACAGCAGACTTATTGTCTTGAATATATATATTTAGTCCCAGTCAAACACGATGCATTACAAACTAAATTTATAAAACAGATGCATATTTTATTAACAGAAAATGTTTAAAGTTCAAGTTAGGTTGTAAAATGTTTATCTATTTATTTCCTACGATGATGATGATTATTATCTCTGCTTTGGCATTTTTCCTGTTACTGTATGCTGGACAAACACTTTATAAAATCTGATCTGCAAGGTTTCACATAAATATTGTTTAGTTTATCACTTCACGACTTCAAAATAAAGCCTTCAAAACGTTACCATGTTGCTGCATACGGCTCAGAAAGAATCTCAAATCACCTGCCAGTGCTTTTTATCCACATGCCGATAATGTCTGACTTTGCACCAGGGGGTGACGTGGATATTGATGTAGGGATGATGACACTCCTCGGTGACTCAGAGGGTGCCGATGACCTGCTTGATCCAGTCGGTGAGTCTGGTGATGCGAGTGTAGACGCCGTAGTAGTCTGGGCGCCCGCAGCCTTTGCCCCAGCTCACCACCCCGGCCAGAAACCAGCGACCCGACGGCTCCTGGCAAACCAAGGGGCCCCCAGAGTCTCCCTGACAGAGACAACCGAAGTTAAAAGGGGACAGAGAGTGAGACCGTAATGGCTCCACAGCAGAAAATGACCGTAATAATTGACAAGGCTGTTAGTCTGGTGATTCAGCTATGACATCACCTGCTGTTTCGATGTCTGGCACAAATTCACATGTAAATTGAGATGCACTGTGGCTGACTGGTGTGTATCCAAGGCCAATACCCAAACCTTGACCTATTTTTCACAGGTTTTGTTTGATCCAGTCAAAAACAAACACATAAATCAATCTCAACATTAAAGGCAGTCACCTGTTTCAAAATGATGCCTGACTGGTGTAAATGAAAGTGCATTCATTTGGACACTTGGGGGCAGCACAACAAGCACTGAACACAACACAGGCATAATGGAGGTGGATATGTTTGCAAACAGCTGCCTTTTATATCAGATAGGGACTAACATTAGTATATGGAGCTCTGTTTGTGTCCGTCCAACAAATACAAGTTCAACACCCTCTATTTATTCAGCTGTGTTTATTTTGTTGCTGTCTGTGAGACTAAACTTTCACAATAAAGGTGCAGGCAGTGTCCTTGAATCTTTGCATGATAAATCTCTATCACTGTGAGTGTCCATCTCTTATTTCACAGAGTAATACGATCCAAAAAGAATCTGATTATAAAGCATTAAAATCAAACTGGATTGAGAAATGAAATGGAAAAGACAAGCATGATGTTTGTGTTTGCAACATACCTGACAGGCATCCTTCTCTCCAATGCGGTAACCGGCACAAAGCATTCTGGGAGTGACCAGGTGGCCGTAGGAGCGAACACAGGCCTCCTCACTGACCAGGTGAACATCCACTTTCTGAAGCACATTACTGGCACTGCCTGGAGGAGGTAAGAGGGGTCAGAGGTCAAAGGTCATCTTTATTGACTAAATGTGCATTTATCTTCCCCTGCAGAATCAACCATCACGTAAATGTTTTAAAACACAACACCCAGAGAGAAATCTCCTCCAAAAGTCACAGTTCATATGAAAATATGTTTCCAACACGCGTTACGTAAAAGCAGCCTTAACCATTAGGTTCACGATGATATGAGAAAGTACAACCCACACACTTCCACCCACACCACTCTATTGTCTCCCATTGGTATAATTTTAATTAGTTAATTTCATGAGCGTTTGCTCCATTATCATAAAAGCATGATAGCACCCACTCTGCTCCATCATCTGTAACATCACAAAAACTCCCCACGTCTTTCTTCTTCAAAGTGCCTCTCAATAAAAGGGGCTTTTTTTTTTTTTTTTTTTTTTTTAAAGATTGTTCGGCTCACAGAAGGTCACTTCCTGTGAAAATAATGCCTTGTGTGCTATTGTGTAATACATAAGCCAGTGGAAAAAAAAAAAAGGTTTTACAGAGTAAAATAACTTTAACAACATTCTTCAGAAATCAAAAGCACCACATAAAAGGCCATTTTAAAACTGTTAAGTTTACAAATCCACTTATTAATTTTAAGTGTCTCTTAAGAGGCGTGACGTGGCTGCACATACCAAAGCCTCAGGTTAAACGGAAACTATTGTAACGTCTTATTCTGCAAAAATGCAATTCTTTGCAAATTGGATCTGTAGATTTTAATCCTATATACTTGAGTAGAAATTGTAGTTGCACTGACCATGATAGTTTATTTCCTCTATTAAAGTGAACAAGTTTGCAGTGGTAATTGGGCTAATTCACAAAGTGACTGAGCTGTTCACTATTAGCCTTGTGTGTCCTAAATGGAAAGACTGCACACGTCACTACATTAAAAGTTGCAGCGCTACATAAAGTAGATCTAACTCCAAACACATGAGCTGTAAATGAATATACTGTTCGTCGTAGCTGTGTGGAGCTACATGAGCTTTAGCAGAACTCTGAAGCACTTCTCTGTGCCAGTGTAAATAAAACTGTAATTGGCTGCTGAGGCTCTAATGAATTGCTTAACCTCTAAAACTGTTGCTGTAATTTTCCTAGTTATGCGACAGGTTGTAACGCTACAGTGACTTTCCAATTACACAGCTGATTGCGTCTGAGTTGACGGCACTGAAGAGGTTTCCTAGCAACCGATTTACATATAGAGACAGTTGTAAAGTTGTAATGGAGTAACCTGATCTAATGCTAATGCTAATACTAAGACCCTGTGTTTATCCTCTCTACCCCCCACCCTGCCTTTCCCTCTTTCCCTCCTCACCGCCCTCGCGGAGAGCCCCCCAGCCAGTGACCCAGCAGAGCAGGCCCGGCTCCAGCTGGTGGGTGGGTGGGGGCAGGCAGGCGGGTCGTGCATGTCCAGCCAGCAGCACGGAAGCGGGCCGGTCCAGCTTCAGCAGGGCCAGGTCGTAGTCGTGGGACTCGTCGTCGTAGTATTGGTGCAGGTGGATCCGCTGAACTCGGGCCACCTCCTCTGTCGGGCTGCTGCGGCTGAGGAGGAGTTTACCCAGGTAGACCGTCCACACCGAGGGGGAGTAGAGGCTGCAGGAGGAGGAGTAAAGGACATGTATGAGGAGATGTCCCTCTCAGGTTCTTGCAAGAATCAGGATCAGAGCGGATCCAGCCCAGACTTCATTTTATATATCAGGATCCTAGTTTGAAATACCTGGATTTTGTGGTGCCCTTGCCCCGGCACATAAAAAACCCCATAATATCTCAGTGATTTCATGTAAAGTTGCAGTCTGTCTGTGTGTCTGTTTTACATCCAAAAGCCTCCTCATCCACTGAAATTTCAAGATTCACCGAACGCTGCACAGGCTTTTAATCACTAGACGAAAAATTAAGTAGAGAAGTCTTGTTAATCCTGTACAGGATGCTGCAGTTATAGTTTTGGCCGAGATCCAGCCAAGTGGTTCTGGCTTTGACAGACATAGGAGTATATAAATGTATAAATATGCTGGCTTAGCGCCAGACAGGCTGTTACAGCTAAACCCTGGACATCAAAGCCACAACAGCAGGACTGAACATAAAGGAGCTCTGCAGGAAAAGAGAAAAAGGCAAACGTGCTATAACTGCTTCATCAGATTCAGTGAGGGGAATTAAAGGCTTCAGCTTTGACAAAGAGCCTGGGGGTGTGCTTGTTTTGGAAGCACTTTAACCTCAGTCATCAAACCACTTCCCCTCTCTCTTCCTGCTGTACCTACCGGTCGTCATAGAAACAGTGGGCAGCAGACACCACCCACTGGCTGGAGATGAGCGCCCCCCCACAGATGTGGGAGCCCCGCACCTGCAGGCTGGCCTGCCACGGCCACTCGCCCTCTGAGGCATTGGTCCCCCCGACGATACGACTGGAGAACTGCCTCAGGCCACAGTCTGAACACACACACACACAAACACACACACGTACAAGGAAATATTAAAACACCTGCATGAAAATATACACAGCAAGTGTGTGTGCTAAATACTGAATACACTGAAAGAATGTCTGAGAAGGTTAGTAAATTAAATTAAATGTATGTTGTTCTGTGTGTGTGTGTGTGTGTGTGTGTGTGTGTGTGTGTGTGTGTTATCATACCACACTGTGTTTCATCTGAGGCATCAGGGCAGTCGGTGAGAGAGTCACACTCTGGGTTTGGCTTTTCAGACACGTCCCATCAGCACACACATAGGTCTTATCTGTGCACTGTACACCTGGACACACACACACACACACACACACACATACACACACACACACACCATTGCATTGCAGTCTGTCTCAGACTCATCACCTCCAGTGACCCCAGGACATGATGAAGTTACCATCAGTGCAGTTCATCTCGTCTGTGGCTTCAGGACAGTCTGGGTGTTGATCACACACCTTGTAGTAGTCCACACACTGGCTGTCCTCTGGACACTGGTACTGAGCTACACACACTGAAACACACACATACACACACACAGCTCCACATGCTCAACAACATCCAGTAATATGACAAAACTGATAGATAATTGACAGAGGATAAATGTGTACAGTGCAGTGACGTGATCATTTTATGATGTAATAAATATTCTGTTTATCAAAGACTTCTGTGTTCATATCACATGATAAATGTGATTTTTCACTATTAATTAGTGATGAGTGGTGACTCCATGACCTAGAAATATCTACACATGAATTCAAACCAGTAACAGCATTGTAGCTTGATAAGCTGCCAAACATGACATGTTTTCACATTGTGACATACTGTGTGCCGTCACAGCAGATTCAGACAGGCCCATTAAATCAAATTAGCATCAGAATAAGGCAACTTGTTTTCCTCATGTCATAAATGTTTAAACAGTGCAGCCCTCAGTCTGTTTCTGTTATATGTGGAGTGTTTAAGGTGTCACAAGGGGTGTCACAAGGGGTGTTTTAGGGCACTGTGGTTTGGCTCATCCCTGCAGACCACAAATCATCCATTATGAAAAATCTAAGACAAGCTCAGCATCAGTATAAACATATCTTCAGTGACTTTAGGTGGACTTTAAAGCATAAAATTAATACCACAGTTCCTTTCATCGAGCCCATTGGGACAGTCCTTGATTCCATCACAGGCAGGAACACACAGGCCGTTAATGGTGCACAGAAACTGGCCTGGACAAGCTGTGAGACACACACACACACACACACACACACAATTAGAAAATAACAAAGTACAATAAACTAACTCGGCTCTCTGTTTGTCACACATCTTACGATCTGATAGGTTGAAGACACTGTAGTGCAGCTGAAGGCCCGGCCCTGTGAGTGACACCTCAGACGTCATGACAACAGTTGCCGTGGTGGAGAGCAGGATAAGGCGTTCGCTGTACGGCTGCAGACCCCTGGTGCCACACAGTCTGAGAGAGGGACAGAGATGATGTCAAATGGGGGCGACAGAAAGGCTGTGGTGGAGGAGCTGACAGGTGTGACAGAGGATGGTTAAGTAACTTTTTTTTAAATAGTGGACTGTTTGTTTGAGGCTCTGCAGATGAGTAAAGGTTAAAAACACACAAATTTATCAGATAATAAATAAATAAATGCCTGTATAAAAATAAAAAATAGTCACATGTGGGACACTGCTGCCCCCTGTTGGTCAGTACAGAGCAAAACAATATGATCATATAACAATACATTTTTAGTGTTTGTTTTTACTGTTAATTAAGCCTGTGTGCGTGTCTGTGTGTGTGTGTGTGCGTGTGTATGTGTTTCTTTTTCTTTTTTATAAAACCAATGGAAAAGTTTGCACACCCTGACCTGTCTGGAAAAACTTTGCACCAACATTTCCTGTCAAACACCAAAACCACACACAGGTGGCTTCTATAAATACACATCAGCTTATTTTGATGGCATTTCTCCAGTTGATCGGTGTTTCATCTGTTTCTTGCTTCCTTCCGGTTTGGTGTCAAAAGGTAAAGGGGTCAAGTGCACGTTGAAGGATTTTTTTTTTTTTATAAATAGTTTATTACAGTTATTTTCCCTCAGCGGTTTAACACCTGTGCTGTGCACACAAAAAAAAATGGTATTATGGTCACCAGAGACCTCAAAAAACATGTTAATCAGTGAGGCACACAGATGACACGTGATTATGTGCAGGTGCAGAAGCAAAACAGCACAGCACAGATGCATTTACTGGTGAATTTGTGATTGCACAGTTTTATTATTCAAACCAAATACCATTTTGTAAATTGACAGTCATTAGTGTTTCGAACAATTGGAGATCTAATGCTTTGCTTTTACTTTCCGACCCATTCTCCCATCTGGTTGTTCATGTTGTCAGTGTTGCTCTCAGATTTGAGGATCAGGACTTAACAGGCCGTACCTACCAAAACCGTTGGACAGCTGACAGTTCCCAATGATCCAAAAGACTCATTATGGCAGAGCCTACCTCCGGTTCTGGATGATCCACTGTCCCTGCGTACAGGCCTGGTTGTAGCTGGCTCTGCTCAGCTCGTAGCCCTCAAACTCCAAAGACAGGCCCATTCCTGCACTGGGCATCTGGATACACACATAAAAAGAAAATACAGTGAGGGGCAAACACACACATACATAACTCCTGTGGAAACTGTGCATCAGTGCAACAACTGAACGGATGCATATGATACAAACAGTAAAGCTCCAGGTACAGTTGGTATCAGGGGGGTAGTAGCTGGGGTAAAAAGGCGTCCTCAGTGTCCCCTGGACTCCCGACACTGGAATCAGCTCTATAGTGGAGTTACAGTCTGGGAAAGAAAAAGACAAGTGGATCTCTTGGTCACCATGTTTAGTGATGCTACAGTGATGTCAGCCTTTGTCTTTCTCCTCAGTCTGCAACTGAAATAAATACAAAATGTCATATTCCCCACATGACGTATCTCACTTTCCCTCTATTGCTGCCATGAGGTATTCATTTGTAGTTTTGTGGTTTTGACTCCAAGTCTTATTTGGCAAACATAATTCCCTCCTGCCCCTTTTCACTTCGCATTCATCTAATAATAAGCAGGGGAAAAGATACTTAGCTGGTTGTTTTCCTCCTTTCAGTCTGTTCATGTTGCAATTATGAAGTAGTTAAGGAGGCCTGAGTGTTTAGGTGGTCTTACCCTGGTGGTCCCAGGCCTGTGCAGACAAAGAGAAGGGATCCTTGTAGTTGTACAGACCCTGTTTCCAAACCACAGTCATCCACTCGCCTGAGGACAGGACATTGACCACACGCTCATGTCTGCTACAGCCATACACCCTGGATGGACAGAGGGGAAAGATGTAGGGTGGAGGGCAGGTTTATTAGAGTGATAGTAATTACCTAATTCTGTGAAGGAAACTCACGATGTGATGAGGTGTGTATCAGTCGGGGTGAGGGAGTTGTACACCGCCAGCCTGTCCCGACACTCAGGCAGCAGCCACTCCATCTGCAGCTCCAGCCGGGAGCCGGGAGCAGCCTGCAGGTGCCACAGGCAGGAGGAGCGCTGCGTGTCTGGGCCTCGGAGAGCTGTGGGGAGTCTGGACACCACCTTCTGATACCGGTAACAGTCTTAGAAAAACAATGCCCAAAGATACTGTTAGAGTCAAATCAGTCTGAGAATCTAAATTTCAGTAGAGATGTCCAAGCTGATTGATGATGATTTTAAACATGGAGTAACTGCATTGTTATCGCTTCTGCTTCCTCCCTATATTGAAGCAATGAAAAAATCTATATCAGTAGTTTTGTTTAAAATCATATTATCAAGAACACAAACAAAAGTATAAAGGAATCAATGAAACAATGTTTGTCAAACTCAAGCTGGGAGTTGTAGCATATCTAGCCAATAAGCTTTGGGCTTGCAGACTGAACATTTCTTTGAGAGTTATGCATTTTGTTTTATTGAATTTACTAAGTTAGAAAGGACTTCCATTCAGGACCAACACATCCACTATGAGGAAGCCAGTGGTGCTGTAGTTTAAGCTAGTGAGAGCTCTTTGCACTGCACCTTTGCACTGCTTTGTGTTTTATTTGGAGGGGAAAAACCCAAGATGACTTTCTGTAACTTTAACATTTGTGGCTTGTGTCGCAGTGTTTCTGTCAGCCTACCTGGAACAGAAGTCTAGCATCCAGCCAAGACAGTTAACATCACATCACATCACCTGACGTGCTTTGTAATGGATTTGGGGAAGTTTACAACAAGCTGGAGTTTTCATTGTGAATTCCACCAATATCCCATGATGAAATTCAGGAAACAGTTATTCCTCAAAATGCATCATGTGAAGACAGAATGTGTTTTTTTTTTTGTCTCATGTCATCTGGCTGTGCTGTCTGTTGTTTTTCTTTTGTTCAGGATTTATATAAAGTATACTCTATATTGCGCTGCATGCTAATTAAAATGAAATTTTCAAAAAAATCAATAAAAATGAGAATTCATGAAGAAGAAAATGAAAATGAAGTGTGATACCAAATGAAGCTTTCAAAAGGTCTATAACTTTGGAGTCGGTCTCTGTGGGGAGAAGAAAAAAATCAGAAAAGAAATTAAAGTAAAATGAAAATCTTTTTTTTTCCTTCACTCTTATTTAATTCGTCTTACACACTCACACACACTGTAACCTCTATTTCCTCTCACCACTGACAGACATCGAGGGGAAGTGGAGGAGGTATCCATCGAAGCTGACCAGCTCTTCCTTCTCTGACCCACTGTACCCCCGGAGGCCGTCCTCCAGGCTCGTGGTGACCTTCTCCAGCGTGACCCTCCCAATATGGCTGCTTGGCACTGACATCACTAAGAAGAAGTGAGCCACAACACTCCCCTCCCTGCAGAAACAAAGTTCATAAATGGAGGACCAGCGCACAGAGCTGAACGATACAAGTCTTCAACACAGGTGTAGTGGTACAAAGCTGAATTTTCAAATATGCCCAATGATGTAATGCTGTGGGCGGGGTTTCGGCGGCTGGGCCCGCCCATAATCACTCAGGTGCACACACACACTGGCGTCCAGATACAGTTTGAAATATTAATATATAATACCTTCATTATTAATTTGAAGTATTTTCCTTAAAAATAAAAGTGTGGGGCGTGTTTTTGTTTGCTGACCGCGAAATCTAACGGCCTTACTGAAAAGGTCAGAGTTCATAGGTTACTAGCCAACTTGAAATTGGAGCCGGAAGAGAGAGAACCTAACGGTTGTTGTAGCATTAGCATTAGCCCGTAACTATTAGCTAAAAATTGACGTTCGTAAATGGATCAATAGTCCACACTCCGCTTCCATAGAGGATATTTCAGCGAAACCGTGTGATGTTGACGACGAAGCTGGAGCCGGTGTAAGTACTGGATGTGCTTAGACCGGAGGAGCCACACCGAGCAGCAGGAGCCCAGCATTGCTAACAGCAGCAGGTGCTAATGCTACCAAAGGGATGCTACCAGAGGAGCAGCAGCCGCCTTCAGGGAACTCCGTTCATAGTAAGATCAAGGTTGTGTGTGTGTGTGTGTGTGCGTGTGCGTGCGTGTGCGCGTGTCAGCCCTAGTGTTTTTTCCGCCATTAGTGGTCACGTGCTTTGCTCCTCCGATGTTCTAGTTGTTATTTACTGTGTTTGGTTCTGTCCACGCCGCTGTGTTGACTGGTGCTGCTTTACACGTGTGTCTAATCCTCAGTCTGATGCTTTGTGGATCAGACTGTTGTCTGCTGTAAATGTTGAAGACTGCTGTCGTTGGTCTGTCCGCTCATGTTTGTTTGTTTGCTGTTGATGGTTTCACGTGCGTCTGCAGACTGTATCCACAGAGTCTTGTAAGTGCGCCTGATCGGTGCCAATCAACAAGTGCGCTTTGAATGTCGCCAGTTTTGTTGCTGCTCTCCACGTTATAATCATAACTTACTGTATTAAAAAAATACTCCTAATATACCCAGACATAATGAATCTGTGATCAATTTGTAACCTCAGACCAAATGTCTCAATGGTGCAAGAATATTAATACCATATATTCACTGTATGTACTGTCTCTCCCATTATGCCACTTATTTCCAGTTACATGAAAGAGTTTGACCCACATACCCGAAGGCGAAGACTTTGGTGTAGTTCAAGTATCGAGAGAGACTCGAGCCTTTCATGATCTTTTCTACCTGAAACACAGAAAAAGAGACATTACTAGCTTCACCCTGCTAGGTTTTCTTGATTGTTTTTGTCCTTGTAGTTTAACGTCATTTGCATAAGGTTATCCCCAAAGGATGTGCACCAAGTTATTCTTGTGCACATGGGTATCAAAGGAATTCATGGTCCCTGCTCACCATGGCCTTAACTCCCTTGGCCTCTTTATTGAAGGCAGGGCTGTGGTGAGAGGACAAATCAGCAGAGAAGTTCCTGTTGAGGATGGTAATGTAGGCTGTGTACTGCTGCTGGACGCGAGGCTCCAGCACCCAAACCCTGTACTCTGTAGGCGTTGGAGGTGAGAAGTCAGTGCAGCAGAAGTACGAAGCTAACCTCAGTATGTCAATATGCTCACAATGCAAATGATAACATGCCGTATGTACTAATAAGCACAAAACACTAAATACTAGTATATTGGTGAAGTTATTCCAAATGAAACCCAAATCCAATGCTTGTTAAGTTGCCGAAAAACGTCTGCACGAAAACGAGAGCCCACTGCTCACCCAGGAAGTACCAGGCCAGTGTCGCTCCTGCAACAATGAGGAGGATGATGAGTTTAATGAGGACGGCCAGGAGACACTTGCAGGACCGAGTCTTCCTAACAGGCGGAGCCACAGATTGAGCACCAGCTTCTCCCTGCGGAGAGAAGAGACAACTCGCTGTGGTCTGTGGAGAACATGAGCTCTCAGTTGAAGTTAAAAGTGCTCAAAGCTGCAACAAAAATCCAATCGGAGGTGAGTTTTTTTTGTTTTTTGTCATGCAGCGAGGGCACATTAGGTCATTAAGGGCAGAGATGATGGTTTCCCAGTAGCTCATGTTTAGCTACAGGGTTGTCAGGCTCTGCAGTTTTCTCTCCCAGGGTGAAATGTATCCTAATAATAACATAATAAGGGATTCAGAATGACTTTACATGTCTTATTTCCCACTTGTGATACATTTACAGTAGATTATTTATTCCTTATCCATCGTCTTTCCTTCTAAAGTCTGTATCGTGTGCTATTTAAGTATCATTCTTAAATTATGGTCATTTTTTTTTTTTTATTGTTAACCAACACACAACGGAGATGATCGAATACGTGAAAACAGCACTTTGTTTTTAAGCGTTGTTAAGGGCAGTTCCTTAGTACTGAATTATAAAAGTCATACTGAAATTGTTTAAACCACAGAAGCTGATGTCAGGGACAGATTGTGTTTTAGTGTGGGAGCAGGAAACTGACAGCAGCAGTTGCAACCTTTAGTCTGGAGCCTACACCTTTTATCTTGAGTCCACACTAGATACACTGCCTTTGGTATATTTGTTATTCAAGCCGTAATGAACGCAAAGCTGTGTGAATGTATGTATATTACGTGCAGAGATTTCTATCTCTGAGTGGATCAAAACAAGTGCTTTGACTTGGCCACATTTCTGCAAAAGGCCTGCTTATATAGACTTCTGTCAAATGCTCGTGTGCTCTGACAACTCCGTAGGTTTGTTAAAGATAAATGCAAATGTACTTTAGTGATAAATAAAGACTGTGACTGTATTTCTTAGCATTACCGACCCCATTCTGCTGAGAAGTACTTGAAGCGACCCCCTGCTCCTGGTCACATGAAATCGACTTCTTAGAGCCCTGTCCAAGCGCCATTGGATCACTCCACATCCTTTGTTGCTTGAGAAACCATCTTATCGTCCACAGGGTTCGTCAGTGTCCGGATTTCCAGCTTAACGGCCTTTATTTTGCATCTTTGGAGGGTACATATCCCGACATGTCGCTCCTCAGACAGGGAACACAGAGAGCGGCACCGTCTCTGTTTGTAAGTCCAAAGGTAAAAAAAAAAAAAAAAAAAATCAATATTTCCTAAAGCTCATTTGGATCTGAATGCAATGGCAGGTTGAGTTACCTCAGTGGTTTACATAAGAGTGGATTAAAACCAAAATGCATGCAAAAACAACTGGTGTCTTGATGCATCAGTGCAATGCAACAGTGGTGAGTCAGGAAGGCAGCAGCAGGTCCACTGATGCCACTGGTCGTCGCCTGGCAACAGTGATGCTATGAGTCAAGTCATCTGCACAGGTAAATCTGCTGGGAATGGTGCAGAGCTTGAGTTCATTTCACAAACATGATATCCCCATGGGCTTTAAAACAGTGAGAGAGAGAGTGGCTGAGGTTGAGGAAGTGAGTGGTGTATTGTTTGCTTTATCTGCCTTAGAGCTGTTCTTTCTCACCTGCTGTTATGGGCTAGATTTGCATTACGGCGCAGCTTGATGGGTTGGACTTCTTTCCCCCTTTGTTTTCTCTTACAAACTTTACCTAGTGGGTAATTAAACAGTAAAATCTATATGTGCTGAAAGCAAAGTAATTGGTGCAAATTCATCAAGTACATTCGTACTCTCCTTTACTTCCATTCCACTAACTAACATATTTCGGACAAATATTGTATTTTTAACTCCATTATATTAATTTGACAAACAAGATGATGTAACACACATAGATTTATTTTCATCTCTCTTGAAACAACTACAGAAATTAATGACTTACATTGAACAAAATTAGCTTTTTTCAATATTTACATCAAATATTTTCACAGCACTCAGTGAAAATGAAACAAATACATTTACATGACACATGATGACAGAGGGGCACTTTTCAACTGTTCATCCATAGACATGTAAGTCCCTTTCTTGATATTGACTTTAATTACATCTGAAATGAAGCTGCCACAATGATATATATGAATCAGTAAAAAAATATATATGCATATGATGTTAAAGCTCTCTCACACACACACACACACACACACACACACGAGCCAAAACTAGAGGAGAAACTGCTCTAAAAGTCAGCCTGTGGGAACAGTACCAGTTGTGGGTGAGGTAGGAAAAACATTCATACTTGTCTTCAACAACAAGGCACATGAATGATATAAAAAAAAAAAAAATGCCCAAAAAAAAAAAATCAGTTTAGCTACGATTTTGTGGTTCAGAGTAGTTCTCAACATGCAACACAATCCTCCCTTTCTACAGCCGTCAGTCAGTCTGACCTTTGACCCCTTCAGGTGGAACTTAAAGAGCTTCTTGCATGACAGCAGGAACAGACTTATGAAATACTGTTGGTCATGATCACTATCACTGCACTCACAGAACGGACATTTGATCAAAACATGATCACCAGTGACGTGTGTATAGCTCCTCACAGTACAAATAAAAAAACAAATCAAAATGCATCACCTGCAGTACTTTGATATAATAACAAATAAAAAAATATATACTTAAAAAAATCTCATAATGAACAAGACATAAAAAAACATTTTTATCAACAATATTTAAAGAGGCAAAAAAAAAAAGTTTCTTTGCTACCCAGTGTGGTTTCTTGCCGAACGAGTCGTGACAGAGGTCGTAAAGATACCTAATGAGCAGTGCGCCGTCCTCCAGGCAAATTGAAGGTCACAATGAGTTGCTATCAGTGAAGTGACAAGCCAAACGGGGGCTAGCTGGTTAGCATGCAAACCTCGATAGAAGAAAGGACGTTGGCGTTGCCTTGCGCAGCTGGAGGAAGCTCTTGGTGAGTAAGCAGTAAAGACAGTAAAGATTTATCTCTGTATGTTCAACTCTGTTCCTGTTTCGCTGGCATGTATCCATCATCAACAGGTTCCATTGACCTGGACAGCGTCATCAGAGCGATCCTCTCCAGCAAGTGATCTGGAGGATGAAGAGCCGGACTGAAGTCCATCTCAGAGAACTTCAAAGGCAGTTGTGGGAAAGACAGCAATGGACATGGTAGACTGGAGGAAGGAGGAGGAGGAAACTGGAATCTTGTGGATTTATCAAAGTCCTCTTGGATCTCCTCATGACTTGCCTGCTCCTCTCCCCCACTGCAAACCCCTGAATCTAAACTGGAAAGCTCAGGACTACCAGGATTCAGCATCGGGATCTTCTCATAGTCGGAGCAAATCTGAATGGAGCCTTTGCCAGAAACGTTTCCACTGCTGCCGAACAGCTTCTTAAAATCTACTATTTCAGTCTGTTCCTCTCTCTCCTGCTTTTTGTCCCCTGACTCTTCATGGCCATCAGTTGCACTGAAGCTATCTGCCTCCAGACTCTCTTGACTGACCTCCTCACCACTGCACATACCCGAGTCAAGACTCTGGAGCCTGAAGCGCTCGGTTTGGGGCCTTTCAGCCCTCTCATAGTCTGAAATGACCTGCACTGGCTCACCGTTGTTGTTGTTTTCTTTGGAAAGCAACTGTTGGATCTCCATTTTTTTCTCTTCTGCAGTTTTACCATCACCTTGGCTGCCAAGAGACGCATTAGGTGTATTGGCAGGACAGGGCTGCAGGTTGTCTATGGTGAGTGAGGAGACTGGAGAAGTGCACAGGTGCGAGTAACTGGGGTTGGAGAAGCTGGAGCTGGTCGACCCACAGCTGTTCTCGCTTTTCATCTTCTCCAGCATCGCGGCCTCCTTTTTGCACGGTGTTACAGCATCCACAGTGGAGGTTACCTCCACAGAGATGATTTCCCCTTGTATTAAGGAAGAATGAGCAAGTTCGCTGGCGAAGTGAGGGCTTATCCAGTTCTGGAGGAGACAGGGTAAAGAAAAAAAAAACACTGAAGGTGAGGTTTGAAATACAGCTAAGTGCTTGTTAGACAATAACAGCCTTTTGAAACACAAAGGTCATGATAAATGTTTCTGTCTGGTTCGTTGCCATAATGTGCCACAATTAAGACTGTGCTGTCATTTATATATTAACAGCAGATCCAATGACAATGTGTAATGTCTTAAAAAAAAGGATAATTATTGGACTTTCATCTAAAATGCATGTGTCTTGTAGCCAAACACAGCCACATTTAATTCATCTGATGCAGTCGGTCTGCTCACTGTGTGAACAAGCAATATTCATTACATACTCATCATAATAATACACCGATGTTACACTTACAGCTTGTTCAAATGCTCCAAATGGCCAAAAAATATTAAGGGCTCACCTGAAAATTTGCTGCCTTGAGGAAGGAGTCTCCCGGGTTTGGTATAGGTGAACCTGTGATCTTCTTGTAAACCCTAGACGACGAAGTGACATGAAGTTTAGTCTGTGACATAAAACATATTTCTCTTGAACACAAGAGACCAGATTTGACAATGTGTATCTTATGTCTGCTCACCAGGTGACTTTCTCATTCCTTAGGAGCATGACAGCCAGAAACAAGGCAAACGTTACGCCTGTGATGCTGATGCCCAGCACACCCCCAAACACACCTGACAAACACAGCACAGAGATCAGCTAAGAGGTAAACACACCGTTTTTATCTGTAAACGACAAATCTGGATTATAATCATACAACTAGCAAATAAATGATTTCCTGTGTGGTGGAAGATGAACTTCCTGTTTGCACACGTAGTGCTCATACACCTGGTTTCCTCCTTAGGAATTCAAATCAGAGCCATGAAGTAAATCTCCAAATGTAAAATGGCTTCAAAGGACCAGATGTTGTTTTGTGCCGATTGCATTTGTTATTTCCATTATTAAACTAAACCAATTTATTTTGTTCATATTTGACAGTGTTTACCTGATGCCAGTGGTTTTGGCCTTCCTACAGGCGACACCCATGATGCAGTGGGGCCCCAGTCACTCCAGGTCAACCCCATCCTTTAGCAGGCTTCACTCGTGCACGTGCCTCGTACGTCTCTCCCTGTATAAGTGAGTCTGGGTCGAGCTCTGCTTCACACACATCACACTCTTTCTGTTTTATCTGCACAGAGGGTCCTGACAAAGGAGAATCACATGTGTGGATCTTTAACAGCCTCATTCTCACAAGGTATTGATTATAAAAATCACAAATCACACACACATTTAATGTGTTTTATGTATTATTATAAATGTATACACACACTCCATGACTGATCCCACTTTTTCCACTGCAGCTGGGAAGCGAAGTAATCGAGTCTTTGATGAGGCTCAATTTGCCAGGAAACAGTGGTGAAGTTGATAACTGGTTTTCCAGGAGGGTCCAGCTTTACTGTAGGATCACACAAACATATTCTCTTTTATTGAGTGTGACAAAAAAGGCCATTACTGGGTATCATTCAGTGTACTACTCACTGTGGCAAACTGGCTTGTAGGGAATTGTCAAAATTTCCCCCACGTGGTTACAGGTAAGAGTGATGGACAACTCATGGAAGGACTGAAACTGAGAAAATATTAAGAAAACAATATTTTGTTTAGAACAGATTCTTGGGAAGTAAACTAAGGTGTGATGACGGTGCTTCATTTAAACTGACAGCTTAAACAGATGTTTGATTACAGCAGAGCAGAGCAGAGCTTCTCAGACTTACCCTGGCGTCTTTATCGAAGTACAGGGAACACTTCTTTTGCACTGATCTGGTGTCAACAGACTCTAGTTCACAGGAGGCGTGGTATTCACCTCTCCTGAAACGAAAAAAAATAATATGAATTTCATTTTGCTGCTAATACTCAGTGCTACTTGTGCACGTACAGTATTGTAAGCACATCTTTTACAGACTCCTGTCCTTACTTGTCCGGAGCGTTCGACCTTTTAGCATGTAGTTTGCAGTAAGCATCTGTGTGTTCATGAGCGCTGTTCCACACACAGGTGATGTTACGGCTGTAGTCATTGTAGCAGGTGAGATCTGTGAGGAACAATGAGACAGGTGAGGTCAAACGCCAAGTGAGAGCTGCGATGCTGTGCAGGTGTCAGGAAATGTCACTTATGCTGCAGAAAGTAATAATGTAAATCATAAAAATCACTCACTTGTATCTGGGCTGCTGGGACAATCTTCGTCATCCATTCTTACAGTGCAGACACAAAGCAAGGCAAGAAGTAGAAAAAGCAGAAGGTTCCTCTTGTTGCTCTCCATTTATCTTGTCATCAGTCTTTCCTTTTTCTTTTCAGAGAAATCAAGCCACCACCACGTTTCCAGAGCTGGTTCACTGCTTCAAGATGTAACTCACTGCTTTCTCTTCGTTCTCATCCTGCACAAATGGAAAGATACAGGTTGTCACGTAATATATAATATCGTGATCAGTTTGTTTATTTTGTGGTATTTGCCAGAATTTATTTCCGCACAGACCCGAAAAAACCCTTGACCACAAACAGTAGTGACACCCACAGGTGATGGTAAAAGCAGAAATAGAAATGTTTCACATCCTGCTTCAGTTTTTGCACTTCAGTTCCACATACTGAATACAGAGTGGAAAAAAAACACCTGGTAGAATTTGCAACATTTTTAATAAAATGTACTGCAGCACTTTGAAGGGAAATTCACTGTTAACAGTCAACACACATTTGATTTTATCTCTTTTATGTGAGATGTAGATGTCAAGTCTTCTTTACCCATCCTCACTGATTGTTTCCAAGTGAGATGTTAAACCACTGGAGGGTTAGTGCGGTGCATGCCATCGTTTTCAGTTTTTTTTGCAAAGCAAATTTCATTTCCATCCAAAAAATCTCCATCCTGTTAGAGCTGCTGAAATTAATGAGCAACAGTGACTAACTTGAACACTTTTTTGCCCTGGGATTTGCCTTTTAGGCTACCTTTCAGGTTTCCCTGGCTGTTCTAAGACTATTGTCATCTGCACCAATCCACCCAAAAACTAATCCAAGCTGTAAAATACTGTAAAGTTCATTTCAGTTCAGACATGAAGGAAAGAAATGGGTTCCTCAGGTCCAGCAGCATACAGAATAAACCCTATGATAATGATAAACAATTTAAATAACCCAAAACGATAAATAGAAATAGACACATAGTTAAAACCAAGCAGCCAGTAATCACAGCAGTGCAAAGTGTAAAGTGCAGAGAATGGACCTGAGGCAAAGATATGGTTAAGTGAAGAAAAGCAGTGATACCCCAAGTGGTCCCAGTGGTTGACACACGAAGCCTGTCACTGTTAATAATCCACCTCTCATCAGCTGTGACTCAGAGATGAAACTGGACTATACCTACTGTAAAACACAGGAAAATACCCCCACAGTGGCTCACCTGTTCAGGTGTCACACCCACCTGACATTAACACACAAGCATGAAAATATGAACTCGACACAGACTGTGTTTCTGTGGTGTTTTACCTGTTGGTGAAGCTGCTCTGCTTCAAGTCACTGGTTTCATTCCCTTTGATCGCATGTAAGACAACATGAAAGTTTTTTTCCAATCTCAGACTAAAAGGCAAGGTCTGTGCCCTCTGAAGGTAACTGCTTAAAAAGGGAATCATCAGTCAGATAAGTTTATGAGTCCTCCCTCCGACCGCCCCCACTCCTTACTCAATGCTGCAAAATTTGAGGGTGTTTTTTTTTTTTTTCTTTGTGCAAGTAGATTCACTCTTTGGAGCTGTTTCCTTCTTTATTTGCCTTTTGACTATAAAATAACAGCACATTTAAATGGAAACACTTGTTATGCAGCAGTTTCCATCACTAGAAACCGATACTTCTCCAACAATAAATCCACACAGGTGAACACTGGCCACGTCAGTGTTAGAAGTATCATGTATGGTGTGTCTTCTGCACAAATCGATTATTTACTCTGCGTTACTTCCCTTTATGTATTCACGCATCATTCATTCACACTGGTACAGTATGAACCTCTTTTCTTTTTCCCAGTTGCTTCTCTTCTATTTGTGCACCAGTGACATTTAAAGACTGTCAAAAACAGGATGAAAAATAACTGTGTGTGTGTGTGTGTGTGTGTGCAGGTAGGATGTGTGTGGTTGTTACAGCCCAAACTAACCCACAAACACCCAGAGACCCAAATACAAAACTGTCACCCCACACGATAACAACATCAGTATTATTAAGGACCTCTAAAGTACGTTTCTATTAAAGCAACTCATTTTTTGCAGTGTGCATACAAAATGTATGCATTTTTTTTTTCCACGAACAGTGGAAGGCACACTTTGTACTGACTCCCCCCGGTCACCTGCTCATGTGGTTTAATAAAGGTCAGAGTGCTTCTTTTTTTTTTTTCGGAGAAATGAAATGTTGCGTTATTCTGGCAGGTGCACTTCCTGCTAACCACTCTTCCTGCTCTGACTGAAACCCATGGCCTCTTAATGGTTTATTTGTGTATTCTTTATAGGCAGCATGTCAGTGCATCTCAAAACCAAATATGTCCGTCAGCAGGAAGTTGACGTGTTTGACAAGTCATAGTTCTTGTTTTCTTATCACAGAAAGAAGAGAAAGGGGAAGATGATAGGAACTGTGCCCTGAAATGTGACACAAGCAAAACGCACGTCGCACCTCAAAAAATGTCATTTTTCATTTGTACAGAGCATGTTATCAAAGATATAGGGCAGCATGAAGTGGCCAGTGGTCAATAATCATCACTTCCACCAGATGTTGACTGGCATCTCAAAACCAAAAGCAATGCTTTTTCATCCACACATCCAGGCTCCATCCGCAGGGCCGTCACTGTTTTATGTCCCTCTGAAAACACTTCAGTCAAGTTTAAAAAAAAAAAAAAAAATCTAAATTTCTAGCGCAGTCTTGTCTTTGCTTGTGTTCTCTAAAGATGCAGTGCGGTGACTTCTCAGGGCAACCGTACGTGTGAAAGTAGCACAAGTGAATGAAGTTAACCAGGTTGCATGAGAGCCAGCGATAAACAATAAAACCACCAACAGCCACAACGGTTGCTTCACTGTGGCATTCTCCTCAGCAAAGTTAGCCACTTCAAAAGCCATTTCCAGTTTAAGCTAGAGCTTTTTTCGCAAATTGTAGGACACTCTGTTTCGAGGATACCACACCAGTAGAAAGTCATCCTTACTCATCCACTCAGACCAAGACACTGATGGAGCTGGTATCTAGTCTCAGCGCTCTGGTTTCTGTCTATGTTGTATTTTCGGCTAAAAAGCTGACTGACTGCACTCCGCTGCCCTCTCACCTGTGGCCACTGTGTTTAACATGGGGCACTGACAGTTGTTTAACAGCAGGGACCCACATGTGCTGACGTGTTTGTGTTGCCAGACCAGTGAGCAGACAACATGCACAACATCAGGTCTCTGCTTAGGATGCAGCTAGTCCCGGGAAATACCGATATTTTCATTCACATTAACATTATCATATGGTAAAGTTAGCAGCTGTTTCGTATTCATCATAAACCGAATCACACAAGTGGTTAAACTAGTGATGCAGGCTTCTTTGAGGTTTCCTGTTGCACAGTTTTGAGTTTTACCTGCCTGTGAACCAGAAGTGAGTATTTTTCCACAGTGATGTCATGCTCTGTCTCTGTAACTGGAAAACTGGTGCTAGACTTTTGATGCAGATATAAGATGTAGCTTAAATGTGTGCACGTAATGAAATCCAGTGGAATTTGTTCCATCTTGTAAAATGCATTTAAGTCTAATGCTAATTCTGCAAGCTCTCCCTTCTAATTGGACATCTGCTGCTTTTGCTCAGTCTCATTATGTGATGAGACAGGACAGGATCGCCCTGCATGGTGAGAGTATCAAGTTTGAAATGTCCTGAAACAGTGTTGTGCAGTCAAGGCCACTCTGATGTCATGAGATTAATGCACTATTCAGGAAGATCTGCACTTCTGCATTTCTCAGATGACCATTCGAAATGTCAGTGACTCACTTCAGGCAGCTACACTGATCATAAAGGGAAAAACCTTAGTGTTAAATGCATAACTTTGAATCACACAGAGAATCAATGCGACTGTCTAGTCTCGGTTTGTCAGACACTATCTGTCGGCTGGTCTTTCTATTTCTAAACTCTTATCGCCATGGTTTTGGTTCGGTTTATTTTTAACTGTCTTCTGACGGTTGGCCTTCCCCTAACCTGGTCCAAAATGAAAGGCTGACGCCATTTCTCCCTTTCTGTCTCTGTGTTAGATAAGGATAGATGCAAACAAACACACAAACCACTTCCTAACCCCTTATCTTCCAAGAAGGCTTCTGTTGTTTTTCGAATGAGAAGGACAAAAAAAACAAACAAAAACCCACTTATTATCTGCAAGCATTGTGGTTCCCACATCTCAAGCTATCTCAAGTACCTTTTTCTCATTTATCCTTTTTGAATCACAAAGTCATAGCCGCATAATGTCAGGCTCGGCTCCAGGTGCAATATGTTACACTGACCACTGGTGGTGCTACTGTCACATGTCAGACCACCTTTAGATTTACTTAACTAGAGAAGACAGTCACATATGATGCTTGTAATGAAATGAACCCAAAAAACACATCTGTCACATATAAATTCTGCAGGATGTAATGTTCACAGTTGACACTGGAGACAGAGCAGTGGCTGTGTGGGTGTTCTGGGAGGATTGTTAACTGGGTCAACAGACCTAGACCACATTTAACACTGCACCTGTCTGAGAAAACTTGATAAGACTGATTAATACAACACATTGTCCTGTTCAAACATACACATCATCACAGCATATTACCTTGTAAGGTGAGCATTGATATAGATGTAATGACCACGACATCAAAGCTGCTATGGTTACAACAGATTTGTAAAATCTTGTCTCAGAGATTTATGAACCACTCTGCAGTGTTTTAGCTTTTCCATCAAGCTCATGCTTCTGCTACTCCTACTCCAACGATATCTCACAGTTTTGATGATAGGCCCACTGGTGCAAAGACTATTAAAGTCAGAGCTGCGATGACATCGGCTGAACTTATCTTGGAATCAACACCACGTCAAAGTTACTACAATAACAACTGATACAGAGAATCATTAAACAGTGCACTTATGATAAATCCCATTGGTCTCTTACTCCTATTGATTTCATGTATCATAATTTATATCTCACATTGCTACCAATGCAGCCACCTGCACTGTTGACTTGCAGGGCTGTTTTTGCTGTGAACTCCCACTTATTTGTCACAGGAAGAGCTAGCTTAGGTTGCACACAGGTAAATTAACAGGGCAAGAAATAGTTGCTCATTTGGCTACAACACCAAAACCAAATAAGTGTGGGTTGTCCGGGAAGACATTTGCATCAACTGCAACAGCAACACGTAGCATGTGGGAGTAAGCAACATAGTCTGAAACAACAGTCCAGACATGGCTGATCAGTGAAGAAACAGTGTGGGTTTGTCACAGTGTTTAGTCAACATGCACCAGGTAGTTCACTGCAAAGCTGTGGTACAGACGTGTATGGATCAGATGTTGAATCCCAATAAATGTGACCCTCCCCCCCAGGATGAAACTTTATGACCTTTCCTCTAGTGCCACCATCAGGTCAAAGTTTCATTTTGTCCGTTGCATAGGTTAGAAACAGCATGTTAGCATACTGATATTAGTATTAAGCTCAAAGTAAAGCCCCACAGAGCTGCTAAAAGAACATGTTAAGCCATTGATAGAACCTTTTTGTACCCCCTGAAGTTTCTCTTTCCTCACTCCTCCACCGTTTTCTTCGTCTCTCACGTCCTTTACCTTCTCACGCCTTCCCACACAAACCACATCTTTCACTTTCAAACACCCCTCTCCCCACGTTTATCTGTCTCTCTTTTTCTTTTTTTATCATTCTTATCTCTTTATATGAAATGCCAGAGTACTTTAAAATGCTCAAAAGTTTTTTTTGCATGGTTTCACACCTGAAAGTTTTTATTTTAAAAACATTGGCAAGACGGTATCGCAGCTTGTGAAAAGACACCAGTGATACTTTTTAGACCTCTGTCCTCTGTGTGTGAGTGGTCGAAAAAGTATACCAGGAATTTAATCAGACATCCAAAATTGGTTATCACTGTCTTGTTTCAATTGAAGACTTTAAGATGTGACATCAGCAAAAGCTTATGAGTTTCCTTTCAGATTTAAATGTAGTCACTTCACTTTAAAAAAGTTAAAAATGTAATTTCACATGAAAACTCATGTCTGTTTCTTTATCACCATCACTGATGTCATCACCAATGTCATCGCGGTCACATCAAGATTTCTAATCTTTCTCCAAAAACAAACCAAACTCGACTTGATCATCCTGGAAATCATCTGGTCACATCTGCACTATCATCACTTCCTGCCAGCATTACCCACAAAACAGGTCTTGACCAGAGTTAATACATATATACGCTTACCTGACTCGTGTTTCTCTGGTTGTTCTCATTTATGTTGAAAAGGACTGATGAGTTGTTTTCATGTCAGTACCCTGAGATCACACTGAATGCAGAGATGTACGTGTATTGGGAAGCTCTGGGACTGCTGTGGTTACTGTGGTTCCCCTAAAATTAGTATCTCGGTAACATGTCATCCACGTTTCAAGAAGTATGAATCAACCGATTGAAAACCCCTCCTATTGTTGGTTTGTTACTTTCCGTTCTATCCATTTTTCCTGTTGCTCTACGTATACATATTCACTTTAGTTACAGGCAGAGCAGAAACTCGGCACGCACTTTAAACAGTGGTACTGTCACATATGGTGAGAAGTAACAGAAGTGTGTGCTTTCCCAAAGTGGAACATAAAAAACCCTAAAAAAGAACAACAACAACCCCTGAACCCATTAAAATACCCCAACACCAGCCTTTCCAAGAGTTAATTACCTCCAGTGTGCGCTGGACAGTTGGCTGAAATGTGAGCCCCCTCAGCACCTTCAAGTCTGACCACTAGTCTGTTTTCTGGTGGTTTCTGCCCCAAGTGAATGTCAGAGCAGGTGTTCTCTATACGTTGATGTGGTGAGAAGAGCGATGAGTCAGAAGGGTCTTAAGTCTTCACTGACTAGGTGATCTACGTTATTTCCCCCACCTATGCGCATCAGCTTGGGGTAATGACTGGAAGGAGAATGACTGAGTTTCTCCGCAGCCTTAGAGATTGTGTCGGAAGCCACAGCGTCTAGGGGTTCTTGCAGTAAAGCCAGTTGGTTTTGTCCACCATCACTCACAGTTACAGTGGAGTTGTGCTAAAGGAAGGGATCACTTTTAAGCAGGAGAAATTAAAATTATCACCAGCCAATGCCTCTGCCCACATGCATATGAAAGAATCCAAGGTCTTCCTTTTGGAAACGTGGGTTGTACCTTACTACAATCTACACTATATTCAACATTTTGGTCAACAAATTATTTTGTCGTACCGCATAAAGTTACCCTTTGGTTTAATCTAAGATGCTATAAGATCAGAATAAAGTATTAGATTTTTCAATGTGGCACTTCCTTGTGGTTGAAAGAGATCATTAATGGACACTGCTTATGCCTCGCCCCTCCAGTACACACACTTTATTGATCATTTGTCTGTCAGAGTTGATTCTGTGAAGTGTGAGTGGGCGTTTGAACTGGTTAGTATCACATTATCTACTTACGTCATTTGTAAACCAACATATACAACTACTTCCCCTGGTGACAGCAGTTCTCACACTTGTGTTTGTGTGCACTGACAGCATAGATACATTACTAAATGGGCTAATTGTTTGACCTTATTTCTAAACAGGAAGATGAAAGTATTGGTATGAGCATTCAGCAGCCTGTCAATCCAGTGGCCACCACCAGTTAATAAAAATGAACAGAGAAAGAAAGCAAACCAGTATCTCAAGTAGTTTCTGAACAATTTTTAAAGTGGAAGAGAAACTAATCATACTAGATGTCAGAGTTCATACTGAGGCTGTCATGTATGATGTGGTTTAAAACTTGTCTGAAACTTTACTGCCATCAAGAGGGAACTCTTAGAACTTATATTAAAAACCTTAATAAGCCTTAATAAGTCCTTAAAACGAGCCATCGCTGAATCGCTCTGTAGGAACAAAATTATAATAATAATAAAAATCCCAACTCCCTTAAAGGGATAGTTCAGTTTTTTCTTGAAGTGGGGTTGTATGAGGTACAAATGGCTACTAAGTATAATATCGGCAGTAGAAAGGTCTCTGCCCCCCTCCACTGAGAAGTACTGGCATACCGTGCTGCAACAGACACAGGCAATGAATGGTTGTGAACGGGGGGTTGTTAATCAGCGTATTTTCGCCGCCTACGAAAAGTCCTGTCTCAAAATAACACACCAGTTCAAGAGTACGTTATAAAGTGTGAATTTACAATGCATCAGCTGGTCAGAAAAAAGTCAGTTTATCTGGAAATATCCAACTCACTCAGTGTTCCTCGGCACAGGCAGGCTTCACGACGCGCTGGATCAATTCACCTGTCAGCTGTCTCAGTATTCCTCCACTCAGGCAGGCGGAGGGTTTAATTTTGGAGAAGTGTCTAAATGTGATGAGGAAAATTTATTTACATGGTTGTATTTTCAACTTTAACTACTGCTTTTCATCTTTTTTTTAATAATGGCTAAAATATGGTACAGTATTTATTACATCTTATTTGATTTCTTGAAATCATCACGTGACCCCACCCTCAGCGCCTTGCGACCCCCACTTTGGGAACCCCGTGGGTTACATTAACGCCGGACTATCCCTTTAACTTTTTCTTTTAAAGACATTATTCTCAATGTTCATTTAAAACTGATTAACAAAGTTTTCTACCTCTAACAACTTTTTTCATCAGATCAAGACACTCACCAGTTTGTGCCATTCCAAGACAGCGGTTCCCTCTGGTTGGAGCAGCAGACATTTAAAAACATTTAAAAATAAAAAAAAAAATCAAGATAACTCCGTTATGTGTTGTTAGTACCCACAAAGCTATGAAAAGTTTTGGACAGTGCTGCTCAGCCAAGAGCTTAACAACACAAGTGGCTAGAGGAAGTTCGGGGATTTTTATGGGGTCACTTCCCTTTTACATTACAGTACGTTGAACAGCTGGTGGAAGAGAGTAATTGAACAAGTCAGCAAATACTACAGCAACTCATATTCCTTGGAATTGGGTTGTGTGTGTGTGTGTGTTGATACCTTGGAAATGTGACACATACCAAAGGGCCATTACTGAGGACTCACTCTTAGTGTCTTTGTATCACTCTTGGTTTGTTGGATCATGCATAATCACACAGAGTTTTTTTTTTTACAAAACACTTTTGTATAGTAAGAGGGTGTGATATGCATCTTAGAAAATGCTTTGTAATGTGCTTGCATTAGTGTGTTTTAAATGTGAGATTGTGATATATGGAGTTCCAGTCTCCACCATGCGGTGTCACTGAGGCACTCTCCAGACTGTCCAGGCCCTCAGTGACACCTTTCTTCTTTTGCTGTCTACCTGGCTGCTTTCATCGGTTTGCACACGAGGAGTTCGCCGGATGTTGCTTGTAGATTATTCCACTAAACATCTCATTATTAAATCAGGAGCTCAGCGTCGTTGGTTAGCAGAAGAGTGGAGCTGCTTAGCGATGACAGTAAAGGTAAGTTTGGCTTCTTAGTTTGCAAACTAACTCACATTAGCATCAGATGTTCGTTATTACAGTCAGAGTTAGACTTTGGTATTAACAAACTGGTCTTTTTATGGACGCCCACAGACTTGTACCATTCGTGCCTACTTGTTAACCATTTTTTATCAATCTTATTTTCTGTTTTCCTTTTCTAGGTGGTTATTTACTGGTAACCATGGTAACACTGTTTGGATAACTCCCATAGACAATGTCAGCAGATAATAAAGCCCTAAACAACTGTACAAATATATTTCCCCTGTTTAAGTGCATATTTCTGACTTGGTTTATGTCATGTGCTCCCTGCCAGAAAATAAAGTGAAGAGGAAGCAGACGGCCAGTTCAGCTACTGCGATGGAGCCAGTGAGTACCAGGTAAGTGAGACCTGTACAAGGAGCAGGTTTCGGGTTTGATCCCTCCCTATCCTCCTGCACCCTCCCTCAGTCCAGACATGTGACTCTTATGTGTGAATGTGAATTGATGTATGTCTCTATTGACCCCAGTGTCGTGAGGTGTACCACCTCTTGTTTTTTCAGTTCTTCTTTTCATAACTGAGATTTTATAGTTAAATAGTTTATTTCCTTTGCTCACAGTGAACATGGCTAGCTTTTTTTTTTTTTTAGCATTGACATTACATCATTGCATACAGCATGCCGGTGTACAGTCTTTTCCTTTAAAAGCTAATACATTCATTTTTCTCCTGAAGGCGGACGAGGAGACCTTATTCAGACGGGTGGTCGGTTTAAGACATTAAATCCAGTGTCCAGTAAACACTGATTGCTGATCCACGTATCTTCACAGGTAAGTTTTCATTCATTTCAACATTTTCTGTTGGTTGAAAAAGCTGCCACACTGACACAGTTAAAAAACTATTTGCTTCCCCTCTCACAAACCTGTCACCTGTGTCTTACATACATGCTTTTTGCTATCATAGTGCCCCACCTAGTGGTCAAACATAAAAACTACATTATATACATACATAACACATACATGCATAATGTTTAGTGAGAACCACAACAAAGCAAGTAACATGGCAGGTAGGTGGCAAGAGTGGGGCATCTACAGAAGCCTTTGCCCTTCTGTTAATATTTGCATTTGTATATTTGGTGTAAATATGTATAACAACATGTATTTAATCAGTGCAAGTGTTTATATGAATGAAATTAAAAGTTGTTGTTCTCCTTTTTAAATAAGAGTAGATAAGTCAGGTCAGGTCACTTTTTTGTCTTCTATCAGTGCATTTTTATGTAGCTGCCACACTAAAGTAAATCAACAAAATGTAACCTGTAAATGCCTATACATACTCTAAACTTGTATTTTTTAGTTTCTTACCTTTAGTGGTGTGATAATAAATGAGTAGGTGAATATATTAATAATAATGATGATATATATGTCTTTTAAACACACAAGCTATTCAAGCACAGGTGCTGGACACCAATGCGTCAGTAAATGAACTAAAGAATAGTGCAAGGCGTCACGATGGCATATATCCATCTTCAGAAGGTTCCATTGACATGGACATTGTTATTGGAGCAATCATCTCCTTTATATGACTTGGAGGTTGCAGAGCTAGAAACGGGAATCTTGTGGGTTCAGTGGATTTATCAAAGTCCTCTTGGATCTCTTCATGACTTGCCTGCTCCTCTCCCCCACTGCAAACCCCTGAATCCACACTGGAAAGCTCAGGACTACCAGGATTCAGCATTGGGATCTTCTCATAGTCAGAGCAAATCTGAATGGAGCCTTTTCCAAAAATGTTTCCGCTGCCTCCAAACAGTTTCTTAAAATCTACTTTTTCAGTCCGTTCCTCTCTCTCCTGCTCTTTGTCCCCTGACTTCTCATCCATCACACAGGTACTATTGGTCTCCAGACTCTCTTCACTGGCTTCTTCACCACTGCACATACCCGAGTCAGGACTCTGGAGGTCGAAATTCTCCACTGGCGGCCGCTCAACCCTCTCATAGTCTGAAATGACCTGCACTGCCTCACTGTTGTTGTTTTCTTTGGAAAGCAACTGTTGGATCTCCATTTTTTTCTTACTTTCTTCCTCTCTGGCCTCTTCTGCGGTTTTACCAACACGCCGGCTATCAACAGACACATTGAGTGTATTGGCAGGACAGGGCAGCACATTGTCTGTGCTGAGTGAGGAGAATGACTCTGGATAACAGGGGTTGGAGAAGCTGGAACTGGTCGACGCCTGGTTATTCTGGCTTCTGACCTTCTCCACGGTGGAGGTCACCTCCACAGTCGCGATCTCCTCTGGTATCAAGGAGAAGTGAAGGAGTTGGCCAGTGACGTGCGGCCATGACCAGTTCTGAAGAAGAAATTAGGATTAGGAGGACACTCCAAACCTGCTACATTACGTATTGCAATGATCATTTTGTAAATAGTGGCATTTAAGTCACGTTTTCTGTCATAAATCGTTGGAAATTGATTTACACAAAACAGAAACTCAACATGCCAGTAATCATGCAACACAGGCAGTGTGTTTTAGGTGGATGTGATTTTACAGACTGGAAGAATCAAGTCCATATATTCATCAAGAATATCAACAATCAACAATTAAAACAAGCAGTGACCAATAAGTAAAAGGAGATTTCATAGGCTCACCTGGAAATTTGCCTCCTTCAGAAAGGACTCTCCTGGGTCTGGTAAAGGTAAACCTCTGATCTTCTTGTAAACCCTAAAAGACCGAACAACATAATCTTTGAAAACGTCATTCTTGAATAGAGAAGATAAGATTTGTTGAAAACAAACCATCACTCTGTCTGTGGAAGAGGAGCATGACAAGGAGATAAGCATGACAAGGAGGAGCATGACAAGGAGGAGGTGGCCACAGGCGATGACGAGGACAAGAAGAAGAAAAAAGAAGATCAAGGAGAAGTAGACGGACTAGGAGGAACTGAGCAAGACCAAGCCATCTGGACCAGAAATCTGGTCGGGCGAGTTCTGCAAGAACACTGTCTGCTCACCAGGTGGTTTTCTCATTCCTCAGGAGGATGACAGCCAGACATAAGGCAAACACTGCGCCTGTGATGACGATGGCCAACACACGCCCAAACAAACCTGACAAACACAGCACAGAGTTTAGCTAAGAGGTAGCAAATGTCCATGTGTAAAACTGAACTCCTGAACTTTATTTCAAATGGTGAAGATGTTGTTTTCCACTGATTGCATTCATTAAACCAAACCAGTTCATTTTGTTCATATTTGACAGTGGTTACCTGATGTTAGTGGTGGTTTTGGCTTTCCCACATGTGATGTCCATGATTCAGTGGGGCCCCAGTCACTCCAGGTCGACTCCGTCCATTTAGCAGGCTTCACTCGTGCGCGTGCCTCGTACATCTCTCCCTGTATAAGTGAGTCTGGGTCGAGTTCTGCTTCACAAAATTCACACTGTTTCGGTTTTATCTGCACAGATGGGTCCTGACAAAGGAGACACAAAGGAGAGGATCTTTAACAACCTCATTATTACATGGTACAGATCATGTATAGTCACTGAACATACACACACTCATTTCATGTGTAACAGACTCAAAACATATACGCACACTCCACGACTGATCCTTTTGTTTCCACTGCAGTTGGGAATCGAAATCCCTGAGTTTCCTATTGATCGTAACTTGTGGTTTCCAGGAAACAGTGGTAAGGTTGATAACTGGTTTTCCAGGAGCAGGCACTTTTACTGCAGCATCACACAAACATATTTTGTTGAACATCACCATGAATTGCAAGTCATGTCACAAAAGGTCAGTGTGTGATTCAGTATACTCACTGTGGCAAACTGGCCTGTAGGACATTGTCAATATTTGTTTCCCATGGTTACAGATCAGATTAATGGAATATGTATCTGTTTGGGCCAGCTGAGAAAATATTGAGAAAACAAGCTCTTAGAAACAAGCACTTAGAAAACATTAATGACACAACAGTACAAAATGAAACAACAGGTTTAAATGACTTTAATGTTTGTTAACAACAGGGCTCCTCAGACTTACCTTGGGTTTTGGTTTTTTCGACAGCAACAGGGAACATCCTGGTCCAGCGTTGTTAACTGAGTGTAGATTACAGGTGGCTTTAAGCTGAAGGCTAATGAAAAAAGAAAGTCATGTTCATTTCAGTTTTACTGCACTCAGTGTTAATCCTTGAAATATATCTGCATCAGCTGTAGGTACGTGTGTATTTTCAATCTTTTACTGGCTGATGTGCTTACCTCTCCTCATCTGTCACCTTTTTAGTGTGTAGTGTGCAGTTAGTATCTGTGAGTTCATATGTACTATTCCACATGCAGGTGATGTTATGGCTGTAGTCATTGTAGCAGATGAGCTCTGTGAGCAACAAACAGGTCAGATCAAATCTGTCATTTCTAAAAACGGCTTCCACTGGTGTTTTACGTAACACCAAATGTCAAAAATAACTTTATAAATCAAGTTACAAAAAAAAAAAAAAAAAACCCACTAACTTTTCTCCTGGTCACTGGGGCAGTCCTCCATTGTGATAATTTGGACATTAAGCAGAGCAAGAAAAAGAAACAGGGGGATCCTCTTGTTGATCTCCATTAATCTGGTCATAGGTCTTTTCTTTTACCAGGAGAAATCAGACTACCAGGACGTTTGGTCTCCAAAGCTGGTTGACTGCTTCAGGCTTCACCTCACTGCTCATCCTGTGCAGGTGGAAAGAAGCGGCAGTGGGATGACATTCAATATATCATATGGTACGCTGATATGCTTCTTTGTTTCTACGCACCTCCCAAAATACCCCCGACCACAAATGTAACAGGAAACAGGTGCCACAGATTCTACACCGGTTGTTACAGAACTCATTCTGGTCTTGTTAGTTTGTTTTTGCAGATTTTCTTTCTAGACAACATAATGATTGGATTGGCTGGCTGTGTCTCTGTCATGATGATAGATGTCGCCGGTTTGCTACCCTGGGTTTCGTCTGTCAGGCTACACACACACGTTTCCCCTTGGGCGCACACAGCCTCAGTGAAAAACTACTTTCACCTCCCTCTGTGAAAACAGAGTTTCTTTTTCATGTGGAGCATCTGAAACTTTTCGTGGACGCCGTCTAAGTTTATTTCACCACAGCTGCTGTCGTCTGCTCTGTCTTTGACCCCATGTTTTGTTGTGTATGCGTAAACCATAAACAAATCTGTAGTCTCAACACCCGACTGACAGCGACACGTTGTTTCCTGGGCTTCAATTGTGCCCCCTGTGCAACACAGTACAGGATACTGAAGGCTCCCACCCATGTTTACACTTCAGCATGTTGTACAGTATTGCTTAATGACCCCTCAACTTTAACAAATTCACCAGTCATATATACATACAGTGTAGATTTTGTTATAGTGTCTTACCTGTGGCTGAAGCTCTTCAGGATTGACTTGAAAGCACTGGTTTCAGTCCGTTTGATGCCCTAAGAAAGCAACAGGCATATGAGGTTTTTGAAGTGGTGAACCACTGTCCTATACAGCAGAGACCTTGGTACTCTCTGACAGCACCTGCTAAGAAATTGAGTCATCTGTCAAAATTAAACTCTTGTAGTCGTCTCTCAGTTCGCACACACCCCCGCATGACTAAAACCTGACGGTGTGAAAATGAAGTTTTTTTTTGTTGCAGTATCTGAATTTTCCAGAACAGAGGCCTCTTTTCTTTCCCTTGCATGAATAAATTACCTCATTAGTTAATGGTCTTGTCTTGTTGTGCAGCAGTTTCCATGACTAATAACTGCTACTTCTCAATAGGAAGCCAACACAAATCAGTGTGGTGCTGACACAGATGGACATTGGCCATTAGGGATAAAATCACTTGTTTAACTTCCTTTACTCCTCTGTGCGTAGTCACACGATCATAGTACGATGTTTAATATGTCAAATCTGATAACCTGTTTCCTCTCTATATTTTCTAGTAGCTGCTTTTCATTCTGCACCACAGTGACATTTGAACCGTGAAAAACAGGATGAAATGTTACTGAAATGTGGTGAGCAGCTATAACAGCCCACTGCAGACAAACCCACACCCACACCCAAGAGCCCCAGATACATCAACTGTTGCCTTCTGTCTTTTTCCATTTCTGCATACACGTGAATGCATACTGGTCACCTATTCATGTGGTTTAATAAAGGTCAGACTGTTTTTTCTGAGAGCCCAAATGTTCTATTACTCTGAAAGGAGCACTTCCTGTCCCTAAAACTACTTTAATCAGATTGTAAGTCATGACATCTGTAAGAGATAACGTGTACCTTCCCAGCAAAGTTGACATATTTAGTAAGTCCCTATCATATCACAGCAACACCAAGTCCATCCTAGGTAACAAATCTGGATGTTAAAACTGAAGGGAAAGTGGGTGTCTGAGTGAGAGGGCAACCTGGCGTCTTGTGGCCCAACTGTCTCACAGCTCTTATCATCAAGGTTCATTTGAGTTGGGTTTTTATTTATCTTGTTTTCCTCTGACATTTGGGCTTCCCCTAACCTAAAATGAAAAAGCTGACACTGTTCCTCTCTTTTTCTGTTTCTTGTTTCTTCTCTCCTTTTTCACAGCAAACAACCGCTACTACATGCAAACCACTTCCTCCTCACCCCCCCCCCCCCCCCCCCCAACTTCCCGACTTTCAAGAAAGGTTCTGTTGATTCTAATAAGCAAAAAAAAAAAAAAAAAATCCCCTTTGACTATCCAGTAACCAGGATCTTCAGTAACCCCAACCTTATAATCCATCTTGGATTACGAGGTCTGCTCCGTGCATCACCAGTGAATAAACATTACCCGTTAGCCCCTTGTGTCATTAAATCAGTTGCACCGACAGTATTGTGCAGCTTCTACCTGTAGACATTTTGTTGGCTGGTATTAGCTAACAATGCTAGCAACAACAATAGCTAACAAAAGGTTCACCTTTCCAACTTGTTGCCAACTCTCTATTGGAACGTGGTCTCCTTGGATGTGACATCATTCCCAGCTCCGTACAGAGGAGGGCTGTTTCAGCCGCTTGCATCTATGATCACATTGTTTTAACACCGTAACTTAATTAGTAGCAGCAGTTTGTAGCATGTAAGTGGGTTCCCAATCGTCAAATTTTCTGTTTTAGGTGCCACCACCAGTGGGTCGACATATGTGGAGTGAAAACTGTTGGATGGATCGGTACAAACATTTACTACATGTTCCCCAGAGAATGGGATACAGTGACTTCAAAACTAGTGTGGCGGTTAAGACTTGGCAAGAAACATGTTAATGTCTCAGTGTGACCTTTCAGAAAGTCTGCTTCTCTTCCTCTCCATGTTGCTTCTCTTTCTCTCACTCTCACTCTTACTCTCACTCTCACACCCCCCCCCGCCCCAAACCTCCCACACTATGTTTCTTCCGTTCAAACGCTTCTTCCATTCATTAATGTCTCTTGATATCATCTGCATCCTTTTATATGACAACTTGGTGTTCCTAAGAGATTGGCGTCATGGGTAAGTTTAACATAAAAAGGATTTCATTCACTGGCCAAACACCCAGACTGTGTCGTCACCCGCATGTTACGGTGTAAGACTTTGACGACATGACATGTGGTGACGGATTTGGATGAAGCATGTAAGATAATCTTGACATTTGAGAATAATCATTTTTCTCAGAATAGTGAGTTCAACAAATGTTAAGTATAGCTGCTTTATCATCACAGTCAGTGATGTCATTGTTGTCATCAGTGTTGCTGGAAGACACGCCAACTCATTTATGTGTCACATCATGAACGAACCAAACTCAATTTTTTATCATCCTCTAAATCATCAGTGTCACAGCTGCTGTTGCTACATTTCCTGCCACAGCCGCCTTCATTCATTGCACTGAAAAAAACTGTTCGATCTACATCAGGAAATAGCTGCTGGCTGTATTTAATTCATATATATATATATTAGAGCCTACCTGTGGAGAACTCTTCCCATGTGTTCAGTGTGCATTGAAATGTGTGTTTCAAGT
The DNA here is from genome assembly GCA_021432705.1 of Caranx ignobilis. Classification (NCBI taxonomy): domain Eukaryota; kingdom Metazoa; phylum Chordata; class Actinopteri; order Carangiformes; family Carangidae; genus Caranx; species Caranx ignobilis. The sequence continues at coordinate 2,352,238 of MU269982.1, forward strand.
CTTTGGAGACGATCAAAAGTGACGTATAGGAAAGTTTTCTGAGTGAGAGAAGGTGGTGGCTGTGTGGTTCCCCCTGAAGGTTGTGTGAAAGTAGAGTGTGACATGTTATCCACAGTTCATGAAATTTGAAACTACAAGATGGAAACCCCTTTTAGTGTTGACTCTATAGTCTATTTTGTTAATGTCATGTTATTTTTACATTAATCACTTAAATTGTAGTCATAAAATAACGTTAGAATTAATCATAGCATCTTCTAAAGTATGCACAGTTGGTACTTGTGATCACCCCTCCTCCCACCACAACTATACAATGTAAGAAAATAGGTGGTCCAATCACAGACCACTGTGTTGCTCGCAGAAATAAATCCCAGAGTATAGTGGTCAAGCAGGCTCCATTAATGCAAATGTCCAGTTGAGATGGGAAACTACATCTCTGGGCTGTTGGGTATTTTATGCAGTGTCACTTGAACAAAAGTAAAACTGGGTTTCTTAAAAACTTTCTGTCTGTAAATAGATGGATACTTCCCAGAAGTGACATCTATGAAGGCCCTGTATTGTTGAGTAAGGCCTTAGAGTCAAAACCTAAAGAGGAGCAACTCGACTGTTATGTTGGATCTAACAAAACTGTAAACACAATAGGCCAATTAGCCTTCAGTTACTAAAGTGCAAGTTCATATATTAGAAATGCACTTTGTCCAGTCATTGATGATGATTGTTCAGCTGCATTAAGTTATATATCCATATCATTTTGCCTTAATGCTAGTGTTGAAAGATGAAGGAGTTGAATTTTGCAGCCTCTGCTGTGAGACATTTGATTCTCCCTATTGGAAATAGACAGGAATGCATGCACAGCTGCAGAAGTTGCAAACCATGATTATCTTTAAGGTTACCCTTCAAAAGCTCCTTTAGTTTGTAACTCCAGTCAAGGCGACATAGTGCCTATGTTTTTCAGTTGCCCCTCACTGAAGACCTTTTGGCAAAGGATCATGGAGGAAATCAGCAACAACCTGGGAACTTCGATAACCATTAATCCAAGCTTGTGTCTCCTTAATGCCACTAAAAATATCAAAGATGTTAGGGTCAAACATTTGAAATGGCTAGAAGTTGCTATTACTACTGCTAAAAGGGTAATATTGAGACATTGGAAGGACAATGAACCCCCAACTTATCAAGAATGGTTAAACACTCTGGCGGAAACAGCTTCTTATGAGCGTCTCATTTACAAGATAAATGATGACTTAGACTCTTTCTCAGAAATCTGGGAACCATTCCTGACACATCCCAGGGAAACCAGTGCAGATTAGCGCCTAGCTAGATTTTTATTTTATTTATTTAGTTAATTTTCGGAGCCAATACCTTAAATTGCAGCCCAGTGGTTCAGACAGATGGAACTGGCTCAGGTTGGTTGAGGGGTGGGAGTGGGCAGGGGGTTAGTGTTAAACATTGTCTCCTTCTGTCTTCTTCACTAAATCTCACCTATGCTGAGTTTTGCATATAGCTCATATAGATCTATAGATTAATTAAATTCTATTTATCCGTCTATCATCACTATTATGATGATGCTGTTTAATATTATTGTTGTTGTTGTTATTATTATTATCCATTCATTTAATCTATTCTTATGTTTATGGTTTACCTGTCTCTGCCTTTTCATGTCTGTGTTTTGAATGTCTTTTCCTTATATTTTAATGTATCTTTTGTTACAGAATGAGCACAATGCTTGGCTTGATCAAAAAAAAAAAAAGTTCCTTTAGTGACCAGCTCACCTGTTGCTCCTGAGTCATCAGAGGGTGAAAAATGTGTCTGTCCGGTGTCGCATTACTTACGTAAACATGCCTCAACACAATCCACTTCAACTTTTTGTAAACCAACGCATAACCACACATGTAACTTCTACTCAAGTAACAGCATTCATCACATCTCTTTTTTTTTTTTTTTTTTGCCATAGCATCATTGGTGGATGACTGACTGGGGCCCAGACTGTACGTGCACATCCAGAGCGTCTGCATGAAGCCACTTCACATTTCTCAGTTAAAAGACTCAGACGACCACAGTGAGTTGCATCCTGAGTGTGACTCATTCAGTCCACTGGTAATTTGCACATGAATTTTCAAAATTTTGCTCAACACCATGTTTCACATTTCACCTGCACTTGTAATTTGGACCTCGTTTCCAAACAGGAAAAAGTAAAAAAAAGAATCTATTCATCTGTAGGCCGGGCGTCAGTGAATAGAAATTAGATTAACTGGCAGCGTTCAAGACACACCCACATGTTGCAAATTCTCCCCAAATATTCAATTTGAATAGAAACTACATATTAAACTGGATGTCATGGCGTTCATACTAAACTTGTGCTGCACCCTGCAGTTCAAAACTGACCTGACGCTTTACTGCCCCCAAGTGGACAGTTTGACCTCTTGGTCAACGACAACCCCTCGGGGTCATTTCATCAGCAGAAAATCAGTCATTAATAAAATAGAAAGACCTTAATTCAGTGACACAAACTGAGCACAGTTGTCACTAATTGTCAAAAGATATTGTCGGTCTTCAAACAAGATTTAGTGAGTCCAGCTGAATTCGTGTTCACAATGAGATAACGCAAAGTATGTGTTTGTCACAACAGCACACTCACCAGCTACAGCTACTCCCTCTGGCTGGAAGAGCAGAGATAAAGGACCAAGTCGACTCCTCTTTGTGTCGTTGCCGCTGAATGTTTGGTTCCACACCACTCGGCAAAGACCTTAACAACACAGATGGCCACTTATTTAAAAAAAAAAAGAGGAAGGGAGAATTTTATAAGTCTCACTTCTGTTTGTTTCTGGGATTAGGTGGGTTTTGCCAAGTCATGGTCAGTTGACTTTGTGGTCAATAACAAAGAGATCAGCAATACAGCAGGTCTTTGTACTCGTGAGGTGTTGTGTTGATACTTGATACTATGTCACAGCAAAATCACTTGCCATCCGTACTATCGCACCCAGGATCTGTCCAGTAACCTGAAGTGTAAGGAGTCAGTAACAAAATATTGTTGAAAGTTTGTTTAAGTTTATTTATTGGATATGAATCATTTCTTTCACCAGCAGATATCTTAGGTTGTGTGTGCATGTCTAGTGTGAGCTCACAGGTCCAAAGTCTAACAGTCGAACAAACTCAAAGTGCATTTTTCTCGCCAAACATGACACTGTTCTCAGGTCAGTTTTGCGCCTTGACAAATACACTCACGTATGTATTTCCAGATTCCATGTACGTGACATTTCAGCAGCTCCTGTGCACCTGTGTGTTTTATAGCATCTGCATTTCAGAACTGATTTGAAACTGAAGTGTAGTGTTCCCATGCTGCTGGTTCCTCTGCTGAGTTCTTTGTTTTTGTGTTAAAGAAGAAGTTTGTCATTTTGAGAACATAAATGGGGTTTGTTTGTTTTTCTCTCTGAGCAATACAGAAAATGAAAATGACACTTACGCTAATCTGTGAGGTAAATGTCAGGAGCAAAGCTAACCAGCTGCTGGGTTGATACCACAAGAAAGAAAATAAGTAATGTGGTATTTCCCAAAATGTCAAACACACTTTCCCTAACAACAAGTAAAGAACTTGCTCCTTTTCTTGTCGGTCAGTCCCAGTCTGATCCAAAACATGGACCACGCCTCAGCCAATCACAAATGTTTCCCTCGTCCCTCAGATATGACGTGCTCAGGAACGGCGCGTGTGTACCATTCTGACCAGCCGCCGTCGTACACCGACACCCCAGGGTGTCCACACTCGTGGGCCGCCAGCGCCACGTGACATGCAGTCACACCTGAGCCGCACGAGATGCAAAGTGGCCAATCGAGGTCCACACCCACTCGGGTGAACAAAGCCTGGAGTTGATCCTTGGGCAGGAAGTGACCCGTTGGAGACAGGAAGGAGTGGAAGGGCATGCTGATGGAGCCGGGGATGTGTCCAGGCTCAGTGTCTGTCAGTCAGAGAGAGAGAGAGAGGAGAGAGTTAGAAAGGTGTAGAAGTTCAACAGGTGTCAAGCTCAGTATTATTCAACACATAAGTCTGTTCAAATACACCATCAATGAAAACAAGAACAATACACATTCAATGGAATGAAGTGATGAAGGATCACATCAGTGAGTATTTAACCAGGCTGACAATGTTTCCTCTAAAACACAGGTTCCCAAAGCTTGTGATATAGGTCAGATACTACGGTGGCCCTGAGAGTTCAATGCACTGCAAATAGACAAAACACACACTTGAAGTAGCACAGGCATCAACAGGAGTGTTTCCAGGGGACAATAAAAAGTGATGGACCTAGCTGGGATGCAATGTGTGTAAGTGCGGTGCTGTGAGTGTGCAGCATGTTTGTGCATTTGCTTGTGTCGTGAGTATGTGTTGTCTAATAGGTGAAGATGTTTTCTCAGTTTGAATGTTGTCCATCTGCATGTGTTCCTTATGTTGCAGGGCCACTGTCAGATGCTCATCTGGACAGGCAGCACATGTGGCAAGTCGGCCCTGAATGTCTCATCATGTCATCTATTGACCAAAGTCTACACTGGGTGAGTGGAGCTACAACACAAAACAATAGTATTTTTAATATATTACTACTAATCTTCAATCAATGTATGTGTGACACACTTTGTTAACTGTTGTTGTTGTTAGAGTGTCAGCCTGTAAGAACTAAATGTATAAATATTTGATTAGACTCCATGTATCTGAGCAAATGTCCAGTGTCAATTTTGGGTGCAAAAACACATTTGACACCAAAGAACACGGAGGTTGTGTGAATCACCTCAAACAAAAACGACCAGTTCTGCCCCGCAGTGATAAAAACAGGGGGGTTTATGCTGCAGAAGTGTCTTCATCATACAGTAAATGGGGCAAAAACTAGCTCATCTCATGCACTTATCCTAAAAAGCTTGCTGCTTGCAAGCTCTTTTTACCAGCAGCAGTCAGTCTGCCTGAGGTCAAAGTTCACTGCTGACACATGTGGAGTTTCACCTGCAGAGGAGCGCCACACCAGCACATCAAAGACTTTCACTAAGTGCATTATTGTGTGTGTATATGGGTGTGGGTGTGTGTGTGTGTGTGTGTTCATGCTGATAAGTCACGTACTATAGGTGTCTTATCACCACATACTGTTGTCTACATTTTACAACATGTCTGATGTGTGGGCAGTGTCTAAATCCCAGACCGCTACTGCCTTGCTGATGTGCTCCAGTGTGTGTGTGTGTGTGTGTGTGTGTGTTTCAGCATATGGGTCAGTGACTGTAGATAAAATGCATGGTTATGCAAGCACGCTGTGTCGGCTCACTCTCCTCATGTGTTTGTGTTGTGCAGTGAGTCCGGCCCAGCCTTGTGCCCGGCGTGTTTGTCCAGAGTAAACTCTGCAGAAAGGCCATATAGAGGGAAGTCATGTACTCAGTGGCTCATTATGGTTTTTCCACTGTATCTCTGTCCCCATTGAGCTCATACCGTGTGTATAAGACTGGCATTTTATCTGTTTAGATACTTTCAATAGTGATGCAATATAGGTCTGTCGTAGGTCTGATGCATCAGATTGTATCATATAATATCAGAGAGCTGAAACCAAAACAGTGCGTTTATGTTTTCACTATGACACCACAGGAGGAGCCACATTAGATGCAGTTAATGTAATAAGCACTAATGTCTGCTGTTGCTCTTCTGTTAGATTGTGATATGATATATGACGAGCCACTGACATGAAATGAATAGACAGCTATTTAAAATGATGTGCACCGTACCTCCGGCTTGTTGTGATCATGTGCTTTTCTTTGTCTTATGTGACAATAATCTAAATATCTCTGGGATTTTATGAATGATGTTTGTACAAAATGAGTCTTTTATTGACATTAATGTGTCACATGAGCGACGACAGCCTCTGGATTCACTTCATGGTCACTTTCCTTACATCACTTCTCCTGGATTGGATCAATGAATTAACAGTTCTTCTGTCTGATCAGTGAGCACACGTCACCTGGTTAACAGAATCAATATCATTGTACTGAACGACTCAGCTACTTCGACCATGGTTTATGAACCTCTTTTCTGTTGCAGCTTTAACAGGTTTTGCAGATTAACAGGTAAAAGCGAACACTGATGATAACTTAACTCGGGGACACCTTTGGCCTCAGGACTCAGCTCAGTGTGTTTTGGCCAGATGTTTTTACACCTCGCTGACTCGTGGTCCTGAATGTTACAGTAAAAATCACAACAACTGTCTGAATCAGACTTTAAATTAAACCAGAATCCAGTGTCATGCTCTGACTCAAAGAACAGTAATGATATCTCAGGTCTTCTTCATCATCACCACCACCACCACCATCATCATCCTCGGTGCTTCTGAGCTAGAGAGACCCGCTGTGGTGACTAGAGCAGATCAATACATTGTAGAGCCCCATATTTGATCAGAGAAGAATGATAATTAACTTTAAGCTGCCAGTACATGGGTGGACCACTTACTGTCTCTGGGCTCGGGGTCCAGGCCTCTGAACCTGCCTGCAGGTCTGGCATCGACCACCTGGAACTTCTTGGTGTCCAGGTTGTCCAGGATGTCCTCGTAGGTCTTGACCCAGGTTCGGTTCAGAGAGGCCTTGAACTCGCCCGGAGCCGGTCTGGCGTGCTTGTCGCTCACAGGTCGACCCTCCAGCTCCCAGTTCCTGAGCCCCCCGTTGAGGAGCGAGACCGCGCCGTGCCCGAACACCCGGAACATCCACCACACTCGCGGCGCCGAGAACGCGCCGAACTGGCTGGCGTCATACACCACGACGTGCGTGTCGCTCTCGATCCCCAACTTCCCAACGTAATCTGCGAAGATCTTCTCTGACGGCAGCATGTGGTCCAGGGGAGAGGTTTTATCGCAGCACTGGTCTATGTCAAAGAAAGCCGCACCTGGTATGTGTCGCTTCTTGAACTCGCTCTTGGCGTTGCGCCGCAGTTTGGGCAAATACCATGAAGTGTCCAAGATGCGCATTTTCCCCTGCGCCTTCACAGCCTCCGCGAGCCATTTGGAGGTGACCAGAGCCCTCGCTTGAAGCGCCATGCTTGAAGCTGGAGAGGTAGACAGGTGTCAAAGCTAACGCTGCTGCAGTTTAACCAGAGATTGTAGGTCCTGGCTGTGCCAAAGGTTGGGAACGGCTGAGAGAGCCAAGGGCACTAGAGGTGGAGAGAGGGAGCGATGGAGCGCGTCAAGCAACACGCCCCCAGGTCATCAGCCTGCACTGCAGCAGCTGGAAGTGAGCGGAGGCGGTGGCCGTTCATATTGGCCTTAATGTGATCACAGGGGAGTCTCATCCAGAGCTACAGGTGAAAACATCATGCGGGAATTCATTTCAGTTTGACGGACAATGGACGTTTCTCTCTGTGCGCATTCACTGGGTCCCTGCAGACTTGTTTGGCCTGTGGGGTGACCTTACATCTCTATAAGCTACTTTGAATACAGTTCATTTGTAATTGTAGTAGGCTGTCATAACGTGCATCACCTCACAGCACTTTACAGGACTGCAGTCATCCCACTGAACACATGACCTAGCTTTTTTTTTAAAGTTTCATTTTCATAGTCAAACAGAGACTTTAGAAGCTGGAACAACTGAGGCTGTTTTACCTGCTCCATAATCACAATAATCATGCACCAGCCGATCATGACACACACTTATTAGTAGGCCAAGATCATCATCATCATCATCTTAATCATCATGACTTTTAAGTGAGTCACTGCCTCAGCCTTTAGCCTAAGACTTTGCCCTGTTGTGCTGAAGCCTAATCAAATTAGTTTAAGTTCATCAGTCAGTGTGGTTGAATCATTTATTGATGTTGTTATGAGGCTATACTCCATTTCTGGGGTCAAAAGTAATATAGAGTTTATAATAATGAGCTCTTTTGCCATTTCCAGTCTTGCCACTTGGTGTCACCTAATAATTGTATATTAGCCTAATGAACTCCCCTTTGGTAGGTCTTTGTTTCTTTTATGTTGGTGCATGTTTTGTGTCTAGGCTACCATTTATATGTTTTCTGTATCGTAACTAATTTCAAGTCAATGAAGAAGAAGAGTCAGGTAGGAACCTTTCGTCGGTCCAGCCGGCTGCTTTCAAGCGGTGCACAGAGAGGCAGCTAACCGGATGTTGACGGACTCACATGTTGCTGTGGAGCTACGAACCGTCGTGACGAGTTTGTAGGCAATTTTAATTATAAGAAGTAAAAAGGAAAGTGAACCACAATGTCGGCGTCGTTGATCAGGAGAGGACTGGAGTTGCTCAGCGACGACATTAAAGGTCAGTTTAGCTAAGAAGCTAAACTTGCTGGCTAATTAGCGTTAGCATTGCGTTAACAGTCAGTGCTCGGTGGCCACTGTTGGTGATTGTGCGAGTTGTTACGCGTGACATTTTGTTTTTAACTTCTCTCTGTTGTTGTTTTAATCAGTAAACTACTGATTAATTTGAGGTTTCTGCCTCTGTGTGTGTGCTGTGCTCCGTGTCAGATGTCAGTAAAGCGAAGAAGAAGAAGAAGCAGCAGACGCCCAGCTCGGCCAACGTGATGGAGCTGGTGAGCACCAGGAAACAGGGAGTCACCAAGCAGGTCAAACGGCTGCAGGGTCGCCTGGGTCCCGGCAAGAGCAAAGCTACTGTCAAAGACAAGAGGATCAAGTCTGCAGTGGGTCAGTCTGCTTGTAGACCTGCACAGTGTCAGGGTTTAGAAGGACATGCACCTGAAAGTGGATTTCATAAACATGATTCAACACGTGTTCATGTTCATGGTGGATTTTTGCACCAAAATCAGTGGGGCTCTGTTATAAATTTATGATCCTTCACTGGCTGAGCAGAACTGAATAACTTGTGTTATATTACAGCATCATGATTCTCTAAACGTCTTTGTCTTCTCTGGTGTTTGTTGCAGAGGAGTTCAGGAAGAAGCAGGGGAAGAGTCTGCTGAGTGCAAACCTCAAGTATTTTATGGGAACTGAATATAAAGCAAGAGATTCTGACACTTTGAAGGTAAGAGAGGTGTTGCTCACGCTCCTGTCACAGTCTTTAAACAGTGCAGATGAACCTTTGTCTCTGTTTTATGTTCAACTGCAGCACACTGCTTTTAAATAACATTATGTCTTCACCACAGTTTTCTTTACTTCCACTCATATTTTCTGCTGCTTTTCTTCTCGGCCCATGTGTTTTAAGTTAGTTTGGTAACTTTTACCATTTTTGTTGTAGATCCTGAATCATAATACAGGGAGGCAGGCCAGAAATCGCCCTGTCCACACCCCCAAGAAGAAATCCAAGGAGCCGCAGTCGCTGTTCACAGAGGAGGAGTTTGAGCAGTTCCAGAAGGAGTACTTTGGCAGGACTGTGGAGGGGAAGAAATAAAGTGTGCGAAAAGACACTGCAGCGTCAGAGGAGGCCGGGACTACATTCTGTGGATCAAAGCGGATTTCTGGACCAGGTTGTGTTTCTGGAAGATGGTTTCACCTCATGTCTCAAGAGAGGAGCAAGAAACTTTGAGGAGAAATGCTCCTACAGGCTGGTGTTGGGATTCAAACACACACTGGGAACATTGGATTTACATACAATTCATAACTTAGATTAGAAAGCATACAGTTACACAAGGTTCATTGAATCTGTTGAATTTTATCTACATTATTGTAATAAAAGCAGACATACTGATTATTATTTAACTTGTTATGATGGTTTCTTCCAGTCACAGCTCCAACCAGCACCGTCCAGGTTGTGCCATAATTTAATGTTTTTTATGTTGAGAGTCACACATTCAGTCTGTAATTCATTCTGGTTGTAGCAGCAATCAATTTACACATAAAAGATTTTTCAAAATGGATGGTTTTGTTTGATTTGTCTACAACTCACAAGAACATTTCCAGAAAAACAAGTGTTAATTAAATCAACGTGCATGGATGCTCGGCTCTGTACGTGACGACTGTGGATGAAGTTTCAGAGTTTGGAGTTATTTATTTTCAGCTCCACCTCGCTGCTGTGGCAGAACATAGTAAATGGGAGCGTCTGAGATGCCTTCTCCATCAAATTCAAATTAATTATTTTATTTGTATACATGTCATCTGTCTGTCTTTGTTGTCTGTTCTGTGTTTTTCATACCAGCAACAGCAGAATGTGTACCAGGTATGTTAATAACAGCAATGCAGATGCTTCAATGAAAGACATGTCAATCATTATCATGTGTCACTGGTTTGAAATCAGGATCGGTATCCACACCGCTGCTCTGTGAGAGTCAGTGCGAGTGCAGAGAAGAGAGCAACTGCAGAAGTTACGCGATGTCTCGGGTAAGACTCAGTTATGTCTTATCTGTGAATTGCTTTTTCATGTGTTACGGAAATCTGATGTTTGCTCTGATAAAGTAAAGCAGATTCAGCTTGGACATTTTAAACAGTGGTTACAAGTAAAAAAAAACCCTCAGCAGTAACATGTGGCAGTAATCACCTTCAGCTCCATGTGCTATATAAAACATCAGTTTTTACTGATTATCTCCTTGTTGTCTGTATGGTCCCTTTATCTGTTTGCTGTATCCAGTGTTCAGATAGTTTTGGTTTGTTCTGAGATTTTCTTCTGCAGGAGAACTGAATCTAATCAGTGGTCAAATCCAGAAGTTGCTGTTAGCTGCTGATTCACCTGGACTTTACATTAGTGACATTTCTCTGTCAGAAATTGTCTATTTGAGATGTTACAAACAAAAAAACATGATAGTTTCACTTCAGATTTTCTGCAGTTCTCTGATCCTGCATTACAATACATGGGGGGCATGCCAGGAATCCAAACGTATCTACTTGAGGCCATGTTTACCCATTTTTCTGACCATACTGCCTTGACAAATTAATGTTGTTTCCATAGATCTTATTATGATTTCTAACTGATGTTCACTGTCTAATATAAAGGTTATTGTGATGAGCCAAAGTGAAAGGAAAAGTGCAGCTTTGATGTAATCGAACTTGTCTGACATGCTTGGCAAGATCACTTGAATTGAACTTCAACTACTTTGGTGTGGATGTGGAAGCCTTAGGAAGGTGTTTAGTTAGGTAATGTTGGCGTTGCTTGAGAAAATAGTCATTACAGTTGTAAACTGCAGCTTTATAATGTGCGTAAATGTAAAAGAAAGAAAGAAAGAAAAGAAATAGCCCAACAACAGCATGTGTATTCTTCCTCTTTTTCAGCATCCAAATCATCCAATCCCAAAGCCAAGGACAAAATGCTCACGGGACAAAACTGAAGACAACGAGGTGTCTGCCCTTCTGCCTCCCACAAATCGTCCAAAGGTTGGTTCTCAGTAATGTACAGAATGAACAGTCAACTCAAAATGAAGTCTGAACACACCGACTATGGCTGAATGCAACAGAACTATATCTGTAATTTGAGGTTTGAAAATTCAACTGAAGATTTGTATTTAAAATTCAGAGTAATGACTTCATGTTTACATTAACTGCTGACAGCTTCTCTATAATCCTGCTGTATACACACGTCTTCATTTCAGTAAAGGGCATTGTTTTACATTTCCATACAGTGCATCACAGATTCAAACTGACCTCTGCAGGTTTGTAACTGATGACAAGGTGTTTGTTTCTCACTGTAACACTGTCACCTACTGAGGCTGATGATGTATCTTGTTTTCTATTTAAACTCAGGCAGGCTTGGTGCGCTCATCTCCTCCACCAGTGATGCCGAAGAAGGTGTCTATTAAAAAAATTCCAGGAGGAAGTGAAACCGGCGTCCCGCAAAGGATAATGGTACCGTTATTTTGAAACACAGTGTGGTTTAAGATTTACTCATTAAAGATGATGAGATATTTTCTCATCTCAGTTTGTCAACGTGGTGTTTAATTGAGTCATGCACATACTGTAGCTGGAAGTAGAGCCCTGGAAATTCCAATAAAAGACAATAAGATATTAAAAAAAAAAAAGTGGATGTTTATGTAGAAAAACAACCCTTATTGTTTTAAGGTTTGCCAGTAAAATACTCACATACAAAAACAACAAATACTCCAGACTATGTTTTCAAATGTGCAGTTGATACACCTCTGAAATAAATAAAGAACAATAATATATAACTTTCTTTAATCCAGAAGTAAGGTAGTTGGTTTTTGGGCAGGCAGGATAAAGACATCCACAGACAAACATTCACACCAACAATAAAAGATAAAAGTAGGACAACATCAGACAGCCGATCGTGCATCACACAAGCAGATTTATCTAGTTCTGTTCTTATTGTTGTTGTGCTTTAAAAATATACAAGTGTCATGAGGCCTACATGCAATTACAGCTTTGTATGGTAACACAATGAAGTCTATTCAGGCGGGACAAAAACACCCAAACGTTAACCGTATTATGGACTCTCCTGACGGCTGCAGATCCTGAATTTACACAGTTATATCAGGAAGCAGAGAGCTCATGGATAGTATGAAAATAATCCATCCACATATGTTCTTGTTCTTTCATCTGTTAAAACTGGACGTCCTTTCATTCTCAGGTGATCCCTCTACAGTCAAACACTGGAAACCGCCCACCACTACCTTTTCGGCTTCCCCCCTTTCCTATAGCGCCTGAGCCCATATATGAAAGCATGGTAACTTTTATACTATTGTTAATTATCCAGTAATACACTGTCTTTTGTTGTTGTTGTTGTTGTTGCATTGTTAACAAGAGACTCTTCATCCTCCGCCAACAGGATTCAACCTCTTTGTTGGAGTGGTGGGAGGAAAAGAAATGTGAGTAGTTAGAAAACAATCTTGTTCCCAGTGAGTGTTGCATCTTTCTGTTGCTAAACTACTGTTTTATTTACTTGCAGCCTGGGAGACACTGTGCCAAGACCTCAGAGACACAAGGCAGTAAGTGTGCCTTTTTATAACATCACATGCGAACATCATCATGGTAGCATGCTCTAAATGACATGCTAATGTGTAGCAGAATTTTAGCATGCTAATATTTTCTAAGTAGCAGTTATTGCAGAGCACACCTGAGGCTAATTACTTCAGCAGGTTCTTTGGTCCTAAGTTAAGGGATCTGAAATTCCATGAAAATCCAACAACAATTGATCATTGTTTAGGCATTTAGTTTAAAAAAAACATAAATATCAGGCTCATATAGCCTGGTACAACTTGGGGCACCTCCAAAGTCAGCAGGATTGATTCTCTGGGGACCATGAATATCTGTCCCAAATACCATCCAGATGAGAGTCTGGGGCTAGCCTGGTTAAAACACCCTGTCAGTCTGAACCATTGTTCTAATGCCTGGATGCATGTTCAGTTGTAAAGATCTAACACACCTCTTATTACACTTCCTAGGATCATCAAAGTTAAAGCTCAACACCTCTACAAAGCAATCAACATGTACGTCTACCTGCTGACTGAACATGGCTCCAACCTGAAGGAATACACTTCAGAGATGCTATGTATCGGCGACAAGTTAGACAAGGTAACAAGAAATAACTTCTGATGAAAATCAAATGTTTCATTCAAAATTCATGCGACACATTTAAATATTTGTCTCTTTAATCTAAAGTATTCTAAGGGGACAAAGATTGCTGGTATTATCGGTGGAGCTACAATAGTGCTAGGAGGTGTGGCAGCAGCTGCTGGAGTGATACTATCTCCAGTGACACTAGGAGCCTCGCTGCCCCCGACAGCAGTCTGTGTGGGTGTGGCTGCAGCCGGTGGTGTGACTGGTGCAGCAGCAGCCATCACCAACAAGGTGAACAGACATGAAACAAGTTCCAATTGTTTGGTTATATTTCACAGCAACCGCAATGCTTTGCTGGCAGAACATCTTGTTGATGATTCAGAGTGGTGCAACCAGTCTGGTAGTTTTACCTTTTTAACTTCTGCTCTCCCAGGTGAACTTCTCCCTTGACAAGCAAAAAATCGACAAGTTGTTCCAGGACTACAGGGACCTCATGAAAAAGGTTCTTGACTGCTTGAAGTTCGTCAATGAGGGCATGTTGCAGTTAAAGCAGCACGATCTGTCCATTCTGTGCGAAGCGAGGAAGGATTCAGAGCAGGTAGCCAACATGGTAAACCTTGCTGCTACAGGCGGGGCAAGTGCCAGGGCCTTAGAGGCTAACAGTGAGGCATTTGGGAATATTCAGGGTTTTGCTCTCGCCTTGGATTTCTACTACACCAGTAACAATGGTGAGAAGTTTACAAACAACATCCGCACACTTGCAGAGGGGCTTGATAAAGCCTTGGACGAGTTGATTCAACTGAAGGAATTGTTCACCCAAGGAAATGAGTAAATGCATGGGTGATGTTTTGATGTGATTTGCATGACGTTTCATGCAAAGCTTAAAGGAAAGGCAGATCTTTGCTTGAATCACAGTCAACTTTATTTTGCAGCTTTACAGCTTGTAGTTTCAGACTATTTACTTTGACTGGATATAACTGAGATTGTGTATCTCTGTTCTCTTGCTGAGATGTTAATCAATAGTTAAGCATCAGATATGCACATAGTAGTGTCAATGTTATGTTCATGATTTGTTGATGTGCATATGAAATGTATGACAACCTGTAAAAACGTAAACTTGTAATACCTGGAACTAACCACCAGAGGGCAGTGCAGGTCGTGGCCCTTTGATCTATTGCATGGTTTGCAGGTTTATCCACCAGAAGCAATGATTTCTATATAAACTTAATGTCCTTACCTATTAATATATCAAGAGCTAATACAAGACTACATTATTTGGTGCTGGGATAGTATCTACAAAATGAGAAAGGCTAGAAATACAATGTAACTGACACATGTGATTGTGATTTCCTTGTTTGTGAAGAACTCAATTGTCCACAATGTGAAAACTTATTTATTTTTATTTTTTTTAGCCAAGACACAGCACTTAAATCAAGACAACAGATGTGAGTTCAGGATTACATTACATAAATTACATATATTGATATAGGCTACAATTACAAATAAAAGCATTACAGTTCGTGTCAGGATGCAGGATAATGTTGGCCAAAAAGTCTTTTATTGATGTTGAAAGAACTGTTTCATATCGCACTATATGGGGGACATGCTAAAAACGTGGGCATTAGAACTTGAATTGAATGAAGTAAACTTCATGGTTATGTAAGACTTCCGGGTTTTTTTTATTGAGCATTGTCAATTATTTTTACGTAATATATGTTTGAGGTTTGTATATGACTTCAAAGGCACACAAAAGACCCAAAATAGTGTCTTCCTACTCAATGTTTACATTTTCCGTTTGACCTATATTTGACGTCAGGAGGAAGTCGTGCTTAAAGCTCCATATGGACCTAACTTGTCATGTACGTATCCATGTAGCCAACAAATAACAGGACCGTAGCGGAGTAATCGCGAGGGTTAGGCGGTTTGGTTACTACGACTATTACTCATCTGAGATGGGCTGGCGCTCGTTATTGTTTGTAGATCCACATTGTTAAACGGAAACTCCTCTCACACGCTCTGCCACTCTACACGCGCCAAGCTAACGCCCCCGTGGAGTGGCACGCACGGCGGAGGAATACATCCGGTGGTGCTTCGGCTTTGTACAAATACCACAGCGACTCCCTCCGCTCGGTCTTCGTTTCCACAACACAGTACAGGAATATCGGCTCTCGGTGGTGGCTATCCCGCGCTAAAATGGCAGTGTAAAGGCGTGCGGCGGCTATCCTTGCAGCGGCAACAAACCGGCAGTGCAACGGCTAAGTGCACTGGCTATTTCTGGCAAAATGGCGTAAGTATTTTTTTGTCGATATTTCCCATGTTGGCTGATTTCTGTCGGTTGGGATGTCAGCTCGACCGTCGGTGTTGATAAAGTTGCCAGACCTGTTGAATTACGATTTAGTGCATTAAAAGTGTGTGATTGTGAGGACTGGCGATGAATTTGACAGTGTGCCTCAACATGTGAGTTTACGGTTGTTATGTCAGTGTCGAATTACAGTCCATCAGCTGGGGTAGTCCCAGCCGGGCGACAGCCTGTGTTGCTAGCCGTTTTTGTCCTTAATGCCGAAGGCCTGTTAGCGATGTATCACTTATGACTGAAACATGTCAGACGCTGCTCGTTTAACGCCCCAGTGGATTTCACAACAGCTGTCTGGCTTTTAAATGTTTTTCTTTCCGACATTGGCTGTGTTTGTGTATATTAAACTGACAACGTGGCGTGTCCAAAATGGCGCGCATCGTCCTTCCCACTCAGCCCGGGGAACAGATGGCTCTGTTGTGAAAATGGCGGTTGCCCTCCCACATTTCCACAACGGTGGGCGGAGTTACCGACCAAAGCATGACCAAATTAGGAAATGTTATCCCCCGGTGGAGGGCGGGCCCTTAACTGTCATCGGCGATGTGACACTTCAGTGGAACAGATTAGCCAAAATTAACCTTCCCCTCCCCCGCGAGAGAGGCGTCTAAAGCCTTTAAAGCGCAGGCGCACAAGAATAAGAAAGTTTGTGTGATGGTAGTTAACAATCTGGAAATGTGCAGCCGTTTGAACAATTGTATATACACAATGAGGTATGAGCTTTTATGTGCACATAAGGTTGGCTCAGTCAAAGTGTTGACAACAGTTTGGCATAATGATGTCAGTACTTTGGTCCCAGTACTTTGTCTTTATCATTAAATCTTATATATTGTAGTGTTTTACCTTGGTTGTGGACACTGATATTTGACATCTTATTGCCTTGGCACTAAAACTGAGTCGTATCCCTCATTCTCATGACATTGTTTGCTTGTTTATCTCCTTTACCCAGGTCTCTCTCGGCAACCACCCTCAGCTTTGCTGCCGTCGACAGCAGTACCGAACCTCTCGACTTGATAACGTCATCGGACTCGCCTTTGTTTTCATTCACTCGTTCACGGCTACCACTGACCAGCAGCAGCCATGACACTTTCCCAGCTGGCCTTGGAGGACGTGGAGGCCCTGTACTTAGGTTGGTGTTGTGATGGCAGAGGGCTGTAAAGCACTACCACAAACATTGGTGTTTACAGGGAATGGTAGTTGATTAAACAGCATTATAGAGGTATAACATAAAGTTATATGCTTATTGACAAAGTCCTTGTCTACAGGGCCCTCGTTTCTGACGGCTGACCCCATGGGGCCCCTTCTGGACCAAGATGAAGAAGAAGCTCTTTCTCCCTCCTCCTCTCTAGAGGGGAAGGCACCAGCTTCGCCCCCCCTCTCTTTCTCTTCCTACGCATCCTCCCTGTCTCCTTACCAGACCTTATCATCCTCTCCACTTTCTTCTGCCTCCCCACCTCCCTCTCCTCCTCCCACCCATCCCTCCTCATTCCTGGGAACCAAGGCTGGAGTGGACTCACTGTCCCTCCCTTGGCTGGGTGCCAGTGATCTGCTCGACGCCCACATTGGAGCAGATGATGGCAAAGGTGAGAGCGACTTCAGATTATCTTTTCCTACATGTTTTTAAAAAGACAACTCTTTGGGTTGAATTATTAAAAAATAGAGTTTGTAGAAGGAGAACGGACGACTTGACTTGACTTGACTTGAGTTTAAGAAAGCACATAGTTCTGTCAGTGACGTGTTTCATGGGAGAAACTGAGGACTGAGAAAAGTCTCCACCGCTGCTGGAGGTGATTGTGAAGTTGGGAATGTTAATTGGCTTTCAGCAAACGTGTTATATGGGTAGGTTTTTTGTCAGCGAAGCGTTTAAAGTTGCCCTGCAGGCAGCGTGTCCTTGATGCAGGACTTGAGTTGAACACTTTGTTTCTAGATTTGCTCCTGACATTTAAGACTTGCAGTGTTGGTGAATATTAAAAAAATGAAGTATCTTTTTTGGTAAGACAGTGTGAGTCTGTGCAGCTAACAGTCAGTCAGTCGTAGGTGTGGTGGCCATTAACTCTTATTACTCCTCGGTGCAGGTGTGTGCTTGTGGATCTTGGCATAACTTCACAGTGTGAAGGTCTCCTGCACTGAATGTACGATCTTAGAAGTTGGTAATAAGAATATTAGTAGGATGATGAACACTCGCCTTCAGTTACTGTTTGTTTTTGAATTGTCAGTGTCGTTGTGCATTTGATAAAATATTAATGAGTAAATCCTTCGTCAGCAGATGATGCCTTCGCAGGCATGGATTGGATGTCAGAGAAAATCGACCTGAGTGAATTTGATTTGGATTCACTCATCGGCTCCTGCTCATCTGACGATTCTCCCAGCTCCCCCGAGGATCTCTTGGCCTCACTTGATTCCCACATGGATCTGGATCTAGAAACCTTCGACACAACCATCCCCGCCCCCCCTGACAGCCTGGAGCTGGGCCTGTCAATGGCCGATATCCCCTCCCTCCCTCTGGAGCTCCCTCTTCCCGGGGCGACCGAGGCCGCGAAGACGGAAATGGCTCCTGATCAGGAGATCGACATGAAGTCCGAGCCCCCCTCCCCTGCTCCCTCTGTGCCCCCCACCTCTCCTCAAGCCTACACGTTGGAGCTAGGAAGTGAAGTGGACGTGCTGGATGCAGAAAAAACGGCCACCTCTCTCACGCCCAGTGGAAGCATTCAGACCACCACCCCCATCGTGCTGTCCATTCCCACCTCCCACATTGTGGTGGTGCTCACCAACAAAGACGAGCCTCCCCTCGTGTCCCTGCCGGACCCGTCCATCCAGAGTTCCCCGCCATCGAGCGACTGCGAAGACGACTCTGGAATCGAGTCAGTTGCCAGCTCGCCGCCTCGTCTCCCCTCTCCTCCTCCCACCCCTTCCCCTGCAGCTGGTTCCTCCAGGACCAAACCGTACTCAAAGCCGGAGCCCACCGCCTCCTCCCCCTCAGCCAAGGCCCCCAAGGTCAAATCGGTGTCTGGCGCTCCCAAGGTGGTGGAGAAGAAACTGAAGAAGATGGAGCAGAACAAGACGGCGGCCACGCGCTACCGGCAGAAGAAGAGGGTCGAGCAGGAGCAGCTGAACACAGAGCGCGAAGAGCTTGAGAAGAGGAACCGCGAGTTGGCGGAGAAGGCGGAGTCCATCAGCCGAGAGATCCAGTATCTCAAGGACCTGATGGAGGAGGTTCGTAAGCACCGCCGCGGCAAGACCAGCCCAGTGGCCTAGACACCAGAGTGTACGTGTGACGCAGAGCTGTGATGGGGTTGTGTTTCTGCTCCAGTGCTCACATGCAGTATATGTTTTTAAGAGATTAAATAAGAGTGGCATGTGGCGGTGGGTGTTTGAAACTCAGAGAAGGGAAAAAAGTAGAAAGCCTCTGGAAGTTGAGATCATAAGTGTAGAGCAGGGGGCTGGGAGGTAGTCAGGTGAAGCATCTGTACATGCTTGTCTCCCAGTCCCCTGTTAGATTCCCACGTGTGCGCCCTGCCTCACCCGTAGTCCAAGTACAAACAGGCAGGGCGCGTATTTGTCTATTGTAGATTAGGCATGCAAAACACAAGTCACCGTAGCTCCCGGTAGTGTCGTAGACTTTTAAACACATTGACGAGAGATTCCCCCTCACACACACCACACATCAGTTAATAGACAGACCCCAGACCAGCTTCGTGGAAATAACCCGTATGTCAGTAAAGTGAGAAACCACCTCTCCCCTGTGACCCAGTCCTTTTTAACCCAGTTTTGATCTTCCTCTTAACAGCTTCAAGTCCAGAAAGGGGCCTCATGAATTCTTGATGTTACACTGATGACATGTTTTTCTTTTGTTTTTATTTTCATGTATATAGTTTTCCTCTCCTTTGCTTGCCGATTGTGGCTTTTGTTATTTAAAGCTGGATAAAACTTGATCATGTCTCGTAGCTCAGTCCTTTAGCACAGCAGGTGTTTGGCTTGTAAAAAAAATGCATTACTCCTTTTTTTTCTAATAAATATCTATCAGTACTCAACATGTGATACGTGTAATGTGCTTTTTCCAACTGGAATAGTCTTTATATAGCAGTAAAGCAACGATCCTATTTATATTAGTAACATGCTGACACTTCATAGGAGGTAAAAATAAAATCAAACTCAGCAGCTGAATTTTATTTAACTGCTTAGACGTAACAGAAAATGTTTCCTGGTATCCAAGGTCGTGTCTTTGGAGGAGTTCAGTGTTCATTAACTACATTTTCACTATGATCACTAACATGTAGGTGTTTATAAACCATCAGCCGTCACTGTATCAGTCAGTAAAGCTCCACAAAATGATCTAAAATCTGCAGCCACCAACAGGAAATCAATGTTTGGATCCTGTTGAAGTAGGAAAGTTTATCCCAACATGCGCTTATCGTCACTTAAAACGAAGTTGTGTGTCATGTTGCGGAGGTTTCACACAGCTCAGCAGAGTTGTGCTCCACCAGTATTTACATCCTCCCTGAGTGTGAGTCAATCAGACCTGAGTTTTGTTTGATGTGTCACAGAAATTAAACACTGTAAGTGAAATGAAGCTGCTGGAGCGACCACAGGGAAAAGGGTGTGAACGCTTGAGGTTTTACAACCCTGGTATTTACAAAATGTCTGAACACATCTAAAGACTGAGTTTACGCTGTGTGTGTGTGTGTGTGTGTGTCCGTCCTCAGACTTTTAACCTGAAGACAAAACTGGGCTGATTCGACCTGGAGCTGAAACTACAGCTGTCTTTCTGTCAGGAAGTGAGAGACATGAGGGGGGAGGGGGGAGGAAGGTGAGAAACAGCTGGACAGATGTTTTATGGGAAGGTCCTTGTAATAGAGAAACCAGACGACACTCGCTCGTCTCTCAGGTGCTGGGTGACAGACGCAGGGGAAGTTGTGTCTGTACAGTTTGTTCTGAAGCTTAGAAGCTACACGTTTCCATCGACAACCACCCCGCGCGCGCGCGTGTGTGTGTGTGTGTTAGAGCCGCTGATTGCCTGTGTAAGTGGTTTAGAAACTGGTAGCTGTGATCACATTTAGGCAAGTTGGTTAGAATCAGATTATAAAATGATGCATGATGGGATTGAATGAAGTCAGACCTCCACTGTGTGTGTGTGTGAGTCAGAGGCAGCTCAATATGATGACCAGGGTCAAGCAGCTGTGTAAATTTAGTCCTGGCAGTAAAACCACTTTAACACACACACATTTGCGTGTACACCCCTCCCTGACAGATTCCTCAGTAGTGAGGCCTTGTCCTCCTGAGGAGACTCAGATAAGAGGAGCAGGCCGAGCCGTGAAGCTCAAAGCCACACGATAAAAGCTAAAGATGAACTTTTCATAATGACGGCTGCTCATGAGCTGCTCAGAGAAGATTCATTGTTCCATTGATGATTAATGATCAATGGCACCGAGCGTCCTGACGTTGTGCTCTTATCTTTACTGTAGCTGCTGAAAGAAAAGTAGAGTCTGGTCTCATCTGCTAATTATAATGCATCCATCACTTTTACAATTAGCAAGTGTCACTAGATGACTAAGTGAGAATATACAGTCTTTATGTATTTATACAGTTATTACACATGGACTGAGCGTCTCCATTTTAGTTGTTAGACTCTTATCTGCACAAGTTTAAATCTTTATTTTGCTTTATTTCATTTAAATGTTTGTATTTCTTTCTCTTCAACACTTTGCTTGTTTTCACTGAACACATTTGGATTCATGAAGTTAAGTACTGCTGCACATACTCGTGGTAGTTTCCCGAACAACAGCGGCACTAAACAGCACACGCTTTGTGTCCACTAATTACAGCCCACGGGGATTTTCTTAGCTTCTTTGTAGTTTGACTTCGCTGTAACTGTGTATGGATTGGATCACCTCATGGTCATAGTTCCAGCTTCAGATGTCGTCTAACATCTTAAATAATCTCACTTCAGTGTTCGAAGGCCTCTCCAGCAGAAGAGCTGCTTGATGCTCCAGGAAGAACAGGTTTGTAAAGTATGTAGCATCGCCACGTGAGATGTGACCTTAAGGATCCAGGGTAGAGTAGAGCTGAGGTTTACATTCGTGTGGAGTCTGGTTTCTGTGAGCAACGCCTCAAACATGCTTCACACACACACACACACACACACACACACATATCTTTACAGAGGCTGAGAATTATGTGCTAAGAAAAAGACACACAGTATCTAGAAATCTGTCTAGTGATCCTTTCTCTGCAGGTGTGGTGTCTCCAGGCGAACCAAACCCACTTTATTCTCGTCCCGTCACATTCCTCCGTTGATCCGTAGTAAATAATCAGGATCACGACAGTTTCATTCACCTCGTTTATTCCACAGCTCAGTTGTTGCTGGCGCCTCATTTTCCTCGCAATTAGAGAGAAACGAACTTATCTGAGCAGAATCTGTGAGTGTGTGTGCAGTCAAGTGTGAGGCTGGTCTGAACTGAAGCTTTGTATTACACACACACACACACACACACACATCATCATCATCAACAGGCTGCTTTGTAGCTGTGAAACTTTAAAGTGGAGGCTTGCTGTGTGCGTCAGAGGGGCGACTCTCCTGACGCTCAGTGTGATGTTTGGGTTTAATGTTGTGACTGATCTGGATCAAATCGTGAAGCTGCTAAATGAAACTACACTTCAAGTTTCAAATCAAATCAGAGGCTGGACTCCACCAAAAAGATTAAATCACTGGTTTAAGTTGAAATGCTGTTGTGCCAGCCCTGGTTTAAAACTATGACAGGCTGAATCTAAGCCTCTCTCTCGTTAAGCTCCAGTTTAAACTGTGAAACTTTAAACATCCAGTTGAGGAGATTTAGCTTGAGCAAAGTCTGTGTTTCTTGAAACTAATCCACCAAAATCATGTTCCTCAAAGAAAAAGAAGCAGCAATGTGACGTATGTTTTAGAGAAGCAGCCTTAAACACTCCTTTTTTACTCTCTGGGTCCTGACAGTGTGCAGGTTTACACCCACCTGTCTGTATTGATTAAACTCATTCTGAACACATTAATTTCCTGCTCTGTAAAATCACATCTGTGCTGACGATCGCCCGGAGCCGGTTCAGTTAAAACCAGTTTGACGAGGCTTCAGAATTGACTTGTTTCCCTGTACAACCTGAGACGAGTCCAGCTGTACTTCACACGTTACATTATAAGACCCGGTGGTATTTGGCTCACCACAGCAGTGAAACCCAGTAAGGCAGCAGCAGGACTATTCATAGTTTGCCTACTGTAAGTCAGTCACAGCCAAGCAATCGGACACAGTCAGACCCTCTGACCTCAGCATGTTTGCACGTCTATCTCTGGCTGATATTAACTATAACACATACTGTATTCAGCACATGACGGGTCCAATCTGGTCTAAATTAGACCTGTGGTCTTATCGATATGACGCGTTACGGCCAAATCCTACAGGTGTTCAAGTGTTCACATTACTTTTATATGAATGGAAACTGGAGCAGAACGAGCTGTGGATTTATCTGTCCATGCAAATGTTGACACGCCCGTGCTACAACTCAAAAGTGCAGAGCGACTGATTCCACATGTGTTTTCACAAAGGCCTTGACATTTAACAACAAAGAAACACTGCACGACCCTGAACACACTGAAATACACGCTCACAGATCTTTAAAGAAACACACTTCAGTCTGACTTTGTCCAGGGTTTTATCTCCAGACATACCAACGAGCTGTTTTATGAATACACAGCTTCACGTTTACAGTAAATACACATGTCTTTACTAAACATTTTAGTTTATAACCCTGTGAGTGTTAGAGTTAGTGTAATGTTGGGTAAAAACGTAGTAAAAATGGACACAAAACAGTTCAAAATAAATAAATAAAACACAAAAATCAAACACAATAACTCGTCTCTACATTTAAAATGATTGAAGTCCAGCATGAAGCGAATGCAGCTACACCAGACATTTAGTCTTGTTAGTGTTTTTCCTCTGGAGCTCGGAGCATTTCACACTCGTTCCAGTTTATGATTCAGACACTTTCCCCACACATGACATCATTTCTCTCCACAGAAAAATGACTACTGTAATAAAACTAAAGTTTATATTGACCAGCCATCATCAGACCTCTGTGTTGCCTTTGGACGGACAGCAAAACTAATGCAAATGAAAATGAGAGGTAATCGATATGAAAACAGCGGACACACACAAACAGTGTGACACGTGAACAACTGATGACACATCCTGCCTTTTGTCAACATGACCCAGTGGAGGTGGGTACACACCCAGAACGAACTACAGCAGGTTAGAGTCAGTGAGTCCTGAGGTCGGTCAGTTACAGTGGACCTGTGACAAAACTTATTTAACCCATTACTGTGCCTGAGACCATGAGATGAGAGCTGGTCCCCCCCCCCCCCCCCCCCCCCACACACACACACACACACACACACACACACACACAGTCACTGTCTGTGTGTGTTTTTGTCATCTTTAACACATCTGGGCTGAATCATTCTTCAGATCCTGTGTCTGTAAATGTTTTTACTGCCAGCGTGTTTCACTTCACACCTTCGTCTGACAACAGGAAACGACACCGAAACTAGTCAAACTGAGGCAAGAGTCATTTACTCAGACTGTTTTTTTTTTTTCTTTTAGTTATTAAATGTAATGATATAGATAAAACTGCACAGATTGTTATTTGGGATACTGTAACCCTGGATTTGTGGTGCTCCACCCGTGAGTGTCACCCAGTCTGACCCTCGGGCCCTGAGAGAGTCAGTGTGCTGGTCTTCAGCTGCTATCCTCCACAGAGGATCTGGGAGCAGCTGAGCTCATTACTGAGGTCACGGGCTGCAGATTAGGAAGACAGATTTACTCCCAGAAAGTGGGACGACACTTTTTTCTTCTTCTTCACTTTACCTCGTTGTCTTTTCATGTGAGACCACATGCTAACCAAAGAGATGAATGTATATTTTCACCATGTCACTGACCATCGTTAAACTAAAGGAATGATCTATTATTGTGTTTTAATTTTTCCTCCTTCATTCTTTCATTCACCTCAGACCGTAATGAAGATTAGGTTTACAAAGGCAGTGAAAGCCTCTGACATACATAGTAGTTGTAGTGTGTGTGTGTGATCTGGGTTGTCTATCTTTGTGGGGACCAGTGTTAAGTTATTCAGAGACAAAGAACATTTTGTCTGATCCTCACTTCCCCAAAGCGCTGCTGAACCCTTTAGTTTAGAGGAAGTGTTGTGCTGTGAGGGTCAAACATACTATTAATGAGAGTCCTCACACAAAGTACACCAGTGTAGATGTGCGAATGTGTTGAATCATTTCAGGGTGTAGGAAGTGGAGAAAAGGGCGGAGATTGAGGAGAAGATATACTCTGGGGTTTTTGTTTTTTTGTTTTTTTTAAAGATGGCCTTCTGTTGAAAGAGGAAGTAACAGCACTTCTGAGAATGAGATGAGAGGAATTCACGCCTCCGACACAGACTGTGTGATGATATGGAGTCGACGGATTACTGTACGACAGCACGACAGTGGAGAGAAACAGTTATGAGTGGAAATGTTTTATCTTACATTTAGTGATTAATTTGTTTCTGAGCCTCTTTTTTCTTCTCACTGCACTTTTGTCTGTAGCTCGAGGGCTCCCCCTGGTGTCACCCCTCAAAAGTGCAAACAAAGACTTTCTATGTGATAATAACATGTATGTATCATGTTGAGACACTTATTATTAGAGAGGTAAAATTCTGACTGTCCAGAGGCCGAAACGTTTCATTAAAATCCTGATGCACTTATAATCCCATGATTTGTTTTGCACAGTGAATTTACACTCATGGTCAGTGGTCGCCATCTGTTACGGTATTAAAACAAAATTGTTAGCATTAAAATACTCATTTCAGTTCTTGTAATGAAAGGGTTTTGTCATGTGATGTGAAGTTCACTACTGTTTCTAAAACGGATCGATGCAGCTCTGGACAAACGTGCTACATGTCACCTGTTGTTTATTCAGGTTTAAACCAGGTTAAAGTATGACCTTTCCTGTCCAATTTACGAGACTTAATTTATCTGTTTGTCGATCGAACATGTAATAAAATAGGAAAAACTCCAACGGAACATGTGCTGCTTTATTAGGTTTCTTTAACTTCAGGAAATCTGACCGAGAAATAGACTTTATTAACGTTTTAAAAGATGTTCGTAGCGTTTTCCTGCTATGAACCGCTGTACACCACAGAAGAAGAACGGGAGGCGGAAGTAGACGAAGAAGACGACGACGAAGAAGAAAGTTGTCAGTGTAGAGATGGGAGGCTGTAACTGACATATTGATTAGTGATTTCTATAACTACTGATGTAAACCATGTCAGCTTGGTGTCCGTCAGCTCTGACGTATGTGGCCAACCGTTAACACCGGAGCCGGTGTCGCTGTCTTCTTCGCTGTTTGTGCTTTTTACACGAAACTTTGCCACGAGCCGAGAGAAGCTGATCTCAGGTCTGTTCTCCTCCGGCTCCCTCCGTTACTTTATGCTGTTCACCAGGTTCATTATTAGAAGGTAGGTCAGATCAATTGAAACCAATCAGTAATCTAAACTCCGGGAAACAAAACCTACAGGCGTGGTCCCTTCATAACGACCGTTATTTTTCACAATAAAACTTCCGGTTTTCATCATCAGTCTGGATTGAACAAGTTTTGGTGGCTTCAGTAAGTAGTTGTCACGGTCACGTGTCTGAGTCAGAAGAGTACAGGTACTAATCACAAGCTCCCTCTGTTCAACATCTGAAGCTGCAGTGATAAGTTGATTCATTGATTAATTGGTAGCCAATCTACAAAGAAATTTAATAACTGATTCATTGATGTAGTCGTGTTTAAGCTCTGGTACATGTGAGGATTTGATGCTTTTCACTGTGACTCATGATGAACAGAATAAGTTCAGATTCAGGATGTTGATCTGTTTAAAATACTTTCTGGTGTTTTATAGACAAAACAGTTAAATTCAGAAAATCGATAATGATCGATGATTAAAATCTGCTTTAGCAGTCCCTGACTCTCACTAGATACTGATCTGCACAGTGGACAGATGAAGTCATTTCAAGTTATACCACTTTTTCTTTCAGTGTTTTATTCCACTATAGAAACACCTCAAGATAAGACAGCATCAGATTAGAGTCTTAATGAGAGAGACGAGTTTTTATCAGGCCTTAAAGTGGAAGCGTAGAGTCTAAAAACAAAAGAGATTTGTGTTTTTATCTCCCTGAATTCATTTTCTTTTCCACAGGATGTCCTCCACTCTTCCCCGTCACGTCATCTGGGAGTCAGAGGGGCTGGTGGCCTACCTCCACCCCCGGCCCTGGACCCCGGGCTCTGTCATCCTGGAGAGCAGCACCACCGGCGGTGGCGGCGGCGGCCTGGGAGGAAGCATCTTCCAGCTGCAGGAGCCAGAGTTTTTATCGTGGTTGTTCGGAGCGAGAGCCGTCGCAGAGCTGCTGTGTGACAGGCTGGGGGTCCGGAGGTGTGCACTGATCAGCAGACCTCAGCCAGACACACCTGCCCAGGTGAGGTGATGATGAGTGTAATCACAGCAACTTTAAGGGTTTTAGTGATTTTCAATCCTGTCAGAACGGAGAGAAAAGCAGGTCACATTTTTGTCATCAATAATGTTATGAATGAGGCTCCATGAGTTTTAGGTAGAGACGCCCACTCCTCCCTGTGAGAGTAAAATATGCACCTTTGCATCTGTACATACGTATATATATATATACTGTAACTATTCCTTAGTTACTTGCACTTAGTTTTTACCTCTATTGCTTTTAAATATTTTATTTATAGTTTGTACTTTTATGCAACGACCAAAGGTACATGTATAACCAGAAATTCACTGCACTTACTCTTGAAATTGAAATATGATCTTATGAATTGTCCCATTCATAAAACACGTATATTATGTTTATCTAAAGGAAAACATTTTGTTGCTTCGCTCATTTCATAGTTTATCCATCATTTAAGTTGTTTAACTTTCTAAGAAGAAAACTGGGAACAAGAAAACACTTTTTTGAAAATATTTTACCACTTTCTAAACTAAAATAAATCAAGGACATCAACTTTAGGCTTCTCCACTCTTTGTTAACATGTTTTTGCCTTTCACAAACATCCAGTTGAGTTGTTTTTTTAACATCACTGTGTTTATCTTACAGCTGAACGGGACTGAAACTGCACCACAGACAAATACACAAATGTGAAAGTCAGATTTTCAATTGCAACATCCATTCTTTACTGTCCTTCCTCTCCCACAGATCCGTGTCCTCCCTCTTCACGGTCTGGATGCAGAGTGGCGCCCTCACCTGGCAGGAGATGAGGAGCACAATGCCTACGACCCCGGGTACTGCACTTCCAAGACAGCCCCCCGCTGGAGTGACTCCCGTCTGACTGAAATCCAGACCAAGATTCGAGCCAAGCTGCCGTCTCCCGACGCCCCTCCCAACCTGACCTTCCTCGGGGATGACCCGGCTCACCCCGGCCTGTTCTCACGTATCGTCCGAGGGGAGGAGCAGCAGTGGCGGGTGTGGGACGACGAGGGTCACGTGGCCTTTCTCACGCCTTTCCCCAACTCCCCCGGCTTTACCGTGCTGGTCCCACGTCGACCTTTGACCTCGGATATCTTCAGACTAGAAAAAGCGGACTACAAAGGACTGGTGCTGGCGACCAGGAAGGTGTCGCAGCTCCTTGAGGAAGGGCTGGGTGCCTGCGGGGTGGGGCTCATCTTTGAGGGTTTTGAGATCGATTACGCACACGCCAAGCTGATACCGCTGTTTACACCTGCGTCATCAGAGGCAGGAAATGATGTCACTAAACCCAGGCCACCTCAGTTTTACCCCAAATACCCTGGATACGTGACGTCAGAGGACGGACCTGAAGCCAGCCCGGAAAGTCTGAAGGAGATTTACACTAAAATCACTCAGAGATAAAACGGATCATCAAAGTTTGGTTCCTACCTGTGAGCTCAGCTGGAGAGGACTCATGTCTCAGAGACGGGGACACAGTGATCCCAGTGACTTACATCGAGCTCCAAGTGTGAGGTAAACGGCTCCAACACCCTCACTCAGATCACACCGTCCCTGAAACCTGCCTTACATTTGAGTTCAACTACACTAATGAAGTTCTGTGACCGTATCAGGTGTGACGCTAAAATCTGTCCCCCAGACACAAACACTTGTCAATGAGGTAGTTTCTACAATAGTAGGTGTCTCCTGGGTAATTTTGTTTTATACTTTCTTAAAAAATGATTTTCAAACTTAAAAAAAAAAATTATAATTTCACTTTTCTTTAACTGTCAGAATCATTTTTTTGTCGGCCATATCTCCTGAAAGTCCTAACACAACACAGTTGACCGACTAAAACGGTGCCAGCTGAAGTGATTCGTTTTCAGCAGAGCAGAACATTAAATTAAGAATTAAGCATCTGATTTAAAGAATGAAATCAGTGCGGACGCTCCGTAACCAGCAGCATGTGTCTGTTAGTTATACAGGAAAACTGAACAAGGTCTACACATGTGATAAAATGTAAAAGCTCAGATGAACAGAAAGTCTCCTTTTAGCCTGAAAAACAAGAAGCTTATCATCAAAAATCAGTCATGTCAGCTCACACATATCTTTTAATATAGTCTTTACATGTGACTCATAAATTCATGCATTTTAAATAATGAGCAGTTTTTTTTTATTTTGCTTCCTGAAATCAAAATATAAAGTTCAAACATTATTGTGCACTTAACATTTTTTCACCCCATGTGCTGTAAGATGACAAACATTTGCACAAATGTACAATTAATTCAGCTTTTAATCAAAATAAAGACTTGTTTATACATGTTTATGTCCAGTTGTGATATATACGGTATCTCAAGAAAGAGAAACATTTCCCCAGTAGACGCTGTGTTTTTAACAACTGCTGATCTCAATAAAAATAGTTAATTAACTCATTTAAATCGACAGATTAAACTGTATATTCTTATGGTATGTAAATTCATGTTACCTCACATTCATTACGCTGCATATTTGTCGTCCCTTCTCTAATTACAGTGTGTTTTGTATTTGGTTTGTTAACCACTTATATAATCTGCCTGCCCACTCGTTACATCGCTGCTAATTGGTCCCACAGGGTGTCTCTCGTTATGAGGCTTAATTAGTGCCTGTCTCAGGGTTTTAATCAGTGCTGTGTAATTCAGGCGCCGCTCCAGGCTGTCAGGACACCAAGAAAAGAAGTGTGTGTGTGTGTGTGTGTTAATGAGACTGGTTTCCATGGTAACGAGCTTGGCTCTTCAAGGAAAAAAAAAATCTACCTTCAAATAGTTAATATTTTGTTCTCTCTTTTTAATCCATCGGCCTCATCATCACTGTCTTTTACTGTAGTTAATAGTTTCCTCTGTTGTGTGTGGGGGGAAAAAAAAATCAGCTGCTGGTTGAGCAAATGCAAATCTCCCAGGACAAGGTGAGAAATGAGTTTTTAATGTAAATCGTCTTGTATCACTATCTGAACGAACTACCTATCATGATCACTACCTGACATTTGCATCCTGTCAAACAAATGTGGAACTTATTTAAGGCTGGCAAAGTGGCAAAGTAAACTTGGATCACTCAAAGTTCACAGTCGGGGTGGTTTACTGTGTCTACTATTACATTATCATCAACATGATAATATATTACAAGTAAATAAGTGTACATTACCTGATTTCCACAAACAGTCACTTCTGTTCACATCTGGACCAATTCTGACTGATTTTGATTGATTACACCTTGGCATCATGTGGCTGCTTGGACAAGCTCTGCCCACAGCACCTACAGTCAATGCGCTCCATCTTGGTGATGTAGAGAAGTGGCTCGATGCTGCAGCTCAGGTCCATGATGGAGAAGACGCTGATGCTGATCTGGCAGCGAAACGCCACAAACGAGTAGTAAGACACGAAGGGCATGAGCGCCACGGGCGGCAGGTAGTTGACCACGATGATAGCCAGGATGATCAGCACCATCTTGAAGGCCTTCTTCTTCACCGGGTGCATCTCCTCCTTCCCCATGACGGAGCGTCGCAGGACCCAGATGACCGAGATGTTGCAGAAGACCATGACAGCGAAGGAGAAGAGGATGACGCCACTGAAGACCTCGTTGACACTCATGACTCCAAGGGTGCACTTGGTGAGGCCGTAAGCCAGGACAAAAGCCCAGACCACAGCAGAAATGCCAATGCGGATCTTGTTGTCACGGATACCAGTGAACAATACCGGGTGGACCACTGCAATGTAGCGGTCGAGGCAGATACACACCTGGGGGAGGAAACGTGATCTTAGAGTGAACTTAAGATCATTTCTGAGTTTTAGAAGAAATTCAAGAAGTAGACTGAAGAAGATTGTATGATTAAGATACAGGTATACAAAAGAGTTACGACCTGGATTGCATTTGAAGTAGAGCAACAAAAAACCCTCACATTAGAATTGTAATTATCAAAGTTTGGAGTATTGGACACTATAACTCACCAGAAAGAGCGGTGCTACATCTTTGACCCCGTACGCAAACCTCTGAAAGTACCAGATGCGACTGTCACCCAGCAGCAGCCGGTTCGTCATCTCGATGGGCGTCATCAGACAGAAGTAGGCGTCCAGTATGGCCAGGTTGAAGATGAAGATGTCCGAGGTGGAGGCGTCGCTTTTCTTGGTAGCGATCTGCCACATGACCAGGATGTTACAGGGAGTCCCCAATGCCAGGTTGAACACTTTGACCCCGAAGTAGAAGATGAAGCCGTACGGGGCCACAGCGCACACTGGGAACTGGTACCACGGTGGGGTTACGTGTTGGCCGCTGACGGTGGTAGAGTTCACGTAGTAGTTGGTGGTGGGAGACACTGTGGTGTTGAACATTGTGGAGGAAAGAAAGGCAAATGCTGAAAGAAGAACCAAGAAGAAAAAACATGTTTGTGATCTTAAAAAGTAACTTTGGATGCAACAAAATCCCAAAAACCATCAGCCCGTCTTACCTTCAGCGGATTCAGAGTCCAACCATCCAGATGTTCTTCACCAGCTCCACAGCTCCTCTGCATGCAGATGTCTTAAAAGCCATCCACGGGGGACTGTTGCCATGTTTGGATTGGACCAGTGTGAGGGACGTCAGTGAGCCCTCATTAACTTTGTGTCTGACTGAAGCGCTGATAGGGCAGCCAAGCAAAAGATGCTGAAATGTCTTCATTGATTGGACAGTTTAGAGACAAACAGAGGGGCGTGATGCAACTGTACAGTAAACAGGTGATGCAAGGAAAGCAAAATGAGAAATGTAACGCAAGATCTTACCAATGTGCCCAGTCTGAGTGTCTGAAAAATAAAAATGAAAGTCTGTTGGGAACAAAAACCTGCAAACTCACCAACTTACACAGTGCTGTCTGTTTTAACTCTAACCCTCCACATGATCATAATCTGAATCAGATGTCGATATTTTGACTTAAGAACTTATAACCCTGAGCTTACCAAGGTTTCTCAAGATTTTAGCTCAAACTTTACAGATCATGAAACAGCCTTCACTACAAACTTAGAGAGAAGTCATTTAGGAGGTGTATAAGGTAAAAATTGCATTATGGGAAACATATGATCCAGTGTTATTGGAGCTTAAGCAATACTTGTTAGAAAGTTTGAGAATTTTGGCTTCAGTTCTTTTGTATTTGAGTACAAGTACTTGAAATTCAATAAAACAGAGGCTAACGTGTTGCCTCATGTAACGTTGGATTTGTAAAGATCTGTAACTGAAGCTCCTTAGGTTGTTTGTGTGAATTTGATGTGCACTGTTGTTCTTGGCATTCAGGGTAGGACTGGAATTCAATCTGTTATTTACTTAAGTTGATAGGAAATTATCTAATTTTAGGGTTTTCTGTGAATTATTCCATGTCCAAAGGGCATACTTAAAAATGTGCATAAATGACACCATCATCGGCATATAAGTGGATTTTGTCTTTAATTTCCTTACTCAAGGAATTCATACAAATTGAATCAATAAAGATCAAAATGAGATTAATACAAACCAGTGGCTATTTGGTATGAAGTCAAATCAAGGTCAAGTTGATTATGAAAAATTACATTCGTTCGTTAATGGAAAGGGTCAAATGTCAAATATGATGGGTTAAAAGAGGTGTCACCATATGCAGATGATGCTGTTCTTACTTAGGTGACTCCAAAACACAGAACTTTGTATTAACATAAATCGGACCACAAATATACATTCAACACAGAGGTGGTGCCTACCAGTTTTGACTGTGGGTATTCAAATGCAGTGCATGGTTGGGTTTCCGTCAGGTGTTGTCTGTGGCTATTAATACAACATTCACCTCTGCGTTTGTCTCTCTGAGGAGTGGGGTGCCTGGTGAAGAACAAGGCAATTTCTAAGAGGTAAGGTGATTTTAAATGTTGTTGATGAAGTTGGTGTTTTTCTTTTCATTTACCAGCAGGATAATGAAATTATAATATAGTACAGTATTTTTGCTGAAAAAATAGGATTTTGCCAAAAATTGCAGCCTGACTCACAGGACTGAGTATCTGACTGAGTATCTGAATAACACTTTTTTATCAAAGAACGGGTTATACTGAATCATATTTTAACCCCTTGATGCCAGAATTTATGAAATCATTGACAGAAAATTCAAATTCTTTGACACTGGAGTATTCATAGGACTTTCTGACAAACAATGTAATATGTATGTATGTATGTGTATATATATATATGTATATATGTATATATATATATGCTCACAATCTATGTTAAACTTCTGACTTTTGTCAGAATTTCTTTCTTTTTTCTTTCTTTCTTTCTTGTTTTTTTTTTTTCTTTTACATTTCTGACTTTTTTCTCTGAATTTCTGATTTTTTTCACTGAATTTCTGAGGTAAAATCTCAGAATTTATGGGAAAAAAAACTCAAATTCTGAGATTTTATCTCAGACATTTTGTAAAAAAAAAAAAAAAAGAAAAATTCTGATAAAAAATGTCAGAATTTCTGATACAAAAAGTTTAACATTTCTGACTTTTTTGACTGAATTTCTGAGATAAAATCTGAGAATCTCTGAGTTTTTTTCGGAGAATTTCTGACTTTTTTCTCAGAAATTTTGACTTTTTTTTTCTCTGAATTTCTGACTTTTTCCCCAAAATTTCTGCCTTTTTTGTCAGAATTTCTTTCTTTTTTTTTTTTTTTTTTTTTTTTACATTTCTGACTTTTTTCTCTAAATTTCTGACTTTTTTATCCCACAATTTCTGACTTTTTTTTTTTTTTTTTTTTTTAACAAAATTTCAAGATTTTCTGAGTTTTTTTGTCTGAATTTCTGAGGTAAAATCTCAGAATTTATGGGAAAAAAACTCAAATTCTGAGATTTTATCTCAGACATTTTGGATAAAAAAAAAAAAAAGAATTTTCTGATACAAAAAGTCAGACATTCTGAGAAAAAACGTCCACATTTATTAATTAATTTTTTTTTTTAACATTTCTGACTTTTTTCACTAAATTTCTGAGATAAAATCTGAGAATCTCTGAGTTTTTTTCAGAGAATTTCTGACTTTTTTCTCAGAAATTCTGACTTTTCTTTCTCTGAATTTCTGACTTTTTTCCCTTTTTGTCAGAATTTCTTTCTTTTTTCTTCTTTTTTTTTTTTTTTTACATTTCTGACTTTTTTCTCTAAATGTCTGACTTTTTTATCCCAGAATTTCTTTTTTTTTTTTTTTTTAACAAAATTTCAAAATGTTCTGAATTTCTGAGTTTTTTTTGTCAGAATTTCTTTCTTTCTTTCTTTTTTTTTTTTCTTACATTTCTGACTTTTTTCTCTGAATTTTGACTTTTTTCTCTGAATTTCTGACTTTTTTTTCCCAAAATTTTGACTTTTTTCTCTGAATTTCTTTTTTTTTTCTCTTTTTTTTCAGAATTTTTTTTTTTCTTTCTTTTTTTTTCTCTAAATTTTTGACTTTTTTATCCCAGACTTTCTTGTCAGAATTTCTTCTTTTTTTCTTTTCTTTTTTTTTTTTTTTTTTTTTTACATTTCTGACTTTTTTCTCCAAATTTCTGACTTTTTTATCCCACAATTTCTGACTTTTTTTTTTTTTTTTTTTTTTGACAAATTTTCAAGTTTTTTTTGTCAGAATTTCTGAGGTAAAATCTCAGAATTTATGGGAAAAAAACTCAAATTCTGAGATTTTATCTCAGACAAATGAAACAAAGAAAGAAAAAAAAGTCAGAAATTCTAATACAAAAAGTCAGAAATTCTGAGAAAAAAAGTCCAAATTTATTTATTTATTTATTTTTTTTAACATTTCTGACTTTTTTCACTAAATTTCTGAGATAAAATCTGAGAATCTCTGGTTTTTTTCAGAGAATTTCTGACTTTTTTCTCAGAAATTCTGACTTTTTTTCTCTGAATTCTGAATTCTTTTTCCCTTTTTTTTTTGTTTACATTTCTGACTTTTTTCTCTAAATGTGTGACTTTTTTTAATCCCAGAATTTCTGTTTTGTTGTTGTTTTTTTTTTTTTTTTTCAAGATTTTCTAATTTCAAGAGTTTTTTTGTCAGAATTTCTTTCTTTCTTTTTTTTTTTTTTTTTTTACATTTCTGACTTTTTCTCTGAATTTCTGATTTTTTTAACTGAATGTCTGAGGTAAAATCTCAGATTTTTTTTTTTTTAACAAAATTTCATGATTTTCTGAATTTCTGAGTTTTTTTGTCAGAATTTCTGAGGTAAAATCTCAGAATTTATGGGGAAAAAAAACTCATAAATTCTGAGATTTTATCTCAGACATTTTGTAAAAAAAAAAAAAAAAAAAACGAAAGAAAGAAAGTCAGAAATTCTGAGAAAAAAAGTCCACATTTATTTATTTTTTAACACTTCTGACTTTTTTCACTGAATTTCTGAGATAAAATCTGAGAATCTGAGTTTTTTTTCCGAGAATTTCTGACTTTTTTTCTCAGAAATTCTGACTTTTGTTCTTAGAATTTTTTTTTTTTTTTTTTTTTTTACAGAATTTCTGAGATAAAATTTCAGATTTTCTGAGTTTTTTGCTCAGAAATTCAGATTTTTTTTCTCTGAATTTCTGAGTTTTTTTCCCCAAATTTTCTCTTTTGTCAGAATTTCTTTTTTTTTTTTTTTTTTTTTTTTTTTTTTTTACATTTCTCATTTCTTTTTTCTCTGAATCTCTGAGTTTTTTTCCCAGAATTTCTGAGTTTTTTTTTTTTTTTTTTTACAAAATTTCAAGATTTTCTTTTTCTCTGAATTTCTGAGTTTTTGGTTAGAATTTCTTTCTTTTTTTCTTTCTTAAAAAAAAAAAAATTCTGAGAAAAAATGTCAGAATTTATGAGAAAAAAAAGTCGGAAATTCTGAGAAAAAAAAGTCCAGATTTATGAGCAAAAATGTAAGAAATTCTGGGAAAAAAACTCAGAAATTCTGAGATTTTATCTCAGACATTTTGTAAAAAACAAAAAAAAAAGAAAAAAGAAAAGAAAGAGAAAGAAAGAAATTCTGAGAAAAAATTCATAATTTCTAAAAAAAAAAAAAAAACATAGGTATAAGGCATACCTTCTGAGAAAAATAGTCATATTTGAGTTTTTTTCTTCTGTATGACACTAATGTCATAAAGGTCTCAAAAACCGTATGTATCAAATATGATACATCAGGCGTTAAAGGGTTAAGTCTAAGTAAGTCAGAATTTATGGGCACATCTACCATTGAAAGTAGTTTTTTTTTTTTGTCTTTTTTTTCTGAATTATAATATGAAGACAAAGGTGTTGCCATAGGTGATGAATCCTATCTTTGAGATTGCTATTTTAAATGGAAATTCCTAAATGCTCTAAATTTATATCTTTCTTTGATTCTTAAATATGGAAGATGTAACTTCCATGATGAACTAAGTGATCATGCGTAGAAAGAATGAAATTAAATGTCTGCTCCAACTTTAGGGTTATATCAAGATAAATATAAAGAGAAAGCTGGATAGGAAGTCAGCGAGGTGGGATTGTTGAGGCTGGTGTTGAGCATACAGAGCTGGCAGACAAAGACAACACAACGACAGAAGAGACTTCTCTAAAAAAGATTCAAAAATGTAACGTGATTGTGATTTGAATGTGTACCATGAGAGGGAATTTGCATCACATTTATACGCTGATGAGACTTTGCAAAGGAAAACCTGGTGTGAGATGAAAGTAAAATGCAAAGTGGAGATGTTGTGTTTGTGGAGCTGTTGAACCTCCATATTACTGGAGAAGGTGAACACAGTGACTGTTTCCTGGTTCATGTTTTTCCCCCAGTGTTTATTTAGTACACTGCTAATACAATCGTGTCTTGTTTTTCTTATTTCAAGGCTCGTTTGTTCATTATTTGCATCTTATCCTGCAGTAAATTCTGCTCAACAAGTGCACGTCATACTCAAACTATGAGCAAACTATGGTCTTATGGCTGATGTGTTAGCATTTGCATAGTGACACGTTGATTTGGTTTTTTGTTTTGCTTCGCTGATACCATTCTAACATTGGGCGTCACACACTAAAATGCTAATTTTGGCTTCCTGCCATTTGGTGCTAACCAAACCTAAGCTGAAAAGCTCAGTGAAGGACACAGGTGGTTGATTTACCTATTTACTTACTCTCACCGCTCATATAAATCAGCTTTATACAGCAAAACAACAAACACACTGTAGTGAGACCCTGCAGAGCTGAAGACAGTGAGTGCCTTCATTAGGTAACAAGAAATGTTTCTGTAGAGATGTTCAATCACTGCTATTGTTGGATTATGAAGACTTTTTGTGGCATAATCTCAAGAAACCATAAAATGCATTATTGCATGTTCAACACCAAAATAAAAGAGTGATATCCCTTCCCTCTTTTGACAGAATCAACTCAACCACCTAACTTAATCGTCTTACCCACAAGGATGGAAAACTTTGAAGACAGAGGAACCATCAACTACAACAACACCGGCCACGTGCTGTACGACATATTCATCTGGTACTTCCTGCCCACTGCAGTGATGGTGCCCCCACTGGCGCTGCCGATCAACGGTCTGGTCATACGCCTGCTGCTGGGCAAACCTGGCATCTGCTGCACCTCTGAGATCTTCACACTCACCATGGCTGTGTACGACGTGTTCTTCTGCCTCATGTTTCTGGCCGAGTACATCCGTTTAACCTGCTTTCCATCAGAGGAGGCTAGCAACCTGGTAGCCTTGAGTTTTAATCTAGCAGGGGGGCCGATATTGCAGTGCTTTTTGAGTTTGGACAGCTACATGGCTGTCTGCCACCCGCTGGTCTTCATCCGGCTCAAGGATCCCAAGCTGAGGCTGTCGTTGTGCTTGGTGGTGACTGTCGTTACTGTTGTTTGTTGCTGCCTAATGAAACTCTACAGGGCCTTCAAGTGGACGTTGGTTTCTCTGACAATGGTTTATTCCACCGTGATCATATCAACCTGCAGCGTCCTGATCCTCAGGTCCCTCCACAGTTCAGGGCCTGGCAAGAAGGAGGTCCATCCAGTGAAAAAGCGAGCTTTCAGGATCGTGCTCACCTCATTAGTGCTGGTCAACGTCCTCTACTTCCCCTCGATACTCGAGTACCGGCTGAGGGAGGCTATTCCCCAGTACTTTGCTCCCTTCTCTCCCCTCACCTGTGTGAGCTACACAGTTCTCTCCATGGGCAGTTTTGTTCAGCCTCTATGTTACCTCGTCCGGACCAAGCAGCTGCCCTCTTCAAGATGTCAGGGCAGCTCCGAGGCCAAAACAAAAACTGTGGCTACGGGTTAGAGCAGCATTACAAAGGCCAAATGTAAGGAAGAGCTGGACTGTAATCTGTTGGTGGATGGAAACACTCTCATTAGTGGTAGTTTAAGTGGAAGATTATCATTTAGTGAAGTTGTATAGATGCATTAAGTTAGATAGAGGTATATTATTATATTACTATAATTATATATTAACATGTTATTATTGTTATTGCCTTTGACAAGTTATTGATGCAAGTGTGTTGCAGTTACCAGGTTTGACCACAGGTGTCGCCAAAGCTGACAAAACAGGTCGCTGAGATTTCGACCTCAAATTGAAATTTCTAAAGTTTCTGAATTTATCCACATCTTTGATTCTTTAAATATGGGAACCAGTATGTCATGTAATAAAGTTAAAGTATGTTTTTCATTATTATGAAATGTGGTCGAATGTATTTGAACTTCTGTAACGAGCGTGTTTTTAGCAGCTGTCTTTAGAAAACAGGACTCGTAAGACAGTAAATTCATTAAATATTTGACAATGTTTTATTCAATAAATCAGACAAAAGTCTCTGTTTGGCTTGGAAACAGGCATCGACTGTCAGATGCTCTAGAGAACCTGAGGCATCTGACAAATGACACTTTAATTAAAGGTGAGAACAACTGTCAGTGAAGGCAACGTATCAATATAAGTACCATTGAAGTTGTTGTTCAGTTTTGTGTGTGGATGAACCTAAATAACTCTGATACACATTAAGCTTTGTTCACCACGGGCGCTCATACAGTATGGCTTTAAATGTTGTTTAAATGCTGTGCAGGCTGTTCAACAGTTCTCACACGTGATGATAAATGTTTCGCCTTTAGGTAGTAAAAGTAAAAGACAATCTTTTTCTGTGTGCAGAGCTTTTAAACGCACATGTGACATCATCTGCACCTCCAAAGCCAATCAGGATTCAGCTCAATAAAAGTGCGTCTACCAGCAGGAAGTCCTACACATCTGTAAGCACAAATCATAATCCATGGTCGTACGTCATCAAGATATTTAAGCAGTAATTTGTAAATCAAAACAATAAAATTGTACAGAAATCCTCATATGAAACACAATCCACCATCTTAAATACAAAACGCAAAGCACTACAAATGATCAATTCATGTTACCAGCACAAATCATATGAAAATATTTTTTGTCCACTCAGCTGTCAGATTGTTAGGCACATCTGGATGAAGCTACTGCAGGTTAACACAGCAGTGCTGCTTCACATTCAGGACGTACGGTCCGACTGTTTGGAGTTTCATTCTGTTGATCACAAGAGAGTGAGTTACGCTCTGTAAACCAACGCTGTCCAACCATCAACGCCTCTCTAAAACAGATTAAACAAAAACAGTGAGGATTTACTGCAGCACTGTGAATCAGACGTGCCTCATAAAGTGTCAGCTGAGTGTGCATCCATACAAAACACTGTTACTCATATATAATTCCTGATAGTAGGTTGTAATTCCCCGACGTCATGATCCAATAAATCATCTGGACTCGTCCTCCATCATTTGTTTCTCTCTCTCTCTCTCTCTTTTTTTTAAAAAACATTTCCTTTCAGGCTGTTGGAAATGAAACGAGAGAGAACTGATGGATTTTACCCGGATTCTCCTCTAGTGCACTTCATAAGAACGACGGCTGTCTAATACAACAAAGGATAAACAAAAAGCAACTCAACGGCAGCGACGCACCGTCCTGTCGTCACGTGAGCAGGTTCTTTCAGTGTGTGTGTGTGTGTGTGTTACACATTCGTCTGGCATGTTGGAAAACAGAAATAACACATCAATCCAAAAATGTATATTCTCATTTTACAAATAAATAACACCTTTCCTTCCTGGTGGTGAAGCTCCTACAAAATGGAAGTATTATTTACACGAAAGCAGAAACACGGACGTCATGGGATCAACACGACGCC
Source organism: Caranx ignobilis (assembly GCA_021432705.1). Classification (NCBI taxonomy): domain Eukaryota; kingdom Metazoa; phylum Chordata; class Actinopteri; order Carangiformes; family Carangidae; genus Caranx; species Caranx ignobilis. The sequence goes on from MU269982.1 coordinate 2,392,643, forward strand.
TTTCAGAGAGGTTAGAGGAACAAGAGCTTTTCAAGTATTTCAAGTCATAAAATCACAACTGATCAGAGGAAACGTGCGGAGACAGAAAACAAATGACATGTTGCAAAGCTGCATGTTACCTATTAAAAAAAAAAAACAAACACTGATTAAAAACTTCCAGAAGGAAAAACAGAATCAGAGAAACGTCCTGTAAAAAACACAGAAAACAAACTGGAGTCTAGTTTTGTAAAAAAAAAAAAAAAAAAAAAATCAAACAGTGAAATCAGCTGCTGTTTATGGACAAAGTCTGAAAAACAAATCATCGTTTGGTCGAAATGTAAAAATAAAAACAGCGACTGTAAAGATTTCACACTTCTCTTTGTCGTCATGACAATAAACTGAATGATCTTTGATTTTAAGACAAATGTCGGACAAAAAGAAGATTTTTCATGATTGGACATGTTCAGTTGAGTTCATTTTATAATCTCGTTAGTTAATGGAGGAAAACACTGCAGGCGCTCAGTGATGGACGTCGTCATTCATTACAGCTCCAACAGAAACGTAGCGTCCACTCCACAGACGGACAGAGTCGCTCAAAGCGTTTAACACATCAGGCGACATTTTTAAAAACACATTAAACACTTTTCTTTTTACGACAGCGCTCAGTTGAGCTGCGTGTGTGTGCGCATGTGTGTGTGTTGAAATATATATGATTGACACTGTTTATTTGTACATGCACATCTTCTACACTTGCACTTTGCGATTGATTATTTGTTGTAACTGTATTGTAAATATCTGTTGTGAAGCACATTGAGTCTGCTTTATAAATAAAGTTTGAATTGAATTGAACACTGAGCTGCTTCGCTGCAGCTTCTCACTGGTAAATGTGTGTTTTTCTGGGACCGTGCGCTGGACAGAGCAGGAAACACACGATACACAGCAATAATTAAACCAATTAAAGATCATTCTGTGGCACGCTCATCGGACTGGAAGCACAAAGTTCCCAGAACTCCACGCCTCCAAATCACTTCATTTCATTTTTGTTTTTTTTTTACAAACACTTCATCTGTAGATTCATTCAAAGCCGAGCGTGCGCCTCAACGTGTGCACGAAAACACCTCCGACGAGTTTTGTCACTTTCAGGTGAAGCAGTCCAAGAACACGGCAAAACCAGCAGACACACAAACATCACGCACGTACTTCCCCGCTCGGTGCGGCTCATGTGTCGGCCATCTTCCCGTGCACGCGGAAGCGGTAAAGACACGTGTATTTGACGTGACCCCAGTTACTGAGCACACGAAGCTCCACCACTCTGTAAACCTCGCCACTCGGGCTCTGCAGGAGAGAAGAAGAAGAAGAAAATAAAGACAGAGAGTGAGTGAGTGCACGGATGAAAGTGAAGTGAGTCAGCTGAAGGTTCAACAGGAGCAACAACAGCTCATGCCGACCTCAGATCTTTTATATAGAACAGGAAGTCAGCGTTATTCTGTAAATATCACGGTGTCACTGTCACTTACAGGAAGCTTGAAGGTCTGCGTCGGCTCGCTCTGCTCGTCGTAGGTGAAAGTCCCCAGCAGCGTGCCCTCCTCCGTGTCATTCTTCATTCCCTGGGAAAGAGAGAGAGAGAGAAATCACAGTGTCAGAGTGGAGACTGTTGGAGCCTCTGAGTGAGTGATGAGACGTCTGCAGCTCTGTCTCACGACACGTTCACGTTTATTAACACAACTACTGGAGCCTGGAGGCAAATTCATGTCTCTGAAAACTTCATCATCGATACCAACTGGAGCTCCAGGTCATTTACATTCATGTCTACATATCTGGGATCTGTGGTTTCTGATGTCGGCGTTGTTATGACGTCTGAGTGAATCTGTAAAACAAACCGCCGAAGCAGTTCTGGACAGTAAATGAGTCACGACGTGTCACGCTGCCTGTCTGTCATTGGAGCGCTTACATAGACTTCAAAGTCTTTGGGCGCGGAGTCGATGCGGCCGGTGGGGGAGTTGCAGCGCGGCAGGTGGTCCAGCGTCACGTGAGTTATGGTGATGGGGTGAGACAGAGAGATGACGAGGGTTCCCTCGACGCCGTGAAACGCCCAACACTTCCCTGGGAGCAAGACTGGGTAACCCTAGAGGGGAGGAGGGAGGAAGGGAGGGAGGGAGGGAGGGAGGGTCGAGAGGAGACACACTTAATAATAATCTTCACGCACTGAGTTGATGGGGACTGGAACAGAAAACAGTGAGGGAGGAGGTGACAGTGATGATGATGATGATGATGATGATGATACCTGGATAACGGTGCGGGGGCTTTCAGATGGATACCACAGGGGGAAACCAAACAGGGTCACACACGCTGAGCGAATACGGTACGTCTCCGAACACCTGGTGCTGATCACGCTGGCACCTGTGGAGGCGAAGGGCAGTGATCAGTTCAGAGTTCAACCAGCCGCAGCACAGCGTGTCAAACCGGACAGGAAGTTGATCCTGACCTTGAGTCTCCAGGGCGAAGTCGGCCATCTTGTCCGCCATGGGGCGTCCAGAGTCTGCGACGCCGCCTCTGTCGCTGAGCCTGAGAGCGTCGTGCTCCTGATACACAGACACACACAGCACGTAATCACTGATGTGTACTGACAGAAATAAACACGGAAACGCATTCAAGTGAAACTGGATCAGATGAAACCACATTCAGAAGTCTGATCCAGAAGCAGCGCAGAACACCACACGACACAGGATGTTCCCTCAGCACATAAATATCCTGTGCTCATGTTCAGATGAGTCGTGTTACAGCGTCTCTCCACCGACCTTGATGCGATCACTGAGCCATTTCTCCATGGCCTGTTGCAGTTCTGGGGTCAGCTCGGTCTGGACAGGGACAGCGCTGGGATCAGGACCTGGGGCTGGAGGAGGCATCAGCTGGATGGATGACAGCTCCTGGACCAGCTACAGGACAGAGGCAATCAGGTCATCATCACACAGAGTCGACAGCTTAAAAGACGGACAAGACCAAAACCACCAAAACCAGTACCTGAGCGTTCTGGGCCTCCAGAGCCTGGATCCTGAGGATGAGGGCGGCAGCAGAGGAGCGGCTGCCGGTCTGATAATCCTCCATTTGTCGGCCCAGACCGGCCACCTCCTGCTCCAGGCGCAGACGACTCTCCGAGTCCATGACCTCCAGCCTCGCCTTCACATTCTGCACGTCCTGCTGTACTTGCTCCTGCACCTGAGAGAGAGACAGATGTGTGCTGGCGTCAGGACCGACTCAGGGTCACAAGGAAAAGATGAATCCAACCTACTTCACTTCCTTATCGTTAATTTACCTGGACAGATTTTTTCTGTTCTTCTTACATTCAACATTTTATAAAATCAGATCCATTTAACAGAAGAAGTTCTGTCGAAGTTAGACAGTGATAAAATCTCTGCACTTCTCCTTCACCACCACTAGATGTCACTGCAGCACAGCTCAGTTTTCATCCTCACCTCACACATGGAGCAAGTTTGTTAAATCTGAGTCAGTGTGTGAGGAAACAGAGAGAGAGAGACTGTCTCACCTGTGCAAACAGCTGGTCCTGCTGCTGCTGCAGCTCCGCCTGCAACCAAACACACACCTCTGAGTTGCAGCTCAACCTCATCTGCCAGTTTGTGATAATAATCTGCCTTAGATTTGGTGGATGAGTAGAAATCAGGCCACATGATCAGATTTTACTTGCAAAAGAGCCGACGGTCTGTTTCTTACCAGAACACGCTTCATGTTGGTCTCTACAGCAGCTGACACAACAGCTGGATCCTGGAGGGACAAAAGGACTGTTGTTACTGCTGAGGTCACTGAACAAAGACTTTTCATGGAAACATCCTCAAAACAAAAAAGGTGTTTCTCAGAAGCAACTCTGTGCATTAAACATGAAAGCTGCTAAATATCATTCTGTGCACTGAGCTAAGTCTGAGGATCTGAAATGACTGAGACAAGACAAACATGTACGAACACACACACACACACACAACCAGGAGGACGTGCAGTGAAACCCTACCACCACAGGCGTGTGATGCACGGTGCTGGGTTGAGCAGGAGGAGGAGGAGCAGGGACGGGGACGACAGGTTGAATCTTGGGTTTGGTCTGTGTGGTCTGACTCTTTGTGACACTCATGCGGGAGAAGAACGAGGTCAACAGAGGGAGGAGCAACCAAACACCTGCAGAAAACAGGAGGAACGATGCCTTCAGAAACACAGTCTGCACAAAGATCAAAGGCCCTGTCATGTGAAACCTGTAATGACATTTTCTGTGAGTCACTCAGACACAGTGAGGTGGAGCCTCACGCAGAAAAACTCAGCACACGAGCAGAGGCGGCCAAGAAGTGCTGCTGCATGAGTCACACACTTACGTCTATATTAACCATCTTCCTGGGGGAAACCCCACATAGTACTGCTCTAAGGTGTCTGGGTGGGTGTGGTTGGACCGTCACTGTCACTCTACAGGAAGGCCTGCTAGTCTTTACAAGGATAAAACTTCACTTACAGACAGAAATCTTTTAAACTCAAGAAATCTTGCAGGTTTGTGAACGTTACATCAAATTTAGTCTGGTCTTTGAATCCTCTGAAGCGACACTAACAGGTTATATTTACCTTACTGATGAAGAAACATGGAAAACAAGACTGTAAAAATCAAAGCACAGCATAATCCAACATCCTCGTGGATAATGTTTCTGTTACTTACACAGAAGGAGGAGGAGGAGGAGGAGAAACACACCACAGACCTTCTTCATGCGACTGCTGAGCGAGGCATTAGCTGTGGGACGAGAGGAGAAGTTGTTGTGAAGGGATTGTGATAAGCTGGTGATTGTGAAAACACAAACCTCCTGGCACGTGAAAGCCAACGGTTTAACGGTGGCAGGAAAACAGGCGTAAGCACCAGTGCACTGTGGACGTCTTCGTACATGTGCAAACTTCAGGACGTACCTAACGCTGTCATTGCTTTTGATTCTGCTGCCACGGCCATCGATGAGGCTGAGTCTGTAAAAACATATCAATAAGTGATATTAATATATGATCATGTACAGATACATTGAAACACACGTGCACCGCAGCAGCGCTCACCCTTCAGACTAACGAGGGCACTGCTGATCCTGCTTCCATATCCAGGGCTGGGAGCCCCGTTGTTGCTGCTCATCCTGTTACTGCTGGGGGCAGCTGTGGGCTTCCTGTACGTCCCCTCAGAGGACGAGTACCCCGAGCTGTCCACTCCGCTCTGACTCAGCTCCTTGTGGTTGGGTCTCAGGTGTAATCCTGGCCTGCTGGAGCCGTACGGTCCAGTGTACGCGGTGTATGAGCTCTTCTCTGGAGGCGCAGAGTGGCAGCACGTGGGCGTCTGACTCCGGCCCGATGACGGAGTCAGGGCCGGCCGAGGGGTGGCTGTGGAGGAGACGTAGGGTGCGGTCCTCATGGTGGACTGAGACTGGGGGCTCAGGGGAGGACTCAGGTCTGAGGGGCAGAAAAGACCAAAACTTAAAGACCACTTCACATTTTAACATTGATCTGAGTCCAATACTCAGAGATTAAAGTATAAAACAGAGAAAAGCTGTGAAACCTCACACCTGCTCTGAGACGTCCCAGCATGCAACACTTTGTCCCTACCCGTGTTTCATTCATGCTATTATTACTTTTGTGTTGACAGGAAATCATGTCATGCTCACTCTTGAGCAGATGTTGTGTGTGTGTGTGTGTGTGTGTATTTTAATCCTACCATCAGACTGGCCTTCAGTGACGGGTGTGTCCGTGCTGGGTGAGCTAGCATTGCTGTTGGCTCGGCTGGACGTACGGGAGGCGGCCTTCTTCCCTGCCTTCTTCTTGAAAACCCTGCAGAAAATGAACAGCAACACAAACACGCAGGAGGAGAAAGGATTACTGGAGGAAAAGTGACGATTGCTTCACATTAGAGTTTGCAAATCAGGCTTGATGATCAAAGTTCAGGCCTCACACACACACACACACACACGTGCACGCAAAGTTACGTACTTGACAGGGTTTTCACGGTAGGAAATGTTTGTCACGCTGCTGGAGTCAGATTCTTCATCTGAGTTGTAGTAGCCACCAGACACCAGGCGAGAACTTCTACGAGACATGGCTGAAAGACAAACAGCGTGAGAAATGACCTGTCAACACAGAAAAGCTGCTGTAACGTAAGACCAAGAGAACCGCCACGCTTCACATGCGGCGACCCGGAAATGTGCAAAACTTGGCATATTTATGAAACTGGTTATAAATAACTGCATTAACCTCCTGCTGCGGTCGGACAGAGACGCTGTTGAGCAGCAGCATCTTATCAGTAGCACACCGTTGCTACTAGCAACAGTAAATAATAACAGTGGTGGATGTGGTGGAAGCAGGAGACGCAGCAGCAGCTAACGCCGTCACAGACGTATCAGCAGCACAGTGAGTCAATGTGTTGCAGTAACAACAGAAACAGTAACAGCAGAACCAGGAGCTGCAGCCGTTTCAGTATTGATTATCATTGATTAGTGGCAGCGCTGGCAGCGTCAGCGGGAGTTTAAAGTGGCACCGGTGACGGCTGATTCAGCGTTGTCATAAAAAGCACTAAATCTCTGACAGATGCTCTCGTGGTTAATCTCAGCCACCTGTAAATCCAACTAATCTACAGCAGCCGTCCTGCTGCTCACACACTCGCTGAGCCTGACGGGGTGTGAATCAAAAAAGAGATACACACAACATCCAAACAAATAAACACATGCAAATGAACACAACGGCAGATTCTGTTCGCGTGCTGTGGCTCAGAGACATTCAGAGCACGGACGGTCTAAAAACAACCCTGCAGAAAGACAACACACACACACACACACACACACAGGCAGCGTACCTGCACTGACCCAGCATACTTAAAGTGTATAAAAATATCACAGTTTTGCAGCCGACGATGTGGACGACGAAGAGAGAGAGAGAGAGAGAGAGAGAGAGAGCGCGCAGCCTGATCCCACGGCCGTGTTTGTTAGAAAGTCTGCACAGGTTTAACTTTCGAACACACTGCCATCCCAGAGATTATGTAACAGGCGTGTTAAAGCTGAGCGATCTGATTGGTCAAAGACGTGCTCTCACAGTGCAGATAATCAGCATAAACTCACAGCTCACAAGCTTAACTACTTGTGGTGCTAACTCCTGCGGCGGGTCTGACGTTCTCACTGTTGATGCCTCTGTGAGGGCAGCGTTTACTGCCACAGCACACGACGGGGGGATTCATCACTGTGACTGTGTTGGTTACACACTGTTTGTTTTCACTTACTGCACGAGAAACGCTAAAAGCAACAGGAGTTTGAAACTAATCCATGTTTATACTGCTGGTGAAAGACAGGAGCGTCCAAGGGTCCCGTGCTGCCAGATGTCCCTGCGAACTTTCTCCACGTGGGAAAAGAAAAAGCAGGAAGTAGGTTGAGAAATCGTTAGGATGCATGTCATGACACGGTGACGTCAGGTAGCACGCACAGATTCAGCATCAGGAAGAAAATGCAACAACCTGAACCTCTGTGATCCAGTCCTGTAAATCAACAGCGTACCTGCCCTCGCCCGATAAAGACGACCCGAAGGAGCCGACCTGGTGAAAGTTTGTTTTCGGTCTTCCGCTGCAGTCGAGCGGTGACTAATCCATCCGTGCGTCTGAAAAGAGCGGCAGAAGATGACAGAAAGGGAAGCTGTGGCCGTATGTACCCAGCACACGGAGACAGGAAGTCGGTGTGACAGCAGATACGCACACAGAAACCTCCCCCTCGTCTGAAGGGCGTGGGGGCTTCATATTTCCCAATTTGTAAAATTACATTACACCAGCTCAGGTCAGGTGAACGTGCGCCGCGTTGCTACGTTCACGCTCCACATGTTGTTGTTTCCTCCTCGAGCTCGTGCTGTAACCTTCACTCTGCCGTGACGACCCAACCATTACCACCGGCCGCGGATGTAAACGGCTCCTGCATTTCAGTTTGCATGTTACCCTCTGACCCTGGTATCCTAGGAGATTTTCAATACAGGCCCCCAGTAGGCTTAGCGTCAATTGATTTGATTGATAAGAGACATTTGTCCACACACACACACACACACACACTTCGAAGCCGTTAAGCAGGCCGTGTGATTTAGCACAAGACAAACAAACAAACAAACAAACAGCAGCAAGGGTCACAAATATTTTGAATCCACAGCAACAACAGCGGTTGAGAGCGCACGGCGCCTGCCGCACGCACCTCTTTCCTCACAGCACATCAAGAGGCTTTGGCTCAGAGCGCAGAGAGGGGGGCAGTTTGCACTTTAATTCCCTCAAATCCTTCCTCCTACTTTAAATGCCGCCTCGGCGCAGCCTAGCGCAGCACTTTTCACCCCCCTGCCCCCCTCCTTGAACATACCAACCCCCACCTCGCTGGAGCAGAGGACACCCACTGCACAAAGCGAGCTCTGCTCCTGGACAGTTATTCTCACTGAGAGACGGTAGAGAGCATCTTTTGTCTTGGTCAGTCTAATAATCATAATATTGGACTTCTGTGTGTGTGTGTGTGTGTGTGTGTGTGTGTGTGTGTGTGTGTAAAAGCCATGAACAGGCAAATATCCACAGCAGAGAGGGAAACCTGTCTCTGGTCCTGTGGGAGTCATGTGCCGCTGGAGGCACCGGCCCTGTGAACCATCACAGCTACACCTGCTGCTGCTACACCTCTGACACCTGCAGTGTTTAACACTCAACCGAACCTGCCACCCGGCCTTACCGCCATGAAGAGACAGCAGCAGAGAGGCCACCCGGCCTTACTGCCACGACAAGACAGCAGCAGAGAGGCCACCCAGCCTTACCGCCACGACAAGACAGCAGCAGAGAGGCCACCCAGCCTTACCGCCACGACAAGACAGCAGCAGAGAGGCCACCCAGCCTTACTGCCACGACAAGACAGCAGCAGAGAGGCCACCCGGCCTTACCGCCACGACAAGACAGCAGCAGAGAGGCCACCCAGCCTTACTGCCACGACAAGACAGCAGCAGAGAGGCGCCAACATCTGGCACAAGCTTTGCGTGCCAGGTATGTTCAGCGATCTGCCCACAGGAAGTGAACTTAAAGCTAAACTCAAGAGTGAAACTTGCCTCCTGAACTGTGCTGAGCTGCCTGTGTGTGTGTCTGTGTGTGTGTGTGTGTGTGTGTGTCATCCCTTTCATATCTCACATCCCCCTGCAGGATTCACAGGTAATGAACTCATGTTGTTATAAACAAACGTATCCTGGTGACACCACGACAGGAAGTTAAAACACACACGCACACAAGTGCAGATGTACGAGCACGTCTGAGCTTGAGCTGCAGCTATAAAACGTCAACCTGACAATAGACTCAAAAGTAAACACCATAGTAATCAGATTACTGCTGCAGCTCTGTCAGGAGTGCTATACAATCTCACCGGATCAAACTCTGAGGGAGCACAGATTGGGACGTAGAGATGGTGTTTGCTCAGGGCAGGGCAGGGCAGGGCGGGGCAGGGGAGCTGTAACTGCTCCAGTATCCTGACCACTGACACTGGCAGGGCACAGACAAAGACTTAAAATGACACGGGAGCACAAGAACAGAGCAGTAATGAGAGAAATAGCTAGAGCAGATAGACTGAGACAAAGCCTCTGGGGAGGGGGTGGGGAGAAAGGTAGAGAAAGACAGCGGGCAGCGCAACAAAAAGATGAAAGCCTGGACGGTGGACAAAGGGATGAAATGACACACACAGGGGAATGTGTGTGAAACACTGCCGCTGGCTTTAACGCCAGTGAGGGAGTTTGACTTCGCAGTGAGTCGAGAGAAAAAAAAAAAAAAAAAAAAAAGTGCAGGAATGAAAGATTGAAAGGGGGGAGATAAAAAAAAAAAAAAAACGAGAGGAAGGAGTGGGCAAAGACAGGAATGCCGCCGGGAATTCATCTTCATCAAACCACAACTGCCTGGCAAAGGGGTTTAATGCTGCGAGGCTAAGTTTAGGAGACTGCCAGTGTAATGTGACTCAGGCATAGAGAGCAGCTGAGTCATCTGTGGGCACTGGCTCCTAGACAAATTACCCCAAGGCCTTAGTAAAGTAGAAGGGGACGGGAGGGGAGGGGGGGGGGCACTAACTACAGTCATCTATCTAACAGGGTCTGGTAGCATCAACACGAACCAGATGTTTGCATCATTTGTCGTCCCTCTAACGTCCCGGGCCAAAACCAGGCTGCAGCCTCCTCCTCAAAAGTTGTAGTTTGTTATAACTGATTAAATAACATCTCACTTTATTTCCAACAATGTTTAGATTTATCATTTATTAACCAATTCTTACTGCAACATCCTGATCTTAGTGCTATTGATTAGTAATTCATTAGAAGTGAGTACTTACTTAGTAGTAGTACATAGTATACTCATATGCAGTACAAAAACAGGAGCTCTCTCACTTTCAATCTAAAACTAATTAAATATTAATTTCCCAAAAGTTGCTTTCCACAATCCTAAGACAAACCTTTGTCCATTGTTGTTTGCTAAATTCTCTAGTTTATCCTAGCTGAGCACTAGCTGCAGTACTACAAGCTGTAATGACACAGCATGGGCTTTTGTTTTACTCCTAACAAACACTGTGCAGTAAATACCTGCAAACTACAGGAGAATAAAAGATGAAAACAATACTGAAATAATATTATTAAGTGTTGCAGTGTAAGAGAAATATCACTGCAGTTAATGTTAGTCTTGCTAAATAAAACCAGCGCACAGTTGCAGTACAGTTTAGCTAGTTAGCAGTTTAGTTTAGCTTAGTTGGATTTGTTTCAAGTATTTGTTGACAAAGCCAATTTTGAAAAAAACAAAAACCATTGTACAGAAATACTTTACTGACTCGGTCAACATGGAGTTGATGTATTGAATAATATATATATATATATTTTCTATATATAACAGCGTAGACATCGACGTGCTGTGAAAGTATTTATGAGGCGTAACAAGCTAGGCTACATAAACAAACTAACGGTCGCCCATCAACGCAGCAGTTGGTTAACTGACAACAGCATCCTGGAGTAAAAACATACAACGGCGCTCATAAAGTCAGATTATGTGGCCGTTATTAAACTTCAGCTGGACTCTGTAAACTCAGCTGTCCTCAGTTTACCTCTCTTGTGTTGTGAGGTCTGCCGCCGCTGAACAAAAACACCACGCCAACAGCCGGTTGGACTAAAAACTGTCAAATTCTCCTCTGCCAGGAAACGATAATCTCCTCTTCGGTTCGCTCGACCACCGAGAAACCACTGAGCCGTTTAAAGAGACATCTCTCCGGCGTTCAAACTATGATAAAGTGCAAAAAAAAATAAAAATAAAATAATAAAACAGCAACTTAACTACGGATGAATTCCCTTAAGTTAAGTCAGGAGCTGGATGGCATGTGGGATGAAGCAACGAGACAGGCGGACGCTTGTCGTGACAGCTCGGAGGTTTTCGTCGCTACTATGTTGACAGTAGCTTCGGCAAGCTAACGGGGCGAAGACACGCACTTCCGGTTCTGGTTTACAAAATAAAAGTTCTGGTTTCAGAGATTTTCATTATTGTTTCATAAAACAGATCAGATTTAACAAGCTTACACTTACTGTATACTGTACACTCATTTATTTCGGCTCGTACATGCTATAGTTGTCCAATTGATTATTTCAATCCAAATCCAATCTTTAAACTGAAAGCTTTTTTTTTAATCACATTTTTTTCGCTCGCGTACAACTATGAAAAATGCTTGTTTAATTTGGTCTTATTATATTTTATTATGATTTATTTGCACCACAATACATTTTCACCAGGAAATAGCGTACAACTCATACGCACCACCACACACCTTCCTATTCTTCTTGTACACGACCATAGCGATGATGTTGGACACTTGGAAACTATTTCCGGTCTCTCTCTGACAGTTCAAGCCACAGTGAATCTGACCATAATGTAAGTCGGTGCCCCCTCTAGTGGTGAGATGTGTGCTCTCTAGAAAACGCTCTCCTTTTGGCTGCTATTCAGGTCTTCAGACACACAGTGGCGCTATCTGCCCATGAATAACTTATGTCCTTAACCTTACCACACTGTGTAATTGAAAAAAAAAACACCAATATAAAAATATTATTGCAGAAAATTCATCATCATTGCACCTGTTCATCTTGTTACATTCAATACTTGCAACCATGTAATATTTATTGGCTGAGCTTCAGTTGCACATGAAGCTGTAATATGTGAGATACCCACTCACCTGCGAGCCAGCTACATCTAATGTACCATAGTCTAACACAGCATTACAACAAACTGTAGCTGGCAGGTACAAAAGGAAGCTAATAAACCATAACAATGAGCCACACTGACTACAAAATGAAGCATCATGAATATAACGAGCTAATTACACTTGGGTATTATTTCCCAGACATGGACTTTATATAAAACCTTTAATTGATTAAGGAACGAAACACCAGTGGCAGGTAATTCAACCAGTCAAGGTCAAACCTCTCAGAAGTAAAAGACGCCAGGTTTTGTTATTGTTCCTTTTGGTCTGTTTTGCCACACGTGGGGGACAGAAACCACCCCCCGAAACACAACAAAAATGCTTTTAAGGAAACCCCTCTGGGCTTTGGTACTCTGTATTGCAAGAAGCCCAAAATAAACCCAATCTGACCTTATCACTAGGCAGACAAGGTCCAGGCGGGGGTGGGGGTGGGGGGCTGGGGGGGCAGAGGGAGAGAGGGAGGGATAATTCTTTATTCCAACAGGTCATTTTTTTTAGAGGGGGAAAAAGAGCTCAGAAATGCGTCTGGTATGTCCGGATTGTTCCGTATTTGATAAATAATTTCACAGGGTCTGGAGACTATCAGCAGCACAGGCAGGACCCCTGACCCCGAAGCTTCGCCCAACACAATGTGTGTGTACGGACTGTGCGTGAACGTGTGCGCGTTTGCGCGTGTGTATTTACGCCTGTTGAACCCATTGTCTCCAAGTCTGTTATCATTATGCAGCAGTTTCCTCTGGCTGGGGTGACGGAGAGAGAGAGGGGGGGGGGGGGGGGGCAGAGAAACAGGAATACACTCAATTATCAGTTGCTCAACAATGAAGAGTCTATGAAGTTGACAGGCTCATCATTGCTCTCAAGGCCGCTCCGCTGACTTTCAACCCATCATGTTTTATGCACTCTTTCATGTCGGCCATGTCCGTCCTCTATTCACCTCAACAACCTCACACACACACACACACACACGCACACACACACACACACACACACACACACACACACACACACCCTGCTTATCTGCCAAGCTGGTGCCCCAGACACAACCACAGTAAGTAAACAAACAGTTGACATCATGGCTACACACACACACACACACACACACAAGCTTTCCCATTCCTGGTCTGAAGTCACTGGGTTGGAATGTGATCAAAAATAGAGTGAGAGTGAAATGTGTGCATGTTTGTGTGTATGTGATGGATGTGTGTGTTTTTTTTTTGGTTTGTTTGTTTTTGGCACCAGGAGTGTGTGATGGGTGGGGAGTGTGACGGTTGGGGTGTTGGGTGATGGTGTAAAAGGGGGTGTGAAGAAGTGGTGAAGATGGGGGCAACATAGCAGGAGTGGAAAAGGAGGTGGGGGGGGGGGTGAGAGAGTGAAATCCGTAAACAGATGGGGGGACACACCTATAGACAGTGACACACACTGCCCACACACACACACACACACACTCAGCGTGAGTCATCACCATCAGCTGTGTCTTATCAGGGCAGCACTTAGTAAAAATGCACCAGTCACAACACAGACTGCACTGACACACACTGTACTGCAGGTGTGTGCATTGTATAAGGTTCACATTAGGCAAGTCACAGTGTTTACACACGCTAACTTTTATTTACAAGACAAGTGCACCGAGGGCCTGGATGAGTGGGAAGAGCTGTTCATTCAGCTGATGTGCAAATACAACGTAGATCCACATCTGAAGCTGATATCTGATATCTTGTCTCCTACTCATCATCTCTTCTATCAAACACTGACCGCACACACTGTAGCGCAGGTGTGTGCATTGTATGGGTTTAATATCACATAAGGCCCAGTGTTTATACGTGATGACTTCTATTTACATGACAAATCTAACGAAGGCCTCATGTGTTTGTTTTGTTTCTGGATGAACACGAAGGGATCTTTCATTCGGCTCATGAACAAATACAACGTAGGTCCATATCTGAAGCTGATATCTGATCTTGTCTCTTACTCACCACTTCCATTAAAGACACATCAACCTGAGCACAGCAGAAACAGCGGGGAGATGATAAATGACCAAGTAAAGTTCCCATCTGAGGAAAACCTAAGACCTTCCCCTATACATATTACATTTCAACCTCTTATAATTTCACTAAAATCGTCATTAACGTATTCAAAATCTCCCAAACATCGACATGCTACACCACAGTAAACATGTCAGCATGTTAACCTGAGCATTTACCTCACAGTAACACTGGGCCAAGTTCACCTGAGCACTGAGAAACTGGGACATAGGTTTCAATACAGATCAGAATCAGAATCAGAAAACATTATTGATCCTCAGGGCAGAAATTATGTTACACATTGCTCCAAGAATAGAGAATATGAAGAGAGCAAAGATTAGATAATATAAAAACAGAGATAAATGTATGTATATACAAACACATGAGATGAATATATACACAACATTAGCACTGCATGATAGACAAAGAGAACTGTAGCAACACGTGCACAACGTTATGACACATTTTGACTTTATAGAAAAAGTGTATTAAAAAAGTTAAAAATTACTTTTTCAGTTAGATATTGCATGTGGACAAATCATGATGTTGATTAAAATGCAAACTAATTGTCCGACCATAAATAAAATCTAAGGAAATGATATGTTCCATATGCAATAATATGAATATATGAGAAAACTAGAAACGTCACTGAGTGTCGGCTCAGTGAGGAACAGAGCAGCAGTGAAGAGCAGGCAGAGTATTGACAGGTTCAGCAGGAAGCCTTATTCCATAGGGTGCGTTTGATATATGTATGTTGCAGTGACAGTGCAGAGTGTCTGCCTGACTTGTCTGTCTGTCTGCCTGAACCGCCTCACAGGCTCCGCTCCATTTATTCTAGGTCACATTCGCTAAATATTTTATGGTGCAAGTCTGGTGAGAAGCTTTAAATTTAGATGGGTAAATCTGGGATGGAGTCCAGACATCTATGGCCATCACCTGGCCTCCCACCTTTTACAGAGAAGCAGAAAAACTGGTTCATGAAATACCTCCACGGCCATTATCATCATCATGTGTCTTTCTTTAGGCGTCCTTGGGCAACAGCCTATAAATGGGCCCACTCACTCTGGCACTGGAAGTGATAAGGCAGGATATGAGAGCCCACCCATTTTCTGTTTTTAAATGAAATCTACAAAGCAAACAATAATGTTGAAGTTTATCTGATGAATCATCAGAGATCAGAGGCTGAAAACATTGAAGTCCACACAAAAAAATGTAGAAAAACCACCTGCCATCTTGCGCCTTGCATAAAAACAACCTCTGACAACCTGTGGGGTGGCCCCTGTGCTGTGGCCCCTCACTGCCACAGCCATGACCGTTAAGCGTCAGTGGGGTTTCCCTCATAGAGGTAATAAAGACAACTTCCAATGAATTTGCTGATAAAGTTTCCATGTTAGCTGCTCCCAAAGAATGCCCGAATGCTCAGAGTTTCATGAGAAAGCCAGGGGACATTTCCACCTTCAACTCTGTTTTCCTGCAAGGAAGATGACAAAGTCTGACCTTTGTAATTTTTGGAATGTGCTGGATGGAATAAACAGGATGGATTTTCCTTCCATAGCAGCCAACAAGCACTTTCCGCAAAACAATGTACTTAAAGGGACAGACAGGTCTTTGCCTGAGGTGGGTGGGGGGGGTTTACAACACAGCATATGACACCCTCTATTCTTAGACCCTTCAACAGAACCACAGAGTCCCAATCACCACTGTTATTCATAAAATCTGGGTAAATGAGACATGACTGATGCTGTAACGTGCAGTAAACTCAGAGGAAGATGTGCGAAAAAGCAAAGAAAAACCTGATCATGACCAATATAGGTCATGTGAAGAGCTCAAGTCAACTTCATGACATCATCCCGCAGCACGGCACACATTTTAATCTGCTGAGCCACAGCGAGTGGCCCCGTGTGGTCAGGCTTAAGCCACTGTGAGACCAGTGTGACAGCGGCATAGTGCAGGTTTAATCCGCTCCCAGTCAGGCAGGACACTGACCTCACTGCTCTGACTTCATCAAGGTGAGTCAGAGACGTCTGAGAGAGTGAGTGACGGCTGTGGAGGAGGAGAAAGAGAAGGAGGAGGAGGAGGAGAAGGAGGCGTATTATGGTAACAGATGTACACATGCAGCATGTCGCAATACCAGCATCTTTAAGTCTAATGCTGCACTGATGATGAATTCTATTCTTATCAATGGATCAAACAACAAATCTAATACAAGTGGCGTCTTCGTAGCATCAATTAATCATCACACTCATTTCCGGCACCTACAAGCAGTCGTTTTAGGAAAAAAAAAGTTACAGTACGCTATATATGAAGCACTGAAGGCAAACACAACATTAGCATCTACTGGTAAACATAGCAGAGCATTTAGCTACTAAAGATATTTCCCTTATGAGTTTATGGAGACTAAAAACGGAGCTCATAAAAGAGCAAATACTCAACGAGGTTCATCATGTGTGTGGAAACACAACTCCAGTTGTTAACGCTGCTCTGCGTCGGGTGGATTTGTGAATGGTAAATGATAAAATCATCACCACAGCGGCTTCATGAAGACATAACTTCATGTGTTTACATCTTGTTTGCTTTTCCCGCAAGTGGCTTTATGGTTACGCAGTGATAAAAGTGTGTGTGTGTGTGTGCAGACAGAGCACACTTTACACACTGATGTATCACTTCACGTTCCTGTCTGTGTGTGTTGTCTGGCTATCTTTCTGGGGACCTTTCCGGGACATTGGGGGAAATGAGGACGTGTTGGCCAGTCACACCTTCGAGGAGCTGCTTTCAGACTAACACCTGGTTTTATGACCATAGGTGTGTGTTGTGCATTTTAGTGCAATGGCTGACGTTAAGGTTAGAGGCTACAGAATGCAGCATGTCCTCATAAAGACAGAAGTATGAACATGTGTATGTCCATGTGGGACGGACTGAAGAGAAGCATGCAGACACAAGACGAGACAGAGTGTGTGTGTGTGTGTGTGTGGTGCAGGGGCCACTCAGTCCTTGTCAGATATTGTCACTTATTAACCAAGGCCTCCCTGCAGTCTCGCCAGTGGGAAATTCTTTATCAGTGACATCACAGGTAGTGGACAGACAGACAGACAGACGGGGAGGGAGGGAGGGAGAAGAGGCAGCGACAGTTTCACGCAGCCACAGGCTCCTTAAAAGGAGAAGTGTGTTGTTTTTCGTTTCGGTCCACATCATCTGCACTTCCTCAGATTGTCCTGAGGATGAGTCGACCGCTGCACGAGTGCCACTCACCTCAATGTTAGTCTAAAAGCCACAGAGAAGAATAAACGACCTGAGAGTTATATTTTTACCCAGGGAGTGGGTGTCAATGCTTTGTCCAAGTACGACTGCTGCTCACAAGCCGCCGCATGTACAGATGTCCCCCAGCTACACTGCACAGGAATACTAAAGCTTAACCGTTAAATTAGTTACAGCTTCCACATCACTGTAAATCATTTCACAACTGATGATGTTTTTTTGGCAGTCAACCTCATGGACAATGCCAGTGATAAAGAAATTATAGCTGTGCTGTTTTGGATTGATTGAGCAAAGTGGGATTTTTCTAATTATTATTTCTAAGCCTCTGAGGGCAGCAGGATCTCTCAGCTTCTGACCCTCTGTGACTAATGTTGACAAAGTGATGATTTTACAATCAGGACTTTATCCATTGTTATGTTTTTTTTTAATTTACAGGATGCTCAGTGTGTTTGACTTCCTGTTTGGAGTGATCTAACCTATACGGATTGATATGTGTTGGTTGCCTGTCTGACAACTGGTTCTTTTAAAAACTGACTGTACACTTAAAAGCTACGAAATACAACAGTGTATCCAGGAAGTGCATCTCAAAAAATTCAGAAAACAGAGAAAAGAATAGTTAAGAGAAGAAGAGAAAAAAAAGTAAAAGTTAAAGGAGAAGTGCAGTTTTTTACAACCTGGACCTTATTTCTGGCACAAAATACGGTCGTTTACTCACCAAATATAACTTTGGTGTCATTCGGAGTCCGTCAGACGATATTTGCTCTCAGCAGCATGAGCCTCCATTTCCTTCTCCAGCCTATCCTGCAGGCTCTTGGCCCACTATCTGGCCCTGAGGACTTCAGCTTCATACTTCTGAGTGTCTTGGTATGAAGCCTCGTGGAGAGCTCTGTTCCTTTCTTTCTCCTTTTCGAGCTTCATAGTCAGTCCACAGTTTAGTATGAGCTGAGTGTTGAGCTTGGTTTTCAGCTGCTGCAGCTCCTGCTCAGATGCTTTTTGATGACCTTCTGATGCTTTTTGTTTGAGTGCACAGATCTCTTGGGTCATCTTTTGTTGGACGGCGTTCATCTTAACACTGTGGTTTTCCTCCCGGATCAGGAGAAGTTTCAAGTCGGCAGCATGAGCCTCTGTCTGGTTAGGTCTGTCTTGACCTTAACGTTGTGGGTTTGATTCCCATGTTGACAGAGATGGCAACATGTATGTGAACTGATGAACTGCTGATCTTCTTGGCAAGAAAACCTATTAGCTTGTGAAAAGTAAAAATGGAAGTAAAAAAAGATTATTCTGATGGAAACACTGAGTAAAGGAAGATTTTAAGAGTAAAGTAAAGAAACAGTAATGTATATTTCCCCAAAGTCACATTTATATTCCACCATTTACCAACATTACACCACCTACATTGTTTTTGAAACCAACATAATGAGGAATATTGCTAATGAATCTGCCAAATATTTACTGATAGCAACTGCAGCATGATCAGATTTTCGTGTTACGTTAAAACAGGCTCAGCTCAGTATGTATGAATACGCTCATCAGGTTTTCCAAACTGTTAAAGCATCAGTAAAACTACTGGTTGTCAGATAAAACCTAGTTCCAATATATAAAGTTGTATAGAGTATGAATTTTGACAGACAACGGTATGACTGGAATCTCCAGTGAGTGAGATCTGTCTGAAAGTGTCACCTATATTTCATCACTTTATCTCTATGGAGCATGAATCACTGCAGACAACAAGGCCGTGAACTACAGACACATCACAATAAGACAGCTTTAGTCTATAAATAGAGGGAGGGCTGTATCGTGTGTAACGATGGATACGACCACATCAGTACATGTACACACAGACAGTGATTGCGACATATCAAGCTGAACAGTGGGTCGTAAAGATGTGAGTTTAGACAATACCAGGGGAAAATGTGACATGATATGTCTGTTGTTTGTACGTGTGTGTGTGTGTGTATTTCATTCAGCCAGACGAGCTGACTAAGCAAAGATTCTTCTTTTTTTTTAATGACCCAGGGGAGAAGATGAATTACAGTCATACCAGAATGAAACCACAGTTCCTGCTGCTGTCGCACAATCTGCTGCCTTGTTTAACAGCAGCTTGTCTCTTTAAATAAGTCGTGGTTACTCCTCATTGTCCTTCACCTTCATGTCTTCAACCTTACAGGGGATTTAAACCATCAACCCTCCAGTGACACATCTGTATCTGAAACGCTCACGCATTCTTCTCCTGTGCACATTAAATATTTGTCTCCGGATGAATGCACACGTGCGAGTGTGTGCATGCAAACATGCAGGGTGAGGGTGTGTTTCTGGGCATCTGAACACACTGAATGGCGCTGTGCTCGTTTAACAACAAAACCATGCACCTCCACCTGGTCGGTGCTGCAGACACCACAAATCTTCACCCCTCACCTCCTCACCACACCAAAGGGAGTCTCCCTGTGAGCTCACGTCTGGAGCTCAGCCCACAGCCTGTCTGAAACAGGATAACACGGCAACGTTGTGTTTACCTGTTTGTTGGTAGCATCTTCTAAATAAACTCACTACATAGGATTCATCCAGTTTTAGATGGTGAGCACATGGTTAAGAGAGTGACTTATCTACGCATGACACCCAGTCCAAGTATGTAATCTTCATTATGATCATTTCAATAATAAAACCATCAATCAAACTATCTGCCCCACCTTCCTACCATTGACAGCGATAATGATGCGATACTGTCAGAGTGCAACAAAATGCTACTCAGCACAAATGACGACGCTGTAAATATCAGCCTCTATCACACTATCGGACAAAACTGTTGCAGCTCAATCAGTTCTGTGATTGATATCCCTCTTTAAAACCTTACACCTGCATTTCCCACAATGCAACTCAACCACTATTAGCTCTGTTTGAGATCCTGTTGCATTTTGCTGATAGCAGCTAATGTGGCCT
The DNA here is from genome assembly GCA_021432705.1 of Caranx ignobilis. Classification (NCBI taxonomy): domain Eukaryota; kingdom Metazoa; phylum Chordata; class Actinopteri; order Carangiformes; family Carangidae; genus Caranx; species Caranx ignobilis. Next base: position 2,413,098 of record MU269982.1, read on the forward strand.
GGATTTTGCACAGCTGCACACTTGTTTCACATGTGCAGTAGTAGTCCTACTCTCTAAACCCTTTAAACAGAGTTTGGTGTGTGAAATCAAAGGAGTCATTTATCCCAAGATTGCCAAAGCTAAAGCAGAATAAACACACACTTTATACTACAGGGGTACATTGCCATATATGCAGAACAACTCCTGATCATGCAAATGTGAAATATAGCATGTTCTGTGGAGATAAATATCCAATATATGATCCTAGACTAGCAGATACAGTGACCTCAAATGGCTGAAATCTAATAACTTACAATGATTGGTTTATCAATATGTTTGTATTTGTGCATGAAAACATGTGCATGTGTAAATGAGTGTGGAAATGTAGGGTCAGGATGTCTAACGGAGGGCTAAACACCCAAAAGCAGGATCCACCCAGAGAGACTCACGCAAGCCTATCAATGGAGCCATTGATACATGAAAGGCCACGATGGATGGAGGGAGTGTGTGAGAGAGCACGAGTGTCTGAGCGCGTTAGAGTGAGTGTGTGTCTGAGTGTGCGAGGGAAAGAGATTTACGAGAACAAATCCACCAGATGTAGAGTGTGAAGCAAACTTCAGACACTCATGTTTGCCCAGATCACGACCTCGGAGAGAGTTTGATTTTTCCATGACCTGCAGAACTTAGACATATGTTTTCCCGAAGCCAAAACCCTTTGACTGACTTCCTGTTCCTTGACCCCTCTTTTAACTCGGAGGCTTTTTTTCAGTGTCATTCAAGTTACTCAATGGGACAACAAACATTAGGGGCTTTTGATGTATTAATTTGCACTGGACGATGAATCCCATTGAAAAAAAAATACAGAGCTTATTCTGTTTCGGGTCAGGATCACAGGCCACACTGAGAGGCACACACACACACACACACACTATGATAGCGCATCAGCCAGAGCATCAGCCATATTAATTTCTATATTAATACTGTGAATGTATCAAGGCCTCAGTCCAAAGACAAACACACACAGCCTGTATTCAGAAACACAGCCTTAAACCAGCCGTCAGGACTTCCTGTGACTTTGTGATGTCACAATAAAGCAGTCTCCGAGCCCCACCCACCTGGACCCACAAGGATCCAACTTGAAGAGATCGGACTTCTCTGAGGTTTTACCTGACACCTGCTATATTTCTATTCCATCATCCAGAAAACAACAGTCAACCAATCAGAAGCCTCTGCTCCTCTCTTGTGATTGGCTGAGCTCCAGAGAGAAGCCTGAAAGAGAAGAGAAGTAAAACTACACTTTTTAAGCATCAACACTCAGAATAAAACACAAGGAACGTGTACAATCTGAGGCCTTTAAGTGTCTCTCTCAAAGCATTTTATGAATGAATGAGGTGTTACATTTATTAACGGCAGCGCTGTCGTCGAGAGCAGGTTGTAGTGAGGATGGCGGGCGTATTGAAGTGCATATAGAGAGTCTGTGGTTAATGTTTGGCAGCAGAAGCACTTTGGTTAAATGACATGTGGTTTTCATTAGTATGTTTGCAGTCACTGCTGATGATAATTACAAGCTATTAATCGACTCCTACTACGACCATCGAGGCCTAAAGTGGCGATGACTTCTCTTTCATCCTCCCCGCTCCTTCCTGCCCTCTCTCTCACCCCTTTTATATCTGTCACATCTCTGTTGCCTTTCACTTTGTGTTTGTCTGTGCTAACTCTTCCACAGTAAACTACCCTCTCTGTGTGGGACCAGCTGTCTGTGTTTTGATTTTCACTTGTTGCTCGGTGTGTCAGCACTACCTGACCTGTGGCTAACACTCGCCTTTTCATCTGGCAACCGCACACGCACGCACGCGCAGGCAATACACACCTTAAGTGGATGGACCGGGGTGAAAATGCTGCTAGCGATAGTAAACATCACCGGCATGTCACATAAAAGAAAAGACAATTTGATAAATGTTTGCTGAGACTTCCCCGTATGCGCCTGAGCCTGTTTTATCATCTCTACATCTTGATATATCGTTAATGGCAAGAATGCTGAAGTAACACATGCGTTTTGTTATAAAATGTCCTCACAGTGCAGAGAATTAGAGAAACGGAGAGAGAGAGATAAAGGTTTATTTCCCCATTTGTATTCACAGTCTTATTTACTTGTTATTCAGACGATGTGGCTAATAGAATAGGCCTAATAGAGTAGATAAGAGGTTGGTTATCACGGTAATTGGAGTCCTACTCTGAAGAAATTGACCATTCAGGCATTTCAAACACCTGGACGGACGTGAAACTCTCCAGGATGAATCATCAGAGCAAACAGACCATGTGGCACAGTGCAGGAATGTGAACATACAAAAAAAAAAAAAGCCAAAAGGGAAGTCAACTAGCACTTGCAAGAAGCACTGAGGAGAGACACGTCCCTTCACAGAGCTGGTGTTAACCTGGATTTTACACTTTCTCTACATTGATTTCATTCAGTTATTAACGATGAGTGGTGATCCTGCAACTTTACACTTCTTTTTTTTCTGCCAATAAATCATCCAGTGTTCATTACAACCAAAATGACAACAGTGAAACACAGCAGAGTAATCACTGTCCTCCTGTCTGAGTAACAAAAGCAGGAGGTGTGAAACTTCCTCTTCCCTGTACCAGCATCAGGAACTTTCCCCAAAGCTTGGCCAAGAGGGTTTTTAGCTGCCTAAACCCACCTCATCATCATTAAAAGAAAAATTTTTCCACACACCATCACTTTTCTACTGATGGAGACAATGGGAGAAGGACAGAAGAGAAAAACCACACCTTGTTGGCAAAAAGTGAACAGTCAGGGAGGAAGGAGGTGAAGAGGGAGGGGTTCATCCCCAACCTGAAGGCAGTGGTCCAAAGGTGTGTGTGTGTGTGTGTGTGTGTGTGTGTCACGGGAATGAACAGGAAGCGGATATTACTTTTTTTTGGTTTTGTTTGCCCCTATCTCTATTAGTGTGAGGAATGATAATGGAGTCCTGATCCACATCAAAGAGCAGGGACGTTGGCCACCACAGTAAACTACATAAACGTCTGTAAAGCCTCAATTCAGGTCATTAGAGGTAAGATGAAGCTCTAATGAGCCCCCATCAAACCCCAGCAAACAGACGCAGGCTACATCAAAGTACATGCAGACATCACACTGCACACTATAGGACCACAACAAGAGACGGTAATTTCAACATACGCCAGTTTCAACACTACTTAAGAGTACAATCCTCTCTTTCTTCCTTTGACGATGCAACATAGACTTCAGTAAACTAAAGACCCAGCCTCAAAGAAAAGCCTTACGCAACGCTGTGTCATGTGAAGGTAGTCAAAAAAAAAAAAAAGTCTAATCTTGTCGTTCATTCAATATTTTTGCGTCTGTGTCCTTTAGCAGACACTGTGTCCAAGCAAAGCTCTCGATCTACCAGTCAGTCTTCGTTCCTACACTCATCGATGGTCATGAGCGACGGGTCATCACCAAAAGAACGAGGTCGTGGATACAAGCGCCTGAAATGGGTTTTCTGAGGAGGGTGGCTGGGGTCTCCCTGAGAGATATGAGAAGTTCAGCCATCCACGAGAGACTCAGAGAAGACCCGCTGCTCTTTTGTGTTGAAAGGAGCCAGTTGAGGTGGTTCGGGCATCTGGTGAGGATGCCTCCAGGACGCCTCCCTAAGGAGGTGTTCCTGGCACGTCCAGCTGGGAGGAGACCACGGGAAACGCCTTGGGATCCTCCAGTCAGAGCTGGTCAATATAACCTGGGAAAGGGAAGTCTGGGGCTCACTGGTGCATCTGCTGCCCCCGTGACCTGATCCCGGCTTCAAGTAGTTGAAGACGGATGGATGGATGGATGGATGTGTCCTAGAAGCAACAGGTTTATTGCTTCATTCCTACACTGATACGACTAATCAGAGCAGTTACTGAAACAGCGCCCTCTGGAGGAAGGAGGTAAAGACAATAGATACCCAGAGTGGAACCACCATGAAAATGTCATCAGGTCATCACTGGACATTTGCTCCAAATTCGAAGGAATTCCCTCAAGATGTTACTAAGATACAAGGTGTGGAAAAACACAAATTCCTCCAGAGCAATTAAAAAAATGGTAAACTACCATTAGAGAAGAGTTTTGGTGAATTTTCTGGATTTGGACAAAATCAGGTGAGGAGGAAGTGTAAGCACCTGCCTGACTGTAAACACAAAGTACTTCTGAGGGACACACCGTCACAGCTGCAGAAAGTATTGATCGACTTACTGTCTGCAAACTGGGTGTGGCAACTTTGATTTAAATGGAGGACGGTGAAGTCCAGAATTACAAAACAGATATCCAGCTTCCTCAGTTTTGTGATTTTGTGTTTGCCCCCTGAGAGGTCAACATGTGATTGGTCAACAGCAGCGTGAGTCACAGCAACCAGAGGTGAACGCAGTGTGAAAGATCAGCATCATGGATCTAAGGATATCAGTCCAGTGTTGTACTGTGACAAGGTACAAACACTTTGTTACTGTAATTTTACCAATCTCTACTTAACTCTACTAACTTGTTATTTATATTTCCGGCAACTTTCACTTCCTCCTTAGGACCTTCGATACTCATTACTACAAAATAAAATCAAAAGAAATTTATCAAACTGTGAGAAAGCAGCGTTGGTGAATCAACGTTCCTGGATTGTTAGTTAATGCACCAATTGCCTAAACTAAAGAGGAAGAGGAAGAAGACGGACGTCGTCTCGGCAGAACCTTCAGAGGACATATTTGGAGGAGCCTTTCGAATTGGGACAGGCTTTGACGCAACGCGGTGACGTAATTGTCCTCTGAAGGACGCAGCCCCTGAATTGAGACACAGCTACAGTTTGGCTGTAATTGCAAAGAAATGTTGTCATATGTTTGAGTGAGAAATTCTCCCTTTGGTCCTTGAATTTGAGGGAATTGTGCCTTGAAAGTCCTGGAAAAGTCTTTGAAATTGATGCTTGAGAAGATGTGGGAGCCTCGTGCTTTGTTATGAAGAAGGCCACAATGAGCCACTGTCATGAGCAGACCGTTTACATAACATCCCACTTTATACAGACAGGTTTACAACATTCAAAATGACCACATCGTTTTTGTAATGTGATTTGGATTCAGCTCACTGATGGTGGAAGAAACGGGAATTTTCCAAGAAGTGTTGGATTAGTTAGTCAGTGCTGGGTGAGCATGGGAGAGGATGGAGAGATGAATGCATGGATGGATGGATGGACGGTGGTGTAATGTAGGCAGAGGTCAGGGATTAGGTAAGCAAAGTGAAGGATTTCCAGACGAGAGAGTAATCTAGACGTGTCGATATTCATCCTCTGAGGGGAAAAAAAAATACCGGGCCGAGGAGATTATCCTGATGGAGATTGCGTAATCTCGGTGTGTGTGCATGCTTGCATGTGTGTGGGTGAGTGTGAGTGTGTGTGTGTGTGTGTTATGGTGAGCAGACAGCACAATTAGTCACTCACTCAGTCGTGGCCTCGGGCTGCGACCAGACACACACACACACACACACACACACACACACACGTCACATCAGGCATGCAGCTACAGAGCAGCAGCACAGTTTAACGCGCAGGAACGAACCAAACCAACTGATGAAAGAGCTGCAGAGTCACTTTTTCAACTCAGTGGGGAACTTGGATTTCCCCCCGTTCTCTCTTTCCTCCCTCTGCCCTTCTTTCTTTGCCTCCTTTTCTATACCACATCCCTTCTTTTTAGCTTTTTTCCTTGCGTTCCTCTCCCTTCTTCTTCTTCTTCTCTCCTTTCCTTAGTTGCTCATACACTTTTCAATGTTTCTTCATTGTCACAGTTCCTCTTCTTTGTTCCCTCCTCATCATCCCTCCATCATTTTGCCTCATGTTTCTTTATACTCTCCCTTCTCTCCTTCCCTTCCTCCTCCCTTGGCCATTCTCTCTCATTCGTGACCTCCTCACCTCCTTTCCTTTCATCCGTTGCACATTAAAACGTTTTAATTTGTTTCTCATCTCTCTTCCATCACTCTCTGTATCTCTTCCTCGTTCTTTCCTCCTTTCACTGGATCCTTCCTTACTTTTCATCACCAGTCCTTCTCATTCTCCTCCCTTTTCCTCTTCTTCCCTCCTTTCTTTTCCCAGCCAGACCTCTGTTCTCCTTCTGTCAACCCTTTTCCATCACCTTCTCTTTGATCACTCCTCTGTTCTTCCATCTCTGTCCTCCCCATTTCCTCAATTCAAAAAACCACCTCAACCACTTTAATCCACTTAAAGGAATCATCAAACTATGCTGCTCAATTTATGATGTCATTGTTCGTCATCCTCTTTTCTCCAGCGTCCGTCTCGAGGTCTTTTATCCCTCTCTCTTTCTCACGTACATAAACTTCTCAGAGGTGATGTCAGTGTGTTTGATTCCCTCCTTTTCTTCCATTGTCTCACTGCTGTAAATCCCCCCATCTGTAACAGATACATCGGAAAAGTCTTTTCCATAGCCTACAATAGGCCTGTGTGTGTGTGGATGTGTGTGTGGACCTATTCAACAGTGGTCCTCCCCATTGTTACACATACATACACTGAGCCAACAAGAGTCACTGAGGCCTACTGCCTTAAATCAAATGTAAATCAGAATAAATAAAATGTTATTTCCGAAAAAAACAAATATGCAAAATACACAACTGAGCCTGCAGAATCACCTGGGTGCTGCTTCAGCCTCATCCTCCACAGCAGGACTGGTCCGGGATTCAAACCACAAACCTGACGTCGACTTACACAACACAAGGGAAACAAAATTACCTGACAATTAAAGAAAGAGTCCTCAGATCTCCTCCTGGACCGAATGGTACAAATACACTGTGTAGTACTTTATACGTGTGTGTTTGTGTATACTCTGTTGATACACACACACACACACACCATACAGCTGCTCCATTGATCTACTCGGGCTCATATGAAGATCAGGATTGCTATTATTATTGGATTTAGAAGATTAGCACACACCTGCATGGCAGGACATTAGAGAGCTCTCGGAGTGGCGGGCATGTGTGTGTGTTTAAATGTGTGTGTGTGTGTGTGTGTGTGTGTGTTGCACAGTAAAACCATCTTGAAAGGAAGGAAGATGAAAGAAAATTTGGCCATTTGAGCCGTTTTAACTTTCAGCTTCCTGCTATTACTCTGCGCCATTGATCAGCTCCCTCAGAGGGACAAAAGAGCAGAAGGGCCTGTGATACTTTATTGTTTATGGATTAATCTGGAGGGAGAGAGAGAGAGAGAGAGAGAGAGAGAGAGCAGACAGACCTGTGGGTGTTTGGTGCGACGTCTCGCTGATGTTCAGAGGAAGTCTTCCCGTGTAAACAGGAAACGGTGAGGACAGTGGATGTGACAGCAACAGGGAGGATGGAGGTCAATCCAACATCAAACACACACACTCACACACTCATCCAAACGGAAAACATGACATTCAAGTTTTAAATATGAATCCTCCACATGTTTTTTGTTTTTAAATATAAACTAAAACTACAGCTGGTCCAGTTTTCACAAGACGACAGAATAGTTCATATTGGATTTCAGTGACGTACCGTCTCAAGAGGACACGCTCTGCGTTCATGTGTCTTGCATTGATTAAAGCAAAGCCCCTTTTTCAATAAGTGTCCACAGAACTTGATATACACTGCTTTTACTGCGTCCGTCTCTTGGCACTGACTTCACATGACACAGGACGTGTATGTGACTCCTTCTCATTCTGTTAGAGGAGATTTTATTTTTACATTAATCTGGATTCATTTATGCATTTAACTGTGTTTTTCATCCTTATCGTTTTCCTCCTCCCTTGTCTCTATTCCTCCCTGTGAAAACTTACTAATTTCCCCCCTGGGATCAATAAAGTCATCTAATTCTGATCCTTGTTAAAACAATCGGTTGCTCCTGCTTTACACATTTGTGTGCCCATCGTTAGCTGGCTAGCATTAGCACCGATTCCTCCTTGACGTTATTTTTATTTCGGTAACATGTGGTGAAAACAACAACAACAGTCACATGTCGTTTCTTATTTCAATCATGACACAGTGAAACAACAGTTTCTGGAGTTGTACAGTGACCGGCTGCTGTGTTGCACTTTCTCTATTCATGCGTGTGTGTGTGTGTGTGTGTGGAGATAAATTAAAGCATATAGACATTTATAGAAATTCATGTACATGCTCACATTCACACTTGACACATCCCTGTGCATGATTGATATTTATAAGGTGTATATAGTTTCTGGCATGAGTACACACACCCACCCACACACCCACACACACACACACACACACATACACATGAAGCAGCATGCAGCGAGCAAGTGAAGTATTAATATCAAAGAATGTAGAGAGCGAGCAGGAAGTCCCCTCCATCAGATAGTGTTTGTGGAGAAGGAATGGAAACCCAATGCCCTCATTACCTTATCATATACTGTAGAAACAGGTTAGCTTGTCACAGTGTGTGTGTGTGTGTGTGTGTGTGTGTGTGTGTGGTTAGACCTGGTTAGACTTTAAGTGAAGGAGCATTCCTGAAATAGTTTTACCTCCCAGTCATTTTCTCCTGTTCTTTCCTTCCTCCATCCCCTCTTACATCTTTCATGCAGCCCCTCACCTGTCCTCCACTCCTGCCCCACATTTCTCTCCTCTCTCTCTTTCTAGGAACTATGAATTACTGTACGACTAAATGATGATGTCTCGTGAAAACATGTGCCGTATATTCAAGCGTTCATCTCTTTTAAAGGACATTATATATCTTTAAATGTATTTCATCCAACCAATAAACGGTTCTTCATCTTAATTATATTAGAAGCACATGAAGACATATGAAGTGTTGCCGGGCAGATATGATGGAGACAACCAGCTGTTTGGAGCAACGATCACATGAAACCAAACTGACTTACCTCAGTCACAGATCACGTCTTTGATGAGTCCTCTCCCGAGTCCAGATCAACAAATCCAGACGCAGGTGATCGGGTCTGAAATGATAAAGAAAATAATAATCAAGATGTCTGCCTGCTGCTGTGTTTTCCTGCCATCTTCAAATTAGACACAAACATTCACTTGGAGTCAAGGATGACTTGGTAGTCAAAGGTTAAAGGCCAAAGGTCAGGGTCAGTGTGACCTCCCCAAAACACTTTTTATCCACAATTCAATATTTACAACAGCCATTACGGCAAAATGTCATACAAATGGTTAATATTTTATATGATTCTGGACCGACAGGGATGTGACCTGAAACTAACGCGAGTGGCAGCGACAGACAACAACAAGGTGGCGAGTCGAGTTCCTTTACATTCTGTCCTGCACCACGACAAAAGGTCACATGTAAATGTATAAAATGAAGTCTGTAGGGAGTTTTAGTCTGCATTTAAAAGTCTCAGGGCCTGAGCTGCTGCTGGCGTCAGTAGTGCAGGACAAATATTCGGGGCATCAGGTCGCACAGAGGAGGAGAGAGAGAGAGAGAGAGAGAGAGACAACACAAATACTGCATCTTCAAAGATTAAAAGATTACAGTCCGATGCTTCTGGACGAACACAAATCTGACTTTTCAGTGTGAGAGCGTTTCAAAGTCTTCACCTGTCTTCCCAGTCAAGACTGTGACCCTGACCATAGAGGGTCACACACACCCTTACACACAAACCCAGGAGAGTCAAGTCTGTGTGTGAATGGATGAAGTTGTCCTGAGAGCTTGATGTTCCTCCTCTGCTGACGCATTTCCACTGCTCCACAGACCCGTTCAGACTTTTCTTAGCAGCTCTGTAAAAAACCACAACTGTGCAAATTTACACAGACAAACCACCAAAACTTCCCCAGATGGCAAGTTTAGGGAAGTGGCTTTCCTCCGAGCATGTGTGATATGTGTATTTGTGTCTGGTGTACGTGCTTCTTTGAGTCACGGTTGTTGTGTGCGCGTGTACGCTCATCATTCACACCGCCTTGTTGCTTTTTCTGTGACACTTATGACGCTTTGTTCCAAAATTAAGACCCAGAGTCTGAGTTTGTTTTTCGTGTGTTTGCTCTCACGTTGGGGGAAAATAACCTCGGTTGGAAAAGAGCTGTGGTCGCGCGCTTCACTGAAAGTTGTTCATCTCGAAATAAAAAGGTTAAACTGCTGGAGACGGAGAGATGGGAAACACAGGTTCCGGGGCGGCGTGGAGTCGTGTCAGATCTGTCAGCCTGCAGCCTTTTTCTTTAAGGTGAGCTTCGGTTGAGAATAACAGGACAGCCACAACCCTGATCCTTCCTTTCACCATGATTGGTAAGATGTTCTCCAGGAAGTCTCAGTATATAATCAATATAATAGACGAGATTTCCAAAATGCATCTTTGCACTAATGCTCAGCTCTCTGCATTCATGTTAAAATGTGCTTTTTTTTTGGTGCACATTCATTTGAAAGCTAGAGGATCCCTGCAGCTCAAGTGTGCACATGCTTTGAAAGAGGGCTTCATTATTCTAAATATATCAAAACTGTCGCTTTGTGCAGCATCCAGTCAATATTTTGGAGTCTCAAACCACAGCAGAAAATCTGAGCTCTGGCCCTGAGGGGAGGGGGAAGCGCTGGAGGGCCCGAGTGAAGGAGGCGCTTCCCTGTTTCAAGGCCGTTACTTGTTGTTTTTACAACGGAAAATCCTTTGAAAGCTGTTCAGCGCTAATTTGCAGACAAGGTAGGGCAACGCTACTCCACACTGAAATCAACGCCTCATTCATTACTTCTTCACTTTTTCTCCCTTATGCTCTTAATAGGTCACTTGAAAGATGGAGCAGACAGACAGGGAGCCTCATTCACTCCCCCTCTTCCTATAAGCTCTTGTCAGCAACACAGTGCACATGTTATGAAAGTGCATGAAGGGGCTGTTTGATGTATGACACCAAGACCTTATAGGAAACCTATGGAAAACACTTGGTGGCCTGGTTGTGAAAGGATCACAGGGCGATGAACAACGGAAGGACTGAGTGAAAGATTGAGAGAGGGGGAGGAAGAGGAAGAAAAAAGGGAGTGAGGAAGATGAGGAGGAGGAGTGCGCAAGACTCCCAGCCCCAAAGGGCAATCCTCACGAAGCTTCAGAAGTCTTGGAGGAAAAAAAAGACACAGAAGATTGTTTTCTTTTGGAAGGTAGAGGAAGGCAACCCTCCTACAGCGATGCAAGTGGAAATTCCCACCAATTCAACAAACCGCCCTTCAGATCAAAGTGTGTGCGTGCGTGAGTGTGTGTGAGGAGAGCGCTACACCTGTGAACAGAGCCGCCCGCACCTCAGAGGGGAGGAAAAGCGGTTTAAAGGTGCAGAGGAATGCAGGCATTAAAAATAGCTGGGAAATACAACACTGTAATGTTGCAGCGCAGCCGAACAGACACAAACACACAGGTTTTGTTTTCATATTAACACTACTCATGGTTCAAGTCTCTCCTGTTGCAACAGGCTGTAATTCAGTATAATAACATAAGTACTTTGATTACGCTGCACTGTTAAGTTCAGGTAAACCATCCAGACCTATGGGAAGTGAATTTTATTTGCTGTCATAAAAAGTAGCTCTGAGCTCTGAATACATGTCGGCTAGGGGTGTGTGAGGGGGTATAGCTCAGTGGTAGAGCATTTGACTGCAGATCAAGAGGTCCCCAGTTCAAATCTGGGTGCCCCCTTCAACACAAGGGCAACACTTTAATTAACTTTAACTTCAAGCCCATTTGGACTTAAAAGCTACATGGGAACCTAAAATGCCCTACTTACTTATGTAGCTCTGGGAACCAGGCTGGACTATGCAGAAGCAACAAATGTCATCAAACCATGGAAACCATTACAGTTGGTACAGATGTTCATGGCCTCAGACCTTTGGACCCCACAGACTCTGTCGTCATAGTTTTACCATCTCCTTTGAGTGTAACTCAACCGTAGATCAAACCGATAATCGATAATGGAAAGTTAAGCTTTTTCTTCATCAGAAAAGTAGCTTTCTCTTTCCTTTATCTGGATGAGCTCATGTCAGGGGGTATAGCTCAGTGGTAGAGCATTTGACTGCAGATCAAGAGGTCCCCAGTTCAAATCTGGGTGCCCCCTATAAGAGGAAACCTTTATGTTTAAAGTTAGGTGAACTATGTCTCCAACCATCCAACAATTCAGGCCCAAATGTGCTCCTTCAAACTGAATCTAGCATCTGTGTCATAGCTGACTGCTGTTCTAACAAAGTTAGCCTTCGTCGTGATAAAATGTTAGACGGCATACTAGTTTTAATTCGTACATGGCTTTTAAACTGTGCCAGCTTGACAGAGGGGGTATAGCTCAGTGGTAGAGCATTTGACTGCAGATCAAGAGGTCCCCAGTTCAACTCTGGGTGCCCCCTTCAACACAAGGGCAACACTTATATGACTTTAACTTTAAGCAACAATGGACTACAGCACTGCATGTGCCACAAATGTACTTCCTGCAACCAAACCACAATGAGTTACTTTCAAGTTCAACCATGACAAGTGACAAATGTCAGACCTACCTTGTCATCAGTGATGGGAAGTCATTTAGTCAGTGTTCATTACGTTTTGTGCAGATGTTCACGTGCTCAGACCTTTGGACCCCACGAACTCTGTCGTCAAAGTTTTACCATTTCCTTTGGGTGTGTTTGAGTGTAACTCAGTGGTAAAATATTTGACTGCAGATCAAACCATACTGACATTAACTCTTGATATCCTGCTACTATAATGGAGATTTGGGGTCAGTTAGTCTTCATCAAAAGTAGCTTTCCCTTGCCTTAATCTGAGCTAGACCACATGAGGGGGTATAGCTCAGTGGTAGAGCATTTGACTGCAGATCAAGAGGTCCCCAGTTCAAATCTGGGTGCCCCCTATAACAGGAAGCTTTTACATTTATGATCAGGTAAGATGTCTTCGCCCCCAAACACCATAAATGTGCTCCCTCAAACTGAATCTAGGATCTGTGTCATAGCTGATGGCTGTTAACGTTCTGAGGTCAGATCGAAGATCTTTACCCCCACCCTTGATGAAATGTTAGATGGCATACTAGTTTTAATTCGTACATCACTGTTAAACTGTGCCCACGTTGCAGAGGGGGTATAGCTCAGTGGTAGAGCATTTGACTGCAGATCAAGAGGTCCCCACTTCAAATCTGGGTGCCCCCTTCATTGCAATGGCAACACTTTAAATAACTTTAGCTTGAAGCACCATTGGACTGCAAAGCTTTAGAGGAACTCTAAATGTACAGTGCTTCCTGCAACCAAACCACAATCCCTTACTTTAAACTTCGACCACGACAAGCAACAAATGTCAGAACTAGCTCATAATCAACAATAAAAAGGCGTTTGGTGGGTCTTCATTACATTTGGCCTCAGACCTTTGGACCCCACCCACAGACTCTGTCGTCGTAGTTTTACCATTTCCTTTGAGTGTGTTTAAGTCTAACTCAGTGGTACCATACTCCCCTGTAGATCAAGCCAAACCGACATCAAATCTCAACATCCTGCTTCTGTGATGGAGATTTTCATTGTTGTTGTTCATCAAAAGTGCGTCTTTCATGTGCCTTAATCTGGTGCTGTCTGTGTGAGGGGGTATAGCTCAGTGGTAGAGCATTTGACTGCAGATCAAGAGGTCCCCAGTTCAAATCTGGGTGCCCCCTGCACAAGGACACCTTTAAGTTTAAGGTCGGAAGATATATATGAAGCAAGGGATTTGACTGATCCAAAAAAAAAAAACAAAAGTTCAGTAGTAGTTCAAGTTCAGTACCTTCATGCTGCACCAGCTGTACTTTCAAAACAGATTAGTCTGCATGGTGACTGTGCAGTATATTCATGTGTGTTTTTATGAAACCACCAGGGTTGGATAGATATCGGTGACATTAAAGCTACTGAACCAAAGAGGAAACAGAGGGGGCACCCAGATTTGAACTGGGGACCTCTTGATCTGCAGTCAAATGCTCTACCACTGAGCTATACCCCCTCACACAGACAGCACCAGATTAAGGCACATGAAAGACGCACTTTTGATGAACAACAACAATGAAAATCTCCATCACGGAAGCAGGATATTGAGATTTGATGTTGGTTTGGCTTGATCTACAGGGGAGTATGGTACCACTGAGTTAGACTTAAACACACTCAAAGGAAATGGTAAAACTACGACGACAGAGTCTGTGGGTGGGGTCCAAAGGTCTGAGGCCAAATGTAATGAAGACCCACCAAACGCCTTTTTATTGTTGATTATGAGCTAGTTCTGACATTCGTTGCTTGTCGTGGTCGAAGTTCAAAGTAAGGGATTGTGGTTTGGTTGCAGGAAGCACTGTACATTTAGGGTTCCTCTAAAGCTTTGCAGTCCAATGGTGCTTCAAGTTAAAGTTATTTAAAGTGTTGCCATTGCAATGCAGGGGGCACCCAGATTTGAACTGGGGACCTCTTGATCTGCAGTCAAATGCTCTACCACTGAGCTATACCCCCTGACAAAGACCTGTCCACTGGTGTCCACCCATTGTCCTGCTGAGAGAGGTATTGTGACAGAGCAGTTGTATTATGTTTCAGAAACAGCAGCAGTGTTTTGCTTTTCATAAAGAGCATGAGGGAGAGAGAGAAAAGCTGCATATTTGACAAGCTATCATCACTGGATGTTTCAGGCTGATGAGGAAGAGTACTGGAGAATACATAAAAAAAAAAAAAAAGGCAGTGAAGGAGGATGATGATGATGATGATGATGTGAACCTGTACTGCTCAGCCTCCTGTGCTGGAAACTCTCCGTCCTCACACTGTGGTCAGGTGCTGTGGATAAAATGTGTCCTTTAAATGGCACAAACAGGTCAATACGGATCAAGCAGATGTTGTCCAGTCATTCTGTCATGTGTTCATAACTAATCAAGTCATGCAAAAGGTCCATATAAAGTCAAAACAGCTCCATCCGCTGTTGCCACGGTAATAAGGAAAAAACGTCTGCTGCTATTCTTCCTGTTTTTTCCCCGCGGCCAAAAGGTCCAGCACGACCACATGACCTGGACAGGGGGGAAACATACACACACACACACACACAGACAGACAACAAACCAATGCTATGTCATGTCACATATCTGCAGCTATTCTGAGTTACGGTACGTGCTTGATGGGATCCATCACTGAGGTGAATTACATCCAGTACAAGTGTGTGAAAACACACACATCTATGTTTTTATGTGAAATATGTGAAAAAATAAGTATTTGTGTTAAATTGTGTTTAAAATACAAAGTGATTAGTTCCTTTTGGTTCCAACACTCAAATTAATGGAAATCAATGGATGCTTCATGGATAAATGATGTACATTATGCATCTTGTGGTTAATTTGCAAAGTCATGCAAAGCTGACAGAGGCTCAGAGGTGTGACTGGATGTGGTGTGTGTGTGTGTGTGTGGGGGGGGGGTGTATCACCGAGGCAGCGTGTTCACTCTCTCAGCTCTTCCTGTATAAATAAAAGGTGGTGGTCACTGTTCCACACTCCTGAACCTGGTGACGGCCATGTTCCACAGCTGCTCCACGCTCGCTGCCTCATTGTGCTG
Source organism: Caranx ignobilis (assembly GCA_021432705.1). NCBI lineage: Eukaryota > Metazoa > Chordata > Actinopteri > Carangiformes > Carangidae > Caranx > Caranx ignobilis. The sequence continues at coordinate 2,428,586 of MU269982.1, forward strand.
TTTGTATATTTAGCTGCTCTGTTCCACTTCCTCTGCTGTTTACGTTGGGAAAACACACAACAATACAGCCATGATTCTGCCCTTCCTCCTCCCTCCCTCCCTCCCTCCCTCCCTCTCTCTCTCTCCATCCGCCCACCCCTTTTCCTCCCTCACGCCTTCCCCCTTGACTCAGTGCTCCCTCATTTGCTTTCCATCTCATCAAAGCTTTCTTTGAGAACGAAACTGTGAGGTGATTCACAGAGCCACAACAATGCCAATGGGCGGCCATGTTTTTCCGGCTCACACATTAAATTTGATGAACACCAGTCCAAATACAATATGGACGCCCAAAAATGGAATATGAGCCTGTGAAATCTAAATCAAGAGCTGGGAGGGAAACTACCACATATAATTCATACTCACAGTTTGGCAAAGTTTCTGTCCGTACTTTACTATTCTTGGGTCCAGTCTGATTATTCTATTGTGTTGCTCAGGGTACAGAACAACTTATTTATCCAATGATCAAACTGATGAAGTGATGAAGGCTTTGCAGTTTAACGTCTGACGCACATATTTGTCCCTATCCAAGGAGCACATTATTTTTTGATGACGTTAACTGTTGAATTTCAAAGTGTAGATTCACAAAGTCCAAAAGCTCAGCACTCCAGTGATCAGTCCATATGGGATTAATCCCACCGCTATGAGCGATGTAGCTGAAGTCAAACTTCTTTGATCGATGTTTACCAAGCTTACGCTTACATAACTTTGTGTTGAGTTACATTATTAATAGATAAGTGATTACTGATGTGTCACCTCAAAGAAATCAGTCAGTGTCACACTTTGCTGATATGATGATGATGATGAAGTTCCTCCCTGGCTACAGCTGCAGGATTGAATTGTCTTTACCCGGCTACTCATGTCATCATGCAATTACGTTCCCCTCATGAATTTATTACCCTTTCACTGTAAAGGCCAGCTGTATCTCAGACACCGGCTGTTCAGTGTTTGTGTCTCCAAACAGTGGACTGGCGGGGGTGTCTGCAGTTTGCAGCTGGTAATCGTCAAAGAATTTCATCAGTGTAGTGTCTTGTCTTCGTCTAAATGCTGTTTCAGATTCACAACGAGAATAAGGGAAACACAAAAAGGTTTGATTGCAGTGTGTACCAAAACCCTTCCACTGAGCCTTCAAGTGTCTTATTAGTAGAAATAATACACCATAGAAAATAGTAGATCTTTAAATGATGACATCAACAGCACAAACACCGCCATCGCCCAAATACCAAAACAAATACAGTGATTGTTCATCTTGAACTATAGCTCTTGGTAGATAGCTAGCATTAGCATGAACTTCTGTTTACTCCACATTCTATATAAAATCTCCATGTGGCATATAGTCCTCCACCAGGAGGTGCTAAGGTACCCAAAGGTATGGTGGT